>QRFJ01000021.1:3241727-3911160 GCA_006176705.1 Cocos nucifera | reverse complement strand
CCGACCATAGGATCATCACGAGGATGGTGATTGATCCGGAAGGTTGGTGTACAATCGCTTCTCTTTAGTAGATGAGTCTTGAGTCTACGGTGTGGAGACACCGGAGCGAGAGTACAGGTACTCGTTAGAGAACGAGGGCACTGAGCGTGACCACCTCGAGTAGTCATTAGGGAGTCTACCTTCTCGTCAATGACTGACTCGATGCTGCAGTAGTGTGTCTGGTTCTTTGACCTGAGGTGCATCGGCAGTTCACCTTGAGGGTGTTATAGTTTGACTACACCATTACTCGATCTCCTAGCCATATGGAACCCTGAGGTGTATGTTGGCTATAGCATGTTCATTGTAGGAACTGGATGGCATCAAGATGGAATCTATCTACCTCGGTGGTAGAGGAGCAGCCCTATGATGATCATGAGAATCAAGTCCAGAAATCCATGGCCATGGTAGAGTGAAATAATAGAAAGAGTTTCTATTTAGATTTTCACATCGGACTCGAATCGAATGATTACATCATATGACAGAGACTAGGGTTTGACGAGTTTACCTTAACCCTAATCTGATCGGGGCTCAAGATAGAAGAACTTAATCACACAGGTAGCTGCACCAAGAGGTTCGCATTCAGCTCTGATGGGTTGCCACCATATACTGCTAGGTGTCACTGGTGGATTTTGGGAGCAATTAGAATGATTTAGATGATCGATCATTCTAGCTGTTCGAATCAGAAGAGTTCTGATCCATCGAAAGGAGTTTCGATGATGTCGATGATAGAGATCATGACATATCCCATTACCATACAGAACTGAACCTAACTGGGTCACACAAACAAGGGTTTGAATCTGGTGATCATCAATTGAACTGATCTAGTTCAATTGATCTGAATGAGATTCAATTAGGTTCAAGAAAATCGTGCTAGCACTCGATTGAACCTAACGTTCTTCTTTTACTATCATAAATAAGTTGTCCTGATCTGAGCCAAAGGAGTTTGTGCTCAATCAGAGGCCTTCATATGGTCTGACTGGAGGTTGTCCAAGTCAGAAAAGGTTGTCTTATTTTGTAAGACATTACCTGCCATTTTTGGTCACCTGCCATTTCTTGTTCTTTGACTTTGGTCAAAAGTCTACCTTTGACTGGTCAAACGTTGACCATTGACACTTTGACTTTTGACCACATGTCATGCACCTATTGGAGAGCTGGTGGGGGCCTGTCCCCCTGCCAGAACCTGGCAAGGAGGAGGGCGCACGCCACCCTAGGCGTGTGCCCAAGTTGGAGGCGCCTAGGAGTCCTTGTTGGACAAGGACTCCATCTCCTTTTTGGATTCCAATTAGAGTTCTTCTAAGAACCAACTTTGACTGGTCTTAGGCGCCCTCTAAGGAGGAATCCAGGGGACTCTATTCCCACCAATCAGATTTAGATCTGATTTCACAAAGGGTTGTGATTGGTTGGGAAGAAGAGGAGTTGGATCACAGTTAGTCTATAAATAAGACCCTGTACCCAACTCAAAGAGATATATAAGAATTTCCCATGCCCCAAGGCTGCCTCTCCCCTCCTTCCTCCATGCCAAACCTTCTTCTCCCCTTGCCTCTCCACGTCCAAAAGGAGTTTTGGATTTTGGTTGGTGCGATCCAGATCAAGAGAAAGGCGATCAAAAGCAAGAAGGCTGCACTGCTGCAAAGGACGACTGCTGATCTTCAAAAGGAGTTTTGAAGATCCTCCAGATCAGATCCAGATCTAATTTTTGGAGATGTGATAGAGAAGAAGAGGATCTCCAGATCCAGCCTGAGTGGATACCGGTAGAGGCCAGGCGCTTGCGTGGCTAGATCCAGAACCTTCCGCTGCATACAGGATCATCAACAGGGTAATAGGATTACCCAAATCAGGTAAATTAAATTTGATTTAATTTATCTCTTATTTTATTTTATTTATTAAAATAATAAGAATTAGATCTAAAATATCTTAGATCTAATATAGATCAAAGAAAAAAAATTTTTGAAATATATCTCTTGATCTGATCAGATCTGAACGAACCTGGATCCGGAAAAATCAGGATTTTCCCTTCAACTGGTATCAGAGCCATGGTTCTAAAAATATTTAGATCTAATTTTAAATTTATTTTAATTAAAAAATAATTGATTTCAGATGTCACATGAGATGTGATCAGATCTAAAATCAGAAAAAATTAAAATTAAATGATTTGGATCTAAGATTAGAAGATATGCATGACTAGTTCTAGAATAGAATAGTTCTATAGAATAGTCTTGCATGTTTTTGATTTAATCTGATTAAATCATATTTTAGATCTTTTATTTACTATTTTTTGATATTATAAGTATTATAATAACATCTAAAAAATAGTAAATAAAAATTATTTAATTTTTGAATATCATATGAGATATGATTGATGCATGTCTAGACTAGTTGTAGAATAGTTCTACATAATTATCTAGATTAGGGTTTATTTTGATAAGATCAATTTAAATCTAATTTTTTAGATTATTATGAGATAATTTAGATCTAAAAATATGCATGATTTGATACATGAGATGTATGCAAAATATGCCATGATTAGATCTAATTTATATATGAGATATATGATATAGATCTAAAACTATTTTGTAGTATTGAATGTTCCTGATTAAGGCGTTCCTCTTGGCCGTCCGGTCATAAGAATGAAGAAGGGTTTAAAGGCCCTCTCTTCCCATTCGATGGGGTGTTCTTATGATGTGTAGGGGTGCTGCGTGTTCGTCCTTAATCAGAAACCCAAAACTTACTTTCTGCAAAACCCTAGATCCTGAAACCCTAGGATTTATTGTGCATATTTTGTTTATGAACCCTACTTAATTAAGAATTAAGTTTATGAAATATTAATTAGGTCTAAAATTGAGAATTTTAGATCTAAGACATATTCATAATACTGGGTTCGGGCTTGGGTAGCTCAATTAGGTCTAAGCGGTTGATCAAACCGAATCAAGAGTTGGTTAGATGGGATCAACAATGCTTAAATTGACCAGCCTAATAGGATTAAGTCTGGGTCAAGATCGAGTCACGATCAAGCAAGACCTAATTAGGCTCAGAGGTTAGAGTCTGGATTGTAGGCTAACCCAATTGGTTCTGGCTCAACAATTTGGTGTCTAAGGTAAGTTTGGCACATACGACCGACTGGTTTTTAATTGGAAGCTACTCGACCTGAATGCATTCTTGTACGAGTTAATGGCATATTCCTTCCACCGGTCTCACTTACCTGGCCATATCTGTTGACACAGTTCTGATCTGAGGTGGTCAATAATCCGAGCTAACCCATGCCACTAGGTTAGTCATAATTGTTATGACTAAGCCAAGTCTAGTTTAATGAGACCTGAATCAATTCTCCCTAAGAAAAGATTAAGTCTGAGGTCTTCCACCATTGTAGATGTGCGGGCCCTTCCCGGGGTTGATTGTTCTCGGCTGGATACAGTGGCTCAGTTGCACCGGGAAAAGATGCAACCATGTCTATTAGGCATTGGATGCTATGGGCTGGAGGATGAGTTGGGCTCAATATTTTGGATACGGTGAGAGACTCAATTAGGAACCCAGTCTATGCAAATGGTGGGTCTGACTTAACTAAGGAGTGGATCAATATTCTGGATACGGTGAGATTCATGAATTAGAGACCAAGTTTGGGTGCACCATGATTAGAGAATCATTGAACAAGAGTTGTTCACTCATTGGCTAACCCATCACCAATAACTGTTAGGTGAGGTGATGAGTCAGTTGGTGAGACCGCACCACCCACTAGAAATCATTAATCGTGGAGATTTTTGCATCTCTACAGAGGGAGTGTAGGGATCCGAGAAAATAGTGGGAGCTAATTTGTTTAAAAATAAAATCCCTAAATAAATTGGTCAAGTCAAAATTACAGTATCTAACTAGAATCTTTGACTCTCTACAGAAAAATGTCTGCGTCCAACCCATTGGCACGTATCCTGGACACACATAGACTGACTGGACCCAATTATAAAGATTGGCTCAGGAACTACAAAATAGTTTTGGGTTTCGAGAAGTTAACCCATGTTTTGGACCAGGACCCTCCCACCTTACCAGCCCGTCCATCTGTTGAACAGAGAGCGTCTCTGGAAAAATGGATAGACGAAGATAATAAGGCCAGATATTACATGTTGGGCTCGATGTCTGATGAGCTCCAGCGCCAACATGAGGATATCGGGACTGCTCGCCAAATGTTGGCTCACCTGCAGGAGATGTTTGGTGAACAGAGTCGCGCAGCCAAATATCAAGTCACGAAATGACTTTTTAAGGCTAAGATGCGTGATGGGCAGTCAGTCCAAGATCACTGTCTGACAATGATCAAGGACATGGAAGAGCTTGAGAAGCTCGGTGTGAAGTTAGACTTGGACCTGCAGAACGATATTATTCTGCAATCCTTGACTGATGCATATGGGCAATTCATCATGAATTACCACATGCATAAACTTCAAAATTCCTTGGCCGAATTAATGAATATGCTGGTTACCGCTGAGCTTTCTATGAAAGGTTCTAAAGGCTCAGTTCTTGCTATGGAACGGACTTCTTCCAAAAGAAAGTCTTATGGAAAGAAAAAGAAGTCTGTGAAAAAGCAAAAGGTGGAAGGATCAAAGAAGAAGAAGGCAGAGCCGAAGAAGAAGGCCGATGTCAAAGGAAAGTGTTTCCATTGCAACAGCGACGGCCATTGGAAGCGGAACTGCCCTACTTACCTGGCCACCCTGAAGAACAAGAAGGAAGGTCCTTCTGGAGGTATGCTCGTTATTGAGTCTAACCTTACGGTTTCTTCTGCATCCAGTTGGGTGCTTGACTCTGGTTCTAGTGCTCATCTGTGCACTTCCATGCAGGGTCTTGAGGATAGCAGGAGGCTGAGGGATGGAGACATGATCCTACGCATCGGTAATGGAGCAAGAGTTGCTGCAGTAGCCGTGGGAACATACCCTCTTCGATTACCATCTGGTTTAGACTTAGTTTTGAAAGACTGTTATTTTGTGCCTGCAGCTAGCAGGAATTTGATTTCTGTTTCATGCTTAGCACAAGAAGGTTATGTGATCACCTTCTTTAAGGACCATTGTAACATTCTTTATGAAAGAAATAAAATTGCAAATGGTTTTCCTTATTAATGGTCTTTATCAGCTACATATTGATGTACCTATTCTAACTATCGAGCAAAACGTGAATGCCAAACGACCTAGGGATAGTCCAAACGACAGATATCTATGGCACCTGAGATTAGGTCATATAGCAGAAGATAGGATCAACAAATTGGAGAAAAATGGGCTATTGAGTCCATTGACTTTCGAGTCATATCCAACTTGTGAATCTTGTCTTCAAGGCAAAATGACTAAACTCCCTTTTGTTGGACATGGGGAGAGGGCCACAGATCTCCTTGCCCTAGTACATACTGATGTGTGCGGCCCATTTGATGTGCCGGCTAGAGGCAATTTTGTCTACTTCATTACCTTTACCGATGATCTGTCTAGGTATGGGTATGTGTATCTTATGAGACACAAGTCTGAAGCTTTTGAAAAGTTCAAAGAATTCAGACATGAAGTAGAAAAACAAACTGAAAAACCCATTAAGGTTCTTCGATCAGATCGAGGAGGTGAATACCTTAGCCGGAATTCCTAGACTATCTAAAGAAAAATGGCATAGTCTCTCAATGGACTCCACCAGGAACACCTCAACTCAACGGGGTTTCAGAATGGAGAAATCGGACTCTATTGGATATGGTTCGATCCATGATGAGCTTCACAGACCTCCCTGATTTTCTTTGGGGACACTCATTGTTAACTTCAATTTATCTACTGAATAGGGTTCCCTCTAAAACCGTTCCTACCACACCGTATGAGATATGGCACGGTAAGAAACCAAGTCTGAGTCATCTCAGAATTTGGGGTTGTCCGGCTCATGTCAAAAGACAACAAGCGGACAAGTTAGAGTTTAGGTCCTTTAGAGCTCGATTCATAGGATATCCTAAAGAGTCATTAGGATACTATTTCTACATTCCAGAAGACCACAATGTGATTGTGAGTCGACATGCCATCTTTCTTGAAAAATAGTTTATTCAAGACAGCGGCATTGGAAAATAGATCAAGCTTGATGAGAAAGTCTCACAAGTGGAACGAGCTAAGGACCAATTGGAACCAAATCAGGTTGAGCCAATAAGAACACTACCTCCTCCACCTCGTAGATCGGAAAGAGTTTTCCGTCCCCCTGAAAGATACTTAGGTATTATTTCAGAGGAAGTAGAGAAAATGTTCCTCGTAGGTAATGGTGCTCATGGTGATGATCCCAAAACCTACAACGAGGCGATATCAGATATCGACTCCGAGAAATGGCTAGAGGCAATGCAGTCAGAAATTGACTCGATGCACTCAAACCAAGTCTGGACCTTGGTAGATCCACCAGAAGGTATAGTACCTATTGGGTGTAAATGGATCTTCAAGAGAAAGATTGGTGCAGATGGAAATGTGGAGACATTCAAGGCTAGACTAGTGGCAAAAGGTTATAGTCAACGCGAAGGCATTGACTATCAGGATACCTTTTCCCCAGTGGCTATGCTAAAATCCATCCGCACATTGCTTGCCGTTGCAGCCTATTTCGATTATGAAATATGGCAAATGGACGTGAAAACGGCATTCTTAAATGGATATCTTGAGGAAGATATCTATATGGAACAGCCGCTAGGTTTCACATCCAGTGATACTGATCACAAGGTTTGCAAGCTGCAAAGGTCCATATATGGACTTAAGCAAGCATCTCGGAGCTGGAACACTCGTTTCAATGATGTGATCAAAAAGTTTGGTTTCATCAAAAATGAAGAGGAACCATGTGTTTTCAAAAAGGTCAGTGGGAGCGCTGTTGTCTTCCTCGTATTGTACGTGGATGACATCCTCCTTATTGGGAATGATATTCCCATGTTGACAACAGTCAAAATGTGGTTGTCCAAGGAATTCTCCATGAAAGACCTAGGTGAAGCATCCTTTATTCTAGGAATTAAGGTCTATAGGGATAGACCGAATAGGATGCTAGGACTTTCACAGAAGATGTACATAGAGGAAAGTACTAAAGAGGTTTAGTATGGAAAACTCTAAGAGGGGATTAATACCCTTCAGACATGGTATTCATCTTTCCAAGAAGATGTGCCCCAGCACACCTGAGGAAATAGAACGCATGAGCAAGATCCCTTATGCTTCTGCAATAGGGAGCCTCATGTATGCCATGCTATGTACACGACCTGATATAGCCCATGCTGTGAGTGTCACAAGCAGATATCAGTCAAATCCAGGTGAAGAACACTGGACTTCTGTGAAATGTATCCTTAAGTACTTGAGAAGAACTAAGGATATGATGTTGGTCTTTGGTAACGGAGAACTCCAAGTCCAGGGATACACAGACTCAGATTTCATGTCTGATATAGATGATCGAAAGTCGACATCTGGCAGTCTGTTTGTGTGCAATGGTGGTGCTGTCAGCTGGAAGAGTTCCAAGCAAACAGTGATAGCAGATTCCACCATGGAAGCAGAATATATCGCTGCATCAGAGGCTGCGAAGGAAGCATTCTGGTATAAGAAGTTTGCTGCAGAAATCGGAGTAATGCCATCAGATGCCATTCCTCTATACTGCGACAACAATGGCGCCATAGCCCTTGCTAAGGAGCCGAGGTCTCACCAGAAAATCCAAGCACATTGAGCGGCGATACCACCTCATCCGATTACCTCGAGAAGGGTTACGTCGAGGTCAAGAGAGTCAACTCCGCAGATAATGTGGCAGACCCACTTACAAAGCCGTTGGGCCAGCAGAAGTTCGAAGCCCACCTTGAGAAGATGGGACTTAGACTTGTAGCCAATTGGCTTTAGGACAAGTGGGAGATTGTTAGATATATGTGCCCTAGAAGCCAGAATTGGCTGACACTTGTAATACACTTCTAGGGGCAAAATTATAATATCAATAAAATGGGTTATTTTCTATCACATATGTGTATTTAGTGTCTGTGATACATCCTTTGAGTTAATGGTAATGATAATTCATATTTTCAAGAGTTGAAAATTTAAGACATGAATAATCATTATTAACTCATAAAATGCTCCCGACCATAGGATCATCACGAGGATGGTGATTGATCCGAAGGTTGGTGTACAATCGCTTCTCTTTAGTAGATGAGTCTTGAGTCTACGGTGTGGAGACACCGGAGCGAGAGTATAGGTACTCGTTAGAGAACGAGGGCACTGAGCGTGACCACCTCGAGTAGTCATTAGGGAGTCTACCTTCTCGTCAATGACTGACTCGATGCTGCAGTAGTGTGTCTGGTTCTTTGACCTGAGGTGCATCGGCAGTTCACCTTGAGGGTGTTATAGTTTGACTACACCATTACTCGGTCTCCTAGCCATATGGAACCCTGAGGTGTATGTTGGCTATAGCATGTTCATTGTAGGAACTGGATGGCATCAAGATGGAATCTATCTACCTCGGTGGTAGAGGAGCAGCCCTATGATAATCATGAGAATCAAGTCCAGAAGTCCCATGGCCATGGCAGAGTGAAATAATAGAAAGAGTTTCTATTTAGATTTTCACATTGGACTCGAATCGAATGATTACATCATATGACAGAGACTAGGGTTTGACGAGTTCACCTTAACCCTAATCTGATCGGGGCTCAAGATAGAAGAACTTAATCACACAGGTAGCTGCACCAAGAGGTTCGCATTCAGCTCTGATGGGTTGCCACCATATACTGCTAGGTGTCACTGGTGGATTTTGGGAGCAATTAGAATGATTTAGATGATCGATCATTCTAGCTGTTCGAATCAGAAGAGTTCTGATCCATCGAAAGGAGTTTCGATGATGTCGATGATAGAGATCATGACATATCCCATTACCATACAGAACTGAACCTAACTGGGTCACACAAACAAGGGTTTGAATCTGGTGATCATCAATTGAACTGATCTAGTTCAATTGATCTGAATGAGATTCAATTAGGTTCAAGGAAATCGTGCTAGCACTCGATTGAACCTAACGTTCTTCTTTTACTATCATAAATAAGTTGTCCTGTCTGAGCCAAAGGAGTTTGTGCTCAATTAGAGGCCTTCATATGGTCTGACTGGAGGTTGTCCAAGTCAGAAAAGGTTGTCTTATTTTGTAAGACATTACCTGCCATTTTTGGTCACCTGCCATTTCTTGTTCTTTGACTTTGGTCAAAAGTCTACCTTTGACTGGTCAAACATTGACCATTGACACTTTGACTTTTGACCACATGTCATGCACCTATTGGAGAGCTGGTGGGGGCCTGTCCCCCTGCCAGAACCTGGCAAGGAGGAGGGCGCACGCCACCCTAGGCGTGTGCCCAAGTTGGAGGCGCCTAGGAGTCCTTGTTGGACAAGGACTCCACCTCCCTTTTGGATTCCAATTAGAGTTCTTCTAAGAATCCAACTTTGACTGGTCTTAGGCATGCCCTCTAAGGAGGAATCCAGGGGACTCTATTCCCACCAATCAGATTTAGATCTGATTTCACAAAGGGTTGTGATTGGTTGGGAAGAAGAGGAGTTGGATCACAGTTAGTCTATAAATAAGACCCTGTACCCAACTCAAAGAGTAATCAGAATTCCCCACGCCCCTAGGCTGCCTCTCCCCTCCTTCTCCATGCCAAACCACCTTCTCCCCTTGCTCTCCACATCCAAAAGGAGTTTTGGATTTTTGTTGGTGCGATTCAAGCAAGAGAAAGGCGATCAAAAGCAAGAAGGCTGCACTGCTGCAAAGGACGACTGCTGATCTTCAAAAGGAGTTTTGAAGATCCTCCAGATCAGATCCAGATCTGATTTTTGGAGACGTGATAGAGAAGAAGAGGATCTCCAGATCCAGCCCGAGTGGATACCGGTAGAGGCCAGGCGCTTGCATGGCTAGATCCAAAATCTTCCATTGCAAACAGGATCATCAACAAGATAATAGGATTACCCAAATCAGGTAAATTAAATTTGATTTAATTTATCATTATTTTATTTTATTTTATTTATTAAAATAATAAGAATCAGATCTGAAACATCCCAGATCTACTACAGATCAAAGAGAAAAATTTTTGAAATATATCTCTTGATCTGATCAGATCTGAACGAACCTGGATCGAAAAATCAGGATTTTCCTTCAGACAGCATAGAAATAAATTTTTATATCAATCAAAGTGACCATCTAACAATGATATCCGATGGTCGGATAGGTCAAAGGTGTAGAACATCATCCTTAAAACCCATGCGGATATAGTTTTCATATAATTCATCCCCTTGACCACAATGCTCGTAGGACACCTCAGAGTTCAACTATTAACTCTGATCAGGTTGTCCACATTGTATTTTAAAATATTAAATTCATCTGATGGATTATCCTGGCCAAGATTTTGCTATATTGAAATATAGTAATACATTCTTCTCCAACTCTTGAAATGATCAATTCCATCTTGATCATACTTCAACTTCGCAAGTATTTGACTATGCCCAGAAGCCTTTCATTGCTAAATTAGAAATTCAGTTAGTCCAGAACCAAAGCACAGTGAGTTGCTTACAAGTCACTGAGGTGATCTCAGGTCTAAGGGATATTTATACCTATATTTCATCAGAGATATTCTCGATAGTAGAATGCTCTGAAGTTGGTCACGTTCAATGATGATATATCCATACATCTTATCTGTATGCCATACCAGTATCTCCATACATCTTAGTTAAGAGGACAACCAACCTATATGGTATATAGCGATCTATGCTCGATAGACGCTGTCATCCTAATTAACAGTCTATCATTTGATCGTGAATAAATTTAAGGACTAATCGATAAATCCTCTCTTTATCGAAACTAAATAGTCCTAAGAACTTCATCACAATAATAGAGTTCATTAGAAGATATAAACTTATGATAAAAAAGTATGTCAAAATATTTTTTATTAATTAATAAATTAATTATAATATCTCAACCGTCAACAGACTGACGATTGGCTTTAGGATATAATTTTCAACATTAGATCCAAAAGATCAGTGGCCTATTCATCCTTTCTAGTAGAAGATGATTTGGTCATCTTACCAAAAAGACAGGACTCATAGGTAGTCAATGATTCATAATTATCGAGGTCAAGAATATACTCCTTGACTAACCTATTGATCCTATTTTTGTTTAAATAACCTAGCCGATAATGCCAAAGATAGGCATTTATGACAATATCTAGTTTAGGATGTTTATTTGATGTGTACATTATACTAATAGACTGTGATAAAATATAAATATCATTTCTTAATTATCCTTACATTACTATAATACTATTTATAATAATATCATAATAATTTTTTTTATTCATAAATAATAACCATTCTGAGCCAAAAATTCAATAGATATATGTTCATTATAAAAGATGGACAATAGTGATAATCACTTAAAATAATATTATTATTTTTGAAAAATAGCTTAAGAGTTTCTAATGTTAGGACTGAAACTTAAAGTCCATGCAACGAACTATAAATATGAAGAAATTTATCATCATTCTAAAATTTTCTACCAATTTGAAGTCCATGCAACGAACTATAAATATGAATTGGACTTTCGATATCTAATATCCAAATAGATGTATCACATACAAAAAAAATTACAAGGTATTATCATATAACAGTCTTGACCAGGAACCACTTATTGATTTCTTCTGTTCAGTCTATTCTGATCAATAGGATAATTCTTTTTTGGATCTGTCTGATTAGGATCAATACTAGACTCCTCATTTTTAGGTCATAAATGCTTGTCACTGTCCAACAGTTAATAGAGCGGACTTACACTAGCCATTCTATTTATCTGAAAGAAAAATATGAAATCTTATTAGTACTTAAATTAATTAATCCTAAAGACTTGGACTTTAGTCTAAAGGTCCTCCCACTATCTTTAAATGAATTGATAGCCTCTACCTCCAATTCAAGGAATCATACAAATTTTTTAGTGGATACTGAAATTCATATAGAATACAAACGGGCTCGAGGAAAGCTCTGACTAACCTGCGTGCATCTACAGGTAGGTTCACAATCAATTATTTCTCCAAATAATTTTTAGTAATTTAGATTTTGCCCTAGAAATCAAATCAATTGGCTTTGGCCTTCACTAAAATGGTTTGATTAGATCCAACCATTAACACGATCAACTTCGGTGCATCAAGCGAACGAAAATCAGGTCCGAGGAAAGCTTTGGCTAACTTGATCGTCATTCAGAGAGTACAACTTAATCATCATATGATGGACAGTAATTTTAATATCTACATAAACACCAGATGTAAGGCACCTCCAATGTCCACATAGAAAATTGGACTCATTACTATTTATCTTAATGGGAGGTTTTGACTCGGTTATTTTCATAACCTTGTCATTTTAAAGACCTAATAATTTAGAGGATTTAACTTACTTATGATTTAAGATAGAAAGGATACGAACCATATTACTCCCATTGACTTCACCAAGTCAAATCCTTCCACTGACAGTACCAAATCAATTGATGAGAACTACGATCAATTTCGGTCCATGGGTACCTAATTCAATCTTACTAATTAAAATCAGTCAAACTAATTTCTAGTGACATGGATCAGCTCGAATCACTAAGTTATCTAATTAAATTCTAATTGACCATGTTGACCAGGTAAGTGAGATCGATGGAAGGGATATGGCATTAACTCATCAAAGATCGAATCAGTACGAGTAGCTCCCAATTAAAAATTATTGATCTAAACTATCAGACTTATCTTAGACACCAACCGATTAATTAAGTATAATCAGATCAACCTAGTAATTACGAGCTAGACCACTTAGCTATGAATTAAGTCCATCTTGATCTCGTTAAAGACATGGACTCATTCAACTACAAATATTGAAGTTGAGTCTAGAATGTTCTTGACCCAATCTAAGTCAACACTTGATTAGATTTAATCAACTACTCTAGATTAATCCTTCTTTAACTAACCTAAGGTCTAACCTAATTAATGAACCTAATTCATCTAACTCTTTAACCCACAGAATTGTGAATTTATCTTAGGATCTTTAATTCATAATTTTAGATCCTACTAGACAACACTTAATTCTTTTAATTAAGTTTTGGACTGATGGGTTGGGATTTGGCATTTCCAAAATAATTATCAATTTTTGCAAGATTCTTTACAACCTAGCATTGTTTTACTAAATAGATCGACTCATTTTAAAAATGGATCGATTTATTACACAAATAAGCATTAGTTGTGAGTATGTTCAATAAAAAATAGCCATGAATAGCTTCAGCTAACTTCTCGATCGAGCTAGCTCGGATTCCATTCGAGCCAGCCCGAGTAAAAGCCAAGCTTAAGTCAGTCCCTGAGACAGCCAACTCGAGCAGAAAAAATCAGAAACCCAACATTTCATTGAGCTGGCTCGGGTCGGTCCCTGAGACAGCTAGCTCGAGCAGAAAAAATCAGAAACCCAATATTTCATTGAGCTGGCTCGGATCCTATCCGAGCCGGCCCGATCATAAGTCGAGTCAACTGAATTTCTGAGACAGCTGCTTGAGCAAAAGTCCAGAAGTCAACATTCCATCGAGCTGACTTGGATCCCATCCGAGCTGGCTCGAATAGATGTCCAGAAGTCACATAATTAGTTGAGTTGGCTCGAATCCCATCCAAGCTAGTCCAAACAAAAGCTGAGCCGACCCAATTCCTGATCGAGCTAACTAGAACAAAAGGTCTAAGAGGTTATAGCAGGCTGGCATGCTGGTCGAGCTGGCTCGATTCTTGAGACAACCAGCTCGACCAGCGAATAGAACCTTCATAAGATCCTATTCAGGTTTAATCTAAACCTATGTACATTATATAAAGAAATTATGAAATATTTAGATCTAATCTAAACACTAATTTATGATGAAATTTAGATTAAAAGTAATTTAAAATATATCATAAAAATTTATTAGATCATATCTAAATTTTTTATCAATATTATAGATCATAATGTACTAGGACAATCTCTCCACTGTAAGGGATAAATCATACAGTAGGACAACCTACAATCCATGCGATTATTATGTTATATATTAAATTTTTTTAATTTATATAAAAATATGTCGAGCAACATGTTGCTCTGATACCATCTGAAGAAAAATCAATAGGATTCTAAGCATGCTTTTCAAAAATTTTTCAAAATATATAGCAATGGAAGTTGGGTCACGAGCAATCTTGGAAGTTGGGTCATGAGCAATCTCAAGTCTAAGAGATACTTATACCCATATTCTTCGTGAGCAATCTTGGCAGAAGAGAGCTCCACAATTGGGTCATGATCAGTGAAATATATCCCTATATTTCATCTGCATGCCATAATAGCATCACCATGCTTCTTGGTTAAGAAGACAATCAACACTTATGGCACACAATGATCTACTCTTGATTAACGTTGTCATCTTAGGTAATAATGAATCATTTGATCGTGATTAGTTTAAGGACTAAACAATAAATCCTTCTTTGTCTAATCTAAATAGTCCTAAGGACTTCATCTTAAAGAGTTCATTACAGGAAGATGCACAAAATGATGAAATTATCAAAATAATAATTTTATTTAATTAAAATTTAAGTATAAATTATATTTAGCTCAACCATCTACAATCTAGATGATTGACTTTATGATACATTTTCTAATACTCCCAAGTCTTAGAAGGCTATGGGAGAAACTAGGGTGTTGGCTCTAGAGAGTCTAGGACAGGTATGGTCCTAGGACTAGGATAGAAGTTATCCTAAGATAGAGGTGGTGTGTAGCCCTTCACGAGCTTGAGGTTCAAATGTGAGGATCTTGAGGAGCTTGGTAGGTGCTCCAAAGATCAGACATACAAGATGGAGCAAAGGACCAAAGCTAGGACCAAAGCTAGGAGAATAATCAACCAAAATGGAGCAAAGGACCAACGCTAGGAGAATAATCAACCAAAATAAGGGGCTGACACACAACGGATTGGCTCGGATATGCAGTCGAGCTGGCTTAGATTAAGATCAAGCCAACTCAGACCGCAGTCGAGCAGGCTCTCTTAGGCAGATAGAAGACTATGTTTGGGTGACATGCAGTTGAGCCAGCTCAGTTTTTGATAGAGCTGCCTTGGCAGTGGTGTACAGAATAGGATAGGTTTTCTATTTGGTCTTGGATTGGGATTAATCCAAGGAACCTTAAGGCTTGGTCCAACAAGGTCTTAAGAAGGCTAACTCATGTATAAATCGAGTTTAGATCCAGAAAATGAGAGCATAAGAGACATGGATAGACATGGGCTCGATTTTCGGTGAGTGCTTTCATATATTGGATTAGCCTAGAAAAAATTTTCAACTGAAGTTTGGATTTATTAGGATTCATATGGTATAATAGAGATCTTCGGATATATAAACCTAAATATTATAATTTTTACAAGTATGAAATCAATACAGAGCTTTTCTTCCTAACTCTCTTCTCTCTAGTTTTAACACCAAAATCCTAGGCTTCATCCCCTTTTATCTTTTCTCTTAAATTTTTTTCAGTATACTGGATTAATATCCAGGTTCATGCAAGAGATCCAATCTACGACTATGGCTTAGAGCAACCGTAGGTATAACAATTGGTATCAAAGCTTGGTTGAGTGTGAAGGAGAAAGAAGATCAGATTTCAGTAGAGATCAACAACGAGGTTTAGATCTAAGATTTTCTCTGGACTTCGTAAGAAAAGAATAGATCTAAAAATCATGGTATATCTTACTATCAGATAGAATAGAACCTGAGAGATTACATACAAAAGAAGTTCGATCTGATTAATAGTTTAGATCATGTTCGAATTATCAATTGAATTGATTATTTGAATTTTGAAAACTTCTAATTTATAAACGTTACAGATTTGGCAGTGGCTAATTGTTAGTACACTAATTTTATAACAATTATTATAATTTAATAAGAAATAGATTAAATTATAAATTAAGTTTTAATTAATTTAAATTAGATTTATTTTAATTTGACTTAATTTAATTTAATGATTAACTAGATTTGTTAATGTAAATTAGATTTCAATCTTGAAAATTCATATTTGACGGTCTTTCAGGGTTTGATTCATTTTGGATATAATTTAGATTCGATTCGAGCCAAATTTGAACCCAATTAACTCTATCTTCCAGAGCCCAAGTTCCCTAAGTTTGTCTCTCTTTTTGGCTGACTAGAAAGAGGATGGGCATGAGTTTTCACGTCCCTTTTCTCTTGACACATGCATGAAGGGTTTTTACGATTTGGATGAAGCACCACCTCATCTACTTGATAGATTAGGACTCTGATAAGTACCATAAATTTATCAATAAAATATTAATTTATTAATTAATTTATATTTATTTTTAAAAATTAATAATTAATTTATATTTTTAAGAAATTAATATTTTTATTAATTAAATAATTAATTAAAAATAATAAAAAAATAAAAAAAAATAAAATATTATTATCTAGAAAGAGCTTATTTTTTTTATATAACAAAATAAGTTTGAAGCAAAATAAAGCTAAAATGGATTAGATATGAATTTTTTTAAAAAAAAATAAATTAAAAAAAAAGAAATCGACCTAGCCAGCTCATCCAACCAAGCCAGCGTGCCAAGTCAAGCCACCTTATTCAGCTCAGCCAGCGTGTTCCAGCTCAGCCAGCACACCGTTGAAGCCGACTTAGCTACAGAGCCAACTCATCGGTCCATGATCCAGGCGTGGAACTCCAGCTCAGCAAAAGACACCCAATCACAGCGTGCCACGTGGTGGACTTAAACTGTTAAGAAGTTCATAGGAAATTCATCATGGCATACAAAAGCAAAATGATAATTTCACAGGGCTTGCCGCATGCTGATTGGTTCGGTCTTCAAATGCAACCAATTTATGCGATTTGCAGCTATAGAAATTGCACCATCCTGCGGTCCAGATTGATGCCGATTCAGATCCAATGGCCAAGATTTTTTCTTACTTTAATTTGATTTCTCAGCCTCCCATCTATGCCATCCAACAGCTGTCAATGTTCCAGGGGATGATCCGACGGTCCAAAAAGCTTCCAATAATGATTAAACCTCCCAGCGGTGATCTAACGATTAGATTTTCTCCATCAAGATGCGATCGAATGGCTAGAATCAAATCCGACCTGATCTGGGCTATTACACCTCCATTTTTGATGATTTTGGGATCATTTGATCCAGATTTCACAAAACTCAATAGAATGCATTCAGGAGTTATTTAATCTAATTTTTATCAAAATTTTTTCATATTTTATCGATCAAACTCCTCTATAGTCCCATATTGCCTACGAAGAAGATCTCCAGCCCTCCTGGCTAAATAAAGGACTATAGGCCTTCAAAATCAATCGTCTTCGATCATAGGAAGGAGTTTGGTAAAGGTTAGAGCTATGCTTGGGTTAGAGGCTGCTATAAGGCAATGAGTGCTGTGAAGAAGAGCTGGCTTCTACACCATCTCAATATCGATGTCGATCCAATATCAAGATCAGCTATTTTTAATTTTTTTTAATTTTATATATTTAAATTATGAATTTTTAAATAAATATAAATTTTATTTTTATGCACTATAAATTTTAGCTTTTTATTTTTAATTATAATTTAATTTTTATATTTTAATTATTGCTCTTTATTTTGTTGCAAGTAGATGCTAAGATCTAACTAGTAGATCTTAGTACCAAGTTTATTATTCCACACCATTTAATTTTTGCTCTTTATTTATAACTCTATTTTCTAACTTTAATTCTTTTTTCAAATTTTTTTTTATAAAAATTAAAAATTTTAAAACTAAAATACTGCCTTTCCTGTAGATTCGATCCGACTCACTACTTGCTACCTATTTTTAAATTATTTTAAAAAATTAAAATTAAATTGATAAATATGGTGTGCTAACGACAACATCAGGCTCTTATCAAAGTTTTTGGCATCGTTGCCGAAGATGGCATAAAAATTTATTTTTTTTAATTTTTTTGATTATTGATTATAAATAAAATTTTAATTTTTTTAATTTTCTATAAATAGTGCTTACTAACTTTTTTTCTTTATTTGGTAGAGAAAAAAGAGAAAAAAAGAAAAAAGAGAAAAAGAACCAAATTAGGGCAAGAAGAAAAACTTTCAATTTTGCTTGGTAGATCAATCCTAACCCTAAATTTTTTTATTTTTATTTATTTTATTTTTAAATTAATCTAAAATATATCCACTTAAACCTAATTAAAAGTTTCATGATAAAATTAAAAATTCTAATTGCTTAGAGCATGCATCATATTAGTTTTATTTTTATTTTTTTATTTTTTTTGGTGATTACTAAAGATGAGGTAAGCTTCTCAAGAACCAAATAGTTGCATGCATCTAGTTTAAATTGCATAAAATTTCTTGCTTAAAATTTTTTTTATACATATTCATATTAAATCAACTTAAGAGCACAATCCATTAAACTACATAAGATAAAAATTTGATCATTCTTTCTTAGCCCACAAACAACCAACCAGCATCCTGCATTGACCTAAGTCTTTAATTTTAAAATCAATTAGACATCGGCCCTAGGAACTCGAGCTCATTAGAAAAAAAATTCTAAAAGTTGGACCGAATTAGGGTTAATCAATTTAACTGATGTCTAAAAAATTGGTTCAGAAATGATTGGGTCCGAAGAAAGATGATTTATAATTGATTTCATTAGCTTACCAGACCAAGCATAATTGGTATCTAAAACATGCAATGAAGGGACTCCCACCAATCTTATACTTACCTGGCCAATCGATTGGCTGATCTTACACTTGGAGGGATTAAAGGTGATCTTGGGAGTTAGAAACTGTCTAGATCTAGGACAACCCTTAATTAGAATTATTTATCTAACTTGATTGCTAACTAATATTTAACTTAATTAAATCTAAATCTTCTCTCTCTTCTTAGCTCTAGGACTCATTAGGACCTCTTCTTTAGAACTCTTCTTTCATTCTTCTTTTTTCTCCTCTTTTCTTTCAAAAAAATAAATTAAAATAAATTAAAATAAATTAAAAATAATAAAAATTAATAATTAAATAATAAAAATAATTAAAATAATTAAAATAAATAAAAATTATAAAAAATAAATAAAATTATAATAAAATCATTAAAAAATTATTAATTTTTTTTAAAAAATAAAATAATAATAATAAATAATAAATAATTAAAAAAATCTAAAAAATTTAAAAATCTAAAAAAATAATAAATAATATAAAATTTAAAAAAAATTAAAAAATTTAAAAAATAATAAAATGATATAATATATTAAAAATAATTAAAATATTTAAAATATTTTTTAACCATACATTAGGGTTGCAGTAATTTATACATGATAGAAAATTGCTTTATCTGATCTAGTTGAATAAAGTTGAATAGCTGAACCATATTAAACCTAATAACAAAATGACTGAAAATTTTAGAGAACCACCTAGGTGGATAAAAAAATATTTTATTTCTTCCACCTATAATCCATCGACTTATATCTAAATACCTGATATCCATGCTATCTATTATAAGATCAAGCCGACCACAATCTATATGCTCCCATCTTTCTATGAAAATATCAATGAAGATCCGTATAAGCATCTAGATAAATTTTTAAAAATCTGCTCTATGATGAGGATCCAAAATTTGACTGATGATGTTCTTAGACTAATTCTTTTTTTCATTAAAAGATAAAATCAAGTACTAGCTTGGCACACTAGAGAGACCAATTATAACTTAGGCTGAATTGCAAAGTGAATTTCTTAAGAAATTTTGTCCCATGGGTCGAACCAACATCATGAGGCAAGCTATCACTAGATTTACTCAGCTTTCAGAAGAACAAATTCATGAGTCATGAGAGAGACTTAAGAAACTTATTAAAAAATGCCCACACTATGATCTATCTAAGTGGCAAATAGTTCAAGCTTTATATGAGGATTTAGGAGATCAATTTAGATAATTGGTAGATACATCCTGTGGAGGTGCATTCATGAATAGAAGTGAGAACGAAGCTTATGCTTTATTTGAAACCTTGAGTGAAAAGTTAATTAATCATGCTTCGTTTTCTTTCTATCAAACCTAGGCATAGATCCATGAATTTAAACATCTAGAATCTAGTTTTAAGGCTGATTCAAATCTGATAAATAAAGTGGATCTTCTTGTCTAGAAGTTAGATCAACTCCTAACCCTAAATCAATAATCTTCTACATAATTTACATAATCCTCTAATTATTAGAAGATTTATTCAATCTATACTAGCCAAACCCATCATGTGAGTGAATGTTCCATAGCTGCACAGTTTTCATCTTTTATCCAAGAATAAGTCCAAGCTGCACAAAACTACTTCAAGACGATTAATGATCCTTTTTCAAATTCATAAAATCTAGATTGCAGGAATCATTCTAATTTTTCTTAGGTACTCCAACAGACTCAGGCTCAAACTCAATATCAAAACTATGCCTATAATAATGGTCAACCTAGTCAATTTATCCAACCATTGCATTATAATTAGCCATCATACCCACCTTCTTAATAGACCAATCTAGTCGATGATAGATTTAATCAATTTCAACAACTGATTCTAAATCAACAGGAATCCATCACCAAGCTAAAAACATAAATAGGATAATTAGCTGAGTCTAATATAAGAAGAGAACTAGGTCAATTACTGAACCAACCGAATCTTATAAATAATCCATCCATTATCCACCAACCATCTGGATTTAATTATCAATCTAATATCCCATCTAAAAATCTATTAAAAATAGTATCTCAAAGCCAATCATTAGTCTGTTAACGATTTAGCTAATTTATGTAATTATATATAAATTATTAATTAAATAAAAATTATTCTAGCTTTTTCATCATAAATTTTTCATCTTCTAATGAACTCCTGTCTGATGTGATGAAGTCCTTAGGATTATTTAGAATCAATAAAGAAGAATTTATCGTTTAGTCATTAAAATAGTTCACAACCAATGATATGTTGT
This sequence comes from Cocos nucifera, assembly GCA_006176705.1. Taxonomy (NCBI): domain Eukaryota; kingdom Viridiplantae; phylum Streptophyta; class Magnoliopsida; order Arecales; family Arecaceae; genus Cocos; species Cocos nucifera. The sequence continues at coordinate 3,890,170 of QRFJ01000021.1, read as the reverse complement.
TACCAAGGACAATAATGTTTATCAAGCATAGGTCGTTGTATGCCATATAGGTTGGTTGTCCTCTTAACTAAGAAGTATAGAGATACTAGTATGACATATAGGGATATATCTGCACTGAAAGTGATCGACTCCAGAGCTTTTCTACTATCAAAAATTACTTCAATGAAATATGGACATAAGTATCCCTCCAATCTAAGATTGCCATGATGACTTCTAAGCAACTCAATATACTTTGGTGCCAAACTATCTGAATTTTTAATTCAGTGATGAAAGATTTTTGGGTATATTTGAGAAGTTGGTGCGTGAGTCAAGATGGGATTGACCACTTCTGAACTCAGAAGCTGTGCTCAATAGTATTTCAATTTATCAAAGCCTTCGTTGGGATAGTCTTTATGAGGGATCACAGGACTAATTACTTTGAGACATGATTTGGATGTATCTTTTAGGGTTGACAGTCAAACCCTAAAGTCATCTGCATAGAGGTCAAAATGATGAATTTTATGGTAACTATATTCACGTAGATTCTGAATATTGCGACTGCATCAATCAACTTATCCAGACGTCGGATACCATTGCTAGATGATCATTTTTGATTAGTATAAAAAATTAATTCCTGTGCTACTGGCTTAGATTCGAAGCTGTAGGATCACACACACTAGAGGTTCCTAGTCGATCGAATGGCTGATCAATGAAAGATTAATTAGTGATTTGATCACTAATTAATTTAATTTAATTGAGTGATTATTTTTTATCAAAACTAATTAAATTGGATTCATTTGGATTTGATCCGATTAGGTTATGAGATGATCTATTCATCAAGAAGATTTGATTTCTGATTTGATCAGAGGTTTGCCTTGATTAATTTCTAATTTAATTAAGATTTAACTAAGCCTAATTAAGCCTAAATAAGTTAGATTTAATCTAGTCTAATTGGGTCTAACCAATTTAGATTGGATGTCAAATAAGAGACTAGTTTGACTAGTCTTTTTATGCGCCATATCACCTAGATTTGCACCATATTTTTTCTATGAGAAAGATTGTTTTCGTGAAGAAATCCACGCAGATGAAGGCGTGCATTCTTCCTTCTCACGCACCCTTGATGGATAAAATCTAGTTGAAATTCAAACTCAAAAGGAGTTTGAGATTGAATTACAAACCATCTAGAACTCTTCCTCACACCTTCCTTGTGCTGTGTGCATCTATAAAAAATACCTAATTTTATGGGCGTGCAGATTAGAACTCAAAAAAAAGTAATGTGTGAAAAAAAATAGAGAGATTCTCTTCTCTGCATGAGAAATTCTAGGTGCAAGATTCTTGGATGAGTGCATATCCTAGAATCCATCTAGGATTTAGGTTCTAGATTGTGAGCAATGTGGATCGTGAGTTCATAGATCTAGAAGAAGAACCTCTTGTATTTTTTATCTACATCGACAAACCAGAGCATCCGAAGAGCTGTTGAAGAAGATCGAAGGAGTTCGATATGATATCAACCATCAAAGATTCCTACAGCGAGCTAACACTCGAGAGGAACTGATCGAGATCAGGGCCTCATATAGATCACCTATAGAGGCTGGATGCATATATGACTGCATTATGGTGATCATCGAGAAAATTAAATTATGAAGATCATCTATCCGTAAAAAGATAACATATTTTGAACACGTAGAAGCAATAAAATAGTTTTACTGTACTTGATATTTTATTTTTCAGATATGCATACATATATATGTATATTAGATCCTATATAGTATAGAATTTTTAGATTAGATCTATAGTTTTTATTATTAATATTGTTGGGGATAAATCCCGCTCCCACCGAAGTCTAGTCCGATGCTTAGCTTAATGCAACCAGTAGCCGCAGAAGAGCTTCAGCAGATGGGCTTTAGCCAAACTACTTAACGGTCGAACTCCTTCTGACTCCCCAATCGTTGAGCTTCAGTCAGACTCCCGCAAGAGCCAAACTCTCTCTGTGTCGTTACAGCCAGACGTCTGTGGGAGCTGAATTCTCTCCAGCGGCTGAGCTTCTACAGAAGCCAAACTTCCTGTGAATTCTCTCCAACGGATGAGCTTCTATGGAAGCCGGACTCCCTGCGGACTTCTCCAGCGGATGAGCTTCTATGGAAGCCGAACTCTTTGCAGACTTCTCCAGTGGTCGATCTTCTATGGAAGCCAGACTCCCTATGGATTTCTACAACGGATGGGCTTCTCAATGGCCGAACTTTCATAAAATCCGAACTTCTTATGATGGATTCCTGCAGGCAATCCCGCTACGGTTACATGATAATAATGATCGGCATTTATCGAGTCAATAACGATCGGCATTTATCAAGTCAATAACGATCGGCATTGATCAGGACAGTTACGATAATCATTAATCAAGGCGGTTACAATAAGCTCCCTCTATAAAAAGGATCCTCTGGATACACTTACGCTAGGTTCTAAAAAAATCCTTCTCTCCTCCTCTAAACTCTACTGAGCTCCACACTGAGTACTCCATTCCTGTTGATTGGAGCTAACTTGATCATTGGAGGGTCCTACCGAAGCCAACCCCCACCGACTCCGAACGGAACTTTGTTTTGCAGATCTCCGACGGTGACCTCATCGGCCTCCACTCCAGCGAATTTCGACGATAATCAATTTTTGTGTCAATAGATTGGCGCTAGAAGGAGGGCCACCGGCAAAGATTTCTCTCTTCAAGGAAGCCAGGGTTCCTTTGTTCTTAAAGGAGTGCTCGGGAAATCTCTCTTCCTCCTTTTTCGAATTTCTTTCCAAAAAGAAAAGATGCCCCCTAGGAGAGCCTCCACCCGACGATCGACAACCTCCGCAGCCCGATCCTGTTCAGGTCTATCCACTCCTGCTCCAGCCCTGGTGACCCAGGCTCACTCTGTAGCCCGACGATCGGCAGTCTCCACAACCCGATCCCATTCGGGTCCGTTCGCTCTCACTCCAGCCCCAGCGACCCAGGCTCACTCTATAGCCGTGGTAGACGTTGAGCAGTCCAACCTGCTCGTCCAGCAGGTTCATGGTCTCATTGAGGCAATTCAGGCGGTGCAGGCCATGCACCAGTAGGCTTCCGTACCAGTTCAACCAGCGCAGGATTCTTCAGAGCCGTGTGGTCCAGTCCAGGGGCAATCGACATGGGCTACCCGACCTCCAATCCCCGAAAGAGGAAGGCAACGGAAGGAGAGCCCTTGTTCGGACCGCAGCTCATCCCAGGGTGAAGCTTTGCACCCATTCAGCAGGAAGACCTTGGAGATCAAAGACCGCAAGGATCTCCTGGATCAAAGGCTCTTAGAAATGAGTCGACGAATCGAAGAACTCCGTTACACTCCCTTCTCACGCGGTAATGACATCTACACTGACCCTCCTTTTTCATAAAAAATTATGCAAGAACAAGTCCCGTCGAACTTCAAGCTCCCACAGTTCGAGAGCTACGATGGAACCACCGATCCGGTTGACCACCTGAAAGCCTTTCGAACAACGATGTTGCTCCATGGTGCGCCAGACGCTATCTTATGCCAGACTTTCCCCTCTATCCTTAAAGGGGCCGCTAGGAACTGGTACTCGACGCTCAAGCCAAGCACCATCTTATCATTTGATCAGATGAGTCATCAGTTCGTGGCCCACTTTGTTAGTAGTCGGCGTCCGCGCCGAGGTTCGGAGTCCTTAATGGCCATCAGGCAGAAGGAGGGGGAATCCATCTGGGCTTACATTACCTGGTTTAATACTGCTACACTAAAGGTTCGGGACCTAGACCAGTCAGTCGCCATGGTCGCTCTCAAAGGTGGCCTTTAGAAGAACGACCTACTGTTCTCCCTAAAAAAGAAGTATCCTAGGGACTTTGCCGACATGCTGGCTCGGGCCGAAAGTTATGCCCGGACAGAGGAGGCCTTCGAGGCTAAGGATGATGAAGTCGACGGCAAGTGGTGAATCGGTGAGCCAGGCAGGTCCACCGAAGAAAGAAAGCAGACTGAAGCTCGGCCGCGTTCCCGAACTCCCCCTGGTCGTGGGCGAGCCCGGACCCCCCCCTCAAGCTCGAAAGCAGAAAAGCCCTGATGGAAGGATACACCGAGGTTCCCCTCAGTGCCAAAGTTCTCCCCAACGATGATGATTTCACAACTACGCCCCCCTTAACACCCCAAAGACTCAAGTACTGATGGAGATCCAGGAACGACTTTCAAGATCGGAGAGAATGCGTTCCCATCCTAGCAAGCACAATCCCAACAAGTTCTGCCTTTACCATCGCGACCACGGTCATGACACTGAGGAGTACATTCAACTTCAGGATGAGATCGAAGAGCTCATCAAGCGAGGCAGACTAAGTCGATTTCTTCAAAGACGGCCTGAGGAGAAGGAAAATCGGCCAAGAGCACTACCGCCAAGTGGAGAAAACCAGCAAGAAGATCAGCCACCCCTTGGCATCATCAATACTATCTTAGGGGGACCTCAGCAAGGAGAGACCAGCAGATCCAAAGGATCGATGGAGAGGTGGAGGATCATGGAGCTTGTAGCCTTCACCGAGGAGGATGGTTAGGGAATCAAATTTCCACACAATGACGCGGTTGTAGTTTCTTTGAATATTGCTGACTATGATGTATGCCGCATTCTGGTAGATAATGGAAGCTCAACTGATGTGTTGTTTTATGATGCCTTCTCAAAAATGTCCCTACCCGACGATCGATTGGGGCCAATGAATTCTCTGCTGGTAGGATTTGCTAGCAACGCCATACCAGTCGAAGGTATAATAACATTGACCATAGCAGCAGGGCAGCGCCCGAAGCTGACCAAAGCTCGGGTTGACTTTCTAGTCGTAAGGACCCCGTCCGCCTATAATGTGATCCTTAGCCGATCTGGTCTAAATATACTCCAGGCGGTAGTGTCAACCTATTATTTGAAGATGAAGTTTCCGACAAGTCACGGGGTCGGAGAAGTTAGAGGAGACCAGGCTTTGGCGAGGTATTGCTATTCGATCGCCCTGCATAAGGAAGATCAACCCGACCCTTATCTTGTTGACGGACTGGACGTCTGCGATGACCTCACTGAGGAGTGGGGCGAGCCTGTGGAAGACCTCATTTTTGTGCCCTTGAATGACGAAAACTTGGAGCATGTGGTGCAGATCGGCTCCAACTTGGCGGCCGAGGTTCGGGAGCAGCTCATCGCTTTCCTCAGAAGAAATGCAGACATCTTCGCCTGGACCCCAGTGGATATGCCAGAGATTGACACCAAGGTCATGGAACATCGGCTGGCCGTCGATCCAAAACATCGATCGATAAGAGAAAAGCTGCGCCAACATACCCCGGAGAGGTAGAAAGCGATTGCCGAAGAAGTAGACAAGCTCCTCAAAGTCGGACTCATCCAGGAGGTTAACTATCCGACCTGGGTTTCGAACGTGGTTCTTGTTAAGAAAGTAAATAATAAGTGGAGGATGTGCGTCGACTTCAAAAAGCTGAACAAGGCATGCCCAAAGGACAGCTACCCCCTATCTAGGATCGACCAGCTGGTGGATGCAACCTTGGGCCATGAGCTCCTCACCTTTATGGATGCCTTTTCTGGTTACAACCAGAAATGCATGGCGCCTGAAGATGAAGAAAAGACCGCCTTCATTACTAACCGAGGTCTTTATTGCTATAAGGTCATGCCTTTTGGACTCAAGAATGCAGGGGCAACATACCAGCGTTTGGTCAATAAGATCTTCAAGTCGTAGATCATCCGTAACATGGAGGTGTACGTAGATGACATGCTCGTCAAAAGCCGAGCTTCAGTAGACCACCTGACCGACCTTGAAGAGATCTTCGGTGCACTCAGAAAGCACAAGATGAAGCTGAACCCAACCAAATTCACCTTTGGCATAACCTCCAAAAAATTTCTTGGGTTCATAGTGTCGAGACGCGGAATTGAGGCAAACCCCTAGAAAATTCAAGCCATTCGGGAAATGACCACTCCAAAGACGATCAAGAAAGTTCAACGCCTGGCCGAAAAGATGGCATCCCTAAATCGCTTCATCTCAAGGTTGACCAAATGATGCATGCCCTTCTTCGAGGTTCTTAGACGACCAAAGGACTTCCGGTGGATGGCGGAGTGCCAATAGGCATTCGAGGAGCTTAAAAACTACCTCGGCACGCCCCCACTGCTGGCAAAATCTGAACTTGGAGAAGAATTATTCTTATATCTAGTTGTCTCCCCGGGGACCCTAGCGGCAGTCCTCGTCAGGGAAGAAGCAAAGATGCAACGATCGATCTACTACGTGAGCCGAGTCCTAAGGGATGTGGAGATCAAGTACTCTAGGTTAGAAAAACTGGCTTACTGTCTCATAATTACTGCCAGAAGGCTCCGACCTTACTTTCAGGAGCACACCATAACGGTCCTCATGGATCAACCAATAAAAGCAGTTCTCCTCCGAGCAGACGCTTCTGAAAGAATCGCAAAATGGGCAATCGAGCTCACAAGTTCGACATCAACTATCGGCCCAGGCCATCGATCAAAGCCCAGATACTGACGGATTTTGTGCTAGAATGCACCATTCCGATTGAAATCGAGCTTGAATCGAGCGAAACCAGCACCAGAGCGAGGCCGAACTTCGATAAAGCCGAGCTATCGCGGCCAATCCTCCCCGAAGAGAGCGTTGACCTCCCTGAAGATTCCTGGGCTCTGCACGTAGATGGTTCGTCCAATTCTGTTGGAGCTGGTGGGAGGCTGGTCTTAGTTAGCCCCGAAGGAGTTATCGCCGAGTACGCGCTGCATCTCGAGTTCTCCGTAATCAATAATGGGGCTGAGTATGAAGTACTGATCGTCGGATTAAAGATAGCAAGAGAATTAAAAATAGATCGGCTTCAAGTCTACAGCGATTCTCAGCTGATGGTTGGTCAAGTCGGCGGCGGTTACGAGGCATGGGAGGAAAGCATGGTGAGGTACCTCGGAAAAGTGAAGAATTTGATCCCGGCCTTCGACAGTTTCTGCATTTAGTACATCCCGAGGGTGGAAAATGCAAGAGCCGATCTTCTTTCTAAGTTGGTCGCTTCAACGTCGGCTGAACTGCCCAAAGGAGTGTTTTTGGAAACTTTGAAATGCTCGACCATAGAGAAATCTCAGGCCATCCTGTAGACGAAATTCAAGTCCAGCTGGATTGACCCATTGATCGCCTACCTTCAAGAGGGGGTCCTTCCCCGCGACCAAAAAGAAGCTCGGAAGCTCAGGAATCAGGCCTCCCGCTACATCTTATATGAAGGCAGATTATATAAGAGGTCGTACTCCCTCCCATTGTTGAGATGTCTCCGACCTTCAGAGGCCGACCTCGCACTATGGAATGTGCGCGAAGGACTCTACAAAAGTCACGTAGGAGCCAGGTCCCTGTCGCAAAAACTACTCCGGTAGGGGTACTACTGGCCGACTTTATTTTGCGATTTCGTGGAATATGTAAAGAGGTGCAACCACTGTCAGAAGAATGCCAACGTGCAGAGACAGCCGGCATCCGAACTTACTCTGCTCAGTTCACCTTGGTCGTTTGCGCAGTGGGGAATGGATATACTCGGCCCCTTTCCAACGGCATCTGGGTAGCGAAAGTTCCTCCTGGTCGCGATCGACTACTTCACCAAGTGGGTCGAAGCCAAACCACTCACGAAGATTTTCGAGGCCAAGGTGCAGGACTTCGTCTGAAAGTCACTGGTCTACCGGTTCGGCCTACCCCAAACCCTCATCACTAACAATGGACGATAATTCACCGGGGTGAGGTTCACCGAGTTCTGTGAAGGACTAAACATCTCCCACCGCTTCACATCGGTGGCTCACCCTCAGGCCAATGGAGAAGCTGAGATAACCAATCGGACCTTACTGCAAGGAATCAAAACGAGACTCGATAGGGCAAAAGGGGCCTGGGTGGATGAACTCTATCATGTCCTCTGGGCATACCAAACTACTCAGAGGGTGCCGATCGGAGAAACACCCTTCGCCTTGGCCTTCGGTACTAAGGCAGTTATCCCGATCGAGCTTAAGCTTCCTTCTGCACGAGTTGTGGGCTTCAATGAACGGCACAACCCCCAGGACCTCAGAGTCAATCTTGATCTTCTGAAAAAAAAGAGAGAGGAAGTCCGCGTCAGGATGGCAGCCTACAAACAGAAGGTGGCTCGGTACTACAACTCCAGGGTTAAAAGCAAGACGTTCAGAGCAGGGGACTTAGTGCTCCGATGAGCCGTCGTAGCTCAGCCTCAAAGTCAAAGGAAGCTCGCCCCAAACTAGGAAGGTCCATATGAGGTAACGGAAGTCATCCAACACAGAACTTATCGACTAAAGGAACTCGGAGGGATAGTGCTTCTCCGACCATGGAACTCAGAAAATCTGAGGATGTATTATCAGTAAACTTTAAAAACTCCTTTGCTCTGCATTATCGATCATCTAAATCATTCTAATTGCTCCTAAAATCCACCAGTAACACCTAGTAGTATATGGTGGCAACCCATCAGAGCTGAATGCGAACCTCTTGGTGCAGCTACCTATGTGATTAAGTCCTTCTATCTTGAGCCCTAGTCAGATTAGGGTTAAGGTAAACTCGTCAAACCCTAGTCTCTGTCATATGATATAATCATTCGATTTGAGTCCGATGTGAAAATCTAAATAGAAACTCTTTCTATTATTTCACTCTGCCATGGCCATGGACTTCTGAACTTAATTCTCATGATTATCATAGGGCTGCTCCTCTACCACCGAGGTAGATAGATTCCATCTTGATGCCATCTAGTTCCTACAATAAACATGCTATGGCCAACATACACCTCAGGGTTCCATATGGCTAGGAGACCGAGTAATGGTGTAGTCAAACTATAACACCCTCAAGGTGAACTACCGATGCACCTCAGGTCAAAGAACCATACACACTACTGCAGCATCGAGTCAGTCATTGACGAGAAGGTACTTCCTAATGACTACTCGAGGTGGTCACACTCAGTGCTCTCATTCTCTAACGAGTATCTATACTCTCACTCTGGTGTCTCTACACCGTAGACTCAAGACTCATCTACTAAAGAGAAGCGATTGTACACCAACCTTCTGGATCAATCACCATCCTCGTGATGATCCTATGGTCGGGAGCAATTTATGAGTTAATAATGATTATTCATGTCTTAAATTTTCAACTCTTGAAAATATGAATTATCATTATCATTAACTCAAAGGATGTATCACAGACACTAAATACACATATGTGATAGAAAATAACCTATTTTATTTATTATAGTCATAATTATAATTTTGCCCCTAGAAGTGTATTACAAGTGTCAGCCAATTTTGGCTTTTAGGGCACATATATCTAACAAGATCTCCTCCGAGCTTCGACCTAGACTAGCACGAGGTTCAGAGGAAGACTTCGACAGTCATCATTCCTGCACTCCCTTCCTTCGATTTTTGAACTCGGGAGTGGGGGGGCTGATGTTGGCCGGAGATGACATCTCCCCCAAGCTTCAACCTAGACCAGCACGAGGCTCAGAGGAAGACTTTGACAGTCATCATTCCTGCACTCCCTTCCTTCGATTTTCGAACTCGAGAGTGGGGGGGCTGGTGTTGGGGATAAATCCTGCTCCCGCCAAAGTCTAGTCTGATGCTTAGCTTAATGCAATCAGTAGCCGCATAAGAGCTTCAGCAGATGGGCTTTAGCCGAACTACTTAGCGGCCGAACTCCTTCTGACTCTCCAATCGTCGAGCTTCAGTCATACTCCCATAAGAGCCGAACTCTCTCCACGTTGTTACAGTCAGGCGCCTATGGGAGCCGAATTCTCTCCAACAGCCGAGCTTCTACGGAAGCCGAACTTCCTGCAAATTCTCTCCAGCGAACGAGCTTCTACGAAAGCCAAACTCCCTGCGGACTTCTTCAGTGGCCGAGCTTCTACAAAAGTCAGACTCCCTGCGGATTTCTACAGCGGACGGTCTTCTCAATGGCCGAACTTTCATAAAAGTCGAACTTCTTATGATGGATTTCTGTAGGCAATCTCGCTACGGTTGCACGATAATAACGATCGACATTTATCCAGTCAATAACGATCGACATTTATCAAGTCAATAACGATCGGCATTGATTAGGACAGTTACGATAATCATTAATAAAGGTGGTTACAACAAGCTTCCTCTATAAAAAGGATCCTTCGGATACACTTATGCCAGGTTCTAAAAAAATCCTTCTCTCCTTCTCTAAACTCTACTGAGCTCCACACTGAGCACTTCATTCTTATTGATTGGAGCTGACTTGATCATCGGAGGGTCTTACCGGAGCCAACCCCCACCGACTCCGGATGAAACTTTATTTTGCAGATCTCCGGCGGCGATCTCATCGACCTCCACTCCAACAGATTTCGGTGACAACCAATTTCTGCATCAACAAATATGATTAATAATCATTTTTGCTATGCAATCTTTGAAAAAGGTTTTCAAAATCAAAGTTAAAAATCTTGCACGTTCCCTTCAATTGGTATCAGAGCAGCAGGTTCTTTGATGTATTATATATACATATTTTAGATTATTTTTAGATTAGATCTAAATAATAATCTAATCTAAAAAAAAATGATGATCGCATAGACTATAGGTTGTCCTGCTGTAAGGTTTATCCCTTATAATGAAAAGATTGTTCTAGTATGTTGCGATTTATAACACTAATCATAAAAATTTTAGATTAGATCTAATAATTTTTATAATATATTTGAATATATTTAATCTAAATTTTATCATGATTTAGTATTTAGATTAGATCTAAATAGTTTCATAATTTTTTTTATATAGAGTACATAGATTTAGATTAAACATAAATAGGATCTTAGGAAGGTTCTGTACACCAGTCGAGTCAGCTCGCTCAGGAATCGAGCTAGCTCGACTAGCATGCTAGCCATGATACACTTTTTAAATTGATACTTCAACTGGTTCAGTCAAGTATTGAGCCAACTCGACTTCAATTCGGACCTGCTTGGATAGGATCCAAGCCTGCTCAACAAAAATGTTAGGCTTTTGGCTTTTTGTCCGAGCCAGTTGTCTCAAAAATTGAGCCAACTTGGCTTCTGTTCGAGACAGCTTGGATGGAATCCAAGCCAGTCCGATTGAGAAGTTGGCTCAATGTCTATTGGTTGGTTTTATGAAATCAAATCTATATCTAGTACTTGTTTATGAAATAAGCCGATTCATTTTTAAAATGAGTCTACCTATTTAGTGAAATAGTGCTAGGATGTAGATAACCTTTCAAAATTTGAAAAAGATATTTTCAAAATGCCGAACCCCAACCCTCAGCCTTAAACTTAATTGAGAATTAAGCATGATTAATAAGGATTTAGAATTATGAATTAAAGATCCTAAGATATTGATCATAAAATTATGGATTATCGAATTCATCGAATTAGATTCATTAATTGGATTAGACCTAAAGTTATTTAAAGAATGGAATAAATTAAAGTAATTGATCAAATCTAACCAAATGTTGATTTAGATTAGGTCAAGGACTCTTTAGACCAAATTACAATAGTTGTAGTTGGTCAAGCCCGTGCCTTTAATGAGGACTAAATGGACTTGATTCATGGCTTCGCAGTCGAACCTAAAATTGCTAGGTTGGTCAAAATTGAAACTAATAAATCGAATGGTGTCTAAGATAAGTCTGGCAGCTCAGATTAGTAATTTTTAATTGGGAGCTACTCACACTAATTTGATCTTTGATGAGTTAATGACATATCTCTTCTACTGATCTTACTTATCTAGCCATCCTGGTAAATTAGGTTTTGATTAGACCACTTAATAATTTGGGCTCACCCATGTCAATTAGGTAAATCAGTTTGATTAATTTTGGTGTTCCTAATGCCTGCTTTAATTAGATCCTTATTGACATGACTTGGTGAAGTTAGTGAGAGGATCCAAATTGACTGGTTAATTTTTTTTAAAATTAGTTAATAAAATTTTTTAAAATTATTAAATTCTTAAAATGATAAAGTTATGGTGATAACTAAGTCATAGCCTTCCATTAAGTTGAGTTATAATGGATCCATCAATTTAATAATCATTGGAGGTTCAAAGATTTGGTGCTTATTGACTAATAAAATTATCATTCATAATATGATAATTTGATTATTTCTTTCTAACGGTGGTCAGATTGACTGGCCAAAGTTGGATCTGATCATTTATTAGTCTCATGCACCAAATATGGTCATGTTAATGGTTAGACCTAACTGAATCTTTTCAGTGGAGGTCAAAGCCTACTGATTAGATTTTTGGGATAAAATTAAAATTACTAGAAGTTGTTTGGAAAAGTAATTGATTATGAACCTATCCATAGGTGCACATAGGTTAACCAACCAAAGTTGGGCTCGTGTGTAGTCTGTGTGGATTCTAGTATCCATTAAGGAATTAGGGATAATTCCTCAAATTAGAGGTAGAGACTATCGATTCGAACAAAATAGTAAAAAAATATTTAGACTAAAGTCCAAGTCTTAGAATAAATAATCCATATACTAATTAGGTCTATGATTTTTTTTTATGCAGAAATGGTCACTACCCTATCATTCCAATCATTGTTGGACAATGACAAACTCATGGAATCCAACTTCGATAGCTGGTATCGAAAGTTGAAGATCGTCCTGAAGCGTGAACAGATCTTATACGTATTGACTGATCCGGCACCTGAGGAGCCAATCTCGAATGCTATTAAGATGGTAAGAGATACTTACCAGAAGTGGCTAAATGACCACACCACCATTTGGTGCATTATGCTGGCAACGATGAATGATGAGTTCAGTCGTAGGTTTGAGAATGCTCAGCCCGAGAAGATGCTTCAAATGTTGAACGAATCTTTTGGCATACCTGATGATATTGAAAGGCATAAAACTAGCTGTGCCATTTTCAATGCTCGTATGAGAGATGGGGCGTCAGTCACTGATCATGTATTATATATGATCGAGTTGATTAAATGTCTGAGTAAACTAGGTTTTTTTCTGCATGAGCAGCTCGAAAAGGATGCGATCCTAAATTCATTGCCCAAGTCCTTCCTCCCATTTTTTACTTATTTTAGAATGACAAAGCCTACGATAAACTATCATGGGTTATTAGGGTTGCTGTAGAACTTTGAGAAGAATCATCAGCTCCAAAAGAGATCAGTGAATGTTGTGGAAGGATCTTCTTCTGGTCGATCTTTAAAAAAAAAAGAAGAAAAAGAAAAAGAAGAGCAAGAAGATGCAGCCACATGCTGGAACGTCTGCATAGGATCAGATCAAGAAGTGCAAGCCCGATCAGAGCCAGGTGGAGTGCTTTTTTTTTAAGAAGCAGGGGCATTAAAAGAGGAACTGACCTCAATACATTGCCACCTTGAATCCAAACAGGCCAAGGAAGAAACAAGTAGTTGCTAGGCAAAGTAATTATATGATAACACCTTGCAACTTCTCAATTTATGATTCTACTATCAAGATATTAGATATCGAAAGTTCTTATCATATTTGTAATTTGATGCAGGAATTATAGATCGGTAGGAGATTTGGTGAAGATGAAAGATTTCTGAACGTTGGAGATAGAAGACAAGTTTCAGTTCTAGCTTTAGGAGTCATGAACCTTGTAATCAATTCTCATAGAGTTATTCTTAGTTATTATCACTTTTGTCCAAGTTTTTATTGAATATAATTTCTGTAGGCCTTTTGGCAAAGAACAGTTATCAGTTTTCAAAAAAAATAAATTTTTATGATATCATTTTGAATAGTGTTATAGTATATATTGGATAATTAAATAATGAAATTTATATATTATCACAGTCTATTAACGTAGTCCAAACCTTCGATAAATATCCTAGAATAGATGATATATCAAATGTCTATCTTTGGCATTGTAGACTAGGTCACATCAACAAGAATAGAATAAATAGATTGGCTCAAGAAAAAATTCTTGAGATTAGTGATTGTGAATCACTACTGACCTGTGAGTCATGTCTTCTTGAAAAGATGACCAAGTCATCTTTTATTGAAAAGGATGAACATGCTAGTGAACTCTTGGGTCTAGTACATACTAATGTATGTGAACCCATGAGTACAAGCGCTAGAGGCGAATATTTCTACTTTATAACCTTCATAGATCACCTATCGAGGTATGAATATATCTATTTAATGAAGCATAAGTTGGAGTCATTTAAAATGTTCAAACTATTCCATGATGAAGTAGAAAAGCAAACTGAAAAGAATATTAAAACTCTTCGATCTGACCGACAGGATGAGTACCTTTCTAATAATTTTCTAATATATCTTTGGAAGAATGGGATTTTCTTCCAATGGACTTCTCATGGAATACCACAGTATAATGATGTGTTCGAAAGGAGGAATCGGATCCTATTAGATATGCTTCAATCTATGATGGGGTTTGCCAGTCTGCCGATCTTCCTTTAGGGATATGTGCTCGAGTTGGCTTGTTATATTTTGAATAGAATTTCGAGTAAGTTTGTTTCTAAAATGCCGTATGAGATATGGACAGGACGTAAATCAGTACTCTCGCACCTTAGAGTTTGGGGGTATCCAGCTTATGTCAAACGTTTAGTAACAGACAAGCTCGGACCTAGGTCTAACAAGTGTAGCTTTATAGGATAGCTAAAAAAGATTGAAGGGTATTACTTCTACCTAGTTGATGAACAAAAAATATTTATCAGCCTTAAGACAGTCTTTTTAGAAAAAAAATTTCTTGGTGAAGAAACTAATGCCTCTAAGATCAAACTTGAGGAAGTTCAATAGGTGGAAGAACCAACACAAATAGCTAAATCTGAATCGAATTTGATTCGATCAGATCCAGAGCCTACTGAACTTGCACCCTTAAGGTGATCTAGTAGAGTACCATATCAGTCAGATAGATACTATGATTTTTTGGTCCGAGATGGAGATCCTATCGAACTTAATGAGAATGATGAGAATCCGATCGCCTACATGAATACAATGTAGAGATCCAACTCTAAAAAATGGCTTGAGATCATGAGATCCAAAATAGAGTCTATGAAGGTCAATGATGTATGAAAATTAGTTGACCTATCCGAAGGGATAAAATTTATTGGGTGTAAGTAGATCTTCAAAAGAAAAAAAGGCATAGATGGAAAGATTGAGACCTATAAAGCCCATCTGGTTGCGATAGCTATGCATCTAGACTATAAAATCTGACAGATGGATGTGAAAATAGCTCTTTTAAATAGAGAGTTGGATGAAGAATTGTATATGATACAATCTGAAGATTTTACATCCATAGATGAGTCCAAGATGTGTAAGCTTCAAAGATCCATTTATGGACTGAAGCAGACATCTCGGAGCTGGAACATATGTTTTGATAGGATGATCAAGACGTATGACTTCGTTAAGAATAAAGAAGAGCCCTACATATATAAGTGGGCTAATGGTCCAGCAATTGTATTTCTCGTTATATATATGGATGGCATTCTCTTAATCGAAAATGATATCCCTGTATTATAAGAAATAAAGATCTGGCTACCGTCATAGTTCTTCATGAAGGATCTGAGAGAAGCTTCCTACATCTTAGGGATAAAGATCTATAGAGATAAATCTAAAAGGTTGCTTGGATTGTTTCAGTCCATGTATATAGACATTGTGCTAAAGAGGTTCAGCATGAAGAATTTCAAGAAAGACTATCTATCGATAGGTCATAAAATTTTTCTCTCGAAGAGAAATTATCTGACAATACCTCAAGAGAGAGAGCGTATGAGTAAAATTTCATATGCTTCGATAGTGAATTTTATTATGTACGTCATGACATGTACGCAATTAGATGTGGCATACTCATTAGGAGTAGCAAATAGATATCAATCTAATTTAGAAGAGAACCACTAGAAGGTTGTTAAAACCATCCTAAAATATTTGAGAAATACTAAGAATCAGTGGCTTATTTATGGTGAATCAGACTTAAAACTTATAGGATTGATAGATTTCAGTTTTCAGTCGGATCATGATAATAGCAAAAGCATATTGGGATATATATTTATCCTTAATGGTGGTGCTATCTGCTGAAAAAAGTTTAAGCAGCACACCATGATCGATTCAATGTGCGAGGCAGAGTATGTTGCTGGATTAGATGCTGCCAAAGAAATAGTATGGCTGAAGAAGTTTATCATCGAGTTTGGAGTAGCACCCTTCCTAGATGGTCTAGTTTTGCTCTTCTTCGATAGCTCTGAAGTCATTGCTCGGGTGAAGAAATCTAAACCACACTAGCGGATGAAGCACATTCTACGCTGCTTTCATCTTGTCCAGAAGATAGTGGATCGAGGTGATATTGATCTTTAGAAGATCAACAAAAAGAAGAACCTGACCGACCCATTCACTAAAGCCATTGTGGTGAACAAGTTCGATGACTTTAAGTCGAAGATGGGTATACGATACTGCATCGATTGGCTTTAGACCAAGTGAAAGATTGTTAGGAATAGTATCCCAAAGCCAATCGTTAGCTTATTAACGATTAAGCTAATTTATGTAATTGTATATAAATTATTAATTGAATAAAAATTATTCTGGCTTTTTCATCATAAATCTTTCATCTTCTAATGAACTCTTGTCTGATGTGATGAAGTCCTTAGGACTATTTAGAATTGACAAAGAAAGATTTATCATTTAGTCCTTAAAATAGTTCGCGATCAATGATAGGTTGTTACCAAGGACGATAATATTTATCGAGTATAGATCATTGTATGCCATATAGATTGATTATTCTCTTAACCAAGGAGTGTAGAGATACTGGTATGGCATGCAGGTGAGATATAGAGGTACATCTGCACTAAACATAATCGACTCCAGAGCTTTTCCACTATCAAGAATTACTTTGATGGAATATGGGCATAAGTATTCCTCCAATCTAAGATCACCATGGTAACTTTAAAGTAACTCATGGTGCTTTGATGCTGGACTACCTAAATTTTTAATTTAGTGATGGAAGATTTTTGGGTACAGTCAAGTACTTGAAGAGTCAGTACGTGAGTCAAGATAGAATTGACCACTTCTGGACTCAGAAGCTGTCTTAATAGTATTTCAATTTAGCAAAATCTTAGTCAGGATAGTCTTTGTGAGGGGTCATAGGACTAATTACTTTGAGACACTATTTGGATGTATCTTTTAGGGTTGACAATCAAATCCTAAAGTCATCTTATGCATAGAGGTCAAAGAGATGAATTATGCAGTAACCATATTTACGTAGGTTCTGAATGTTGCGATTGCACCATTCGATCTATTCGGACGTTGGATACCATTGCTAGATGATCACTTCGATTAGTATAGAAAATTAATTTCTATGCTACCGACTTAGGTTCGAACCTATGAGGTCACACACACTAGAGATTCCTACTCGATCTACTGGCTGATCAATAAAAGATTAATTAGTGATTTGATCACTAATTAACCCAATTTGATTGAGTAATTATTTTTTATCAAAACCAATTGAATTAGATTCATTTGAATTTAACCTAATTAGGTTATGAGATGATTTAATCATCAAAAAGGTTTGATCTTTGATTTGATCATAGATTTGGCTTGATTAATTTCTAATTTGATTAAAATTTAACTGAGCCTAATTAAACTTAAATAAGTTGGATTTAATCTTATCTAATTGGACTAACTGATAGAAGCGTGATGTTGTCGTTAAGACATCGTGTTTATCAGTTTAATCCGACTTCTTAAAATCATTAAAAATGCGTAGATAGCAGTGAGTCGGGTCGAATCCACAGGGAAGGTAGTATTTTAGATTTAAAATCTTTAATTTTTAAAAAAAAAAAGAAAATGATTTGAGTTTTGGAATTAGGAGTGAAGTCAGAAAATAAAAATTAAAAGATGTAGAAATTTAAACTTGGTACTAAGATCTACTAATTAGATCTTAGCATCTACTTGCAATAAAATAAAAAATAATAATTAAAATATAGAAATTAAATTATAATAAAAAGAAAAAAATTAAAATACAAAAATAAAATTTTTATTAATTAAAATTTTAGAATTTAAATACATAAAATTTAAAAATAAAATAAAATAAAATAGACGGATCTCTGATTTTGGATCGGCATTGGCAGAAAGATGGTGTAGAAGCCCAGCTCTTCTTCTCGGCATCCTTTACTTCGAAGCAGCCTTTAACCCATAGCCTAGCTTCACCCTATACCAAAGCTTTACCTTAATCGGAGATGTTGATTTCTGGAGGCTTAAGATCCCTTTTATAGAGCTAGAAGGGCTGGATATTTTTTCTAAAGACAATATGGGACTAATAGCCTTTGTAATCATCAAAATATAAAGAAATTCAGATAAAATTTAAATCAAATCAGCTCTGATATGACTCTGGTAAATTTGGTGAAATTTGGCCATTCAATAGAAATCCAACGATCCAAAAATCATCAAAATTGGATGCATATCAGCCCAAATCGAGTCGGATTAAATTCTGGCCGTTCGATCGCGCATTGATGGAGAAAATCTGGCTGCAAATCATGCATCGAGAGTCTTGATCACCGTCGGGAGTGTTCTAGACCATTGGATCTTCATCTCTTGATTTTTTGGCCATTGGATCGTGCCAGATTGCTGATAGAATTTGAATCAAGCCTGGAAATCACCACTACCGTCCGATCTTGACCACAATCAACCGCAGCCGTCCGATCGCATAATTACTATTTTCATGGACTGTGTGGACCAACCATACTGCACACTGCAGTCAATCAGCGCTCTTGTCGCTGGATGAAAAGACCAAAATACCCTATGAGCCACGATAAATTTCTGTGGACCTAGGTCCGCCATGTGGCAATCTCTGATTCATCGGTTTCTGCTGAGCTGGCGGTCCACGCCTGGATCGTGAACCGACTGATGGTTTAAATGGTTGAGTTGGCTTTGATAGCTTGGCTTGCCTTGGTGGCTCGGCTTACAGAGTCGGCTGAGCCATTTTCTTTTTTTTATTTAATTTTTATTTATTTAATATCTTTAAAAATTCATATCTTTTTCGTTTTAGCTCCATTTTACTTAAAATTTATTTCGTTGTGATCAAAAAAATGAGCTCTTTCCATTAATAATAAAATTTTATTTTTTAATTTTTATTATTTTTTAATTAATTTTTTAATTAATAAAAATATGAATTTTTCAAAAATTATATATAAATTGATTAATAATTTTTAAAAAATAATATAAATTAATTAATAAATTAATACTTTTATTGATGAATTTATGATGCTTATCACACCCCTCAACTTAAGCTTTGCTCGTCCTCGAGTAAAGAAAGAATTTAGTTTTAAATACCTTTTAACTTTAGAGTTTTGAATTTTACCTAAGCAATTTTCAAAATGGCCATTGATATTTAGTAGAGCTTAAATGAGATATATCATTGGGATATTAATACTTATCAATAAAAAAATTAAGTAAAGAACATTAAATTTTTCAGAACTTTTTCTAAATTATCCTACCTTTATCTCTGATTTGTCTAAACTTTCATATAGGTAAGTGTATTGCTACTTCTGTCCTTCATTTATTGATTTTTATTTTTACATTGCCCACTTTTTGACACGAATATTATTGCTTACTTAGGCAACGGGATTCGGTTACTCAGTGGAAAACCAATTTTTTTTTTTTTTAATGTTGTACCACTATTGAGTGTCTTAACTCCTTAAGCTTTCTATTTGATCCATGTAGCGAGTCTTGGGTCAATGACTCCCAAACCAGTTGGCTTTAGGGCACTAGGTATAGAATACCCCTCTATACCCCTTGGGCTTACTAGCTTGAATCAAATAGGCTACGAGTTAAGACTAGCTTTACAACGAGCTTCTTTGCCCTTCCCACCTTTTGATGCGAAACTCAATGCTTGCTTAGGCAAAGAGGCCCGGTTACTCAGTGAGAAGTACTTGAAAACTATTTTATTAAAATAAATTTTTATATGAAGAAACGTATAGTTACCCTACACAAGCCTATAAAAAGTAGACTTTTCTTTGATGCTAATAGAAATAATTAGAAATGCTCCAAGAAAAAACTTTTTATGTTCTAGACTTAACTTTTTATTGAATTTTCTTAATACTTGATTCCTCAATATCTCACAGATTCTCTGATCTATGCATCAATTTTCTTTTAAAAATGCTTAGTTTAATTCGATTCTTAAGCATAATCAAGTATCTAAATACTAAATACTAACTTTTTTGAGGACTTAAAATTTTAAAAAAATTTTATTTTTCTCTCCCCCCAACTTAATCGATATTGTCCTCAATGGAGAAGAAAAAAAAAGGGTGTAATAAAGAACATGAAAGAATACACCTAACTCAGTATATTTTTGGTCCAGCACATGCCTTTGAAAATTTGAGCTTTTCCTCCAACTTATTCAAATTATCCTAAAAAAAATAAACTAAAAAGATAAATTAGATAAAAACTAAATATTATGTTGCCTCCCAACAAGCACTAAGTTTACCGTCTTCAGCTAGACATAATGCAGCTCACTATCCTGTATCGAATATTGGATTGACAAATTTCAATGGTTTTAGATTGTCAATCTTCGAAAGATGATTCATAATCCCATTATTGATATATTCACATTAATTTTAGGGATATAATTTATGATTCCATTCTCAGACCCATGTTTATTAAGAATTTTTCCTATTTATTTTTCTAAAATGCTCATGAATGGAGTTTTTGTATTAGGAGTTAAGTTTGATTCAATGGGTGCTGGAATGGTGACTAAAGACGGTTTTAATTCTGGAGGTAAATTAATGTGATCTTGCTTAAATAACTCTATTGACATTTCATTACATGCCTCTTGATTTTTATAAGAAGAACCAGCTTTTAGGGTTAAAGAGAATAGGACATTAGGTTTATAAGTCTCGGATAAATCATCTATTCTTTTTTTCTCTATTTCTATCTCATTTAAACTGGAACTAGCATCAGTACTAATTCTTGGCTCAGATTCTTCTATGTGGTTAGTCTCAGTACTAACCAATTCCTCTAAATTTTTATTTTGGCTAGCATCAGTACTAGCCTCTCTCACCTGATCTTGGTATGGGTCCATAAGAATCCTATAGCTTTTAAGTTCAGAAATTACTTTGGCATTCTCAAATTGGGGATTCTTAGGTGAGACATTAAATTGATAACTTGGTTCAGATGGTTGGTGGACATTAGGTGGGTTGTTTGAAATTGGTAGGTTCGGTAGTTGATCTAGTTCTCTTCTTATGTTAGACTCAACTAATTGTCCTATTTGAGCTTCTAGTCTAGCGATAGATTGCTGTTGAGTCAGAATCAATTGTTGAAGTTGGTTAAATCTATCATCAGCTAGATTGGTCTATTGAGGAGGTGGGTATGAAGGCTGATTATAATATGATGGCTGGATAAACTGACTAGGCTGACCATTATTATAGGCATAATTTTGATATTGGGATCTATTTTGATAATTTTGCTCAAGTAAAATTTGGGTCTGAGCCTGAGTCTGTTGGGATGTCCAAGAAAAATTAAAGTTACTCCAATCTGAATTATATGAATTTGAAAATGGGTCATTAATCAATTTGGAGTATCCTTAAGCAGCTTGAACTTGTTCTTGGATAAAATATGAAAACTGTACAGTCATAGGACATTCACTCACATGATGGGTTGGGCTAGCACAGTTTGAATAAGTCTCCTGATAATTAGAAGATGATGTGAATTATGTAGGAGATTGTTGACCTAGGATTAGAAGTTGATCAAATTTCTGAGCAAGAAGATCAACTTTATCTAATTTTTGGACTATTAGATTCATATTAGCCATTATTATATTTAATGTGAATCAACCATTCAATTAAGTTTAACTAAATCAGAAAAAATGATTTCCTACCATGCATGTATTAGTGTAATCCCAATGTATGGTTCAAAAAAAATTTTAGAATATTTTTTTTTAATTTTTTTTAATTTTTTTTATTTTTTTATTATTATTTTATTATATTAAAAATTAAATTTTTTTAATTATTTTATTTATTAATTTTAATTTAATTTAATTTAATTTAATTATCATTTTTAATATTTTTTAGTTAGTTTAATTTAATTTTTATTTTATTTTATTTTATTTTATTTTTAGAGGAGTAAGAAGAAGAAAGAAAGAAGAGTTCTAAAGAAGAGGTCCTAAGGAGTCCTAGAACTAAGAAGAAAGAGAAGAATTAGGTTTAATTAGATTTAATGTTGGTTAGCAATCAAGTTGGTGAATCAATCCTGACTAAAGGTTGTCTTAGATCTAGATAGCTCCTAACTGCCAAGGTCACCTTCAAGCCCTCCAAGTGTAGGATTAGCCAATCAACTAGCCAGGTAAGTGTAAGATCGGTGAGAGTCCCTCCGTTGCTTGCCTTAGACACCAATTATGCTTGGCCAGGTAAGCGAACGAAATCAATTAGAAATCACCTTCCTTTAGATGCAGTCGTCTCTGAACCACTTTTCTAGACATCAGTCAAATTGACTTATCCTAACCTGGTTCAACTCTTAGGATTTCTTGTCCTATTGAGCTCGAGTTTCTAGGGTTGATGTCTAATTGATTTTAATTTAAAGGCTTAGGTCAATGCAGGATGTTGGTTGGTTGTTTGTGGGCCAAGGAAGGGTGATCAAATCCCCACCTTATCTTGTTTAATTAGGTTACGCCCTTAATTTGATTTAATATGAATATGTATAAAAAAATTTTAATTAAAGGGTTCTATGCAATTTAAACTAGATGCATATAACTAATTGTATTCTGAAAGGCTTACCTTGCCTCCAGCAATCACCAAAAAATAAATAAATGAATGAATAAAACTAATATGATGCATGCTCTAAACAGTTAGGATTTCTAATCTTATCATGAGGCTTTTAATTAGATTTAAATGAATATTTTTTTAAATTAATTTAAAAATAAAATAAATAAATAAAAAGGAAAGAATACTTGGGTTATGATTGATCTTACCAAGCAAAACTTCTGATTCTTTTTGTTCTTTAATTTTTTTTCTATAAAATAATAAAAAAAAAGCAAGTAATATTTATAAAAAAAATTATTTATAATTTATTTATAAAAAAATCAAAGAGATCAAAAATTTAATGTCCGTGCCTTCCCCAATATGGTGCCAAAAATTTGATAGAAGTGCGATGTTGTCGTTAAGACACCGTGTTTATCAGTTTAATCCGACTTCTTAAAATCATTAAAAATATGAAGATAGCAGTGAGTCAGATCGAATCCACAGAAAAGATAGTATTTTAGATTTGAAATCTTTGATTTTTAAAAAAAAAAAGAAAATGATTTGAGTTTTGGAATTAGGAGTGAAGTCAGAAAATAAAAATTAAAAGATGTAAAAATTTAAACTTGGTACTAAGATCTACTAATTAGATCTTAGCATCTACTTGCAATAAAATAAAAAATAATAATTAAAGTATAGAAATTAAATTACAATAAAAAGCAAGAAATTAAAGTGCAAAAATAAAATTTTTATTAATTAAAATTTTAGAATTTAAATACATAAAATTTAAAAATAAAATAAAATAAAATAGCCTGATCTCTAATTTTGGATCGGCATTGGCAGAAAGATGGTGTAGAAGCCCGGCTCTTCTTCTCGACATCCGTTGCTTCGAAGCAGCCTTTAACCCATAGCCTAGCTTCGCCCTGTACCAAAGCTTCATCTTGATCGGAGATGTTGATTTCTAGAGGCTTAAGATCCCTTTTATAGAGCTAGGAGGGCTGGATATTTTTTCTAAAGGCAATATGGGACTAATAGCCTTTGTAATCATCAAAATATAAAGAAATTTGGATAAAATTTGAATCAAATCAGCTTTGATACAACTCTAGTAAATTTTATGAAATCTGACCATTCAATAGGAATCCAACGGTCCAAAAATCATCAAAATCGGATGCATATCAGCCCAGATCGAGTCGGGTTAAATTCTGGCCATTCGATCGCGCATTGATGGAGGAAATCTGGCCGCAAATCATGCGTCGGGAGTCTTGATCACCGTCGGGAGCATTCTAGACCGTTGGATCTTCATCTCTTGATTTTTTGGCTATTGGATCGCGCCAGATTACTGATAGAATTTGAATCAAGCCAGGAAATCACCACCGCCATCCGATCTTGACCGCAATCAATCGCAGCCATCCGATCGTGCAATTACTGTTCCCATGGACCGCGTGGATCGGCCGCACCGCACACCACAGCCAATCAGCGCTCTTGTCGCTAGGTGAAAAGACCAAAATACCCTGTGAGCTGCAATAAATTTCTGTGGACCTAGGTCCACCACATGGCAATCTCTGGTCGATTTCTGCTGAGCTGACGGTCCATGCCTGGATCGTAGACCGACTGATGGTTTAAATGGCTGAGTCGGTTTTGATGGCTTGGCTTGGCTTGGTGGCTCGGCTTACGGAGTCGGCTGAGCCATTTTTTTTATTTAATTTTTATTTATTTTATATTTTTAAAAATTTATATCTTTTTCGTTTTAGCTCCATTTTACTTGAAATTTATTTCATTGTGATCAAAAAAATGAGCTCTTTCTATTGATGATAAAATTTTATTTTTTAATTTTTATTATTTTTTCATTAATTTTTTAATTAATAAAAATATGAATTTTTTAAAAATTATATATAAATTGATTAATAATTTTTAAAAATTAATATAAATTAATTAATAAATTAATACTTTTATTGATGAATTTATGATGCTTATCACTAACCAATTTAGATTGGATTGGTTCAATTGGATGTCAAATAAGAGACTAGTTTAACTAGTCTTCTCATGCGCCACATCATCCAGATTTACACCATATTTTCTATAAGAGAAAGGTTATTTTCGTGAAGAAACCCACGCACATGAAGGCATGCATTCTCCCTTCTCACGCACCCTTGATAGATAAAATCTAGTTGAAATTCAAACTCAAAACGAGTTTAAGATTGAATTGCAAACCATCTAGAACTCTTCCTCATGTCTCTCCTGCACTACTACAAAAAAGGGCTACGACAGCGATTATGACCACTGCCGTAGCCCAAAAAATCACTGTCATAAGCTATGGCAGTAGTTTTTTAACCACTGCTACTGCAGCCATCACCGTAGCTCTATGATAGTGATTATTGCAGCGATTATTTGAATTATTATCATAGATAGCCTATTGCAGTGGTTTATAAATCACTGCAATATATTGACCTATAACAGTGGTTATGTAACTGTTGCCATAGGTTATTTATAGCAATAGTTACATAACCGCTACCATAGGTAATCTATAGCAGCATTTTTTAACTACTGTCATATGTCTAATACAGCAGTTGGCACCATTTGCACCATAGATCTATGGCAGCGGTTGGCATAGATATGGCAGCGATTATAAAATCGCTGTCGTAGATCTTGAATAATTAAAAAAATTATTTTTTTATATATTTTACTTAATAAATATAGATATATAACATAAGAAAATATAATAAACATAATTTTTTTTTAAAATACTAAAATTTTATTATCGAATAAAATTTATTATAATATTTTTTAAAAAAAATAAAATACATCAAAAGTCTCCTAAATCTACATCATCATCGTCGTCACCAGAAGCCGAAGCTGGAGCTAGAGCTGAAATATGGGCCAACATATCCTCGAAGTTCGTGACTCTAAAATACGTGCTGAGGTGGACAGAGTATGCTCCGACTGCTCCTCGGATACTGAACTATGCATAATCCATCGAGAGATAGGGGTGAATGCTAGATGGTATTTCGGTGCCATTGTGATCTACAACGTTAATGAACATTAATCAATATAACATGTTGAATAATAATATTAGTATAGCATCAATAAAAAATCTTTAATATTTATATCAGATGGGGGTCTCTTAGTGGCCGGCACAACATAGCACCACGATCTACCAGCACGACACGGCCAACTGGCACGGCACACATTTTTTTTAAGCTTCCAAAAATCAAAAGAAAGAGAGATCTTTGACCAAAATAAGAAAGATATAAAAAAAAATTTAAATAAAAATTAATAATTAGACTCTAATAATTTATACCAAAATATTGAAGTCATCGCCTAGTGGCATCTACAATATGGACATCACCATTGCTCCTGATAAATGTGTCTGAGATCTCGACAGTATCGGATACATTTTGTTCTAGAGAAGCGCTTTGCATGCATGGTCCAACATCGTCATCAATTTTAGTATCATCAAAAATATGTCTAGGCACTATCCTCACAACGACACCCCATTGAGGCTCCAAGGAATCACTAACGTAGAAGACTTGACTAGCTTAGGAGGCAAGTATATACAGTTCTTCAGTGCGAAGATGGTGTTGCATGTTAACAAGAGTAAAACCATACTCATCAGTCTTCATCCCAGACTGTGATAAGGTGTCAAACCAATCATACTTCATCAATGTGATCCTTCCTTTAGAATAATAGTCCAAGATGACTATCTTCTCCACCGTGCCATAATAGTTCAAATTCTCCATACGAGGCTGTGAATCGCTCGAGCTAGCATAACACCCAGTGGTGGCGCTTAACGTGATGTCACTATTTTGTGTTACCATATTTATGGACCTACTATAAATATTAAATCTGTAGCCATTAATGATGAGCTGTTTATACTTACGCATGGTATGATTAGGGCCTATTGAAAGAGCATGCACTTTAGGGCTCACATCACTGAGCGGCAATCTCCACACCTAATTAAGAAGATGACACCTAATTAGTAAACATATTTCAATAAGTTGTACCAGGCAATAATATATAATCGCTTACATGATCTTTGAACCATTTAGAAAATTCATTGCTATGCATTTTCTCTTTCTTCTGCATACTTAGAGTGTCATATTTTACTCTTATGACCTTCTTGTGTTTGCTGCATGCACAAAAAATAAATTTAAATATAATTAAATATTTTTTCTAATTATTATAAAATAAATAATGTTGAGTGACTCATCTTATATATGGCTTAATGACATCATAGTTGAAGAGAACATAGCGGTGTACCTTATCCCTTTCCTCAATCCTCAAATCAGTGAGGTGGTATGAAGTGGAAAGTCCACCTGACTGTAGAATGAACTCAAATGCAGGCTCAATTAGCTCATACTGATCATCCTGATTCCTCATTAGCCGATTACGACGTATCTCGAGCTTGTTTAAGTATATGGTACAAAAATTCATACACTCTTGACCCAAATAACCTTCTGCTATAAATTCCTCAGGCGATTCATATTTCTTATATAAGATTTCAGAGTTTGAATATTTTTCTCAGTAGGATACATCCATCAACAGAATGCTGGGCCTCCAAGTGCAATTTTTTTTGTAAGGTGCACGGTGAGATGCATCATAACCATGAAAAATGATGATGAAAATATCTTCTCTAAATCACAAAATATAGTCACCGCCCTTGCTTTCATTTTCTTCACATCTTTCTTAAGCAACCTCTTTGCACAAATATCTCCGTAAAAGTTATAAAGATGAATAACCGCCATTCTAATATTTTTTAGCAATATGCGGTGAATAGCTATTGGGATCAATTTCTGCATCAATACATGATAATCATGAGTCTTCAATCCCCCAAGTTTGACATTCTTACTATTCATACGCTTTGATATGTTGGTTGAGTATCCATCTGGAATCTTTAAATTCTCCAACACATGAAGAAATGTGGACCGTTCGGAGGCATTCATAACATAGCATGTATGAGGAAGCTTCCACTGTTCTCCCCCTACCGGCTCTAGATGGAGTAATCTTCTAATATCACATTCTTTCAAGTCAAGTCAAAAATTCAAGTCATCCTTGATCTTATCCTTGATATTCAAGATTGTTGCCAAAAGAAGCTCGCACACATTCTTTTCAATATGCATTACATCTAAGCAATGGCATAATAAGTTTGTCTCCCAATATGGCAAGTCAAAGAAGATGCTCTTTTTTCTCCAATTATAGTGTGTGTCATCTTCTTTTAATCAATGCTTTCTTTTTTTATCACCAATCGGATCATCTTTCCTAAATTTAACACTGAAACCATCCAACTCTCTAAGTACTTCACTCCTAGACATCCGACCAAGTGCCTCACCTTCCTCAACAGTGCCATCGAAGGAGCGTGCATCCACTACTATAAAAAAAAACTACGACAGTGGTTATAGTGGTCCAAAAAATCGCTATCATAGGCTATGATAGTGATTTTCTAACCGCTGCTACTGCGGCCATCGCCATAGCTCTATGACAGTAGTTATTGCAGCAGTTGTTAGAACCATTTTCATAGATAGCCTATTACAGCGGTTTATAAATCGCTATAATAGATCGATCTATAGCAGCGATTATATAACCGCTGCCATAGATTATCTATGACAGTGGTTACATAACCGCTACCATAGGTAATCTATAGCAACGATTTTTTAATCGTTGCCATAGGTCTAGTATAGCGGTTGGCACTGGACCTATGGCAGTAGTTGACATAGATGTGGCAGCGATTATAAAATCACTATCGTAGATCTTGAATAATTAAAAAAATAAAATTTTTATTTTTTTATATATTTTATCTGATAAATATAGATATATAACATAAGAAAATATAATAAACATAAAAATTATTTTAAAATGCTAAAATTTTATTATTGAATAAAATTTATTATAATATTTTTTTAAAAAAATAAAATACATTAAAAGTCTCCTAAATCTACATCATCATCGTCGTCGTCATCATCGGGAGCTAGAGCTGGAGCTAGAGTTGGAGCCAGAGCTGGAGCTCGAATGTAGGCCAACATATCCATAAAGCCCATGATTCCAAAATGCATGCTGAGCGTTGACATCATGTCTCTCACGATGCCCTCCAGATGAGATGCACGCTCTTCAGCCCGATCTATTCGCATCGCAGCATGATCTGCCCGTGCCAACGCCTCCTCAAGTTCCTTCTAATTGACGACACCAAAAGTCTATGAGGAGACGCTCGCCTTAGACCAGTAGTTCATCGGCATGTGTCGGGGCCTGCATCGGACCTTCCAAAGTACTTAGGCCCCAAGACCTGAGACAGATGGTCATGGCGCCCAGAGATATTCGGGCCCTCGCTCACGTGCGCATCTAACTGATCCTATAATTATAAATTAAAATAAAATTTTATAAAAAATATCATAATACTAATCATATATACTAATATATTTAATACTTATAAAAATATGCCTGATCGTGGCATTCATCGGCCTGTCCATCTTGTCCGTGCAACTGAATCGAAAGATCTCACTATGGCTGGGCATCACTCCAACTCTCATCAACTATAACAAAGAATAAATTTATCAGAAAGATGATAAAAAATATTAATTTAATTTATCTAGTAAGATTTAAAATTAATTATCTCTCTATGCATATAACTGGCTATAGACTCGCGGTCTAGAGTGTGCGTATACTCCTGAGTTGCACGATTCTCCCGATTTTGATGGAAGGTAGCCTAACAAGTATTCAAATAAATAATAAATATTTAAAAAATATTTAAATAAAACTTTAAGTGTATTAAAAAATTTAAAAGTTAGAAATTTTACCTCGAACTCCTGGCTCCTCCAGTATCTAACCATCCTCTCCTACTGACTCGAAGGACAGTCCTGTATCCAAGAAACAAGCTCCTCCAAAGTGTCTCATCGGTGCTCAAGCCATCCTCTGTGGAGCTTGATCTTGTAACCCCGGTATAACTCTCCAATCTTCTTCAGTCGGGCATCTAGAGCCCTCTCGTGATCGAAAAAATCATACCTTCTCTGCACAAATTTATCAAAAATTGATTACAAAATTATTCTAATCAAACATATATAGTGTAAACATATAAAATGCATAAATATAACTAAGATGCGCGTACTTATACATATCTCCTTCCATACCCAATTTCTGACGATCAAACATCAGTCTCTAGGCTCTATGGGAATGATATCCGACTGCCTCACAAGCACTCCAAAAAAGGAATGCATCTCCCGTGCAGTCTCTCCTACCGACATCCCCTCCAAAAAAGGAATGCATCTACTCCACCGCAAAATATCTGACTGGATGATGCACCTGCAATGCAAATACGTTATGCAAATATATAAGTATATAAATACTATATAAAAAATAAAATGTGCTAATATAATAAAAATGTATACTCAAATGCCTACGATGGTAAAGGCTCAGCTGTCGGTGGAGTAGATGCAGCCAATGAAGATTCCTGAGCAGTCGATGTCGAGGTAGATGGAATATGCTCCAACTGCTCCTCGGATACTGAACTACGCATAACCCGCCGAGGGGCAGGGGTGAAAGCTAGATGGTTTTTTGGTGTTATCATTATCTGCAAAATTAATGAATATTAATCAATATAACATCGTGATATATCAAATTCTATTCGCTCGAAAGCTGAGCCGGCTCCATGCCTGAGATAGCCGGCTCTGTGCTTGAGACATCCGACTAGGGTCCTCCCCCAACTAGCTCGATCATGGCCCGAGCCGGCTGGGCTGCATATCCGAGCCGACTCGGCTATGTGCCATCCCCTCGATCACTCCCTCTCTCCCTCTCTCGATCTCTCTCACCGACGATGGTGGCGAGGCCGAACCCCTCCCTCCTAGCTTTTCCATCTCTTGATCTTCCTCTTTTCCTCTCTCGATCTCCCTAGCCGATGAGGTCGGATTCCATCCCTCACTCTCTCGATCTCCCTCATCGGTAAGACCGGACCCCATCCCTTTCAATGATGCCGGTGAGGCCGGACCCCCTCCCTCTCTCTCCTAATGATGCCGACGAGGTCGGACCCCCTCCCTCTCTCTCTTGCTCTCTCAATCTCCCACTCTCCCTCTCTCGATCTCCCTTACCGACGAGGCCGGATCCCTCTCTTTCTCTCTCAAGTATAGACCCATCAGATATTCAAATTTAGATCTGATATCAGTAATTAAAATTAGGTCTAGATATGAATATCTAGGTTCTGATCCAAACCCAATCCATTAACAAATCTAGTCCACAGTCGTCGATATGGCATGGCCCAAGGCTACCACCACAGCATGACCCAAAAGTTACGGCATGTAGATAATTATAATATTTATAATATTTATTATAAATATTCTATAAATTATTATAAATATATATGATTAATAAATAATATTATAAAATTAAAAAAAATTATACTTACAGCTATAGAGAGTAGGTCGTACCAAAAGCTCCGAAGGTCGTCGATGATGATGCTAAAGGAGGACGACGGCACTAGAGGTAACCTGCGAAATAAAAGTAAGATAGTGAGATAGAGAAGAGAGAAAAAGAGAAAAAAGAGAGAGAGCAGGGACGGTCGGGGATGGGGGGCCAGGAGGAGAGGGACACAGTGATGAGGAGGTCGAAAGAGGCTTCGCACTCGATCGGAGGAGGGTCAAAATGATGGTGGTGGTGGGGTGGGATTTTGCGGGGGTCGAAGGAGGGTCGAATGGGGGTTCACCGGAGGGGAGGTTCGCTAGAGACCGAGGGAGGATCGGATGAAGGGGCCGAGGGGTGTGGGATTTCGTGGGGGGTCGAGCGAGGGTAGAGGGTGGTCCGTCGGAGGGGGGGTTTCATAGGGGGCCGAGAGAGGATCGGATGGGGATTCGTCGGAGGGGTTTCGCTGCGAGCCGAGGGAGGGTCAGATGAAGGGGTGGGGGGGTTGGGTGGGGGTGGTGGGTGGCATAGAGTGGCGACTGGGGATGGGGGGCCAGAAAGGGAGGGGGAAAGAGGGGCAGCATCGGTCGAGGGGGAAGGAGGGGCGATGCCGGCCAGGGGGGAGGAGCCTCACCGATGATGTAGAGGAGGGGGGAGAGAGAGTGAGAGAGATTGAGCGCACATGAGAGGAAAGAAAAAATTTAAAAATTTTTAAGCTAATCTATAGCAGTGGTTATCGAACCACTGCCATAGATCTATGGCAATGATTATGCAAAACCACTACCATAGATCTATGGCAGCGGTTCTATAACCGCTGCTATAGATCTATAGCAACGATTTTTGATAACCACTGCTATAGATGAAAAATATTTTTTTTTTATTTTTTTAAATATTATATAATTTTAAAATTTAATGTCCATCTTCATCATTCATTATCTAAATAATTATCATTAGAGTGTCATCGTAAAAGATCGCCTCAATTCGATGGCCCTAGCTTCATCGATCAAAAAAATTTAATTTCGACGATCACGAATGATGATGCGATGATCTGACAGATGAAGATCTTCGATGGATCCAAAAAATCTACAATGATGATTTTGATGATATTTGTAGCATACTATTAAAGTTTCACTTCAATCGGATATCGTTATCATGATCAATTTAGTACGGAATGATTTCGGTCATTAAATTAGAAACAAGCGATCAAAGGATTAAACGACATTGATTATGAGAAAATTTTTTAGTTAAATGATCTTTGTTATAATTTTAAATATTTTATACAGCAATGATAGTAAAATTTAAATTATTTTCATATAAATTATTTATGTTAAGCAGATATTGCAAAAGCACAAACATAATAATCAATGAAGTTTCAGAATGGTTATAAAGAGACGTATAATTTTAGATCATTCTTCATCTCATGAGTTAAATTTTATAATTACCATCATAAAAAATAATTAAAGTAGTAGCTAAGATCATTTATAAAAAAAATTATCTCATAATCGGACACCATTTAGTCCTTTGATCACTCGTTTATCATTTAACGGTCGAAACTAACCTATACTAAATTGACTAAGATAATGATATCTGATTGAAATGAAACTTTGATAGTATGCTACAAACATCATCGAGATCATCGTTGCAGATTTTTGGATCCATCGAAGGTCTCCATCTATCAGATCATCGTATCATCATTTGTGGTCGTCGAAATTAAATTTTTTTTGATCGATGAAGCTAGGGCCATCAGATCGAGGTGATCTTTTGCGATGATACTCTAATGATAATTATTTAGATAATGAATAGTGAAGATAGACATTAAATTTTAAAATTATATAATATTTAAAATATATATATATATATGGTAGGGGTTATAATTAACCGCTATCATAAATCAGATTATAGCAGCGGTTCCTACAAACCGCTGCTATAGGTCCGACTTATGGCAGCAGTTACAATGAACCGCTACTATAGATCGACCTATGGCAGCGGTTTTTTATAATCGCTGCTATAGGTCCGACCTACGGCAGCGGTTACAATGAACCGCTGCTATAGATCGACCTATGGCAGTGGTTTTTTATAACCGCTACTATAGGTCCGACCTACGACAGCGATTTTCGTTAACCACTACTTTATATCAAACCTATAGCAGCGGTTATAAAAACTGCTGCTATAGATCGAAAATCGCTGCCATAGGTGCTATGGCAGCGGTTTCAAAAATCGCTACCATAGTAAGCGCTGCCATAGGCCATTTTAATAGTAGTAATTCCTTTTATATGGATGGTTTCGATGGAGAAAACGTCGATGCTCCATATAGCTAAAGCTCCTTCGATGTGTCAATCTTCTAGACCGGATGTTTCTTCCACAGATCGAGCATGCTAGCTCACCTTTGGTGCTCCAATCCGACATTAGGGCATAGATTGAAAAGTCATTTATTGTCCATAAAAGCACTACGCGCATGGAGAATGACTCATTCAGCAAAGCATTAAAAGTTGGAATACCTTGAATGCTCCATAATTATTTCAGCTCAATAATAAGAGACTGCAAATAAAGATCAATGTCATTACCTACCTCCATCGGTCCAGGGATGAGCACTGTCATGAAAGCAAAAATTTTTTTCATACACATCCATGGTGGAAGGTTGTAAACATGAATAAATACTGGCCATATACTATGGACAGTATTCATATGCTTGAACGGATTGAAACCATCGCACGACAAGCCCAACCTCACATTACGTATCTCTTGTGTGAAGTCGGGATGTAATTCATTAAACTTCTACCATGCCTCAATGCATCATCTTTTGTTCGATCCTCTTCATGCCATCTCATGTCCTTCGATGTCTTTATCGATATAAATAACTTTTGTAGTCATGAAATTAAAGAAAAGTGCCACATCAACTTTTGAGGTACACGAGTCGATGTGCCATCTTTATTCTATTTTCATCTTGATACACCGCACCTCGTGCACTTATTGTGGTTGACATCCCCCTTCCAATAGAGCATGCAATCATTGGGATATGCATGTATCTTAGTATAAATAAAGTTCAGCTGTTCAATAATCTTTGATGCCTCATAATTATTCTTCGAAATTCATGCATCATCTAGAAGAATATCCTCCAAAAGCTCTAGTATGCAGTTCACTTCATTATTACTGAACCTGTTAGAGCATTTCGCATGATACAATCAGATTAAGAACTTAAGCATCGCCATCTTTTCACATCCAGGATACAATGGAACGTTAGCATCCTCCATCAACTTGCAGACTTTCTCCACATCCTCACTGTTTATCATTCGATTAATCACAGGATCAGACATGGACATAGATGCACCATCATTATGGTCAATAAATGAAAAAATATCACAAACCATTTATTCCACTCCTCCTTCAAGTTGATCGCCTCCTTGCGGCCTACCCTCATCATGTTGGTCCCAACAAATTTCATAATCGACTTTAAAGCCATAAATAATGAGATGATCATTGACATCTTGATGAGATAGCCATGGTCCATCCATACACATTTTACAAGGATATTGGATCAATCCATGGTCCCCAAATTTTTCTATAGCATAATCAAGAAATTTTTGATCCAGCCTCATATTCTGATGAGAGCCTACTAAACTTCATCCACCTCTTATCCATTTTAAAAATGATGATACTGCAAGTAAATTATATGTGGAACTCAAATTAAATATCATTTTTATATATGCAATAAATGCATCCTATCATCAACTAATAGGTAAAGATAGATCCTATCCCATTCAAAAATTGCATTAATTCTATAGGTTCATTACAGTAATTAAATGATATGCAACAGGAATCGAATGAAATTTTGACAGCATTTTTTCTTAGTTCTTCCATGTAGGAAGAACAAAAGAAAAATACTATCTAAAATTTCATTCAAAATCCTTAGCATATCGTTTGATTATTGTAATTACCTATAGAATTATCTATAATTTTTAAACTATCTATATTGGACAATCAATTGATCATTGTACATAATTCTCTAATCTGTATAATTACATATAATTGTATGAATGTTGGAGATTATGTACACTAATCAATTAATGGGTCTATCATTATGCAATATAATAAATAAAAGTAATAAGATATAAATATTCAAAAAATATTATACAATAAATTCTATGATATAAATTACATTCATAAATAATTAAGGATGAGCAACAATCATAGATCCAATCTCTTGCGTGAATCTTGATGTTAATTCAGAAACCTAAAAGAAGAATAAAGTAGATGATGGTGGCACCTTAGGGATTAAAGTTAAAATCTTAGAGAGACATATCAAATTTTATTCACTCAGAAGCCAAGTCAGCTTGGTGCCTGAGACAGTCGGCTCCATGCCTGAGACATCCAGCTTGAATCCTCCCCCAATCGGCTTGATCATGATCCGAGCCAACTCGGGTGCATATCCGATCACTCCCTCTCTCGATCTCTCTCATCGGCAACAATGGTGAGGCCGAATCCCTCCCTCCCAGCTTTTTCATCTCTCGATCTTCCTCTCTCCCTCTCTCGATCTCCCTCGTCGATGAGGTCGGACCCCATCTCTCCCTCTCTCACTCTTTCGATCTTCCTCATCGGCAAGGTCGGACCCCATCCCTCCCAGTGATGCCGGCAAGGCCAGACCCCCTCCTTCCCTCTCTCGCTTTCTCGATATCCCACTCTCCCTCTCTCGATCTTCCTCGCTGGCAAGGTCGAACCCCCTCCCTCCTAATGATGGTGGCGAGGCCGGCTCCTAATGATGGCGGTGAGGCCGGACCCTCTCCCTCCCAATGATGGTGGCGAGGTCGGATCCCTCCCTTCCTTTCTCCCTCTCTCGATCTCCTTCGCCGACGACGGTAGAGAGGTCGAACCCCCTTCCTCCCTCCTTCTCACTCTCGATCTCCCTTATCGACGATCGATGAGCGACCGACCCTCCCTCTCTCAATCTATCGGCTTCCTCTCAGTCTTTTCATTTCTTAGTTTCAGATCCCAAAATTGGATCCGACCTTCTAAGATCCATTAGGATCCGGATCTGGTACTTCAAGTACAGACCCATCAGATATTCAGATTCGGATCTGATATCAGTAATTAAAATTAGATCCAGATTTGAATATCCAAGTTTCGATCCAAATCTAACCCATTAACAGACCTAGTTCATAGCCGCCAACATGGCACAGCCCAAGGCTACTGCCATGGCACGATCCAAAAACTATGACATATAGATAATTATAATATTTATAATAAATATTTATAATATTTATTATAAATATTATATAAATTATTATAAATATACATGATTAATAAATAATACTATAAAATTAAAAAAAATTATACCTACGACTATAGAGAGTGGATCGCACCGAAAGCTCCGAGGGTCGCCAGCGATGACGCTAGAGGAGGATGACGGCACTAGAGATAACCTGCAAAACAAAAGCAAGATAGTGAAATGGAGAAGAGAGAGAAAAAGGAAAGAGAGAGAGTAGGGGTGGTCGGAGATGGGGCTAGGGGGAGGGGGGCACAGTGACGGAGGCCTGCACCGATGAGGAGGGAGGGAGAGACGAAAGGCAAAGAGGATCGGAGGCATGAGGGGGTGGGGGTGTTTGGGGTGGGGGGGCTGCCTACAGGATGGAGGGTCGATGGCGTGGTGGAGCGGATGCCTTCGTCGGGGGGGACGTGTCAGCTATGGGGGCATGGGGGTAGGGCCAATGGGGTGCGGAGGGGAGGGCAGGAGGGAGGTGTCGCCTGGGGGGCATGGGGGGAGGGCCGCCTATGCCGAGGGGGGGCAGAGGCAAGAGGCGGAGATGATCGGAGGGTGGGGGTCTGTGGGGCGTGGGGGACGGTCGCCTGCACTGGATGGGGGGTGGCAGGGTGGCGGGAGGGGCGGTCGGGGATGGGGGGAAGGAGGGCCGGTCGAAGAGAGGGTGAGGGGTAGGGGATGGGTGGGGGGTGGCAGGGAGGGGCGGCCGAAGATGGAGGGGCTGGAGGGGTGGCAGGGTGGCGAGGAAGGGCGGCCGAGAATGAGGAGAAGGAGGGGCGTCGGAGGGAGGGTTGGGGGTGGGGGGTCGGGTGGGTTGGCGGGTGGCGGGAGGAGTGCCGGGAATGGGGGAAGGAGGGCGACCGAGGGAGGGTGGGGGTGGGGGCTGGGTGGAGGGTGGGGGGATGGGGGCCCAGAGGGAGGGGGAAGGAGGGGCGGCGTCCATCGAGGGGGAAGGAGGCGTCGTCGGTTGTGGGGGAAGAAGCCTCACCGACGATGGAAAGGAGGGGGAGAGATAGAGAGAGATCGAGCACGCACGGAAGAAAAATAGAAAAAATTTAAAAAATTTTAACCTAATCTATGATAGCGGTTATCGAACCGCTACCACAAATCTATGACAGCGGTTATCCAAAATCGCTGCCGT
This sequence comes from Cocos nucifera, assembly GCA_006176705.1. Lineage (NCBI taxonomy): Eukaryota > Viridiplantae > Streptophyta > Magnoliopsida > Arecales > Arecaceae > Cocos > Cocos nucifera. The sequence continues at coordinate 3,852,772 of QRFJ01000021.1, read as the reverse complement.
AGATCTATGGCAATGATTTTGGATAACCGCTGCCGTAGATTTAAAATAATTTTTTTTTATTTTTTTAAAATATTATATAATTTTAAATTTTAATATTCATCTTCATCGTTCATTATCTAAATAATTATCATTAGAGTGTCATTGCGAAAGATCGCCTTGATCCAATGGCCCTAGCTTCATCGATCAAAAAAATTTGATTTTGACGATCATGAAAGATGATGCAATGATCTGATAGATGGAGACCTCCGATGGATTTGAAAACCTATAATGATGATCTTGATGATGTTTATAGTATACTATCAAAGTTTTACTTCAATCGGATATCGTTATCATAGTTAATTTAGTACGGAATGATTTCGGTCATTAAATTAGAAACAAGCGATCAAAGGATTAAACGACGTCCGATTATGAGATAATTTTTTAGTTAAATAATTTTTATTATAATTTTAAATATTTTATATGACGATGATAGTAAAATTTAAATCATTTTCGTATAAATGATTCATGATAAGCAGATATTACAAAAGCACGAGCATAACAATCAGTGAAGTTTCAGAATGGTTATCAAGAAATGTATAGTTTTAGATCATTTTTCATCTCACGAGTTGAATTTTATAATCACCATCATAACAAATGATTAAAGTAGTAGCCAAGATCATTTATAAAAAAAATTATCTCATAATTGGACACCGTTTGATCCTTTGATCACTCTTTTATCATTTAACGATCGAAACTAACCTATACTAAATTGATCATGATAACGATATCCGATTGAAGTAAAACTTTGATAGTACGTTACAAACATCATCGAGATCATCGTCGTAGATTTTTGAATCCATCAGAGGTCTCCATCTATCAGATCATTGCATCGTCGTTCATGGTCGTCGAAATTAAATTTTTCTAATCGATGAAGCTAGGGCCATTGGATCGAGGCGATCTTTTGCGATGACACTCTAATGATAATTATTTAGATAATGAATGATGAAGATATATATTAAATTTTAAAATTATATAATATTTTAAATATATATATATATGGCAGCGATTATAATTAACCGCTGTCATAAATAAGCTTATAGCAGCAATTCCTGCTAACCGCTGCTATAGGTCTGACTTATGGCAATGGGTTCACTAATCGCTACTATAGATCCGATGTATAGCAGCGGTTATAATGAACCGCTCCTATAGGTCGACCTACGGTAATGGTTTTTTATAATCGCTGCTATAGGTCCGACCTACGGCAGCAGTTTTTGTTAACCACTGCTATATGTCGACCTATAGCAGTGGTTACAAAAATCACTGCAATAGATACGACCTATAGCAGCGGTTAATAAAAATTGCTGCCGTAGGATCTATGGCAGTGATTTCGAAAATCGCTGCCATAGTATGAGCTACCATAGATCATTTTTGTAGTAATATTGTGCTGTGCGCATTTATAAAATACCTAATTTTATGGGTGTGCAGATTAGAACTCAGAAAAAAGAACGTGTGAGAAAAAGAAGAGAGTCTCTTCTCTGTGTGAGGAATTCTTGGTGCAAGGTTTTTGGGTGAGTGCATATCCTAAAATCCATCTAGGATTTGGGTTCTAGATTATGAGCAATGAGGGTTGTGAGTTCACAGATTTGGAAGGAGAACCTCCTGTATTTCTTATCTACATTGGCAAATCAAAGTGTTCGAAGAGCTAGTGAAGAAGATCAGAGGAGTTCGATCTGATATCAGCCATCAAAGGTTCTTGCAGTGAGCTAGCACTCGAAAAAAACTGATCAAGATCAGAGCCTCATGTGGATCACCTGTAGAGGTCAAATGCATGTATGACTGCATCGCAGCGATCAGATCTACACCAAGAAGATCAAATTATGGAGATCATCTATGCATGAAAAGATAATGTATTCTAAACACGTAGAAGCAGTAAAATAGTTTTACTGTACTTGATATTTTATTTTTTAGATATGCATGCATATATATGTACATTAGATCATGTATAGTGTAGGATTTTCAAATTAAATCTATAGCTTTTATTATTAATATGATTAAAAATTATTTTCGCTGTGCAATCTTTGAAAAAAGTTTTCAAAATCAAAGCTAGAAATTCTACCCATTTTCTTCAGAATCCCCATCTTAAGAATGCCAAAATAATTTTTAAACTTAAAAGTTATAGGATTCTTATGGACTCATACCAAGACTAGGTGAGAGAGGTTAGTACTGATACAAGCTAAAATAAAAATATAGAGGAATAGGTTAGTACTAAAGCTAACCATATAGAAGAACTTGAGTCTGAAACTAGTACTGATGCTGGTTCTAATTTAAATAAGATAAACATAGAAAAAAAGAGAATAGATGATTTACCTGAGACCTATAAACCTAAAGTATTATTTTCTTTATCCCTAAAAATCGATTCTTCTTATAAAAATCAAGAGGCATGTAATGAAGTATCAATTGAGTCATTTAAACAAGATCATATTAATTTACCTTCAGAATTAAAGCCATCTTTAGACATCCTTCCAGTATCCATTGTATTAAACTCAACTCCTAATACAAAAACTCAATATATAAGCATTTTAGAAGAACAAATAGAAAAAATTCTTAACAAACAAGGGACTGAGAATGGGATCATAAATTATATTCCCATAATTTAAAATAAATATATCAATAAAAAGATCATAAACTATCTTTCTGAGATTGGCAATCCAAAATCATTAGAATTTATCAATCCAGTATTTGATACGGGATAGTAAGCTGCATTGTGTCCGGCTGAAAATGATAAACTTAGTGCTTGTTGGGAGGCAACCCAATATTTAGTTTTCTTACATCTAATTTATCTTTTTAGTTTATTTTTTTTAAGATATTTTGAATAAGTTTTAGAGAGAGTCAGATTTTCAAAGACATATGCTGGACTACAAAAAAAAATACATTGAGTTAGGTGTATTCTTTTCTATTCTTTATTACATCCTTTATTTTTTTCTTTTTTAATAAGAATAATGTCGATTAAGTTGGGGGATGGGGAGAATAAAAATTTTTAATTTTTTTTAAGTCCTCGAAGAAGTTAGTATTTAACATTTAGACATCCGATTATGCTTAAAAATTGAATTGAACTAAGTTTTTTTTAAAAAAAAATGATGTGTAGACTAAAGAATTTATGAGATATTAAGGGATCAAGTATTAAAAAAATCCAATAAAGAGTTAAGTCTAGAATATAAATTTTTTTCTTTGAGTATTTCTAATTTTTTCTACTAGCATCAAAGAAGAGTCTACTTTTTATGGGCTTATGTAGGATAACTATATATTTCTTTATATTAAAAAATTAAAATTAAAATAAAATAGTTTTTAAGTATTTCTTACTAAATAACTGGATCTTTTTGCCTAAGCAAGTATTGAGTTTCACATCAAAAGATGAAAAAATGAAGAAGTTCATTATAAAGCTAGTCTTAACTAATAGCCTATTTAATTCGAGCTACTAAATATAAGGGATATTTTATATCTAATGCCCTAAAGCCAACTAGTTTAGAAGTCATTGGCCTAAGACTCGCTACATGGATCAAATAGAAAGCTTAAGGGATTAAGACACTTAATAGTAATATAATATTAAAAATAAAAAAATATATTAATTTTTTATTGAGTAACTAGATCTCGTTGTCTAACAAGCAATGTTATTTACATAAAAAGTAGGCATATGAATAAAGAAATCAATAAATGAAGGATGAAAATAGCAATATACTTGCCCATATAAAAGTTTAGACAATTCAGAGATAAAAATAGGGATAATTTAGAAAAAAATTAAAAAAAATTAATATTCTTTACTTAATTTTTTTATTAGTAAGTACTAATACTCCAATGACATACTTTACTTATGCTCTACTGAATATCAATGACCATTTTGAAAACTGCTTCGGTAAAATTCGAAACTTTAAAGTTAAAAGGTAGCTAAAACTAAATTCTTTCTTTACTCGAGGATAAGCAAAGTTTAAGTTGGAGAATATGATAAGTACCATAAATTCATCAATAAAAGCACTAATTTATTAATTAATTTATATTTATTTTTAAGAATTAATAATTAATTTATATATATTTTTAAGAAATTAATATTTTTATTAATTAAAAAATTAATTAAAAATAATAAAAATTAAAATTAAAATATTATTATCTAAAAAAAACTTATTTTTTTTATCATAACAAAATAAGTTTGAAGCAAAATGGAGTTAAAACAGATCATATATGAATTTTTAAAGTAAAAAAATTAAAATAAAAAGAATCAGCTCAGTCGGCTCGTCCATCCAAACCGACACATCACTGAAGCTAACTTAGCCATAGAGCCGACCTATCGATCCACGATTCAGGCATGGACCATCAGCTCAACAAAAGACATCCAATCACAGCATGCAGCATGGTGAACCTAGACCATTAAGAGATTCACAGGAAATTTATAATGGCATATAGGAGCAAAATGATAATTTCACAGGACTTGTCGGGTGCTGATTGGTTTGGTCTTTAAATGCACCCGGTCTATGCGGTCTGTAGCTACAGGAATTGCGCCATCCTGTGGTCCAGATCCAACAGCCAGGATTTTTTCCTACTTTAATTCAGTTTTCCAGCCTCCCATCTGTGCCATCCAATGATTGTGAACATTCCAAGGGATGATCCGATAATCCAAAAAGCTTCCGATGATGATTAAACCTCTCACCAATGATCTAATGACCATATTTGCTCCATTAAGGTGCGATCGAATGGCCAGAATCAAATCCGACCTGATCTGGGCTATTATACCTCCATTTTTGATGATTTTGGGACCGTTTAATCTAGATTTAACGGCCAAAGTTTACAAAACTCAACAGAACGCATCCAGGAGCTATTTTAATCTAATTTTTGTTAGAATTTCTTCATAGTTTATCGATCAAACTTCTCTATAGTCCCATATTGCCTACAAAGAAGATATCCAGCCCTCCTAACTCTATTTAAAGAACTCCAAACCTCCAAAATCAATCGTCTTTGATCATGAAAAGGAGTTTGATAAAGCTTAGAGCCATGCTTAGGTTAAAGGCTACTTCAAGATAATGGGTACTATGAAAAAGAGCTGGCTTCTACACCATCTCAATGCCAACGTCGATCCAAGATCAAGATCAACTATTTTTAATTTTGTTTAAAAAATCATGTATTTAAATTATGATCTTTTAAATTAATATAAATTTTATTTTTATGCACTTTAAATTTTAGCTTTTTATTTTTAATTATAATTTATTTTTTATATTCTAATTATTGCTCTTTATTTTATTGTAAGTAGATGCTAAGATCTAACTAGTAGATCTTAGTACCAAGTTTATTATTCCATACTATTTAATTTTTGCTCTTTATTTATAATTCTATTTTTCAACTTCAATTCTTTTTTTAAATCTTTTTTATAAAAATTAAAAATTTTAAAATTAAAATACTGTCTTTCCTATGAATTCGATCCGACTCACTACTTGCTATCTATTTTTAAATTATTTTAAGAAGTTAGAATTAAAGTGATAAACATAGTATTCTAACGACAACATCATGTTCTTATCAGACTCTTAGATGATAAGAATTTAAACCCTATCTATCTTAACCCTATTCTTATCTATTTGGGGTGTAGAATACCTAGTGTTTTTATGCGACAAAATAAAAGGGAAGGGTGTGGGTGTGGAGCAATTATTATTGCTTTCCTTCTTACTACAATACATAGATTGCCGCCCCCTTTTCTTCCTTATTCCATCCTTTCCACGCCTAGTTCTCTCCCTTCTTCAAAATAGATCTAAGAGAAGAGACAAAGCCTTTTGAGAGAGAAGAAAAAGAAATCAAGAAAGAGTGCTTAATTATTTTTGATAGTTCGAACAGTCTGCTAAAAGCTGCAGTAGTCTATTTTGAGAAATAGATTCAGATCTAAATCAAAGAATGAAGTCTGCAAGAGAGCTAGCACCTCAGTGATTTTGGAGTTTTGATCAGAGAGAGCTCTATGTGGATACCAATAGAGACCGAATGCATGCACGACTATGACAAGAGCCCTAGAGATCCGATTGATCTAGTTGAAGAAAGGAGGAAAAAGCGACAAGTATAACTTCTACCTTTCTATTTTTAATTTTAGATCTAAATAAAAATTTATTGAAGCATGTTAGATGATCCTTAGGTAGTCTCAATTTAGATCAGTATGCTTAGATAGATTTAAAAATTATTTTAAATCTCTTTTCTATTGTATTTTATGCAAACTATAAAATCAGCATGGGTACTACCTGATTTCCAACATGTTCATATTTCAAAATTGTCGGCTACATAATAATAGGATATCTATATATTATTATTATTCTATTTATATTTTTATATATAAAAAAAATTTATATAACTTTTCCTTCAACTCCTCAAATTTTATTCTATATTTCAATCTAATAGCTTTTTATGGTTAACTAGTATATTCTATTCTATATGATCTTTTAACTATAGAATCATTGATATAGTATAAGACCGTCACTATTTCTCCCATTTCTACTATTTATAGAAAAAATTAATCTGATTAATATAGCTCAAATTATTCAAATTGATCAAATGCATGGCACAAATCAATTTAATATAATACTAAATTGACACAACTTAATCAAATTAATCTAATTTATAAAAGTTAATTCAAAGTAAACCAATTAATATAATCTAATTTACTTCAAATTAATTTAAGTTTAATTCAAATTATTTTAAATAACTTAAATTATAATAAATTAAAATAAAATTAATTTGACATAACAATAATTAACATAATTCTCTAGCATGTGCATTATTTCATATTCAGTATGGCTATGATTCACATATATAATTTCATTAATAAAATTTTATAATTTATAAAATTTAGTGTGCACAATCCTACTAATTCCATTTGCCTTCATGATTTACCATGAAAAGAATAATCATTTAGAACATATAAAGATAATTATAAAGTTCAAAGAACTTATAATTCTTTAAATCTCCATATTTACAATAATCATAGTGGACTAATCCTATTATAGTCGATTTGTTTGAATAAATGCATGCTATATGTATGTCTCTTGAAAGTGTGTATCTTGTCAATCCAACATAAGTTAAATCAATCATTTCCTCAAACTATTTGGAAATACTTATAATAAAGGAATGGAGATTATATAGAATTGAAGTATCGAATCCTGGATGCATATCCTTGTTTAATACTTGATAACTCCAAATAATACTTTTCTTAAAAATAATTAAATTATAAAATTATAAAATTTAATAATCATGAATATTTTCACATGCACATTGTGTTTATTAGATGTCTATGCTTTACTTAATGAGCAAGATATACCTACTTCCTCACATAACTAATCATCTTATCCCAATTCCCTTTGAGCTAAACACAAGGAATAACCGATAAACTGTTTCATTATTGTTGGGGATAAATCCCGCTCCTGCCGAAGCCCGGCCCAACGCTCAGCCCAATGTAACCGGTAGCTGCTGAAGAGCTTCAGCGCCAGGCGCCAGGCCGAGCCCCTAAGACGGCCGAACTGCTTAGAGGCCGAACTCCCCTGCACCAAGGTCTCGGCCGAACTGCTTAGAGGCCGAACCCCCCTGTACTGAGGTTCGGGCCGAACTGCCTAGAGGGCGAACTCCCACCGCCAGCCAAACTTCCCCACGGCCGAACTCCTTCGGACCCCACGGCCGAACTCCTTCGGACTTCCCACGGCCGAACTCCTTCGGACTTCCCACGGCCGAACTCCTTCGGACCGACTCCTCAGCGAGCCCTGGCCGAACCAACTAGCAACCGAAGTCCTTCAATTGGCCAGCCGAGCTTCTTCGGGCCTCTCAGCGGCCGAACTCTACAGATGGCCGACCCTTCAGCCAGACGGACTCCCCCAGCTTCCCCTTCGGCCGAACTCTGTTACAAGTCCGAACTCCGTTGGATGAACCGTCGCCTGCAGCAAGACCGGACGGCGCCTTCCTTTCCGTACCGGACTCCATGCGGCCGACTACTCGCCGGTATGGCTCCCACGACCTACCGGACGACGCCTTCCTCTCCGTACCGGACTCCATGCGGCCCACGGCTCGTCGGTACAGCTCCCACGATCTACCGGACGACGCCTTCCTCTCCGTACCAAGCTCCATGTTGCCCGACGACTCTCTGCCAGACGGCACAGCCGTCACCATCAACTAAGCTCCGCTATAAAAGGACCCCTCCCGACATACTAAGGCTAAGCTCTCTAAGCTCTCCTCCACATCTTTAAGCTCCGGAACTCATTCCGAGCACTCCATTACTGTTGGTCGGAAACTAACTTGACCGTCGGAGGGTCCTGCCGGAGCCACCACCCCACCGGTTTCGGACGGAACTTCGTTTTGCAGGTCCCCGGCGGCTTCCAGCAGCCTCGATAAGGGCGACCTCCGGCGGCGATGGATTTCTGCACCAACAGATTGGCGCCGTCTGTGGGAACGAGGGACTGAACCTTCGAGGTTCCCTTGTTCTTAAAGGAGTGCTCGACGACGATTTCCCTCCCCTGCTCCGGATCTCTCTCCTCCCTCTTCAGTATTCCTTTTCTGAAAAGAAAAATGCCTCCCAGAAGAACCTCGACCCGGAGGTCGGCAGCCTCCGCGGCCCGATCCCGTTCGGGTCCATCCGCTCCCACTCCGACCCCGGCGACGCGGGCCCACTCCGTACTCGCGGTAGATGCGGAGCGGTTCGACCTGCTTGCCCAGCAGGTCCGCGATCTTACGGAGGCGGTGCAGGCAGTGCAAGCCACGCATTCGCGAGGTCCAGCGCCCACTCGACCGGTGCGGGGTTCCCCGGAGCCCGGGAATCCAGTCCAGGAGCGACCGATGTGGGCTACCCAACCTTCGGCCCTCGGGGGAGAGGGGCAGCCGGCAAAGAGCCCCTGCTCGGACCGCGGCTCAACCCAGGGAGAAGCTTCGCACCCCTTCCGCGAGAAGACCTTGGGGATTAAGGATCGCGAAGATTTCCTGGACCAAAGGCTCATGGAGATGGGACGGCGCATAGAAGAACTTCGTCGTACTCCTTCCTCCCGCGGGTCATGCCTTTCGGACTCAAGAATGCAGGAGCCACTTACCAGCGCTTGGTCAACAAGGTCTTCAAGGGGCAGATCGGCCGCAACATGGAGGTGTACGTGGACGACATGCTGGTCAAAAGCCGAGCCTCGACAGACCACCTCGCCGACCTTGAAGAAACTTTCGGTGCGCTTAGGAGGCACAAGATGAAGTTGAACCCGACCGAATGCGCCTTCGACGTGACCTCCGGAAAATTTTTAGGATTCCTGGTGTCGAAACGCGGAATCGAGGCAAATCCCGAGAAAATTGAGCCATCCAGGAGATGACTGCCCCGAAAACAATTAAGGAAGTTCAGCGCCTGGCTGGGAAGGTGGCGTCCTTGAACCGCTTTGTCTCAAGGTCGGCCGAGCGGTGCCTGCCTTTCTTCCAGGTCCTCAGGCGATCGAAAGATTTTTGCTGGACAGCGGAGTGCAAACAGGCATTCGAAGAGCTTAAAAACTACCTCGGCGCGCCTCCACTGCTGGCAAAGCCCGAACCTGGAGAAGGGCTGCTCCTATACCTAGCTGTCTCTCCAATGGCCCTGGCAGCTGTCCTGGTCAGGGAAGATGCGAAGGCGCAACAACCAGTCTATTACGTGAGCCGAGCCTTGAGGGACGCGGAAACCAGGTACTCCAAGTTAGAAAAACTAATTTACTGTCTTCTGATCGCAGCCAGGAAGCTCCGACCTTACTTTCAGGAGCATACCATCACGGTCCTCACGGACCAACCATTAAGAGCCGTCCTCCACCGCGCAGACGCTTCAGGAAGAATCGCCAAATGGGCGATCGAGCTCACGGAGTTCGACATCAATTACCGGCCCAGGCCATCGATCAAGGCTCAGATACTGGCGGACTTCGTGCTGGAATGCACCGCACCAGTTGAAGCCGAGCTTGAATCAAGCGAGACTATCATCAGTGGGAGACCAGGCCCCGACGAAGCCGAGCTGTGGCGGTCGAGCTTCCCTGAAGAAAGGGCCGACCTCCTTGAAGGCGCCTGGGTTCTGCATGTGGATGGCTCATCCAACTCTAGCGGGGCCGGCGCTGGGCTGGTCCTGGTTAGCCCCGAGGGGATCGTCACCGAGTACGCATTGCGCTTCGAGTTTCCCACAACCAACAATGGGGCCGAGTATGAAGCGCTGATAGCCGGGCTGCAGATAGCCAGGGAATTGAAGGTGGGTCGGCTTCAAGTCTATAGCGACTCCCAGTTGGTGGTCGGTCAGGTCGGCGGCAGCTACGAGGCGCGGGAGGAAAGCATGGTGATGTACCTCGGGAAGGTGAAGAACTTAATACCAGCCTTCGACAGCTTCGACATTCGGCACATCCCAAGGACCGGGAATACAAGGGCCGACCTCCTCTCCAAGTTGGCCACCTCTGCCCCGGCCGAACTACCAAAAGAAGTGTTTCTGGAAACTCTGAAGTGCCCGACCACCGAGGAACCTCGGGCCGTCCTGCAGGACGGACTTCGAGCCCAGCTGGATCGACCCGCTGATCGCCTACCTCGAAGAAGGGGTCCTTCCCCACGATCGGAGAGAAGCTCGGAAGCTCAGGAGTCAAGCCTCCCGCTACGTCTTGTACGAGGGCAAGGTTATATAAAAGGTCGTACTCCCTCCCGTTGCTGAGGTGCCTCCGACCCTCTGAGGCCTGCATCGCGCTACAGGATGTCCACGAAGGACTCTGCGGAAGTCACGCGGGAGCCAGATCCCTATCGCAAAGACTACTTCGGCAAGGGTACTACTGGCCGACCCTACTTCGTGATTCCACGGAATACGTGAAGAGGTGTGACCGCTGCCAGAAGAACGCCAGCGTGCAAAGGCAGCCGGCATCCGAACTCACCCCGCTCACTGCACCCTGGCCCTTCGCGCAGTGGGGGATGGACATCCTCGGCCCCTTCCCAACAGCGTCCGGACAACGGAAGTTCCTCCTGGTCGCGATCGACTACTTTACCAAGTGGGTCGAGGCGGAACCGCTAGCGAAGATCACTGAGGCCAAGGTGCAGGACTTCGTCTGGAAGACGCTGATCTGCCGGTTCGGCCTGCCCCGAGCCCTCATAACCGATAATGGGCGACAGTTCGCTGGAGCCCGGTTTGCCGAGTTCTGCGAAGGACTGAATGTCTCCCACCACTTCACATCGGTGGCTCATCCGCAAGCTAATGGGGAAGCCGAAGTGACCAATCGGACCCTGCTGCAAGGCCTCAAGACGAGGCTCGACAGGGCAAAGGGGGCCTGGGCAGACGAACTCTACCACATCCTCTGGGCATACCGAACAACGCAGAGGGTACCCACCGGCGAGACGCCCTTCGCCCTGGCCTTCGGCACCGAGGCAGTCATCCCGATCGAGCTCAAACTTCCATCTGCTCGAATCGTGGGCTTCAACGAGCAACTCAACCCCCAGGACCTCAGAGCCAACCTCGACCTCCTAGAAGAAAAGAGGGAAGTGGCCCGCATCCGGATGGCCACCTACCAACGGAAGGTGGCTCGGTATTACAATTCCAGAGTCAAAAACAAGGCGTTCAGAGTTGGGGATTTGGTGCTCCGACGAGCAGCCGTCTCTCGGCCCCAGAGTCAAGGGAAGCTCGTCCCAAATTGGGAAGGCCCGTACGAAGTGGTAGAGGTCGTCCGGCCTGGAACCTATCGCCTAAAGGAGCTCGGAGGACTAGCGCTTCCCCGACCTTGGAACTCGGAAAACCTGAGAATGTACCACCAATAGTTTCCCTCAATAAAATCATTTCTGGATGCGAAATCTATGCGATGACAGGAAAGAAGCAGTCAGCCGCGTTAGGAACAGGAGGAGAACCTCGTCCTAGCGTGAGCAAAGTCGAAGGCCCCGTCCACAAAGGACGGGATGGGGGGAGAAGCGAGGACGACGGTCCTCATGTGCCCCCACAGCCGGCTAGGAACAGGAGGAGAACCTCGTCCTAGCGTGAGCAAAGTCGAAGGCCCCGTCCACAAAGGACGGGATGGGGGGAGAAGCGAGGACGACGGTCCTCATGTGCCCCCACAGCCGGCTAGGAACAGGAGGAGAACCTCGTCCTAGCGTGAGCAAAGTCGAAGGCCCCGTCCACAAAGGACGGGATGGGGGGAGAAGCGAGGACGACGGTCCTCATGTGCCCCCACAGCCGGCTAGGAACAGGAGGAGAACCTCGTCCTAGCGTGAGCAAAGTCGAAGACCCCGTTCACGAAGGACGGGATGGGGGGAGAAGCTCGGACGACGGTCCGGATGTGCCCCCACAGCCCGTTAGGAACAAGAGGAGAACCTCGTCCTAACGTGAGCAAGGTTCAAGGCCTAGCCACAGAGTCTACGGCAAGCTTCACTACAGAAGACGAGGTCTCCTTCGGACCTCAGCTTCAACTTCGGTGTCAGCATCAGCGGGAGACGGGATCTCCCCCAAGCGATCATAACCTTGACTGCAAAAGAGGAGGTCTCCCCCGAATCGACTTCGGTTGATGAAGGCGATGTCAACTCCGACCCTGACCACGGGGGGCGACATTGACTCCGGCCTCAACGTCGACTTCACCAATTTTGGCTGGAAACGAGTCCCATCCCAACTCCAAACATCGACTGAAGATGAGGTCTCCCCCAAGCCTCAGCCTCAACTTCAGCGTCAATCTTGGCTGGAGATGAGACCTCCCCGAGCTTCAGATGCGGAGCCTGGAAGAAGACTTCGGCAGTCGCCTGTTTTGGTACTCCCTTCCTTCAATTTTTGAACTCGGGAGTGGGGGGGCTACTGTTGGGGATAAATCCCGCTCCTGCCGAAGCCCGGCCCAACGCTCAGCCCAATGTAACCGGTAGCTGCTGAAGAGCTTCAGCGCCAGGCGCCAGGCCGAGCCCCTAAGACGGCCGAACTGCTTAGAGGCCGAACTCCCCTGCACCAAGGTCTCGGCCGAACTGCTTAGAGGCCGAACCCCCCTGTACCGAGGTCCGGGCCGAACTGCCTAGAGGGCGAACTCCCACCGCCAGCCAAACTTCCCCACGGCCGAACTCCTTCGGACCCCACGGCCGAACTCCTTCGGACCCCACGGCCGAACTCCTTCGGACTTCCCACGGCCGAACTCCTTCGGACCCCACGGCCGAACTCCTTCGGACCGACTCCTCAGCGAGCCCTGGCCGAACCAACTAGCAACCGAAGTCCTTCAATTGGCCAGCCGAGCTTCTTCGGGCCTCTCAGCGGCCGAACTCTACAGATGGCCGACCCTTCAGCCAGACGGACTCCCCCAGCTTTCCCTTCGGCCGAACTCTGTTACAAGTTCGAACTCCGTTGGATGAACCGTCGCCTGCAGCAAGACCGGACGGTGCCTTCCTTTCCGTACCGGACTCCATGCGGCCGACTACTCGCCGGTATGGCTCCCACGACCTACCGGATGACGCCTTCCTCTCCGTACCGGACTCCATGCGGCCCACGGCTCGCCGGTACAGCTCCCACGATCTACCGGACGATGCCTTCCTCTCCGTACCAAGCTCCATGTTGCCCGACGACTCTCTGCCAGATGGCACAGCCGTCAGCATCAACTAAGCTCCGCTATAAAAGGACCCCTCCCGACATACTAAGGCTAAGCTCTCTAAGCTCTCCTCCACATCTTTAAGCTCCGGAACTCATTCCGAGCACTCCATTACTGTTGGTCGAAAACTAACTTGACCGTCGGAGGGTCCTGCCGGAGCCACCACCCCACCGATTTCGGACGGAACTTCGTTTTGCAGGTCCCCGGCGGCTTCCAGCAGCCTCGATAAGGGCGACCTCCGGCGGCGACGGATTTCTGCACCAACAATTATAATTGTAAATTGCTCGATATAATATGTTAAAAATTATGATAAAATCTATATAATAAATTCTATATGTGGCTATACGATGGTTTCGATTGCCCAAAAATTGCTTAAGCATTGAAATAGATGTAGTTAAATGCCACTAAAATTCATTAATCTAACTTTATTGAAACTAATAAAAATAATTAAAATTAGATTATTAGATTAACACAAGATAATCATTATACAAATCACATGACTAACATAAGTTAATCAAATTTATGGCATGAATTATTAAAATTAATCAAATTAATCTTATTAATCTATTTTATTTCTAATGAAATTATTTTAATCAACTGTGCATAATCTATTTTATTTCTAATTATTCAAATTTATTTTAAATAATCTAATTAATGTAATTAACCTAATTACTATAATTAAAACAAAATAAGTAGAGCATAAATTAGTCATAATAATACAAAAATGTTCAAATCTAAATAAATTATTTGAAATAAAATTTTGAAATTATCAAATCAAAAAAAATACCTGGCCAGTTGAGGAAATGTGGGATATGAGGAGCATGTGGGGAAGCTGGAGATTGAGTGGGGAAGCCAGTGATCCAATAACCAAAGCACAAAAAAATAAAGGGAATGTGGGGCCGAAAGGGGGGTGGGGCTGGGGACCGGGCCGACTGGGGAAGCGTTGGACAGTAGGATGATAGGGGAGATTGAGGGTGGGGTTGGGAATAGCAAAGTGTTGAACAACTGAGGACATGGAGGATCGGGGTGTACTACTATAGAATGGGTCTATGACAGTGTTTACTATGGTAATGGTTTGAAAATTGCTGCCATAAAATCTATGGCGGTGGTTATTTATAACCGCTGCTATAGGTCCCGATTATAGTAGCAGTTATTATAGCAATGGTTACAAATAACTGCTGTCATAGGCAAACTATGGTAGTGATTATAAATAATCGCTGTCATAGATCCGATTTATTATAGTGGTTACCGATAATTGCTGTTATAGTGAAGAACTATAGCAGCGGTTACCTAACTATTATCTTAGATAGGATCTATTGTAGCAGTTATCAGTGATCGCAACCATTGGTCAGATATACAGTAGTAGTTATAGATAACCATTATAATAGATCCAACCTATGGTGGTGGTTATTGATTTTGTCGGTTGAGCCGATGATTTTAAAAGTTGACATTTCAGCTGTTGACTTTAGCTTGAAGCCACGTGGCTTCCCTCTAACCACATGGGAGGCATGGGGGACGTGAAATTGCCTCCTCAAATGGTAATTTTACATGCGGATGACATTTTTGAAAATAAGTTTTGGATGAAATATTTTTAGAATTAATTAATATAATAATAATAATAATAAATTCTGCTTTAGATCCCATTTTTTCTCTCTCTAGGTTTTCAATCCTTCCTGATTTAGGGGTCATTCTTTTGTAGGTAAAATTTACCTAAAAATCTATATTATTTTAGATAAATAACTTTTAGATAATATTTAGTCAAAAAAATAATTTATCTATGTTCTTTTATATATAAAAAAGTTACTCTGAAATCTGTAATCCATGATATTTTATATTATTATTTTTCTAAATAAGTTGTTAAAATTTATTCATATTTTTATAATATCCCTTATGCCTTTTAGATTTGAAGAAAGTGGATGACTAAGTTATAAAGTATTGAATGATGGAGACATTAAAAATGAAGATGAGATATTTTAGGTATAAAATTAAATATCTACTTTACTGATCGATGGAAAAATGATTTAGCCACCCCTTATAGGGATCCTTTTGTGGGTAAAATATTTACCTAGGAAACTATATTTTTCTAGATAAATATTTTTAGATAATATTTAATAAAAAAATAATTTATCTATATTTTTTTATATATGAATAAATTACTTCAAAATTTATTATTCATATTCTTTTATATTACTACTTTTCTTAATAAGTTGCTAAAATTTATTCATATTTTTTATAATATCTCTTATGCTTTTTTAGATTTGAAGAAAGTAGATGACTAAACTATTGAGGATTAAATAATGAGAATATTGAAAATGAGGATGGAATATTTTAGATATAAAATTAAATATCTACTTTATTGGTTCATAGAAAAATAATTTAGCTACCTCTTAGATGAATAATTTTTTTCTCGTTTCGTGAATAAATATTATTTATAAGAAAGTAATTTTTTTATCTTAAAAAAAATATAAAAATATGAGTAAATTGACCGAAAAAGTAAACTAACTTTGTCATAATATTTATTTATAAAAAAATAAATTTTAGATGAATATTTTTTAAAATTTTATTAATAGGGGGCCCTTAGGTTTCCGGCCTACAAAAAAAAAAAAAAAAAAAAACCCTTCCTCGCTCAAATTGCGGATTTTGGCGGGCCCTGAGGGAAGAGGTTGCTTTCCGTTACACCCTCGGATGGGTTGGGGTTTACTATTTGTGGTTCTTGGCTTCGGTTTGGGGTAGCTAGGGTTTCTGGCTCTGAATTCGGGGAGAGAGCCCCGCTCGAGGGTTTTGGATTCGGGTTTGTTGATGGAGTCCGGGTACTAATGTTCACGCCGCAGAAGAAAGGGTGGGCCGGGTGGTCGCCCTCGCCGAGGTTCGGGGATGGGCCGGACGGCGGGTCGGCGCCGGTGAACGCCAGGAGTGCCGGGGGGTTGTCTCTTGGGAAGGGGAAGGGGAAGGGGAAGAGCGTGGTGGGGGCGCTTCCACCGCCGCCGCTGCAGGCTTCTCTGGGAGAGAATGGCAGTGATGCAGCGGGAGGTGTTGGAGATGTGGAGGTGTGGCGGAGGTTCAGGGAGGCGGGGTTGCTGGATGAGTCCGTGCTACAGAAGAAGGAGAAGGAGGCTCTTGTCCAGAGGATATCGGAGCTCGAGACAGAGGTTAGTGAACTCAGAAATGCCTTTTCTTGTTTATTGAGGTTTTCTAGGTTTTTATTCTTCAATTTAGTCCCCTAGGTGAACGTATTGTAGTTTATCTGAACAAGTTGCAACTCACCAGAGGATGGTAGTATTGCAGTTCTCTTAGTAGTCTTTTCTGATAATTGGATTCTTGATTAGTTATGTAAAACTATTGTAGAGGGTGAATTGTGTGCAAAACCAGAGACACCTGGAAACTTTAAACTTTTAACAACTTAGATTGAAGTATAACCGAAAGAATGGCTTTACAGCACCCAGAAATTATTAAATAGTGACACGCTAAGGGTTCTTGCCCTATTCAAATGCTGGATATTTATTTGGCAGTATATTAATCATCTTTGGAGTTAGGGAGATGAGATTGTAGTAATTGTTCTAAATTTGGATATGAAGGATACCTTCAAAAAACTTGCAACTGATATAGATACCAGCGTAGATAAGGTATTTATCATAGTAATAATTGCAACTCAATATCTTTATTGAATACGAATGTAATTTAGCTTGCTCTGGAAATATCATAATGCTATTTCTATTTCTTCACGAATATGGTCTGTCCCAATCACAGTGAGGATAAAGTTTTTGCTTCTGGAGTTTTTTCTTGTTTTCCTTGGACTGTGATGTCTTTGACAAAATGATCTGAGAAAAAGCAAGAGAAAAAATAGTTCAAAAACTTAAAAGATGGTTTAAACCTTAATTTCTTGACATTCAGCATGTTCTTTGTATGGGATGCCTTAAGTATGCTACATGCTTGGTCTGCTTTGTTGGACTTGCAGGTCATTGTTGCATCTGGTGTGCCGTATATGTCCATTGTTCAACCTATGCACCAGTACCCAAAAAAGATATGATGCTAGAAAAATGTTAGGAGCAAGGGTGAAAATCTATCTATTTATACTAATATCTTCAGTTTTAATCACCACCACCTTTACATCAGTAACTTTGTCATAAATTGTCTTCTCATTCACGTATAACACCAGAAAAGGTGAAAAAGTTTATTGGTCCTAGTGTCTAAGCATTTCATGCTATCAATTGATTTCCAGGGGAATATGTATGTTTGCCTTAGATATAAAAAGATTGCAGTTGCATTGCGGCTTAGCCAGCCAATCCTTCATCTTATTGCTGATCTATTCACATATTGAAATGAGCATTCTTGATCTCGAAGCTTCTGTGTTTGCTCACGAGTGGGTTTGATACATCAAAGATTTCTGAAGTTGTAATCTATTATCATAGTTTCCAAATAAGAAGGCATGCTTTTCAGGTTTATATGTTAAGATCGAAATTTGCTGTCAGCTTCATTTCTTCTAACAAAGTCATTGCCTTGACAAAGCTGTTGCTTCATTCTTGAAGACATCATCTGCTTTTTTCATGCCATTTCATGCTTATAAATACAACAACTCTTATTTTTCCAAATTGCTTTCCTGTTCCTGCTTTTCTCTTGCTGGCAAGTAGGCATTATTGGTTCTTAGCTTAAGGTAATGATGTTTAGGAGCTTCCGGCTTAAGCTTGTTCTCTTTGATTCTTTATATTATATATAATTTAGTTCCTAATTTCATGAACTAAGTTCTCTTTCATCTGGTGAGCACAGAGGAATTATGGTTCATATGGTTGTTAGCCAGAAGGCATACTTTCTTAAGAATTCTCTCTTGTTGGTCAGCTCAGTTTTCCAATTACTGACTACCCAAGCTTCCTTCACATTGCGTTTGAAGAATATTTGTTGACTAGAAATGATATACCATAACATTACTTGCTATCTTGAGATTAAACCATTAAAAAATAATTGGGGATTCTGACCATGTTTCCTAGAGCTTTCAATTTTGCCACAGGTGCCCACACTTAATGCTTATATATGGTACACGTATAACAGGTATTGTCTGCAAGAAAAAAAAATTCCGAAGGATAATCTGTATCTGACACTTAGAGAATGTGTGCACTTGGTGGTCATATCCAAGTCCATGCAACATAGTACTAGGCAAGTTTTAATTTGAAAAATACCAAGGTTGTGAAAATGCTTAGGTGAGGCTAGGAGGTGGACATGGCCTAGGCAAGTGCCTTGGTGCCTAGTTGGCCTCCTAGGGAAGAAATGCCTCAATGCTTCAATTAATGTGTGCTACATATATTTTACGTATACATCCTTTTTTCATACTCAAGTTCAAATAGGTGGCTGCAGCAGCAGGAGGAAGCTGCTGTGCGGCCTGCTGGCTGCAGGGTCACAACCATCAGGCTAATACCCGGCCAAGAAGAAGAATAAGGGGAGGAGGAGAAAGGCCCGGGCTGGAAGCCAGCATGAAGGAGGAAGAAGAAGCAAGCCATTGTCGGCAGAGTGCATCAAGCAAAATAAAGAAAAAGAAGAGAGAAGAAAAAAACAAAGGAAAATCACTTTGTTCAATAACAGTAGCATAAGAAGAAGAAAAAGAAAGGAAACTGGCTCTGAAACTTAGAAGAGGAGGAGGAGGAAGAAGCTTTATTGTTAGGATAAATTTATGCTTTATTCATTTATTTATGATATCATCTTACATTATTTTGTCTATGTCATGTCCCGAACCGACTACGTGACAGATGTCGCATACCTGCGGCTGGGCTGTACAACCATGCAATGCTATAGATCAAGTCATAAAAATTTTAAAATAATAATAATAATAAGTCTTTAATTCTCAAAAAATCAGTCTAATAAAAATTAATTAAATATTTTTTTTATAATTTAAATCATAATGTTTCATTCAAATAAAATATCCAAAATAAATCAAACTAAGCTAGAAATGAAAACTCAAATATCTCCAAACTCAAATAATAATAAGCCTTTAATTCTTCTTGTGTTTTTATCTTATTAATCTCCCTATTCTTGCATTTTTTATTCTTAAAAATTCCTCAACCTTGTTTTATGTTGATCCTGTTGATTGGAGAACAGGGTCATGTCGAGCAAGAAGGGCCAGAGGAGCCATCGGAAAATGGTTTGGTGATGGAATCCGGTGATCAAGAAGAGGAATCGGAATGCAGGGATGCGGTGGGTTTGTCGGAAGGCAAGGTTCGTGTCCATCCCCCATTCTTGAATTGTAATTCTTCAAAAAACTCGTTTTTTTATTACTTTTGTTCTATATTGGCTGTAGGGTTCCTCTGGAGAAGGCGAGAAAGATGGGGAAGACGATGAAGAAATTCATCAGTCCGCAGAGGAGAGTGATTCATCTGAAGACGAGGTATGTTTTGTCGTTAGGTGGAGTAGTGGATACAATTTAGCAGCTGATCTTATAAATACTTCTTTTGATCCATGGTTTAAACGTTTGGATTTTTTTGCCCTGTTAAATGAAATGTAGGTGGCTCCCAGGAATACAATTGGGGAAAGTTCCATTGGAGTGGTACAAGGATGAGGAGCACATTGGATATGACATTACAGGGAAGAAGATCAGGAAGCAAGCTAGGAAGGACAAAATTGACTCTTTTCTAGCCGGGGTGGATGATTCGAAAAATTGGTGAGTAAATCTCTTGTTGTTATTCTCATTTAAGTCATGTTTAGTTTAAAGAAGTGATGTGGGTTGTTAGGTTCTTACCAAAGATTTCTATAGCATGTTCTTTTCAACGGTATCATTAGTGGGTGTGAATAGGTTTCACAGTATTAGGGCAAGTGATGTTTGGTTTTCTTGTAGTAGTAGTAGTTGCTGGTTAAAATCCAGCATCTCTGTGAACATGAACGTTAATGTTTAATAGCTTAATAAGAATTGTAGGGCTCCTTGGATTGAGGGTGACTTTCTACTTGATGTACTAAGATTTGTGCACTTGCAAGTGATTTACATGCAATCTACAAGTCTTTTGGGTTCTCTCAGATTAAAGAATGGAAAAGAGGAAAGATTCAGGCTTGAAAATATCGGGTTTTATGGCTTGGATTTGACAGAAATAGGACTTTGGTCTAATCTGAGTTTAAAAGATTGATGGATTTTAGAGAAAAATTATATGATCAGAAAGTTATTAAGTCTGTTATTGTAATCATGAATTGAAATAAAAACAGGCCAAAAAAAAAAAAAGAGCAAACAAGAATGAATTGTATCAGCTGAGAGAGAGGATAAGGAGAGCAAGAAAAAGAAAGATGAGGTGAAGCTGAATCATCTTTCTGAGTAAGAAATTATTAGATGAATGTACTTCCATTTGTTATAATGAGACCAGCCCCTGCAGTTGCATGTTCTGTTTGGATACATACCTTAAACTAAAGTGAAAAAGGTTACTCTCATAGAAAAATTAAGAAACTGAACTCCTTAGCTGGTTATCATCTATAAGACCTAAATACCTCATAATGAATGTGATGCTTTAATTTAGCTTATAAGCACAAAAAGCCCATGATCAATAGTTGTCTCATGTCACGGGGTCTATCTTGCGTGCTAAACACCTTAATTTATATTGTTGTAGTAACATGTGCACCATAAATTTAACCACCAAATTATTGAATATCTAATACTTTACGAGGAACATTTCTTGAAATTAGGTCTAGTATTCCAGCCAATGAATGATACTCAATGCTAATCACGATAACTGATATGGAATTTAGCATGCTCCCAACTACATAAACATACATATATTTACTTTCAGCAGTTGTGCATTTAAGCATAAACAGGCCCATGAACAATGGTTATCATCTCACAATGTTTAGAATGCATCTCAGACACCTTTATCCATATTGCTATAGCAAGACAGGTGCCACCAGCATGACTTCCCACTGCAACAACTTTAGGAGGAAAAGTCCACAAAACTAGGTCCACTGCCCCTGCTAATGAGTGATGATCAATGTTGACCATGATACTCATGTGGAACTTAGTTTATTCCCCCCCATGAGTACTTAAACTTGTAGGTAATTAGTATCAGTGGTTGTGGATGTAAAGATTTCGGTTTTTTTAACATGTGAATGCAATTTAGTTTGGAAATGGTGGAGCATTTTCATAAATTCCTATGAGTTTTCTTGGTAGGCTGATGATACTCAGCTCAACATGTTTATACATACATAAAAATGGAACCATGTATAATGACTTGGAGGTGGACCAGTTACAGGCAGTCATCTTAAGGGTCAACCCTACCTATTCATCAGAAAGTTTAGTGGTAGCTCTCACAAGCCTGCCTATGGCAAGGACTCTGTACCCAAGATATCGGTATTTCACCTGATATCATTCTTACATGTTCTTGGAGGGACCCGTCGCCTCCGCCTGAGTTTCAACTGAAGGATGACTTGGGATGGGTTCTGACAGGCCTACGACTTTGATTATTTCAGCCGATTTCAAGGGCTTAGCCATCTCCACGATCTCTACTGTTTTCATGGGAAGACTCTTTGCGGAAGTTTCTTCTGCCGGATGCTCCTATATAATAATCTCTGTTGGAGAAACTGACAAAACCGCCTCTGCAGTAGCTTCCACCACCAAATCCGCTAGTCCAACTGCAATCTCTATCATCGGATTCATCGATCCGGCTCTGAATTTGCCGACTTGTCTGCTAACGGAGGATTTACATCTCCTGTATTCACCGGGGTAGGAAGAAGTACGGTTAGAGGAGCAATATTGGAAGCCTCGGTGGTGATACCCAAAGAATGGGCAGATAGGACCCTAGCCTGCCTTCTTCGGGCTGATGACAACTACAACATCCTCACTAATGTAGGATCCATCTCATTTTCAAAGCTCACAAAGAAAACATCAAGTAGAGAAAACGGTAAATATTATTATCGCAGCTGTCTTCTTTGCTCACCTTTCAGGAATATTTAAAAGAGGAAGGGAGAAGACAAAAAGACGTCTTTGAGTCAATCTCTCTAAAGAACCAACAGCTGAGTGGTCCTATCAATCATGATTGTTTTCGATAGCCTACGCCGTAAGCTGACGTCATTAATCATTAAATGTCAAAGAGTGTTATTCGATTCGAGGCATTACTTGAGAAATAGTTATTTCGTCTAATTCTCAAACTCAGCACTAGGAAGATAGTGTTACGGTAATAATGTGAATACCTCGAATCGATCAAATTAATGATCAAATTACTTCGGACCAGTATAAAAACACCAGTGTACCGAGGTAAAGAGATTATCCTCATTTCTTTTCGGCCAAAAGGATAAATTAAGGTACACTTCTGAGTTGTTTTCTTTGACAACAGCTCATCTAGCTCCAAAGCCTCCTAAACCACCTGAATGAATAACTCTTCAGCATATTTGGCAGTTTCATTTGAGGATAAACAACAACTCAGCTATAATCCAGTCGTAATTAAACTGTTATCCATTCTATCTAAATTCGTAGGAATAGATAAGGCGTCCAGATCGTGCTGATAACGATCTCCACATTTTAGAAAAGCGATCGTGGCCAACATTAGTAGAACAATTTAACATCCGCAAGATATTTTTTTCTATAATTAATATCAAAAATTTTGAGAATCTAGATAAGAAAGATATTTAACTTGTACTCTACTAACTTGAATATCATAGAATTCTTATTGAAGTCCAATCCTCTGATTTAGATTTTATTACAAGTTATCTATGTACTAGACCAACCACTCTGCTTCGATAGCCAAGCAATAATATTTAGTATTTTTTATCTTCTTCTCATTAATAAATTATTCACGATTCATTGTGGATCAGTTTCGACCAATAATTTTTTTGCCCGTTTTGCGGTTTGTAAGCACCGGCTTTTGTGAGAACGCTAGCTTTAAATGTGAAACGGACCTTGAATTGATGCCCGAGCCAAGGTGTAACATACACACGATGGTATGTCCCGAGCATCACTGTGAAATATTGAAACCGTCTGATGAGTGCATAACGCGGTCCATGGCCCATGCCCGTCTCAGCCCCATAGCAGCCTTTTACCACTTATCCAATGATTGTGTGCCACGTGGTTCATAAAAGACAAGGGACAGATACCTGAGCGTGGGTTCTCTGCTGTGCGATGCGGTGCACAGCACGCCGTCCATCGCACGAGGATGGCTGTCCATCGTGCGAGGACGGCTGCATGCGGCCGCACGCAACAAACATGCATCCGTACGATCGTTCGTCACGAACATCGTACGATACGGTGCACCGCAGACAATCCACGCGGCAGATATGTGGCTGCGGTGTAGCTTCCTTCCGGCGGGAGAGTGCAATTGGTTGCTCCCCTGGAGCTCCTCCTCCTGTTCTTCAGCCCCGAAGGGCCATGGCTACCTTCTTTACATCCCCCACTTTCCTCACTAAACCAATCACAAAACCTCACCTCCGATGCTCGCAGGCACCGTGCAACCCACCTCCTCAAACCCAGCAACCCATCCAATCTCCATCACAGCCTTCTTTTCCACCCCCTCCTTAGCCAGCCGCCAAGCCTCAGCAGAAGCCAAAGCTCGCTGCTGAATCCACCGATTGGATCGCCTCCTCACTAACCAGAAGGTTCGGCCTCGCCTGGGCTGCCTTCCTCGCTGCCGGGGTCGTCTCCGAGCAGATCAAGACCCGTTTCGAAGCCTCTCAACAGGAAGCAAACACCAAGTCTGCCTACCAAAATTCACCAACTTTTTTACACCAGTCAATCTCAAGCAAGTTAGTTACTTAAGAGGGTCCATATTTTGTGCAGGGATGTCGAGAAAGAGGAAGAGATTGTTCTACCAAATGGCATCAGGTACGAACTTGATGATAGCGCTGCTAAAGACCATTAACTTCCTCTGTTGTTTACGTGTGGTTCAGATACTATGAGATCAGAATGGGAGGAGGGACTGCGCCGAGGACGGGAGACTTGGTGGTGATCGATCTCCAAGAGAGAGTGGAAAGGAGCGGAGAGGCGTTTGTGGACGCGTTTGAAGAGGGGAAGAGAACGCTAGCGCTGGTGATGGGGTCAAGGCCTTACACCAAGGGGATGTGCAAGGGGGTGGAGTACGTGCTGAGGACAATGAGGGCTGGGGGAAAGAGGAGGGTGATCGTGCCCCCCAGCTTAGGGTTTGGAGATGAAGATGCGGACCTGGGGTTGGGGATCCGGATCCCTCCGGCTGCTAGGCTTGACTATGTTAGGCAGGTGGACAAGGTTTCCATGGCACCTTCTTGAGCTTGCAGCTCCACACACGTAGGATAATTAGCAACGAAAATACCTTTTAGCAATGACATTTTGTCGTCACTAATAAGCATAAATTTTTCATCTATTTTATATTCTTCATGCGCCTTTGTTTCTTCCATCCCTATCTCAGTTTCTAGGTTGGCTCCCCCAATCCCTTTTTCTCTTCCGATCGAATCCCGTTGCCTCCTTGGTCGCTTTTCGAGCCCTCGTTCTTTGGATCTCAAGCCCCTTGGTCACCTTCCGTCTTCTCGAGCCTCGACTTGCCTCCCCTGGTCACCTCTAGATCTTCTATTTTTTGCACCATCGGATCAAGCTTCCTCGAGCCTCCGGCCACCTCCCCAAGCCCCGATCCCCTGACTACCTCCCCAAGCCTTCGGCCACCTCCCTCTGGCTGCCTCTCTGAGCCCCCGACCTATCTCTCCTTGGCTGCCTCCAATCCTCCTTTTTCTCCTACCGCTAGATCCAACTTCCTCAAGCTGCTGACCGCCTCTTCGAGCCTCCGGCCCGCCTCCTTGAGCCCACAACCCACCTCCCTTCTCCCCTCCACCTTCCTCTTTCCTCCCCTCTCTTCCTACTGCACAACGTCGCTTTCGTGCTGCAATGTCGCCTTTATACCGTAGCACCATTTCCTACCATACAGCACCGACTCCATGGATTTGGTGAGTATTAATGATGATGACGACAACCGCTGCATAGCGGTTGCCAAATGTCATTATTTTAAATTTTTTAATATTTATAAATTAATATTTATATAATTTTGTTAAATTATATTTAATATTTAAATTAAATTAATTAAATTAGTTTTAAATTAATAATATTTACTTAATTTAAATTAATAATATTATTAAATTTTAAAAATATTGTATTACATATAACGATAGATCTATCTTTTGATTAATGTACATATTAATTCTATGGCATTCATACATTTATATATTTTTATATGGATGAAAGACTTACTCAGTTTAGATAATTTAAAAATTATAATTAATTCTATAGATAATTACAGTAATCAAATGGTATGTTAAAGATTCGAGAAAAATTTTGGATAGTATTTTTCTTTAATTCTTCTCACACATCTTCAGTCGTATAAGAAGAATTAAGAGAAAATATTATTAATTTTTTTTTATTTCTATTGTATATCGTTCGATTACTGTGATTGATCTATAAAATTAATATAATTTTTGAATGAAATAGGATCTTCTATATCTATTAGTTGATGATATGATGCATTTATTATATAAGCCATTTTTAGTGATAAAATATTTGATAAGAATTTTGTCTTGTATTTGTAAATGCAAAATCCTTAGATAGTGTGCTATGGACCATAATTGGATGGACTGTTGAGTAGTCGATGGAATAATTTCTGCTGAATATAAGGAGGGTGTCAAATACTTCTATGATTATGCTTTGAGAATACTGCACTCTTAATTTAAGGACGTTATTCTTATAAAAGATATGTCAATAAAAAAATGCTTGATAGAAATATAATAATTATCCATTTATATAGGAATGGATTTATGCCAAACTACAAGCATTAGTATCTTCATGGAAAGACGTGGGAGATAATTACAAGGGTTAGAAGTCAGTAGGACAGAGACACAGATAGAATAGTAGACATGGTTGTAAATACGGCTGGTTCTGAATTTGACTGCGATATGGAAGACGATCTAGAAGCTAGCAGTGACGATTTCTATTGTATGATGAAAGATGCTAATAAACCACTATGGCCAAGATGTGAAATACATATTGTATTATCAGTTATGTCAAAGTTGTTAATTTTGAAGAGCGAGTTTAATATGACAGTTAATTGTTATGATAGGATGGTAGCAATAACAAAGAAGATGCTATCAAAGGATGAAAAATTTGTTAGGAGCTTCTATGCTTCAAAGAAAATGGTAAAAGGGTTAGATATAAGATATGAGAAGATAGATGCATATCATAATAATTGCATATTTTTCTATAAGTAGGATCAACTAAAGAGCTCATGTAACGTATACGGTGAAAGCCGATTTAAGCCGAGGCAAGAGGATAGAAATCAGAAGAATATATCATATAAGATTCTTCGATATCTTTCCCTCACTTATAGGCTTCGAAGGCTCTATTTATCCAAAAGTGCTGCCGGATAGATGAGATGGCACAAAGAAGGAATTCGCAAGCATACCGATACGATGAGTCATCTATCAGATAGTGAGGTATATGAAAAAAAATTGATGTTTGCCATCATTTATTTGCTCAGAAATCACATAATGTCCGACTGAGTTTGTCTACGGATAGGTTTACATCGTTCAATCATGCAACGGCCCCTTATTCATGTTGGCTAATTTAATTACTCCATACAATTTGCCATCTTGGATGTGCATGAAAGAACATAATATTTTTCTTACATTAGTCATTCTTGAATCATGATATCCTAGTAGAAATATTGATGTATATATCTAATATCTCTTATTGATGAGCTGAAATTCTTATGATCCGATGGCATATATACATTTGATGTATCAAAAAAGTAGAATTTTATAATAGAGGCTGCATTGATGTGGATCATTAATGATTTTTCTACTTATGGGATGCTGTCCAAATGAAGCACTTATGGAAAGCTAGCATGTCTCTATTGTATGGAGAATATAAAAGCATTTTAACTTGAGCATGGTCGTAAACCCTATTGGTTTAATTATTATTATCAATTTCTTTCTGAACATCATTCTTTTCGAAAGTAGCAGGACAGTTTCAAGAGGAATAAAATATAGAAGGATAAGACACCCCATGACTCAGTGGCATGAAAGTGTTTCAGAGGGTATCTCAAATAGATAAAGTCCAGTTTGGCATACTATTTGATAAGCAGAAATCTCGGAGGTTCGATAGAACTTATAACTGGATGAAACAAAGCATCTTCTAAAAATTATCATACTGATCCACCAATTTGATCCATCATAATCTTGACATCATGCACATTGAAAAGATTATCTTCAATAATGTTTTCAACACTTTATGGATGTTAAGGGCGAGACGAAGGGCAACTATAATACTTATAAAACACCTATAAATGTTTTATAGTTATAGAATACTTATTATATAATTATAAAACATCTTTGGATAAGAATTATAGCATATAATAAGTATCACAACTAATTTAATCATAAATCTAAATATAATAATTAATACTGAAACATATAATACATAAATCATAATTTATGAAAATTTTATAATCAACAATAATATGAAATATATGAGTAAAAATAATAATTATGACATTAATACATAATTTACATTTAAATTGTGATCCATTATATTAGTTATATTTTTAGTAGTTAACTAACTATAATTATACAAATCCGATGTTATTCTCATCTTTGGGTATAGAACTTTTTATTTTAAGCAATTTAAGTTGGTCAACCAATAACTGTCAATTTGGCATCTAATTACAATCATGTTTGAACCAATTGTAACTGGCACATTTTTATACAATTCTAAAACTATAATGGAAGAGAAAACCATTAGCACTTAATGACTTAGCTATCTAAGATCCATAAAGTACTCCAAGCCTTTTAAGACTATGCGAAAATACACCTAAATAGTATACTAGTGGGTAAAATTATTAATTAAATAATTAAATTATTTAAATATTTGATCTTGCCTGAGGAATTCAATCATAATGTTTCTCAAACCATCACAAATCCAATGGTTCAAAAATTGCTCAGATTAGATGAAAAATGAGCAAATTACAGTAATAAAAGATTTAATCATAAATAATAAAAGAATAGGAGCTTTTCTGTAAAATAGCAGTTTTAAAATTGTTAGAAATCAGTAGGGACCTTGATGTAATAAAATAATTTTTAGGATCTTATTTGCAAAATAGGTTTGATCAAACCAGGTTCAGGTCTGATTCAAAGCTTTAATAGATCTGACCCGAAATTCGAAAACCCAACAGAAAATAGTAGGTTCATATTGGATCCGAACCCGAAAATATATATTTTTTCTTCTCTGATCGCGAGAAACCCTTCTCGCGCTGCCACATGAGTGGCCTAGCCGCTCCAATCCTCCTTAGCTGCCTCCCTCTGTTGTCGCCCTCATGGCTGCACCAAAACACTGCAGGCAGCGGGGATTGCCGTCGTGGCCATCGGCTTCCTCCGCTGCCACCCTTGCGGCTACGCTAAAATACCACAGGCGGCTAGAATGCCACCATCTTCCACCATCGCCAACTCGATCCTTGTTCAAATTCGCCGCCATCATCGGCTTCTACTGGCCGCAGCACTAGTTCACCACCTCCCTCTATTGCCACCCTCATAGTTGCACCTAAACACCACGGGCAGCTAGGATCGCCGCCATCGCTGCCAGAAGGCAGCAGTTGCCGCAAGATGGCTGCTGCCCCGTTCATTGGATAGCACGGGTCAACTACCAAGAGCGACCCCCTCTTTTATTTTTTTGTTTAATTTGAAAAAATTTTAATTTAATAATCCAAAAATAAAATAAAATTTTAATTTAATATTTTAAAAATAAAATAAAATTTAACAAAATTTTTACATGAACACGAAGCATAAATTTCACACTTTGATACCACATGTTAGAAATTTTAAATCTTTCATATCAAAATTATGCTCCTATACTTATATAAAATCAAGATTAAAAATAAATCATATCTTGTATTATGTCTAGCACAATGACCCCGTATCCCGTAGAATTTCTGATTTTTTTTTTTGAGATGTCTGATTTTTTTTATAATCTTTTTTCCATAATATAAATGATTGATGAAGAATCATTTATATCTTTTAAAAAATTAAAAAAAAAATCATATCATTTTTATTTATATTTGTATTTATCTCTTTTATACAAGACTATTTGAATTAGAACTTTTTAGTCCAATTTAATTAGAAATAATTTTTTTTAAATTAATTACATTTACTATAATTAATTTAAAACTTGATTCAATAAATTAAATATAATTAAATAATAATTAAATTATATTAGGAGCCAAATCCAAGGTGGTGGTGGTGTTATCAATCGCGATAGCATCTCAGGTCATGATTGTCGGGGGAAGAGAGGACAGATAGAAAAAGGGAGGAAAAGATCAAATGAGAGGGAGGAGAGAGATAGTGACCGCCGAAGCGAAGAAAGAGAAGCATCAGGTCATCGGCCGGCAAGTTCTTTCCCTTTTCATCGCGCGCAACGGCAGCTTAAGTCATGGCCATCAAGGGAGGAGGAGATGAGAGAGAGGAAGAGAGGAAGAGATCAAACAGGAGGGGGAAGGGAGAGAGAGAAATGGGTGATGCCCCCACGTCCGTCAAAATCGAGGAAGATGAGGAACCAGCCAATCGACCAACAAGCCCTTTCCCTTCTCATCGGAGCCCCTTGACCGGAGGCCAAAAACTCGAGCCCACAAGAATACCTGCATGCCCACCCACAGCACCCGTACTAATCGCCTCAGCCCGATTCTTCGGAGGGGAAGGGGAGGGAAGGGAGCCAATACGAGCGACTGGTTTTGAGCCCCGACATCGAATTCCAAGGGCGGAGAACTCGGCCTTTCGAGGCCGGCCACAAGGAAGATGTCCGTACCTGCGTACGATCCTCTAGGGCGAGGTCCGAATGCGGAAGGGGTCCGAGGCGCCCACCAAAGGCCGAAGACGACGACGACCTGACTGGGGTCGACGAAGCATCCGATGACAGCTTCACCACAGCGGACAGATACTGTTGAGGCCAAATCGCGATTGATAAAAATCACGACCAATTCTTTTTTCTCTTTCCACCGACCGATGGTTTATTTCTCCTCAACATGTCAAAATTTGATTGAATTGATTCAAAAATATCTCGTTCAACCAATATTTTCAAAAAAAAATCAGTTTATGCTAACAGACTAGATAGCACAAGCCTTCTAGACCACTAAATACTGCACTATTGTCAATTTAGAAAAGCATTACGATGATCGGTAGAAGCTTTCTGAGCAGGAATTTTTGGTTCAATACATGCGGTACATAAAGCATATGACTGCACTAACCTAGAAAACCTGGAATCCTAACCAAGTTTTCAAGAAAGCCTTGTCACAGAAACCTGCAAATTCGGTGTCTGGAGCACAAAACATAAATCCCAACATCATCGTTCACGTGTTTTGACCATAAAATTAGCTGCCACTCAATCACCATTAATCAATTCCAACTGCCTTCAATGATTAAATATATATAGATCACAATACCGACCAGAAGATCTAATGAACAAACTGTTAACAAAGATATCGTTAAGGTTACACTAATCGATGAAGTGAAATATAAGAAAAAAATTCTCAATCCATGTTCACGAAGAGTGTCAGACCCTTTCACAAATTTACAACATGCTGAAGTCCAGTCCCAATCCAGTTTATGTTTCACACATTACAGCAGCTAATAAATCTCCCACTTGGACGATTACACGGTTTCAAAGGTATTTACACCCTGAAACAGATTGCACCCCCAAAAGACAAGGACAACAATTTTATGACGGAATTCAGAGCTCAAGGACCATTAAACGGAAGATGAGTAAATACAGGCATTCCAATCTGCCAGCATTTTATTATGCGCACCTGGGGAAGTAGATCTGACCCACATAACCTCCCGCCATTGCCCTTCTCACATTGCTCTCAAACAACTTGGGGTTGTCACGGAGAACGGCCGCTGCATCATGATTCAAGGGGTCCTCATCATTGGGTTGCTGCATATATAATGAGAAAGGTTTAATAAGGTAAAATCTTACTTATAAAAAACTGTGAAAAATAAGCTCCAAAGAAAAAAAAAAGGCCAGCAAAGATTCTAACAATTCTTTTTAAGTGATAAATAAAATTTAGATGAATGAAAGGAGAAAGGCATCTGTAAAGAATGGAGAAGGCAAACTAGGCCCTCATGTAAAATCCCCATGTTGATCTAGATGCAGTATGTTCCACAGTGGATCTACAGATGTGATCAAATTCACCTATAAAGAAGGAAAAGATACTTTTGATGATGGACTATTGTGCTAGGTTCCAACTAAGTATCAAAGCAAGATCATATGGCAATATCACATGGCAGGTGTCAAACATCGTATCAACCTTTCAAATGATGGTTAGAACATGATGGCCTGCAAGCATCCTCTTCCAGTAAAATCCCCATATATAGAGAGTGCCTTTATTTATACCATAGTCCTTAACCCCATTTATTATGATCTACTCAGCGCACACATTATCATCTACACTTGATCCAGGACCCCAAAATCCCTTCACACACTCACCCTTAAGTGGTCCATCTTTTACTCAAATCCTCTAAAAGTTTCTCACTTGATAAACAGATTCATCTGCTCTTGAACTCATTTTTTGTCCCTTCCTACTTCCCAACCCTCGTATTCATCCTTCAGCCCCACAAGAAACTCCTCTATAAATTCCCATCACTTCTTTATAACAAAAATATCCTAAGATTGATTGCACCAAAAATTTTAAAATTCCCTGGTTCAATCATCTGATATGCAGAATATATGAAGGTTCTACTAAAATTTGTCATTATTCTTGGAGAGGGAAAAAAAAAAATGAATGTAAAAATTTGGTAAATGTATTGTTGAAGTATAAATGTTATTAGCTAAATCCAATAGCCGCAATTTGCCCAGCAAAAAAGTAAAGCCACTATTATTCAAAACGTTTGCAATCGACATGATTGCATCTAGGCCTCTGTTATTTCCATGCTTTCTGCAACTTAAGTTTATACAAAAGTATGTAAGGGGATACAAATAACTATTTCCTACATCCTTATAACATATAAAAGCGGCCAAGTTTCCCAATTTTTTAATTCCAGAACACTGGTTAGACTTCAATTTTAGAAGAGTAAAACATGCTAGACTTTTATAGGAGAGACAAAGGTGATATACAATGCATTAGATATTAGTTGAGCTTATTATTTTTAGGTATTTTCAAAATTTTAGATTTTATTTAAATTATCCAAAATCTAAAATCTTTAGCAGCCACATGCATCTCCACATGCACTATAAGTAGAGTTGGAAATAGCCCAAATGTAAAATATCGTTAAAGCGAGGAATGAAGCAGAGTTAGATGGGAACAAGTTCGAAAGTGATGCAGCCATGGGATAGTTACTCCTATACACTATCAATACCATAATGTATACAGTGTTAATTGTTAAAACTAAAGTTGTCACACATCCCTTGCTGTGCAATGACCTAACCCACTTGTAAGGCATACGTATCTATAAACATCCTTTATGGTCAAGAGAACTTCTCGTCACCCATCCAGGAAATATGATACTCGTGATCATTTTATTAGATTTCAATTCTGTGCCATCTGCTGTGTAGAGAAATAGGAATAGATGAAGATCTCACAAGGAATAAAAATAAAGAATCACCATATAAGCAACCAGAAGGAGAACTAACAAGAGATGATTCGAGAATTACAGATTTTAGTGTGACAGTGTAAGCCATGATATTAACTATAAAGAATAAGAATTAATGGATGGTCGTTGCATTAGTTAACCACGAATAGAACGATGCTAAAAAGGTCTGTCTTAGGCAAGAAGGAAAGCAATTGGAAATATTGGCAAAAAGTTATACAGAAAGCAATTACTATCAAGATATATCCTTATGGCCAAACAAGACTACCTGGATGAAGTCGATGAATATTATAATATTTGTATCATTGCATGTGCTGTGGCATTTATTTATATAAACCATATCTGTTGTCCAGACTGAGTTAGAAAATTCATGAGCACCCACATAAATGAAATGAAATGAAAGTAGTACCGTAAAAAGAAGATTCAAGCCATAAATAACAGTGTTTATGTTGAGGACAGGTTTCCAGTCTTCACGCAGAATGTTGAGGCACACATTTCCCTCCAAGTCGATATTTGGATGGTAGACCTGGATTAAACATTAATTAAATATTCACAAAATCAGGAAGTATTTGAAATAGTAAAAAATTGCTTTAAAACAATAAGCGCAGGAAGCAAGTATCAACATCAAGTTTGTTACCTTTGTCTTGCACTTGACTTTCGGTGGTTCATGAGGATAAGAAGGAGAAACCTGGAAGGTAAAAATAAATGTACCACCTCTGAAAAACAGGTGGTTAGGTTACATCAGAGAAACAGAGGATAAAGTCTTCCAAAAAAATATGTTAAAAAAAAAAAAAAATCTATAATTTCTCAAACAAATTTGAAAACTTACGCCCTGTTTGGCATTGTTGGTGTTTTTTGTGTTTTTGTTTCTTCACAAATTAGAGAAATACCATGCAAAGAATGATGTGGAAGATAGCATTTGCAGGAAGCTTCCATTACTCCTTTCTCCAAATTTTCACTCTTTTTTTTTTTTTTTTGGAAGCAATAAATCTTTGCTCCCAAATGGTCCAAAGAGTTTACAAAGAATTTAAAAAAGCAAAATGGTTTTATTGCACATGCAGTTTAGTGCAGTTCATTTTTCTTCCTTGATTTTTGAAAGCAAAAGCAGAAGGAAAAAGCAACACGAAGCAGGTTGTGAACATCTACTATTACATTCAACTTGAAACTTGAGCAAATTTAACTTGTGGAAATTATGGAAAGTGATAATACAAATCACACAACATGCAATTATTAGAACAAATAGGAGTTTCTAAAGATGGCTGGTAAATGGAAAATGATCGCTTACTGATAATATCCTTCATCAGGTCGAATGCTGATTTCAAAGTTCATCAGATCATCCTTTCCATTGGGAAATGATATACTAGTGGTTTTAGGTAGGTTAAGCTCACCAATATCTGCAAAATATGAAATACCAATACCAACTATCAAAAAAGGATCCTGATCAATAATAATCAAAAGAAAAAAGAGAGAAATGCTTATGAAACAGAAATTTAAAGGTAATATAAAAGAAAAAATTGCATATATAGAACACAATTCATATTATATTAAAATAGTAAACACAAAGTCTTAAACTCTTTATTTTGCTAACTTTATACATTGCAATATGAGGGCTAAAAACCATGCTTCTCACCGAACAGAGAATGGAGACGATAGAACGCAAATGGAAGCTTAGCAAGAAATAAAAAGAAAGGATTAAAAAATTGAAATAATCAATGGCCAAGGGATTTCCTTATTCAGTTATGTCCATTTATTAGATTATTTAACTTTCCATAGCTTGATGTCTGCTTCCACCAATAAGTTATATGCAAGATTTGAGAGAAATACAAGACAATCCTTACAGCATGGACCAAATTACAGAAAGGAGTTCTTGCATGGTCCATCCCAAGAGGCACTAATTTCACTTGTCAAAACAGAATTAACCCTAAAGAAATAAGGAGCTAAAATAGACACAACAATAAAATATCATTTTCAAGTGCAAACAAACCCTTATGAAGGCGCAATTCCCCTGCACTTTGCTTCTTGACAGGAGCCCTTCCATTGGCATTTGCAGCATCTTCTCTCTTCTGGCCCTTTATCTTAAAAAGATTAATCATAGTTCTACGCAAAAACATGCAACAAAAACATGTAGAAATTAGGAAATCATACACAATCATTATACCAAAGTTAACAAAGATAGTGCAAAGTTTTTATGGTGATGCCAAAAGTAGTGCCCTGACATCAAAGAATGAGTCCAAAAAAGAAAATGAGCTCCAAGCTGCAAGAACAAAAACACCAAAAATCTTTGAATTTTGAAAGCCTTTTCATGTCCTCTTTTGTTTTCATTTTCTTGGAGCAGCACATAACAGTGCATTAGAAACAATCAAACAAATATAATCTGAGAAGGCAAGCAGATCTGTTCTTGAAGCCGGGATCTGTAGCTTGTCATTTCAGTGACGACAGCTCAAACATTGGTAAGCAATTTGACAGTGCATAATCTGATGCATACACTGAAAACTAGGGTATCTAACACAGAAATGAGTGGATGGTATTAGATGTTGGGGTTGCAGGGCTGAGCTACTGCAAGATACCCAGCTAATTGTTTCGCTCGCTTGCAACTAATATAATACACCAGAAGCTGGAACATAACCAGTGTCCGTAACACTCGAAACACATCCTCTATTTGTAAAGAGAAAAAAGATTTTTTAAAAAGAAATAAAATGTTTCAATATGTTCATGTCTCTAATCAGCATTCAGGAATACAATTTCAACGAAGAAGAACATCAATCAACCATATAACAACAATTGAATAGGACAAAAACCAAAGGCTACTCATAATGAGATCAGACTATCCACATAATCCAGGTCATTTCATGTAAAATGTTCGGCAACCATATCACATCCAAAATCTATAAAGGGCAAAGCATCATTCATTTTGGAATATCTAGAATCCCAAGGAGAAATTAACCATGAATCCTGAACAGCCTCACCAAATAATTAAGCTTGCTCATGCAGCAAAAAGAATGGGCAATAAAAAAACCCTAAATTCTAAAAGGAAACAAGCGATCAATCGAAAACTTAGGTAGGGAGCAGAGACGCTAGATAACATCGAAAGATTACGGCCACGAAATCGCGACGAGATATTGGATCTCGAGAGTCTCGATTGATGAAAAGAGGAGGAAAGATCGGGAACTCACCTTCTCCACCAGAACCAGAAGACGCGAGCAAGAGGAAGGGGATTTAGGAGAGATCGATGGAGCCGCGTAGAAGCGGGTTGGAGGCAGCGGGCTGTTTTAAAAGGCGATGCCCTTTTTATTCCCAGATCGCGACCGACTTTTAGCTAAGAACCCACGCTATCCGCATATAAATTCATAAGCGAGCCCATCGATCTGCCGTCGGTTCTCACTTGAGGCGGAAAGAGAGAAGCAGCATCTTCCTCGTTCGCACCTGCAGGTAATCGACGATGTGGCGTCGGAGGGCGGTAGAGTGGTGCGTCTCTCACAGAATTTGTATGCGGTCGAACGGAACGTGAGATTTTATTCCTCTTCGCAATCCGACAAGAATAGGTCTCTCGTTTCTTAAAATGGCGGATGTATCCTCCAGCGCTTCAACTCTGTAATGATTGGTCTTTATGCCTTCGAAATGACCAAACTGCCCTTATAGATCACCGTCAATCCAGTGGATCTTCGCTCTTACCTCAACGACAGCGACCGGACCCGATCAACATTTTATGGGAAGGCTGTAATGCTCTAGCTCCTGTGGGCCCCGCGCCGTTGGCACCCTCTGGGAGAGTTTCTATGCCGGCGTCGCAGCTCCCGGTCTCTCTTTCGATCGGCACCAGAGTTTCCAAGCCTTTGTGCTCTCTCCTCCCGTTCCCCGAAACGCATTCCGAAGGCGAGCACCCGCTGGCACCTCGTTCTCCCATTCATCACTTTCTAGGGTTTGAATGGCAGAAGAAGAGAGATAGGAGGAGATAAGAAGCAGCGAGGAGAGGAGAGAGGAAAATGGTGGAAAAGTATTCTCAATATTGTGTATTATATTTTTAATTGATGTAATCATGGATTTATATGGACAACCGAAAATCTTAACCAGGATTCACATAAAAATAAGATTTTAGAGGCTAAATAAACTTCTACAGTTCGAATAAAAATAAAATTTTCAAATTTTCTTCATCTATGTCTAATATAAGAGCACCTGAATTTTTTATTAATAGACGGTCCTCCGTAAGTCTAACATGCGATCCCCTTTCTAGTGGGCATTTTTTAGAAAGGATATTGTCATTTTGAAGTATTCGTGAGAATTCCTACCCTCAAAAACTCATGACAGAGGTGAACAAGAACTCCATTTAATTTTTTTTTCTCTCTATAACTAACCAATCTGGTGAATGCATGAGATTGAGACCGTTCGTCTTCGAATGGAAGGTTGAAATTTTTATAATTTAGATGAAAAAATTAATAAAAGGAGAAGAAGAGTAAGAAGTGTTGGTCCTTTCCAGTAATCTGAGAAAGAAAAAAAATGTAACTTAAATAATTGCTAAATATTATGTCCCTTAGAGATTGGTCTCATGACAAACTTGACTAAGTTATGAACATATATGAGATGGTGAAATCTATTAGATGATGATCTATGATCATTGTTACGGTTGTCGGTCATATCATGAAAAGCACTAATAATGGGAGCTCTCAAATAAAGAAAAAAAATCATAAGGAGCGGGTATCATGTGGGGCGAGACTCTCTTTATACTATGTTTTCTCTTTTGTTCTTAGAATGTCTATGAAGAGAGATCATCCACATCCTCTCTTCTTCCTCAAATCTTCCTCATCCTCGAGTTCTTTTCTCTTCCTACGAATATGAAAGCATTAATTCCTTTTTCTAATAATAAATTGGTCAATACATACCTACAACTTATATGCATCAAAGAAGCTTATGATATATATCAGTAAACCATCTACTGTGTATCATTTGGCCATGTACTGTATATTAGTGACCATCATATTCTGAAAATTATGTAACAATTTATCTAGAGATATATATTAGGATATTAGATAAATATTTTATTAGGTATATATTAACTAACCATATACTGTATATTGGTGAACACCATATTCAGACAACTATGTATCGATTTATCTATATGTATATATTGAATCATTACTGAGTATATATTAAAAAAACTTATAATATATATCAATAAGCCATCAATTGTGCATCATTTGGCCATGTACTATATAATAGTAAGTATCATATTCTAGAAATTATATATTAATTTACCTAAATTAGTATAT
This sequence comes from Cocos nucifera, assembly GCA_006176705.1. Lineage (NCBI taxonomy): Eukaryota > Viridiplantae > Streptophyta > Magnoliopsida > Arecales > Arecaceae > Cocos > Cocos nucifera. Next base: position 3,814,446 of record QRFJ01000021.1, on the reverse strand, counting down.
TAGAATATCGGATGAATATTTTGCTAGGTGTGATCAACTAGCCATATATTATATACTAGTGAATACCATATTCAAAAAATTATATATCAATTTATCTGTAAATATGTATTAGCTCACTATTCGGTATATTTAAAAAAAGCTTACAAAATGTATCAGTAAAGCATCAAGTATGTATCATTTGGCCATATATTGTGTACTGGTAAGCATTATATTTTAAAAACTATATATCAATTTATTTAGAAATATGTATTAGAATACTAAAATAATTTTTTAGATGTATATTAACTAACCATATATTATATATTGATAAACACAATGTTTGAAAAAATTATGTATCGATTTATCTATATGTATATATTAGGTTGCTGTTCGGTGTATATTAAAAAAGCTTATAGTATATATGAGTAAAGCATCAAATATATATTATTTAGTCATGTATCATATACTGATAAGTAATATATTCTAGAAATTATATATTAATTTATCTAGAAGCGTATTGGGACATCGAATGAATATTTTATTAGATATGTATCGACTGATCATATATTATATACTAGTGAATATTATATTCAAAAAATTATATATTAATTTATCTATAGATATGTATTAGATCTAATTATTATAAAAGGAACTGATGTGTTTTCATTCATAGGAGTAGAAAAGAATTCGAGGATGAGGAAGATTTAAGGAAAAAGAAAGGATATGGACAATCTCTTTTCATAGATAGCCTTTCTTAGCACATAAAGTATCCCATTTTTTTAAAATAAAATTATGAAATTGACGGACTCCATTAGTCAGAGGAGTTCTATTTCTATTTGATTTTTTAGTTTTCTTTTTAAGATGAGAGAAAAAAATATGGCATAGAAAAAGCTCCGCCCCATATAATCCACTATAATCCCCACCCCATATAATTTTTGTTCTCAAATGCAAGCAAATATCGATGACATTAAGGTGGCTGCAGTTAACACTAGCTTGGCAAATGATGATGATGATTGGGAAGAAGGTTCTCAATAAGTAATTCAATTATCGTTGAACTAACTAATCCTACCATCACGCTGGGTTCTCTCACAGGGGAAACCGAATGAGGTTGGAGGCATAGGGTCAAAGCCTTCCATTGACATGATGTTCTCATCGCCGGTAGCAGATATCTAATTACATAGGTTTTGAGGTGAGGAAGGAATTGTGCCACCATTCCAAGACAGCCGATGAAATGATTGCAACATGGCAGGCTAGAAAGCAACTAATCAATGAGTTAGTGGAGTGCTCATGGAGTGCAAGGAGGATAGGATAGAATGTTGTGCAACACTTAGAAGGGAAAGAGAATGGCTATAATAATGAGTGGAAGGTTGTTCATTTTGTCAAGGAATATCATCAAGAGCTTGATTCAAAGAATGCATATTTATTTTGATCTCCTATAAAAAATTGACTCCAACAAGTATAGGATCAACATGATAGGGGTGAAACATAAAGACATGATGGCTACCTCTAGCAAACAATATGCCAAACAAGATATGATGGTCTTGTGGACAAAGTGCAGCAGAGGTTCTTGCACATGTTAATTCAAATGAATTTGAAAATCGTGCTTTTTTCTATGTAGTTGAATTTGACACAAAGCAACATGCGGAGAATGCATTATGGGATAATGCCAAGTCTAAGATGGTGCATACTCATTTTGGTGATGTTGTTGCCTTTGATACAACTTATTTGACAAACGGGTACGAGCTGCCATTTGCTCCTTTTGTAGGAATTCACCATCATGTGCAACTTATTTTGCTTAGATGCGCATCACTTGCAAATGAATATGTGATATCATTTATCTAGTTGTTCAAAACGTGTCTTAATACGGTTTTTTTTTTTTTTATCAGAAATGGAGGAAACAAATTGCTTCTAGTTGATAACATGTCGAGCAGGCCTTCGAAGGCAATAATTGTTAAATCCTAGGTCATTCGTACATTCTTATATATAATGATTGTGCATAGCATGTGCTTAAAAGTAGTACATATACTCATACATTACATACATAATTTTTACAAAATAAACATAAATACATTCACTTTGATTTAATTCTTGCCTCAAAATGAAGATAAAGCTTATCCAAGCAAACATACACATGCAAATGAAATTGTAGAAGAAGAAAACATTAAATAAGATTATCCTTGGTCTCACATGCACCATGAATTCCCATAATATTAATGGAATAACTGTATTGACTATTGCTATTGCAGTATCTATCAAATGTTAGTGGATGACTTATAAGCCTTGTTTAGTTCCTTAATAGATCTAAATAAAATTGAATAAAATCCATTACATTTTATTTCTATTCAAATTGATTCAGCCAGATAATTTGTTGGATTTTTTTGGTCAAGTTTGGATATTTGAATAAAGCTTCAATCATCAAAAATATACTTGAGCTTGAGGAAAAAAACATTGGTACTTATTCATTTCAAGTTTCAAAATTAAAAGTTATTTGGATCAAAAGATTAGATAGTCTTTTTTGTTTTTTGGTAAGTGATAGTCTTATCTATTTTAAAGAAAGATGAAATTAATAAAAATGTATCATTTTGAGTTATTCAAAAAAATTTGGTTTGGAATTATTTTTTGAAGGCTAAAAAGTACTTATTGAAATGTCAAAACTTTTTTCTAAATAATTTCAAGATGTTCATTAAAAATTTTAAATTAACTTTCCAAATATCCTTAAAAACTAGAAAAATTACTAGAAAAATTTTTAAATTAGAGCTTTATGAGCAAAACCGTATTGGGAAGCTACCCTCTAAGGCATAGCTCACTTGAAAGATTAGGATTTGAGTAAGAAAAATATCTTAATTATATTATAAAATAATTAATATAATATAATAATATTATAAAATATTATTATATATTTATAATAAATAAAAAATTTATTTTTTATATTATTTATATAAAAATATGAAAATTAAATAATTTATAGTTAATAATTTTTAAATGTATAAATAATTAGATAATTGATAGCACCATGTAACATCTCTGGTCATTATATTTAATATTAAAAAATATTTGTTCACACCTAAAAAATATTAAGGGTGAATTATACAAACATCCCCTCAAGTTTAAGCCAGTTGCACTTACACTTCCTATACTTTAAAAAGTGTCCAACAGATTTTTGAAGTTTTGAAAATATTTCGATGAGGTCCCGATGGTCACTTAACCACTGATAGCGTTCAGTTGCTGTTACAATGGACAAAAATGCCCCTCTATCATGGAGGCTGTTTGAAATAGGTTTCGACCACGTCCCTCCCAATTCTAAGGATTTTATAATTGGGTTTCCATCCTCCGATCATCCTCTCTCCAGTAAATTTCAGACGATCCAGTCATGCAAACCTATCCTTCCATCATCCTTCTATCGTTCTCTCTCCAGTGAGATTTTCAATTACTCATCCATTCTCTTTTTTATAGATCGATAATTTTTTTTTCTTTTTTTTCTTAATTTTTGAGTTGATGAATGATGATTTAGTCTGCAATGATACCATTTTTTATACAAAAAATCTTTTAATATGCCTTTGATTGTTAGCAATGAAATCCAAATTGGATATGCCTTTGATTATTGGCTTTATTCCAACTATTAAATGGGTATAGAATAGATATTACGGCCATATGCAATTGTGGTCCCATTTGTGTTACTTTAAAACCTCTCTGGACCATTGTTAAGGTCCCTTATAAGCATATTTTCTATTTTCTGAACATCAACCTCTTTATCATGGTCCTATTGTAAAGTTTTTGAACATATAGCATTCTATCATGTGCATCTCTATTTTAGATTATTATGTATTATTTTTATAAAAATATTTAAAATTTTTTACCTCTACTCATATCGATGTTTAATTAAGTATGGATATTATTTAAGACCTATTGGGGATAAACCCCGTTCCTACTGAAGTTCAGTCCGATGCTCAGTCTAATGCAATCGGTAGCCATGGAAGAGCTTCAACGGACGAGTCTTAGCCGAACTCCTTTATCCGACTGAACTTCTCAGCGGTCGAGCTCCTTCCGAACTCTCCAACGATCGAATCTTAGTCGAACTCTTTCAGCTAGTCGAACTCCTCAGCGGTCGAGCTTCAATCGAACTTCCATGAGAGCCGAACTTCCTCCGTGCTCCTCCAGTCGGATGCCTACGGAAGCCAAATTTCTTCCAAGCTTTTTCTTCAGCCGAACTCCTCTAGGAGCCAAACTCCTCTCGGACTTCTTCAGTTGGATTTCTCCAGCAGATTGCTCCCGAATAATCCCACCAGATGTATCTCCTTCAGAAGTTCGAACTCCTTAAAATTGATATGTGCTGAAGTCCACCAACCAACACCTGCTTTCTCAAAATCATGATTATTGAATCTCGATGAACGATCGCCATCAATCCGCTACAAACAACAGCAATCCACTACCAGATGGTGATAGCTGTCACCATTAATCTATTGCAGGTAGTGCTGCAGACGGCACCCTCCTTCATGACTGACTCCGCCAAATCTCGAGTGGTCTGCTATCAGACAGCTGCAACTATCACCATCAACCCACTACAAGCTTCGTCTATAAAAAAAGATCCTCCAGATATGTTTTTTTTAAGCTTTAAGCTCTCCTCTCCTTCTCTAAACTCTGTCGAATTTATTTTTGAGTACTTCATTTCTGTTGGTCAGAAGAGCTGACTTGATCGTCGAAGGATCCTGCTGGAGCCACCACCATCGACTCCGGATGGAACTTTATTTTACAGATCACCATCGACGACCTCGTCCTCCTCCACTTCAGCTTGATCCAGCGTCAATCAGATTCTGCACCAATAGAATTGGCGCTAGAGGAAGAGCTTTTTTGTTTTTGAGGTTCTCCTATTCTTAAAGAAGTACTCAGCGATAACCTCTCTCTTCCCTCTATAGAGATCTTCCTTCTTCCTCTTCAGAGTTTTTTTCAAGAGAAAATGCCTCCCAAGAGAGCTTCGATCCGAGGATCGACGGCCTCCATGGTTCGATTCCATCCAGATCCATCTACTCCTACTTCAGCCTGGCAACTCGGGTTCCACTTATACCCATGGTAGATGCGGAGCAGCTCAATCTGTTAATGCAATGAGTTCAGAGCCTCATCGAGATGGTACAAACCATGCAACAGCCTTCGATGGTGATTCTACCAAAAAATCCACCATCAAAATGTCGAAAATCGACCCCAAGAAAGAGTACTCAGGCTAACGAATCCATCACCCCTAGAAAAAAAAATAGAGAGTAGAGGATCCGTATTCGGATCATGGTTCTTCTCTGAAGGAGACCTTCCTCATTTGTAGTTGAAAGCCCCCCAAGATCTGCAACCAAGACGACACCCTTAATTATAGACTGTGGGAGATGGACCGACGGATCGAGGAGCTCGGCCACGTCGCCACGGCTCATCTTAACGAACGTCCACATCGATCCTCCTTTCTTCCTTCGAATTATGCAAGAGCCCATCTGATCGAACTTCAAGCTTCCTCAATTCAAAAGCTACGATGGAACTTCTGATCCAGTTGATCATTTAGAGGTCTTTCGGATCATGATGCTACTCCATAGCGCACCAGATGCTATTTTGTGCCGAGCCTTTCAATCTACCTTAAAGGGAGCAATGAGAAACTGATACTCGACATTGAAGTCAGGCATGATCTTCTCTTTTGATCAGATGAGCCATCAGTTCGTGGCTCACTTCATCGGCAGCTGACGTTCGTGCCAAAGTTTGGATTTCTTAATGAATGTCAAGCAGAAGCAGAGAAAATTCATCTGAGCTTATATCATCCGATTTAACATCGCGGCATTGAAGGTCCAAGACCTGGATCAGTCGGTCGCTATGGCCGCTCTCAAGGACAGCCTTCAAAAGAATGACTTGCTATTCTTCTTGGAGAAGAAATATTTCAGGAACTTTACCGATCTGCTGACTCGGACCAAGGGATATGTCCATGTGGAAGAAGCCTTTAAATTGAAGAACGAAGAAGCCTCGAAAGAGCAGCGAGCAGACGAGTATAATAGACCCATCAATGGAGGGCCGAGTGAAGTTCAACCGCACTCACAGACTTTCCTCGGGCGCAAGCGAGCCCGAACTCCTCGAGCTCGTCATCAAGAAAGTCCCAACAGAAGGGCACGAAGAAGTCCTCATCTCGGAAGGTTTCATAACTATGCCTCACTTAATGCTCCTCGAACTCAAATTTTGACAAAAATTAGGATCGACTGCCAAGATCAGAAGAATTACGATCTTTCCCAAATAAGCACGATCGAAGCAAGTACTGTCTCTACCATCGCAACCACGATCACGACACTGAAGAATGCATTCAACTCCGAGACGAAATCGAGGAGCTCATCAGGAGAGGCCAGTTGAATCGATTTCTTAGATGCCAACCTAAAGTAAAAGAAGATCGATCAAGGGCGCTGTCATAACCAGAACCACCAATGATGGAGGAACAACAAAAAGGTCGGTCGCCTTCCGTATCATCAACACCATGTTTGGAAGGAGCCTGATACTTCGATGATCCATCATCTTCCAGTATCAAAGTCAAGAGGAGCTCACTCCAAATTGAGAAGGCCAGCATGAGATAGAGGAGGTCATCCGATCCGGAGCTTATCGCCTGAAAAAATTTGGAGGAACAATGCTCCTGCGACTCCGAAAAATAAAAAATCCGAGGATGCACTGTCAGTAACTTCCTTTCAATAAAATTCTTCTATTTCAATAATATTATTTCTTGGTGCAAAAATTACGTGATGAAAGAAAAGAAGCAGCCAATAGTGATCGTGTTAGGAACAGGAGGAGAACCTCATCCTAACATGAGCCGATCAAAGTTCTTCAACCTCGGCTAGAGATAAGATCTCTTTCGAGCGCCCGAGTCAACCTCAGCTAGAGATAAGATCTCTTCCGAGCGATCGTGTCAACCTCGACTAAAAATAAGATCTCTTTCGAGCGTCCGTGATAACCTCGACTAGAGATAAGATCTCTCTCGAGCGATCGTACAACCTCAATCAGACTAGAAAAGGAGAGATCAATTTTTCGAAGCGCCTCATCAACGAGATCTCTTTGAAACCTCGAGAATAAGATCTCTTCTGAGCATCAAGACAACCTCAAGATAAGATCTCTCTCGAGCGATCGTTCAACCTCGATCAGAGATAAGACTCTTTTCGAGCGCTCGAGTCAACTCGATCAGAGATAAGATCTCTTCCGAGCGACCGTGATGACAACCTCAACCCAATCGATAAATCTTTTCTCGGTCAACCGTAGTCTATCCTCGGCATGTCAAAAGATAAGATCTCTTCGAGCATCCGGATCGACTAGAGATAAAGATCGATCTCCCGAGCGATCATGTCAACCTCGGCAAAGATAAGATCTCTTCTGAGAGCGATCTGAGATAAGATCTTTTCGGGCGACCGTATCAACCTCAACTAGAGATCTCTCGAAACATTCGAAACAATCTCGACTAGAGATAAGATTTCTTTCGAGCAATCGAACCAGAGATAAAATCTCTTCCAAGCACCTGAGTCAACCTCGTCAGAGATAAATCTCTTTCGAGCGACCATGTTAATCTCGGCTAGAGATAAAGATCTCTTTCGAGCGACCGTGATAACCTCAACCAGAGATAAGATCTCTTTCGAACGCCCGTATCAATCTTTGAGCGCTCGAGTCAACCTCGGTTAGAGATAAGATCTCTTTCGAGTGCCAAGTCAACCTCGACTAGAGATAAGATCTCTCCCAAGCACCTAAGTCAACCTTAACTAGAGATAAAGATCTCTCCCAAGCGACCACATCAGCCTCGACTGTAGAAGATAAGATCTTCTCGAGCGACCATGTCAACCTCAGCTAGAGATAAGATCTCTTTCGAGTGTCCGAGACAACCTCGACTAGAGATAAGATCTCTTCGAGCATCCGAGTCAACCTCGACTAGAGATAAGATCCCTCCCAAGCGATTGTGACAACCTCAGCTAGAGATAAGATCTCTTTCGAGCGACCGTGTCAACCTCGACTAGAGATAAGATCACTTCCGAGCGCCAAGACAACCTCGGCTAGAGATAAGATCTCTTCCGAGCGATCGTATCAACCTCGGTCAGAGATAAGATCTCTCCCAAGCGATCATGATAATCTCGGTCAGAGATAAGATCTCTTCCGAGCGACCGTGGACAACCTTCGAGCACCCGAGTTCAATCTTGTCTAGAGATAAGATCTCTTCTGAGTGCCCGAGTCAACCTCGGTTGGAGATAAGATCTCCTCCATGCGATTGGCCAACCTCGACTGTAGGAGATAAGATCTCCTCCAAGCGTCCGGATCAACCTCGGTTGCAAGAGATAAGATCTCCCCCGAGCATCCGCATCAACCTCGACTACAGGAGATAAGATCTTCCTTGAGTGACCAGGCCAACCTCACTGCAGGAGATAAGATTCCTTCGAGCGTCCGTATCAACCTTCTGCACTGATCCTGCAGAAGATAAGATCAGGCTAACCTTAAGATCTCCTCCGAGCGCATCAACCTCGGTTGTAAGATAAGATCTCCCCCGAGCAACCAGGCTAACCTCGACTGTAGGAGATAGGATCTCCTCCAAGTGCCCACATCAACCTCGACTGCAGGAGATAAGATCTCCTCCGAGCGTCTGCATCAATCTCACCTGTAAGAGATAAAATCTCCCCCAAGCGTCCATGCCAATCTCAACTAGAGATAAGATCTCTTCCGAGCGACCGTGATAACCTCAGAGACAACCTCGGCTAGAGATAAAATCTCTTCCGAGCGATCGAGTCAACCTCGACTGAAGATGAGATCTCCTCCGAGCTTCAACTTCAACATCAACTTTGGTTGGAGATGAGATCTTCCCCGAGCTTCAACTTGAATCGGCATAGAGCCCAGAAGAGGACTTCGACGGTCACCTTTTCTGCACTTCCTTCCTTCGAATTTCAAACTCGAAAGTGGAGGAGACTTCTGTTGGAGATAAACCCCACTCTTGCCAAAGTTCAGTCCGATACTCAGTCTAATGCAATTGGTAGCCATGGAAGAGCTTCAGCGGATGAGTCTTAGCCAAACTTCTTCAGTCGATCAAATTCCTCAATGGTCGAGCTCCTCTCAAACTTTTCAACGGTCGGGTCTTAGTCGAACTCCTTTAGTCGATCGAACTCCTCAGTGGTCGAGCTTCAGTCGGACTCCTACGAGAGCTGAACTTCCTCCGTGCTCCTTCAGTCGGACGCCTACGGGAGCCGAACTCCTTTCGAGCTTTTTTTTCGACCGAACTTCTTTCGGACTTCTTCTTCAATCGAATTCCTCCAGCATATTGCTTTCGAATAATCCCATCAGACATATCTCCTTCAGGAGTCCGAACTCCTCTGAAATTGATATGTGCCGAAGTCCACTAATCAATGTCTACTTTCTCGGAATCACGGCTATTGAATCTCGATGAAAGGTCACCATCAGTTCGCTGCAGATGATAGTGATCTGCTACCAGGTGGTGATGGCTGTCACCATCAATCTGTTGCAGACGATGCTGCAGACGGTGCCCCCCTCTGTGACTGACTTCGCCAAATCTCGAGCAGCCCACTATCAGACAGCTGTAGCTGTCACCATCAACCCACTATAAGCTCCGCCTATAAAAAGAAATCCTCCAGATATATTTTCTCTAAGCTCTCCTCTCCTCCTCTAAACTCTACCGAACTCATTTCTGAGTACTCCATTTCTGTTGGCCAGAAGAGCTAACTTGATCGTCGAAGGGTCTTGTCGGAGCCACCACCATCGACTCCAAACGAAACTTTATTTTGCATATCACTATCAACGACCTCATCTTCTTCCACTCCAGCCGATCCAGCATCAACCAGATTCTGCACCAACAAGACCTATTAAATGTATGCTGCATAATGAACCCAATTTTTTTAGTTTATTATGTCGACGTTTATATTTTTTTAGTTTATTATGTAAAGCTAATGTATGCTCCATTCTTGGATCCACTCATACTGAAGATTTCTTAAATATGGCCGTAGAGATTTAAATATAGCTTATGTTTGAATTTTCATGAATCATTTTTTTCTTATTATAAGGGTGGAGAATGAATTTTTTTATAGTACAAACTCACTATGGTGGGTCCATCAAGTATCATCCTAATTATTACTATAGTGGAGGCTATTCTAGATTTTTTTATAATTATGATCCAGATAAATTTAGCATCACAGAGCTACAAGACATGCTAGGTCGGTTAGGATATGCCAATATAATTGGAATATGCTTTTACTACCTCATGTCAGGTCAATACTTTTGAAAATAACTTGAGGGAACTTAGAGTTGATGCTGATATTTTGGATATGCTTGCTTGCAAGAGAGGGGCTGATATAGTCTAAGTATACATGGATCATCTATAGGTTCAAGCTAGTATAGCTACTATTTAGAAAGATATTTAAGAGATACCCCTTCTACTACCGCGATGCCTACTCAAGAAGCAACTGCCTCCTCCTAAAAAATCAAAATTAAAAGAATGACTATAAAAAATGTTGGTGGAAGAAGATCATCAAAATTTGAAAAGTCTAAAATTGATGATAAACAAAAAGAGGTTGCAGATATACATGAAAAAGATGTTCCTTTGGAAGAGTCTTCACTTGGTAGTTTCCACGGTACTAGTGGATCACTTAGTCAGTTAAGTGATTTAGAGGATGATAATGATGATAATCTATTTGATGAGTATGTGAACAGGAATGTTATTGATGACGAATTGAGATCGTGGATACAATACTCTTCTTTATATAAAGATGTAGATTTATTTGGAAAGGAGCAACTTACTGAGGTGGAAGTAGAGAGTAGTAATAGCTCTCATCTCCATAGTTTGGATAATGACATAGATTCAGATGTGAAAGCTCTTGTCTATACTATGCCGAGTTTAATGATCTTACAAATATGAAATAGACCATCAAACTTAAAGTTGGAATGAAGTTTAGCAATGCCGCACAGTTTAGAAAGATGCTATGGCTTTACAGTATACAGCAGAATTTTGACTTTATCTATAAAAAGAATGAGATAAGTCGGGTTATAGCTGTCTATAAGCAAGATTGTGGGTGGAGGATTCATACTTCACTAGTACAAATAGAGGATATCTTTTAAATCAAGATCTTCTAGTCAGAGCATCAATGTGGGAGGCAGTTTGAAAATCACAATGTCACATCCAAGTTTCTAGCAAAAGTATCTTGAGAAGATCAAATCATATGCAAATGAAGTATCAAGAATTTTTGAAAGTATGTAAGAAGAGATGTCAAGATTTCTATTTTAAAGTCATAAGACTATATAGCTAAGAAGAAAGCACTAAAGATTGTGCAAGGAAGCCATAGAACCTAGTATATCCATCTGTGGGAGTATTGCCAGATAATTAGGCAAACTAATGTTGGAAGCATAATGTTAATAAAGATCTATAGATCAAATAAGTCCAATCAACCTATCTTCAGAAGACTATATTATTGTCTTGCAACATACAAGCATGGCTTTATTAATGGTTGTAGACCTATCATTGAACTAGATGGATGCCATTTGAAAGGCTCATTTGAGGGACAGCTTCTAGCTACAGTCGAAAAAGATGGTACTGATAATATGTTTCCTATTGCATAGGCCATGATCGAGGCAGAGATAAAGGATAGCTTGAGCTAGTTTTTGAGATATTTATTGGATGACATTACATCCTTAGAAAAGCATGGTTGGATTTTTATGTCAGATAGACAGAAGGTCAGTTTTTATTCAAAAATACTTAACTTCAGTTCAAATTATTTTAGGATTGTACTTGGATAATCTTAATGATGTTCACTTTTTAAATAATTATGTAGGATCTTGTTGAGATATTTTAAACCATTCTTCCTACCACCGATCATTGATTCTATGTGCGGTATTTGCATGCTAATTTTAAAAGTATTGAATTTAAGGGCAAGAATTATAGAGATATCCTTTGAAAATATGCCAGGGCGACCACACGTTATGACTTTAAGTCTACCATAGATAAGCTGCATTAGTTGGATGAAACGGCATAGCAGTGGTTGACACAACGTCCACCTGAGTTGTGGTTAAAGGACGCATTCTCTTTAGAAAGCTAATCTAGTATATTGTTAAACAATATTTATAAGTCATTCAATAAGTACATAGTTGATGCTCAAAGCAAATTTATTATCACTTTGTTTAAGACTCTTAAAAGGTTCTTGATACAGTATTTTCAAGTAAAAAGAGAATGATTAAACAAAATTACATATCCTATTTATCCAAAGATTGAGAAGAAATTAGAGAAAAATAAGTTAGAAGCTATGAGTTACAATTGCATATAAGGAGATCGGTACAGAATTGAAGTGGAATATCATAGTGATAGAGTTGTTATCAATTTAGAAGAGAGTACATATGGCTATAAGATGTAGGATTTAACTGGCATCCCATATAGTCATGCTGTTGCAGCTATTATGTATGCTAGAAAGAATATACACTATTTAATTTGTCAATGCATGGTACACCAAACAAGTATTTTTTAAGGCTTATGAGAAGATCATTGAGCCGGTTTCTAGCATGAAAGCCTGGCCAATGATAGAGTATCCCACTGTATGTCCCCCTCCTCTGAGGGTCCCTCTAGTAGACCCAAAAAGATAAGAAGAAAAGAAATGGATGAGCCAAAGGATTCTTCTAGAATTATGAGAAGGGGTGGTTCTCTAAGATGCAAGAATTGCAAAAAATGGAGCCATAATTCAAAGACTTACAACGAATCTAGGAAGAAAAAGTTAAGGTAGAAAGAACAGGACATTGGTTTCAGTCAAACTGGAAGCAGAATTAGTAGACAAAAGGATATATCACAGATGGTAAATGCTCATTTATAAGTCTTAATATGTATTTAACTAGGTTTTTATTATATTTCAATGCTTACTAACCATACTTATTTACATGAAAATGAATACTCCATCTCAAATATCAGTAGCTTCCACCAAATTACTGCCCCGCCTGCCTCCTCTTAGTGAGCCTCCCAACCGGCACAAGCCTCCCAGCAACTCTTCCAATCGGCACAAGCCTCTCAGCGACCCCCCTAGCCAGCACAAGCCTCCCAGCCAGCCACTTTCTCCCAACCAGCCCTCCAGCCAACAACATCCTTCTAGCTAGCCTCCTAGCCAGCACAAGGCTTCTAGCCAGCTTCCCAGCTAGCAATATGATTTGTTTTGAATGACACTTGAAAATTCTATATTTTGAATTTACATATATGGAATTAATTTTTGGGTAATGTATCACTTTTTATTTATCTCATTTTGTATCGATGTATCATATTACATATTATGAAATAGAATGGATTGTTACTGGTCCGTGATTCTATTTGGCATGATACCAAATTTTAGATGGCTGTTTGGATTTTATTTGGTTTGTTAAGATAAATTTTGGTTTGGATAAAAAATATTTGACTTGGATGAACTTTTAGTTCGTAATTTTTTTTAGTTTGTGATATAGAATTTATAGATGTATGGATGAATTTATAGATATATGAAAAATATCTTATATCAGGTTTCACAACCCCTTATCAAATAGATGTCTATATTCATCTTTTTTAAAAAATAGGAGAGTGTCTATGCCACATGATAACAGTAGAGGAGGTATAACTATTAAATATATAAATTACAGGGGTGTATATATAATGATTCTAAACTATAGGGGTGTAAATGTTGTAATTTGAAAGTTCAGAGACATTTGTGCAACGTCTTAATTTTTGAAAATAAATGACTGCATGTTACTCTTATTTAAAAAAATGACCCATAGCGATCTTTATACAAATCTCCCATCTGTTCTTACTTCAACAAATGCGCGCATTCTTTACCGAAAGTTTATGCAATCACTTAGTCGACAATATGTGTTCCACTTTGATCATTTTACAATGACATCATTCTGATCATCCTATCATTTTATAATGACATCATAATTAATAATTTTAAATTATAAAAAATGCATATCTATTTTAAATGAAATAGATTCTTATGATATTACATTCTTAAACATTACAACTTAGCCTTGAAATACCTCACAGGATAACATCAATTTATAGAACAAAGCTCAAACATGAAAATCTATAAAAAAACTAGCTTACTTAGTATATTTAAAACATAGATGCATTAACATATAAGCACACGTGAACAAAACATATTAGCATCAAGAAAATAGCTTATTTTATCTTTTTTCTGTAACTTGAAATTTCGTTCTCAAGCTTCTTATTCCACTGCAATAGTCAAATAATAACATCCTTATCCCTTGGATTTGAAGGCGGATCATGCCAACAAAAGTAACCACAGCCCCCATTTATCTAAAACATAAAAGATAGTTTGAAGATTAAAGCCATAAATAGAATAAGCCACGAAAAATGATCAACTATGAACATATCGCATACATTCCGCGTCCAAAGAAATGTTGGTCAGAGTTCACAGTGGTCCACAAGGTCTTCAACGATGATCTGATTCTGCAATAGCAGAAATCGACTATACGAAAGGATATATTACTGGGAGAACTTGATTCGAAAGATCTTCTTTCCTCTCCATCTGAATAAAATTTCTTCTTTTCCTCCTATGCTTGATTAGGATTATTTTAATGTAGGTAATGAATTTTAAAAATAAGAAATCACATGTTTAACTCAAAGTCATATTCCATCGATAAGTAATTTTAAAGATATTTTGATCATTTGTTAAAAATAAAGCATCATATAATAGTCATATGATATATTTTTATTAATCGAGGTGAAAGGAAGAATCTCATCAAAATATTTTTAAAATTTTAAGAATCTATTTAATATTTTTTAAAATATAAATGATGTAAATATAACTGATCTAAATTTAAGAATGTGTTTGTGTAATTTATTTAAATATTAAATTGCAAGAGCGCAAGATAACGCTAGCATCGATTGGCAATCCTTTTCGTACGTGTATATATGTAGACGGTATGGTGAATCCACCGTGGCGCCATCAGCACTGGTTACAATAACATTTTCTCAATAAAAAGTAAAATAGGATCCTCTCCGGTTCTCTAATCGCTACTCACAGGCGTCCGTGATTAGAGGGCGGCCATGATTGAATGGGCCCAGGTCGGCAATTGAAATTCTTTTTTTATACCGAAAACAGCGACGTAGAATAAAATACGCGGAAGGTAGAGCGAAGGATAATTATCCCTTTTTCTTTTTCAAAATTGTATTCATGTGAGAGGGTTTATCAAAGAAATTACCTGGCAGACTCGACGGGAGAAAAAAAGAAACAAGAAGAATAAGAACTGTTTCCATCCAACTCCACGAGGTAGTTCGATTCCGGAGAGAGAGGAGGGGTGGGGGAGGAAGGGTTGGGTTGATGAGCTCGTCGGCGATGCTGGAGTGGAAATTCTCTCAGGTGTTCGGCGAGCAGTCTCCCGGCGAGAAAGTTGATGATGGTTAGGACTTCAATTCCATCTAACCCTCCTTTCAATTATCTGTATTTCCTTTTTTTTCCTCCTTTCAAGTCTTTGTATTTCGGGGAGAGGGGGTTGTGGTTAGTTTCTTGGAATCTTGAGGGCTTCGGATTCTTGAAGTTACGTTTCTTTCGTTCTTTCCTTGTTTGTTTTTGATGGATCTTTATCTATCTGTTGAAAATTTGTTAATTTATAGTGGAAATAAGTAGATAATGATGAGCAAAGGAAAAAGGAATTCCTGGATTTTTTATGATGCTTTTTATTAAACAAGACACAGATGTTCTTCCCCTGCAGAACTTGACTGATCCAAGTACTTGGATTCTTGGATTACAGTGGAAATTAACTCCTTTCTGTATTTTGATAAAGTGGGAGATGTTCTAATTTAATATGCATGCGTGCGATGGGTAAAAGTTATTACATCCAGTAAAATGAAAAAAGATGTTGCTTTATGTGTTTCATAAGAAGTGAGCTTTGTTAAATTGATGGTATTTAGGCCTTCCTCATAATCTATCCTCCCGATGGATTTTGCTTTACAATATCTTCCAGCAAGAGCTATGGGAATGTAAAGCTTTATACTGTTGAACGTTCATGTATGGCATCTTGACCATTCTTTTATGTTTATCTAACGCTGATCTTTCTATCATATGAATTTTTAGCGAAATGTATCATATTAAATTGGCAAAAATGATCTTCACCAGCAAGTGCAATGACTCAAAATGCATCGCAAGGACTGCTTAGAACATCTTATTCACTTTTGAGTAAGCCATGTCATGCTTATCTATTTACCCTGATATTATGTGCTGATTATGCTGATTTGTTTCAGCTGATCTCATATCTGCGGTTGAATTTGAGAGCAGAGGAGACTATCTTGCGACTGGAGATCATGGTGGTCACATTGTCCTTTTCAAAAGAACAGATGGGGAAAACATATTTTTCTAATCTCTTCATGATTTTCCTTCATTTATATGTGTGCATAGGCACCCATCCAAAAGCAGCAGCATATGCTATTACCTTTGAAATCCCTACATATATATATATATATATATATATATATATATATATATATATATATATATATATATATATATAGATATAGATATAGATATATATATCAACTGGATTTTGGGAAACAATTTTCAGCTGCATCCACGGAAAGAGTTGGAGCACATGGACCATCCTGCTACAGTACATCCTAGATATTTTTACAAGACAGAGTTTCAAAGTCATGAACTAGAGGTATTGTTCTTACAAGTCAGTGACCATTCAGCCTGTTTGCCATAATATCATAGTGCGTGTCAGTATATACATTGTAGATAGCAGACCCTAATGGCATTTTACCCTCTGTAGTTTGATTACCTGAAGAGTTTGGAAATTGGGGAGAAGATCAACAAACTGAGATTCTGTGCCAGACCCAACAATTCTCTATTTATACTTTCTACAAATGATAGGACAATTAAACTATGGAAGGTAACAATGATGCTGCACAGGCAGAACACATTGTCAAAAGAATATTGTATTGTAAAGTCTGACCTACTCACTTCTCACGGTTAAATCTCAATGAGACATATAAAAAACTTTATGCAGAAATGTAATGGTTATGTGCTTCGGAAACCAGGTTTCAGAATGTAAGGTGAAGAGAGTCAAGGAAATGGAACCAAGTCCAAATGTTTCTTTAGAAAATGCACTTCTTTCTGAGAAGAGTTTTGTGACCAGGCTTAATGAATCATCCGTCCAGAATGGTTATCATCTTGAATGGATAAATAAAAAGCCTAGGAGTGTATCTCCAACACCTGAGGAAGGCCCTAACATGGTATGTTCCTTGACATTATGGAAAATCTGCTGCATATTTATATGGCACTGGTTTTAGTATACCCATAATCAGCTCATGATTGGTCTGCTATCATGGTTCCGGGTGTAAATTTGAACTGTCCAGTATGTATACTGAGATAATTCTCAATGAAAAGATGCTTAAATGTGTTTACCTAGTTGGACAAGGAGTTTTTTGAGGCAAACTGGGCTCAAGAACCTCCAGCGACAAGCCTTCAATCAGAGTGAGCTCACTGATATGCACAGCCACCAGTCCTTTTCCATCATTCATTTCTTAAATTACATTATCGGCAGAAACAAGAAAGATAGATAAGTTTGCTGTTAGATTATTTATTCATCCATTCATCATCAGCTGACACAAAGAAGATAAATAAAAGGCATGGATTCTGTCGTTGTGTGGTGTACTCAATGATAGTGTCATTTGTGATCAGATATTTAATGTTGTTGAAAGTGCTGTTGCAAGGTGCCAGAGAGCATACGCACATGCTCATGATTATAATATCAATTCTATATCAAACAATAGGTAAACTTTCATACTTTTCCTTTATCTGTGATCTGTAATTATTTATTTTCAGCTAGAGAATACCATCTTCAATATTTATGTGCATATCATTTCTCTTATGGTTCAAAAGTAATCAACCCATTTGATATGTTTTAGACAGACTGCATAGCTATTTACCTCTGTAGGATCTTATAGTATGTTTGCAGATAATACCTGATTTGAGTTCATAATGCATATGCAGTAATGGTGAGACATTCATATCTGCTGATGAGCTCAGAATAAACTTATGGAACTTGGAAGTTAGTAATCAATGTTTTAACATCGTTGACCTGAAGCCTTTGGACTTGGAGGATCTCATAGGTGATTTATAATGACCTTAAAGCTTATACTTCCAATATTTGTTTTTAATGCGACTTTCTTATGTTTATATGTTTTAGTGGCTGAAGTGAAGTCTGGATAACTCCTGGGTTTAAATTAAATGACAATGTCTAGAATCTGCTAATTTCTGAATGTTATTCTTGCATGAGCCATTTCCTGTTTGATAGAGGCAGTGATTAGAAATGTCAAAAGGTGGGCTGTGGTTGCATTTTCTTTCTATAAGAACAGTTCTACAAGGAGAACATCGTCAAATCATGTGATCTATTTTAATGAGCAGATAAAAACCAGGTCACATGGTTCTGTTGTTGCCCTTAAAAAGGATCCTATGTGATTGTACAGGAGTTTATAATTACAGATAGGCAAAGTAATATTTTACCAATTTGATTAGTCAAATTTATCAGTGATGTCTGATAATGTATTTAATTCCCATATTTACTTCTGTTATATTGGATGGTGATATTTGGTGGTCTTGGGAAAATAAATTTTGGAATTTCTTGATTCTATAAGCTCCAAACACTTGTGTTTTGAACATTTTTAATGTTGATTTTAACTTCACATCTAATCTGAATAAGCATGCATAGTTCTAGCAGAGATCAGCTTTTAAATTAAGCATATTGTGATTTTAACTGGAATTATTACTATTAAAATTAATTCATTGCTCATCAATAATTTAGTGCCCTAATGAGTGATGAGTTTGTTGAGGTCATCTTCCTTGTAACAATCATTTGCTAACATCTTCCATTGTGGCAATTGATTGCAGGGTTTCTTGTCATATTGTTTTTTCTGTCATGTCTACATCTCTATAATTCCACTTAATTCTCCAGATGATAGGGCAGCAGGAAGTCAAAACATTCTCATATTGTAAGTTTGCTATTGAAAAATAAAAGCTAGGTATTAATTTCATTCTTTTTTTTTTGTTCTTCTGTTTGATTATTCTCATTTTCTGAGGGAAAAAGAAGTCTTGGACTTTGAGTAGATTGCTTTTTTATATCTGAGGATAGGTTTTGCAACCCTGGTTCCTTTTGGTCTACTCTTGTTAAGGGGCTGATCCATGAATTGTACATGGCATTGAAAATAGCAAGTTGCCTGGTCTTAACGTTACCATAGAATGGAAGGAAATTGGCTCAAGATCAGGGTTTAGTTTTGGAGTGAGCCCCAAGGAATTTAGACAACCTCAAACTGGAAGAAGGTCCTAATACTCCTAAATCAACTAGTTGGAAATTAAAGGCCAGAGAGAGAGAGAGAGAGAGAGAGAGATCCATTATTCAAGTCAATCAAAGTATCATAATTGTGGTCGAACATTAATAATGGATTGTCTAAACAAGGATGGAGTGGTCAAACATAATGATCTGCTTGTGCATGTTTGACTTGCCCATACCTAATGCAAGATCGAGGTTATTTGGAGAAAAGTCCTTTTCCTTACACATCTTAGACCTGATGATTATCTAAGGAAACCGCTTTGCTTTTGTGGTAAGAGAGTTTCTGCCCGGATCTCCAGAATATGATACCTTTTGTCATTTGTTGGGGGAAGCACTGTTTTTTTTTTTTTTATTTTTTGGGTTTGGTGGGGGGGGGGTGGGGGGGGGGGTGGGGGGGTGGTGTTGAGGGACAAAAGCAATTATTTAAGTGCAAAGACAAGGACAGGATAATATCTGGAGAAGCATTAGATCATTTAGTTAGATTAGATGTCTAACTGGCCAAGGCTTGCCATTCTCATTTTCTATAGCATAATTTTGACATACTCATCTCCTTGTATAGTAACCTTACCATTCCATTTTCTGCTCATGCAGTCATGACTTCTCTATCTCTTCTTCCTGGCCCACACCCCCTCCCAGCCCACCACCCCCCACCCACCCCTCGTCTTTTTTTTTTATGAGGCGGAGGTGGGCCTAAGCCTTACAGGAAGTGCTACTACCCTAATGGATGGTAAGTGAAAATTCCCACTCAGAAAGAGAATCTTTCGAAGTATGCTTCATAATTGCATGCCTTCTTTCAGAAAAATTTGATGGTTCCCTTCTTTCCAAAGACTCCAGCAAACTGCAATTATTAGCTGATCCCTTCCTTCTCTAATCTCTTTCTTCTCTCAGTAAATTTCTCCCCCTTGCCCAGCAAGATAACATAGCGGCTTGTGGTCTTGACTTCCCAATTGACGTGTAAGGAGAGTGGGGCTATGTTTTGAGAGTTGGGGTTGGGAGTTCTCATTTCTGGAAGTACTTATTGTGCAGTTCGTCGGATGATGTCATTCTGTTGTCTGTGTAATTTGAATCTCTGAGCTTGCACCCACAACCATGAACAGAGATTAAGACCTCTCATAGTAGACTAACACAAATTAGTCCCTATTTTTGTTCATCAGAGAACATTTCTTTTTTTTAAATCTTTACTTCTGAAGCCTGGCCTTACTAACTGCCTTGTGATGAACAAATTAAATATTCAACCAGAGGTCATAACGTCTGCCGAGTTTCATCCAGATTACTGCAATCTCTTAGCTTACAGCAGTTCAAGAGGTTTTATCCAATTGGTTGACATGCGCCAATCGGCACTATGTGACCAGAATGCAAAAATGTGAGTCTTTTGTGCCTATACATCATATAGTTTGACACTGTTCCTATCATTTTTGTGTTGCAGGTGATGTCTGTTTCATGTTAAGTTTGCTAACTTGAAAATGCTACTTCAGATTACTAGATCGTGAAGCCCATGGATCTAGATCCTTCTTCGCTGAGATAATTGCTTCAATTTCTGATATAAAGTTTGCAAAAAATGGAAGACATATTTTAAGTCAGGACTACATGAATCTAAAGGTTTTCTAGCTTTTCCTTCTTTATCATGAGAACAATTTGTCTATTTAATTTAGAACATTTATCTGTAATGGGCCATCTATCATGTTATTATGCCATGTGCCTAGCCCAACTTGTATACATGTGATTGGCTCCACCATTACAGGGATTTTCGGTCATCCAATGACTGAAAGGGGATGCCCTGTTATGAACAATGAAATGACAAAGCTATCAAATTTATAAGTTATTTTTGGAGTCATATTATATTTTTAGTTTATGTTTCTTTATCTTATGTTTTATGTTTTTGGAGTCATATTATATTATATTTTTGGAATTAGTTTTAAGTTTCATGGATATTTTAATGACATTAGGTTTTCATAGAACGCCATTAGGACATAAGCTTTTAGAATAACCCTCCACCTGACCCACCTACCATGCTTCTTTTTCTGCCCCAGCAACGTGCTAACATTATTGGACCGCCACACCCCCAGCCGCCCACCCCCCATTTTTTTGTGGGGGGATCATGGGTAGGGGGGAGGTGGTATGATGAAATTGATCAACTTTTACATGGTAATTTCTCACCAAAAATCCTGTACATTATGGATTTTCATTTGTTTCTTTTTGAAGTTATTCTAACTTTGATATCTTGTGCTTTGTATATGTCATACGTCAGTTTGGTCTTACCCCCAACCCTTTTTTTTTTTTAAACACACACATGCCAATGTGCATGTTATTACCGCCAATATGTTGCATTAGTTTGGTGGTTTATTATAATTGCAAGTGGAGGGTAGGCCTTGGCATAATAGCTTTCTCCATTGTGACCTAGGTGTCATAGGTTCGAAATATGGAAACAGCCTTTCTGCACATGGGGGTACGCTGCATATGTTTGACCTTCCTTAGATCTGCGGTGATGGGAGTGTTGTACACTAAGATGCCCCTTTTATTATAATTGTTAGAGCATGAACATATGTCATCAATTAAGTAGTAATCTAAAATGTTCCTATTAACCTGGTCATCTTTTGTTACCATTTGCAGTTGTGGGACTTGCATATGGAAAGCTCTCCTATTGCAATTTTTAAGATAAATGAGTATCCTCGGCCCAAGGTACTTCTATTTCTTCTTTGCAACTTATATGGTCTAGGTGCCCTACCTTTTGAACTGTCTGTTTGTTTATGTATTTACCCGCATGCATGCATGTGCATGTTTGCTCATGCATGTGTTTATAAGCTAGCATGTGTGCATGTATGTTTATTTGTGTGAAAGGACATGATCTTGATAGGAATCTATTGTAAATTTTTCGTTGAGATTTTGTAAGTCATTGTTTAGATGTTGACAAGGATACTTAGTTATTTTGTGAAGGAATTTGGTGTTTAAACTATCTCTGTGTTAACTCCTCATTTGATTTTCAATGAACGGTTTGCTTCTTCTAGAAAAAGTATCATTGAGAGTAAAACATGGTGACTTAAATGTGCCTTCTCCTGTTTAATTAAGAAAGCTTTTGCTAGTAGGAGGAGAATATATCATTCTTTTGGATCAATACCTTCACATTTTGAGATCTAAAATATTATTATATTTGATGTTAGAGCAAACACAGCAAGGTTGCTACAGAAGTACCTTTCTTAGTAGATCCTTATGATGAAAGGCATCCTTCACATGAACCTATTGTGAAACCACTGCCTAGTGACAATTTTGGGCTGCACCACAATTACCTTCACAACCACAACAAACTGTGATTTGTTATCAACGTTGTGTTCCTGTTGAAGTTGAGAGTTGATAATCAAGTTGTAACATGCAGTATAACTATCTAAATGATTTTTTATCTTGTAGATCCACTTTCTAGAAAATATGAGTCTTTCATGTGAGAAGAGGAACTAGATCCTGAATTTGCATGAGTGCAAATACACGAGCTTCATAGCCATAGTCTTTTGCCACTAACACCAGAAACTTCTTGTATTTGTTGCATATTGGGATTGGTTGGATGCATGGGAGTACTGAAATCTCAAGAGAATGCCTTAATGGCAGTGAATTAAGAACTGCAAATTTAACTTGTGATAGGTGGCAAGCCATGTGGATTCGTGATGTTTAGAGATCCAGGCTATCAAGTTGGGTCATCAGCCAGTGGTAGATGGACATGCACATATTACATGCATGGACACGATTGATCTAATGCTTGAAAAGGACTTTAGTGGGAGGCCAAATGAGAGTGAGACTAGGAGGACAGCTCGAGGACAGCAACTTAGTTTAGTAAGGGTCATATTTTTACACAGCTGGACATTTATATTTCTTTTACCATTGTTGTGTGGAAGTGTCCCCTTATTGTGTATTGTAGAGGTAGGAGTTGTGGACACTTTGGGGCACCCAACCGCTTTGAGAAGCTCGACACCTACATTCACTGCAGCTAATAGTTGAAGAATCTTAGCTCGTTCTAAAGCTGTTTGGCTTGCTTTGTAGCTCCTATAGCTAAGATCTGTCTTCACCCTCAACCAAATTTTACTGTCTTTAGGATACCATCAGATGTTGCTGATCTCTATGTCCAGATAACTCATAAAAAAAAGAAAAGAAAAGTAAAAAAAAAAAGGCATGTATCCCTTCAGGCTACTCAGAGCTCAGAGGTTTGTTTTGGTATGTACTTCTGAAAATTCCTTCTTCTGATCATCTAGTTACTTCTGAACCAGGAAACATCCCATTCATAGACAATGAGCACTTTTCTTGGAAGACATGTTCTTGTTTCTCTTAATTATGTTTTCCAGAGATCAAGAAACTGGCATTTCTAGTTAGTTTGTTGCATTGAGTGCTTACATGGATATGGAGAATCTACAGTGGTAATTGAGCAGGCACAAACTTGTTGCTGTGGTTTTACTTTTCTGAGGAAGAGAGGATATATCGTGCATTCGTTGCACTTTGATTAGCTGAAGTCCACAGGTTTCCTTTGTGAAGTCTATTCTGTTTCTTATGTGACCCTTGTCTTCCAGTGTCATTGCTTAGGTGATAGAAACTTGGGTTATCTAGTCCAGTTGCTCTGTGGTTTCAGTGCCCTGCTCAAGCAGAAACGTGCCTGTGACTGACAATGTACTTTATGGCTTCTCCAGCTACCTGTGTTGTACAATCATGATGCTATTTTCGACAAGTTTGACTGCTGCATTAGCAGGGATGGACATCACTTGGCAAGTGGATCTTACGGGTTTCTTCTTTGAATATAAATACGATAATAATGGCAGCATCATCCTATTTTAGATTGCATTTTCTCCTTGATTGTTGCACTAATATGTTTCTGTTCTGCCTTCTTATATTGATATCAGCAAGATTTTCAAAGTTTTCTCTCATGATGGTGGACAAGATGATGGGATTACATTGGAAGCTACCAGAAACCCAAACAGGTGCGTTAAATCAGGCTATGATTTATGAAAATATCAACAACTTCTATAAACTGGAAATCTGCTGTTTAAAATGTTGTAGTGTAATTGTGATATTCAGTCAGGCCCAATAACCACTCCAGCATGTCCATGGACTTAAGATTTATCATATTTTCTTATATAAATCTTAAGTATAATAAACTTATTAAATTTGAAGAGCTAGCTAAGAAATTGTGAGCTGGGACTTATTCCAATGATCATACCTTTTGGTCTAGCAACGAGAGATTATGGATCCAAATCTTAGATAATTCATTCCCAAATACTAGAACTTGTTAAATTATAGTATAATTTGGTCTTTCTTTACTCTTTTTGTTTAATAATAATAAGAAGATAAAAAAGCAAAAAACAAACAGTGCAAGAAAAGGAAGAGTAAGCAACACCAAAGAAAAGGGACAAGGAGTGCGCAAACATGGTGGACCCTCTCTTCAAGTGGAAAATTCTAATATAACTCATGATCCATACTATGAAACTTTAGGAGAGGGGGATTAAGCATAGAGGTGTGGTACAAAAATATCAGAGAACTAATTTGGTTTTATGTTAGGAAGGTCTACTATGGACGCTATTTTTCTCATTCGGAAGTTAATGGAGAAATATAGAGAAAAGAGACAAGATCTTCATTTTTTTTTTTTTTAATTGATTTTAGAGAACATATGATGGAGTCCAAGAGAAGTCTTATGGTGGGCTTTAGAAAAGAAAGGAATTTCCTTCAGTTATATTGATGTGATTAAGAACATGTATGATGGAGCCGTTATTAGTGTAAAAACTACTGGCGATATATTAATGAGTTTCCAATCACAATAGATTTAAACCAACAATCTATGCTAAGTCCTCTTTTTTTTTTTTTTTTTTTTTTTTTGCGCCAGTTATGAATGAGCGTATTTAGCATACTCAGAACAATATTCATTAGGCATGCTATTTGTGGATGATATAAGTTTTAGTAGATGAAACTAAAGTTGGAATGATGGATGAGTGCACTAGATTGTAAAGATTTTAGGTTAAGTAGGACCAACATGAAATGTAGTTTTAGTAAAATTAGAAATAGAGATGAAGATGTGGAGTGAAAATTGACGATTATGAAGTTCCTAAGAGTGATTATTTTCCAGATTTAGGATCAATATCCATAACGAATGGGAGATTGAAGAGGATGTTATCCATAGCATTAAAGTAGGGTGGTTCAAATGGAGAAGTGTAATTAGGATATTTTGTAACCATAGGATACTTGACAATTTGAAGGAAAAATTTTATAAGGCAACTATACAATTAGCTGTGCTTTGTGGTTTAAAATATTGAATAGTTAAAAAATAATATGTGCATAGGATGTATGTGGCCAAAATAAGAATGTTGAGATGGATCATAGATGTATGGTAATATAAAAAAAAACATAAAGAAATAGTCATTCATAAAAAGGTAGAGATAGCACCAGTTAAGGGCAAGTTGAGAGGACTTAGATGGTTTGGCCATGTTCAACATTGGCCAAGAGATGCACCAATAAGAAGCGATTTAATATATAGAGATTAAAAGAAAGGTAGATGTAGAATAAAAATCACATGAGATAAAATGGTAAGGAATGACAGAAGGTATGGCCCTAAGTAGGGTGTAATGGAGGAAAAGGATTCATGTGGCCGACCTCAACTAATGTGAGATGAAGTCTTAGTTGAGTTGACTTGAGTTGTATTATGATATACACTTGCACATGTTGCTGATATTGTTTGCTAAACAGAGACTTCTTTGCAAATTGATGGTTACTGTTATTCAAAGGTAAATGTCAATGCAATGCAAGGGTCCATCCAGGATCGAACCTCAACCAATCTCCAGTGCATTGGACAAAAAAAAGTACCGCCACCGAACCAACAGTACCTGTGGCCTGATATCTATTTTCTGTTAACTATTGTTGACATGGCACTTCCCCTCTTCCCATGACTTTAAAAGAAAAGATCAACTCTGGGCCTAAACACTACTCACATTTGGTACTGGACATATGCCAACTCAAAGCTCCTAATTTTTCATACGAAAGTGTTGTTCCAAACTAAAACGTTTAATGGAAAATAATGCATAATTACACTGATATTAATAAAAATGATCTGCTAAAACTAAAATATTTTTAGGAATAGAACGGGCGATATCATGTTTCTTTATCAAGATGGATTCGGCATAAACCATGTTAATAATCAGGGCATGTATCAACCATAATTCCTAAAAATTAAAAAAAATATTTACATCTAAAATAATGAGTCTAAATATTAAAATTAAATGATATACAAAAAAAACATTACATTCAATAACTCGTTGTATAATTTATTGCGTCAATTCCTCTATTCACATACTTTCTCTCTGCATCAATCATATCTATATTGATAGAGTTTCAAATAAAATATAACAGTTACAATTTATTGCTATTTTTAAGATGATTATTTATAACACTGTAACTCATCCGTATATTACTATCGTAAATCATGACTGACTCAAATTCAGTTCTAGATCATTATTTTACTCAAATGAAAATCTATCAATGAGAAACTTAATGTTTTCATTCTCAGAATATTAATCGTACATACGAAAATTACATCTAGGCATTATCAGAGATTGGTACGTATTCAATTATCGATGAATTAGTGTCTGTACTTTTCGTTAGCAATTTGCTCCTATTGACACATTTTAATTCTTATGTTAATACACAAAATTTAAGTATGAAATTCATATTTTTCTCTGAATTGTGCTATTAGATAGTTAGCATACGACTATCTTATTATGATACAGTAACTTAAAGTTCATCTGAATGATTCTACATCTCTGCACAAAAATCTAAAAATAAATTATAAATGATCATGAATATATAACATAATTTTTCTAGAAACCATGCTTGATACAGACATGAAATAGTGGAAAATTTACCTCTTTGATCACTTTTGTACCTTGATCCTAAGGTGTTATTGCCTCTATGCTATTTGTCTTCGGAGATTTTCATTGTACTAAATATCAGAATTCCAACAAAGTATTAAGTTCTTATCAATAGAAATAGTTTGTGTTTTCTTTATAAGACCAAATTTCAGATACTATTAGGTTTAGATATATATTCTTAAATTTGCTATTCTAAGTAGATCATTGAGCAAATAATATAATCATTAGGAAAATAATACTTAAATGCAAGAGAGTCTTAATATTACATATCCTCTAGTCCATCAAGATTATCATGATATGTTTATGCTAATTGAGTGTGTGCAGGTTTACCACGCCATGAACCATTATCCATGATTGAACTATGCACTCTGTTTTACTGCAGCGGAAGGTCTGTAGATCAACTAGTCCATAGATCACAAATCCTGTCACAATCGCCCCTAAATAACTATATCCAAGCTGCAGATGGCTTGAGCAGAGCTTGCTCGTGACGTGCAGCAGAAGATCCTTAGTTATACTCTACTAACCTTCTCTCATTCCATTCCTTTCAAGAGGCTCGTCTCTCAAAATACTACTTTTTTTAAACTGTGTGAATCATCGGATCATCTGAATACTGACAGGCGTGGTTTGCATGTTTTTTCAGATCCTTTAGTGAACTTATTAAAATCCAAACTTCCTCTTATCTACAAGTTATTCAGAGCAGTCGTCCTCATTGTGCTAGCTCCTACAACAAAGCTTTAATTGCACTGTCCACAAATGTAGCTATATACAATGTCTGTACTATGCTTAACGAATGCTCTTTTCCATTATTACTTATTTTATCTTAGCCATCACTAATCTCTGTGACTATTTGTGGATGCATGAAGGCACAGCGATTCAAGATCGTATTCGCATAACTCAATCAACTCCGACTAGGGCCTACCACATACCTAATCAGTCGACGATCCGAGAGAGGAGAAGTGAAAGGATGGAAGTGGTTTGGAAAAAAAATGGGCGAGAAAAAAGAGAAGATGGGAGTGAGAAGAAAGCAGCCTTAGGGAATCAATAGAGATGAGTGCCTCTACTTGACTTCTAAATGATGTTTAATCCAAGACTTAAATAGCAGATGTTGTATTAGGAATAATCGCTCGTAAGCATGACCTTTATTAGATAGTGTTGATGGCTAAGCTTTGCATGAATCCGAACTCTTCCTTATATTCTTTAATCCGCTCACAGCCTAGAAAGGTACTATCCAAAGCCGCATTTAGTGTCGGAGTATTTGAGTTCGTGAGATCTAACCGGGATTGGTCATACCAGAATTCATTGATGAAATCTCCTTGACTGAATTTTACCCCGTTGCAGAATGCTTCATACCGTAGAGTGTGGTGCGTCTAAGTAGTAGACACCTGGATCATAACTGCTTTACGTGTTTGTTAGCGTGAGACAGACACTCGAATTTAGTGTACTAAATCACCAGATCCAAACGAAAGTATGTAGGAGTTACCATTGCTAGATCCAGAATGCGAAAGACTATGTCTGCACAGCATCCGTCGACACAAATCTCACCAGTTCTAAGTAATGTATCAGTCACTTACGGAATTGCGAAGTTGAGATGTCTATATCGTGTGTTCCCTCCTCCTGCTAGGTTTTGGAGGGTGGGATTCTATATATGACACCCACCCAATACCAGAAACCACAAAGAATCTCCTCTACTTTACATGTCCGTCTGATAGTGACGTCAATATCTGGAACCGTTGTATGAGCTGATTGATGACAACAGTATTGGACATCAGAGCTGTGTTGTGCGTGTGTTGATTCCTCAAAGTTTTATGCGCCTGGTTTCAAGGTGCAAGCCTGTCTGCTTAAACTGATTCTGTTGAAGGTGTTGATCTACCGTCTACTCATCAGCTTATAATCGATGATCATCAATTTTTGATGTATTATCGACACAATGATAGAAATGCTGAATATATATGACCAGTGGATGCACACGAGTTAAGGAATTATTTTATTGACCATAGTCAGAGATCCAAAGAGAAAATCGACTTGTGTGACCACATGTAAATCGTTCATTTTATGTAGGCGCATCGATCAATTATGTTATGTGTTCCTTATGGATCTCTAAATCAGATCAACCTTTGTTCTAAACTTGAGACAACCTGCACCATGTGACAGTAAACACCATATTCAGGGTCCTTTTGAGTAGTTCAGTTTTGCACGCAAACATACAGATTATGACTTTGGCTCAGATAGAAACTCTCGATTCTTATGGGTATTAAACCGAAAAAGAGAACGTTAGTTTCATCGAGTGCTAGCACAGATTCCTGATCGTATAAAACCTAATTGTATCTGAATGCTCCTCCATATATTCAGCAACTGACTACTATCACTCAAATGGAAGTCGTCCTCCAAATAATTTCTCGACTTATGACGAAGTTCGTTGCAATTAGTAATAGGACTGTTTCCTAACAAGATACAAGATACGTGAATAACACACCGTTTTTTGTGTGACCGTAGTTTGGTGTCTCTAACTATCTAGTTTCCTGTATTAGATATATGAGTTCGAAAAATAGAGATCAGTGAATCACTGCCACCAACAGTTAATATCCCGACTCTCATCTCTCGAAATTAAAACACGTACAAAATAATGAGTGGATCTGGACTTATGTTTCTGATTAGAACAGACTAGATGAGGGGACAATATTTTTTTGTGAGTAATTATCTCTTCTTCCTTTATCTTCTTTTTCTCCCATTAACTCTAGCTCATGTAACCAATCCATCCTTCCTATAAACTTACGAGGCATCATAAGAAATGTCTGTCAGTAATTCATTTCGTCTAGTGTGATTTATATTGGGTTTTCAGAGCACTCATTTAGGAGCTGCTGTAGCTGAATTTGTGACTTGCAACGCATGGGTGCAAGCATCTGTGTATTAAGTTCTTCTATCTTGAGCCCTTCGATCAGAGATAGTAGAAAAAAATTAGATCGATCAAAACTCCTTAGTAAAGTATCTTATGTCAGTCATCATTAATTATTAATAGTATTCGATGTCGAAAATGTGTCGCGCTCACTAATTGCTCAGCATTCCATGAACTGAATACAGTACAATACTCTAATTCTGTACAGTATGAACGCACTTATGCGTCACATGAGATATCTCCTGGTGCGTCGAACTCTCAATATGATCATGTTTGTGAAATATCGAGGGCTTTCGCTCCGGCACCACTCTGTGAGGCTCATGATAGATAGCCGGTTTGAGCCGTCCGTCCAAATGAACATGTCATAGCCAACAGTCACTCAGGTTTCAGGGTTAACCGTACAAGACAGCAGTTAATCGATCTGTAATGGTAGTGCAAAACTATGACTGAGCCCACTTAATCCGTAAGAGGCATGACACTGGTCCCCGTGTGCAGTCTCAAGACTGCAGAGTAGAACCAGAGACACTATGCTGGTCACGCAATCCGATGTCTCCAGCTAGAACGAGAACCGGTAGACTCATGCCGCTGAACTAGAATGACCAGCCTACACAAGTGATAAGGTGGTGCCATGCTCAGACATCCCAGACTGCCCTGTTCTATTCGAGACGCTTCGCCATCGTCCATCCTTCATCCTCGGTCTCGCCCGCGCCATCTCGATGCTGTTGTCATCCATCCAGCCATAGGACCTATCCTCCCGATCCCACCCGCTTCTATCGAATAGAGAACACTCCGACTTGACACGATACCACCTCCATTTTTTCTTCTGCCTTACTTCCATCCCATCTCTCAGTTGATCTGTCTTTAGGTCAGCGGAAGGAGAAAGCCACTTTCTTAGGTGTAAGTAGTATTTTTTTTATAGCTAAATATTAACTCTGAAAATATGGAATAAATATCATGCCATTAAATCAAACATATGTATTTCACTATGATCACTTTTTTACTCCCCTACTAATCTCATGATAGAAAATACCTCCTTCTATAGTGATATTTTAGTGAGATTTATAATCCTTCTAGCCAACTCACACGTTGCGTCTTAACACATCGGTTCAGGTCCAATATTACCTCTGAGGCTGAGCGTGAGAGAAGCTCAAATAAAGACTACGTCAAACCGACCTCCAACTTCCGTCTTGCGTACATCCAGTCAAGAGCTCACGATATCCAGGAGATCTAACGAAGGATACCTCCCAACATCTCATAAATTGCTAGATTGCCATCAAGCCGACTATCCGTGGTGAAATTACACCAAATAGTATTCATGTGCGATAGGATGGTTCCATGATCACACATAGTGAGAGACGCCATATTCTTGCTGGCTTACCTCATTCCAGAGTAACTTTCTTCTCGAATCATCTAGCGAGAGCCGGATACGAAGCTACTTACTTATCGCAATAATTTCATTGTAGCCAAGGAATGCACTATCTACATCATTCCTAGATATTTTCTATCATAGCTTACATACATCCTTGCAAAAGGGCGTGCCTTTACTAATAGTAATGGCTTCAATTATCAGAGGGATCGACACCAGCAGGAGATGTACGACCTTTTCTATAAGTCAAAGACCCGAGTCCGTATGTCAGACCTCTATATCCGTTTCTCTATAGGCTCACTTCAAGCGGCACGTCTAAACATAGAAGAGCGACGAACTTGGCCCAAGTCTACATGGTTCTCATTACCACAAAAACCTAAGGTTAAAGTACAATATTTTCTTCAGATTCTTCTATGAAATGGAGTTACTTTTCAGAAGGACTTTTATAACTCCCGTCGAATCTGAATCAGCCTCAACCATTGAAGTGTTTCAACATCGTGAAAATAAAGATAAGTGTATGCGTTCAGCTATCAAACTCGCACCTATACAAGTCGGCCACTGGTGCCCTAGACATGACCAAACCCCATGTGCCAAGAGAGAAGATTCTCTTGCTGGCACAGATGGCTTTCGTCTGATCTAGATGATGTCCCATATTCTTGTTGTGGACAAGAACCTATCTCTCAGAACTTATGTTAGCATCATTGGCACGATGGCACATCAATCCAAATAATCTAATTTATCGTGCGATAATATAGAGTTTGCATTGTAGCTTAAAGTGGCAGTCAAGTCAAAATGAAGCCCAAAATGGGTCAGAATACCAAGAACGAAAGATCCCAATACATTCTAAATGGTGCTAGGGTTGTGACATTGTAGCATGTTCACTTGATAAGAACGACACTATTCATTTGAACCTGAGACTCAAATAAGACCCATCCACTCCAAATAGTTGAATCATAGTGTCTTCTTTTTATGTCGTGAATAACCTCACAAATCTTAGTATATCTCAGATCTACATGAGGTGAAAATGTGCCTGAGGGGACAATTGACCTACAACATTTAGGTCATCACGACTCCTCCACTCTCCAGAGATCCATAGACCGCATCTTTTATATGAGAGATTAAATATGAAGAGGTAACCCTCAGAATTCCTCACAATTCATCCTGAACACCCCCAGCTTCTAATGAAAAAAATTTTCAGAGCGAGTAAGATCATTATAAGTTAGAATCAAATTACATTAAGTCCTATCTATATGCTTACTGATCGTCAGAGCCAACAGACATTATCTTTGCCATGTACTGCATAAAAATGTAGTAATAACTGTCTATGATAATCCAGTGTAGAGCATATATTTACTCTGTCCTTTGAACTGTGAATCGAAGTCTTACGTGTCTCTGGGCCATATCCAACATGCAACACTGCAAGGTCTCTCGCATTTCATAATTGCATCAATGGCTTGGATGCCAGAATATGACTCTGGGTATTG
The DNA here is from genome assembly GCA_006176705.1 of Cocos nucifera. Lineage (NCBI taxonomy): Eukaryota > Viridiplantae > Streptophyta > Magnoliopsida > Arecales > Arecaceae > Cocos > Cocos nucifera. The sequence continues at coordinate 3,781,518 of QRFJ01000021.1, read as the reverse complement.
TGGAAATTCGTCAATATACATCTACCAATACTTAGATTACGTAATTTACTTCTAGGGATCTTTATAGATCAACATGATCTATTGATTAAGAAGAGTATACAAACCATAGTAAAAACTGATATTTACATTCTTTGTAATATTTCTTTTTCTAATGTTTGAATTATAAAAGACTTCCGTGTAGATTCTCATATTGCTTATGCTTGAATTGACTAAGCTAATAGATACGTAATATTCTGCTTGAGCATGAGGACGTTCGAATCTCAATATCTAATCTTGATCTGTTCCTATCGCCAATCACTCATATAGCCTACGCATTCATATATTTCTCTCACTCGTGATCTTCATCTCTTCGACTGGACAAGTTGTCTGACAACGGAGCTCCTCTAAGAGTTTCCATCCCTTTAGTTGGAATTTACTGAATACCGGATTCGACGTTGTGAGAGTGTGAGAAACAAGATACTATTTTCGCATAAGTCTCATACATACTAAGGTTCTATGTAGTCTCAAGTCAAAGGATTACATGGCAGCGAGGAACTCGATCTCGATTAAAGCACTCTTGTTTGCTTTCATGGTCGTTAGAGTCCGCATTCACCACTCAACTAATGCTGACGAAACTTCCAGAAAATTTATTCATGATAAATACGAAAAGAACTTTCATTCTTTCGAAAGTTCTGCTCAAAGTTGATCAAATATTTGCTGAAAGACTCATATTATACCATTAATTAGTCTCGAAATGCTTAGACTAAATAGCTTCATATGTCGATGAAGTTGATGACTGATACGCGATCAACCAACTAGAGTTCTCTCGCCTCGCATTCCAGCCTCTACATCAGCCTACCCAAGTCTGGCTAAATATCAAAAGATTCTCGTCCTGACTGGACATACCATTGGAACAGCGATGATAAGGATGAAAATCATAGGGTGAACGTTACCCAAAACCATTTGAGTGTCCTCCACTCTACAGTACTGGCCAAGAGAAGCTATCACCACCTCATCAGACAAATTTAAATTAGAATTTTTAAAATCTCGTATCTAAGCATTTGTCAAATTGTGCATCACCCATTTCAGATGAATGTGAGAGTTGTGACTCAATACTTCAAATTTCAAGGTTCTCTCTAAAGAGACCATGTAAAATGTATAATTTAGATCTAATTTGTTCGATAGCGAGACCTGTTCATGTCCCAATATAATACGCCTTCTCGAATAAAAATTAATTCATTAATTAAGGATTTCATAGCCGTAATCATGTATAGAATATAATTTAAAATCACATCTTCAATACAATTAGACTAAAATAGTGGACTATTATCCACATCTAACGTTGGAAAATAAAAGAAACCATCAAAATTACATGATTCCGATTGGGCTTATTAAGATATTCCGGCAATCCTCCCCACTTGCCTAAAGCCAATTGCTTCTCCGATAATATTTGAGATAAGACAAATCGAGATTGAGCACAGATGCGTACAGAGTGTTACCTTGAACTACTCATACTGGTGGCAGGCTTAGTCGAGTCCAGTAAGGAAGTGCACATCAGTTATTTCTACTGATGTGTTGCTTTTCATAATGTGTGTTCTATTCTATGGTGACAGATAGATACTCATATTGTGAGTCATATATGTCGTGTAATTTGTGATTCCGATGAGGTAAATTTCTCTATAATATTGACTTGAGCAACATTATGTAGATATGATGGATTCAGCTCTTGCTTGGCCAAAGCTTCAGTATTTCTAGGTAAGCTCGAGAGAAGACTAATAGCTCTCTCTCCCTCTTCCAAAAATAGATCAAAAATCTTATTCAGAGCTAGAGATCCTAATTTGGAGACTGATCGAGAACTTCTTTTATACATCCCATATAGCTATTTGACATTTTTGGCCTTGGGGCGTCATTTATAACTACATGTTAAATGGCTATTTCGAAGCAATGTATAAGAATACTTGGACGTTCAAGTCTTCAGATTCGACCTTACAAAGAAAATTTATTCTTTATAGAAGGTTATATTCGAGACTCTATCGCGTTATTCCATCCTAATACAATAGACGGATGAAAAAAACATCACCTTGAAATGACTTTGCATCATTCACTATAGATGGCTGTGAATTGTGAAACAATATGTTTATCAAGCCATACTACACATTTCTGAGTTTATAAGTAGATAGTCAAGATATGCGTTCGACTCGATTATCGTAAGTGAAAGCACCCAATAACTCCTGAAGTGGCACCTCATCTCGTAGTACTACACTTTAATATATAATTATTAAGGCTATTCGACACATACTCGAAGTTACTATGTCGTAGCAAGTCTTCAATGATTGTACAACATAGTAAATCTCTGTAGTTCGTAATGTTATTGCGGGATAGTATACCTTGGTTTCTATTGATTGCAAACCTTGGAAGGCTATGATCGAAAGTAATGCCTGGAGTAAAGATAATAAAAGGCAATCACATGGTGACAATATTGAAACATTCCTAGACTTCCCTAACAGAGAGGAGTTCGAATCATACAGAACAGATCATACAAATCTGATATGCTTTGACTTTCTCTTTTCCAGGAGGTTCTAGGAGTATTCATTCTTTCTCAACATCTCGTAGAATCGAAAGAATGAATATTCTCCCTTTGTTCATCACTCTACACAGACTGAAAATTCTCATAGGGTAGTTAATCGCGTGCAACTGTATTTCCATACCATGCCGTAAAATGCATTACATCTTTACATACGCTTACGTCGTAAGGACTGTAACAGAATATAGACCCTAGGAAGCAAAGCTCTCTCCTCATTGCTTGGTGCTAATATTCTAATAGAATTGAAGGTATCTGTCTGTAATATAATAATTATACCTAGCCACATTCTAACGAAGTCATTTAATCTAAGCTTCGTAATTACTTAAATCGAGATCGTTGAGTATTGACAGCATTAAGTATCACATATAGCAACCTAATCTAGTATGACAAGAAAAGTCCATAGTGCTTTTAACCCTTAGAATATTCCCATAAAATGGGTGACAGAGAAATGATCTCATTGCCTCGCGAATTATATTGGACGCAATTTGTCTGTCGCCCTTACTCTCAATCCCACACAAGTGAGAGTATATCATACGTTCATTCTATAGCATCGAGCTACGCAACTTTCAAAAGAATCGAAATTACTGCATCAATCAGATATCTCAGCAGAATTGATGTAGGGTCATGCCCGACAACATAAGTTCATTGTCTATATTTCCACGACAGATTGTGCTTCATTCCATATATACGCCTTTCGATGAATCTCCAATCGATGAAAGCTCATTGTATTATAACTCATCGAGAGTGCGAATTTCATTAATTCAAATCCAACTGTCCATTCGATCGCTCTGACACTGATGTAATTCTACTCAATAAGGATAAAACATTTTTGTCATATATGATCAGCGTGAAAAATTAATAACTTCCTGAATATTGGTCTTCATTCTGAGTGAATACATAAGAATTTTGCGCTTTGGCGGTGGTCTTGTACATCGATGGGATCAAATGCTACTTAGAGCGTGTGACATGTGGTCAAGACATACCTCCATATAGGTAAATACCGCATCAAGATGGAGAGACAAGGGTTCATGTTCAAGCTACATTCTTACTTGATTTAGACTTTCAATTATAATGCATTGTATGTCTTGAAAGAGTCAAACAAAGTACAAGCTCATCTAATTAGTCCGTGAAAATACGATTGATTACAAGTCAGCCAGAGACAAGCTACTCAAAATGTCAGCAGATTGATCACAATTAATTCACTCAACAACTCTCAATCTGCTATCATTGGCTGTCTGATAAATTCAAACGACTTCGATAGCTATGAGTCACGATCCAATGTAAGTATTTATGAAAAATTTGTGATTTGCAAGTCATCACCATAACTCATCTACTCCTCTTTTCTACTTAAAATACTTAGAACATTCATGTAGCACATTTTCAGGCAACACCAAGATTCTGGGCTTTCAAATCGCGAGCTTTCATACTTCTGAGCTCGTCCATCAAAGATCACAATCTACCTCTCTATACAAGGTCTTCTCATACACGATAAAGCTTACCATTTGTCGAGATACTTCGAGCAGCTGCCAAGTATCCGAAAAGGATTGTGTAAGCAATTATGACAAACAGCAATGAACAAGCTTAGATGGATCAATTGTCAATATGAGTTCCCTACTTATGATAGCTCACTTTCGAAGAAACCTTGCGCGCTCGGAACGATTCCTTCTCATTATCACATCCAAGCGATATAGTTCACTGTAAAAGCTATCAATTGATTTTTCAATACATAATAATGAGATCTACCGTACATTCGTACTAAGGTGTCATTTAATCGAACCTCGTGATCAGAACCTTCTACCATGGACGATTGTTCCATTGACTAATCTGTGATCAGCTATCTTATAGTATGTAATGCTTACGATATCTCTGTGAGTATTTGAAAGGGAATAATTCTTATATATCGTATCTCTCTCAATGATTACTTCTTCCTAGTTCGTTTAACTATTGATTCTGTATTTTCCCCTAGCATTACTCCTTTTCTTGAGGATTAGACATACTCATTATCTCTCATAATAGAAATCTCAGAGCCAATATAATCCTCGCTTGGAAAACACTTAGGTGACGACAATTCACTACTTTTCTTATTTACATTGCTTTCGGGCATAAGAATATTAGGTGAGATAAACGAATCACATTGCCTAAGTTTCTGAAGAATGCTATACCTACTCGAAGATATTATCACCATCATAATGAGCTCCCTCTAGCATCTAGCTTATCGCACTCCACCAAAATATCTCTAATCTCGACATTGTCGTAGCAACACACACAAATACTCAACATATCTCGTAAATAACTACTCAAATGATTACGAATTGTATTTTAATGGACCTGTTGTACATTGATCAACATTTGTTTCCCATCTCGTGGCCATCCGGGCAAAAAAAATTTTGATCATCATCGTTGATTATTACAAATGTATGAAAGTTGAACTTTGGATAAATTATAAAAGTAAAATGGAGGATTCGTGTCGCTTAGAAAAGATCACAGTACACTTCATATTAAATGTTATTGGACTTCTCGGAGATATAATACTACGATCGTCCAAATAGAGATCCATAAATCGACAACGCATGGCATCAGAGTGATAGAACTCAATCTATAATTATCAAAAGTTTCTGCGTGACATACACAATCCATGCACAATATCAAGCTGACAGGACTCCTGTACCATCTAGTTCACTACTCTACACTACAAGATTAGAGAAGTGAACAGATTCTTCCACGTTACGTGCAAACCATAACTCCTCCATAATTGATAAATAAACTGATATGCATGAGCGTATGAGGCACAATGACGCTCTCCGCATATACAGAAGAGAGCATGAACTCTTTCGTGTGTTGTTAGTGGAGTGTCCCTATCAAAACCTATTCCTTGAGCATATACAGATTCTCCATCACGGGCGATCTTTTCTTTAACTATCTTACGAGATGAAGCAGTGAATCCATTGAAGTCACGCACCATCCTCCTGTACATTCATTGAAATGAGAGGTGTGTAAGTATACTCATTATTGACGATTTATCAAGATTTCTACGATCTATGATCCTTCATTAGAGACTATAGATCCTCTTTTTTAATTTCATCAAAAGGATCTATCTGAAGTTCTTTGTGGCAACATGCACAACATCATATTCATGGATGAGTGACAAATTCTATATCCCATTACCTAAAAGATCTCATAAGTGGATACTACATAGAATATAGAATAATATTGAAAGTACAATCATGCCTGACATCACTCTCTTGGCAGTCCTATAGAGACGAAGTATCTAAGCCCCGTAAGTTGTCATAAGAACCTGAACCCAAATAGCAGATATGCGTACTGCCCGCTTTATAATGGTGGAAATGAAACTTCTTTTCTGTTTTGACTGGCACCGAGTAATACAACTCCTTAAATGGAGTTTCTTGGGAGGTCCAATATTCATTCTTCTCAATGAAAGACGCATTGTGGAGTATAAGTTCTCACACGTTGAAATATCGTTATTCATATGCTCAATACTTAAAAGGAAGTCAAAAAATATTATTCTGAGTATCAATTGAAAATTTAGCATGTTATTGGTTTAATTACCTGGTATTCTAGACAACATGACAAAAATTATAAAAATGTTATTCATAAAGATCTCGTCTGCTCACACAAGATGGTATGTATTATCTTATTTCTCTCATCATCTTAATGCCTTCGATCTCAAGTTTTCAACCGAATCTGAATACTAATACGTTGAAAAAATCAGATAAGTGATATTGATTACTCGCCGAAACTAATGAAATCAAATCGTAAGCATCTGATAAATACAAAAATGCAAATAAGCAGTAAAGTAGTATTTTCTAGATTAGAATCGTTATTTTATAACATCGTCGACTTACTTACTTATCGTTAACCGTACATCAGACCTATAACGCTTATTTTAAATGAACGTAAGTGTGGCATATTTTCTGCATCGATAGCGAAAATATATTCCCTCATAACAAGAATTGATTATGTAGAAGGGTACCTAAATATCTGCATAATCGTATGTTTACCAACTCTATCTGTCTCTCTTGTGATCCATATCTGCGAATACTTTAATATTATCATCGGTTGTCCCTACATGAGACTTTCTTCCTACAACAGAACCGTCGATTGGTCGACTAGTGAATAATACTGATGCATGATCTCCTTGCAAATGATAAAAGAAGAAAAGCATCAAACTTTTGGTTATAGACTAGTTGGTTTGCCATAGCCGAATTGAAGGACGTTTGGCTCGCACCCGACCATCATGAAAATCGATCAAATGTTGGACAGTAGAAAAATGACCAAAAAATCGATTAGAAACCGATCCATGGTCAGCTTAAATTCGATCATCAAACACCTTAATGATCCGATTAATTATTTATTGGCAAAAAACTGTCTAATAGTCGATTAGAAATCAACTTAGGGTTGGCTTGTCCCTGAGCTATAAATGCCCTAACAAACGATTAAGTATTAGCAAAAAATCTAATTCAAAGTCAGTTTAAAAGCTAGCCAAAAGTTGGTTAAGTGAAATCGATAGACAGATGGTCAACAACTGATCAACCAAAGTATTTGTAGTCGCGGCATAAAGCAAAGTTACACAACAAGAAACAAGTGCAAATAAAATTTTCATTATTGAAGAAGAAGTTTACAAATGGACCTTTAGTCCTCACAAAATTTGAACTATAAGTTTCAAAAGATAGATAAAAGTCCAAAATCAACTCAACGACCGGCTGCTCTAAGGGTTGATCGGGAATGGCTTCAGTTTCAATCATCAGTGTAACATTCATCGATGGAACGACTTCGATCGGAGTAGCTCTCTCATTCCCTAATAGGACTTCAATAGCCAACTAGAAAGCCAAACCCATCGGTGTGGAGGGACCTAATGTACCTTTGGCTGAAGCCGCAGGAACTACAGAAATAGCAGGCTCGGTGAAGGAAAATTCTGATTTTCCGCGGTCAGATTCGTTCAGATCTGATTGGATCGAGAGGCATATTTCAAAAATTTTCTCTTAGATCCTAATCAGATCTGACATTTTTCAGATCTAATTTTATGATTTGATAATCAAAAAAATTAAATTAAATTAAATCTAAATTAATTTTATCTTGATTTTGGATAATCTGATTATTCGTTGATGATCGTACTGAAGTCCTAATGTTCTGAATCTAGCCACGCAAGCACCTGGCCTCTATCGGTATCCACTCGGACTGAATCTAGAGATCTTTTCCTTCTTTATCTTATCTTCAAAAGTTAGATCTGGATCTAATTTGGAGGATCTTCAAAACTCCTGAAGATCAGCAGTCGTCTCTGCAACAGTGTTGCCTTCTTTCTTTCTCGTCAGCCTTTTTTTGCCTGAATCGTACTAATCTGAAGGCCCAACTTTCTTGGGCATGGAGAGAAGAGAGAGGATCAAAAAGATGGCATGGAGGAGGGAGAGGGGCAGCCTTGGGGCATGGCTAGGAGAGAAGTCTATTAAAAGTAGGCGCAGATAGGTCTTTATATAGATCCTGCTGTGCCATGTAGTGCCACATCCTCTCGGTCAATCACGTTACTTCGTTTAATCAGATCTAAATATGATTGGTGGGATGACATCATCTGATCCAATCAGATGAGAGATCTAGAGATTCATCCTAAGGTGGCACCTAAGACTGGTCAAAGTCTATAGGTGAGGGTCACCTAGTTTGAATCCAAGAAGCAACCTGGAGTCCCATCCGTGTGGGACTCCAGGTGTCCCTATCCATGGGCGCATGCCATCCTAGGCGTGCGCCCCCTCCTTTCCAATTTTCAGGGAGAGGACAAGCCCCTATCTACTCTCCAATAAGTGCATGATACATGGGCAGATGTCCAAGGGTCAAAGGTCAATGTTTGACCAAAGTCAAAGGACAAGAATTAGTAGATGACGAAAAATGGCAAGTGTTGTCTTAAATTTATCTAATAAATTAAGACAACCCTTTTCTGACTTGGACAAGCTTCAGTCAGATCAGGTAAAGGTACCTGAGTGAGCACAAACTCATTTGGCTCAGTCGAGATAACTTTTAATGATAGAAAAAGAAGAATGTTAGGCTCAATCGTGTGCTAATATGATTTTCTTGAATCTAATTGAATCCAATTTAAATCAATTAAACTGGGTTAGTCCAATTGATGATATCCAGATCTAAATCCTTGTTTGTGTGATTCAGTTAGGTTCAGTTCTATATGGTAATAGGATATGTAGTGATCTCCATCATCAATATCATCGAAACTTCTTTCGATGGATCAGAACTCTTCTAATTCAGACAACTAGAATGATCGATCATCTAAATCATTCTAATTGCTTCCAAAATTCACCAATGACATCTAGCAGTATATAGTGGCAATCCATCAAAACTGAAAATGAACCTCTTGGTGCAGCTACTTGTATGATTAAGTTCTTCTATCTTGAGCTCCAATCAGATTAGGGTTAAGGTGAGCTCGTCCAATCCTAATTTCTATCATATGATTTAATCATTTGATTCAAGTCCGATGTGAAAATCTTAATAGAAACTCTTTCTATTATTTCACTCTCTACCATGGCCATGGGCTTATGGACTTGATTCTCATGATCATCATAGAGCTGCTTCTCATCCACCGAGGTAGATAGATTATATCTTGGTGTAATCCAATTCCTACAATGAACATGCTATAGCCAATATACACCTCAGAATTTTAAATGGCTAGGAGATCGAGTCATGATGTAGTCAAACTATAACACCCTCAAGGTGAACTGTCGATGCACCTTAGGTCAAAGAATCAGACACACCACTGTAGCTTCGAGTCAGTCATCGATGAGAAGGTAGACTTTCTTATAACTACTCAAGGTGGTCATACTCAGTGTCCTCATTCTCTAACGAATATCTGTACTTTCGCTCCGGTGTCTCTATACCGTAGACTCAAAATTCATCTACTATAAAGAAGCGATTGTATACTAATCTTTTAGATTAATCACCATCCTCATGATGATCCTACGATCAGGAGCATTTTATGAGTTAATAATGAAGATTCTTGTCTTAAATTTTCAACTCTTGAAAATAAGAATTATCATTATCATTAGCTCAAGGGATGTATCACAGATACTAAATACATATATGTGATAGAAAATAATCTATTTTATTATTTATAGTCAAAATTATAATTTTATCTATAGAAGTGTATTACAAGTGTCAGCCAATTCTGATTTTTAGGACATACATATCTAACAAATTTTCACTTGATCTAAAGCCAATTGGCTACAAATTTAGGTCCCATCTTCTCAAGGTGGGCTTCGATCTTCTGCTGGCCCAACGGCTTTGTAAGCGGATCCATCATATTATCTACGGAGTCGACTCTCTTGACCTCGACATAACCCTTCTCGAGGTAATCATGGATGAGGTGGTATCACTGCTCGATGTGCTTGAATTTCTGATGAGACCTTAGCTCCTTAGCAAGGGCTATGATGTCATTGTTGTCGCAGTACAGAGAAATGGCATCACTCCGATATCTGTGGTAAACTTCTTATACTAGAATGCCTCCTTTGCAGCTTCTGATGCAGCGATATATTCTACTTCCATAATGGAATCTACTATCACTGTCTGCTTGAAACTTTTTCAACTGACAGCTCTATCATTGCACACAAACAGACTTTCAGATGTCGACTTTCGATCATCTACATCGGATATAAAATTCGAGTCCGTATATCCCTGGACTTGGAGTTCTCCATTGCCAAAAATCAGTATCATATCCTTAGTTCTTCTTAAGTACTTAAGGATACATTTCACAGAAATTCAGTGTTCTTCATCTGGATTCGACTGATATCTGCTCGTGACACTCATGGCATGGGCTATATCAGATCGTGTACATAATATGGCATACATGAGGCTCCCTATTGCTGAAGCATAAGGGATCTTGCTCATACGTTCTATTTTCTCAGGTGTGCTAGGGCACATCTTCTTGGAAAGGTGAATGCCATGCCTGAAGGGTACTAAATCCCTCTTAAAGTTTTCCATATTAAACCTCTTTAGTACTTCTTTGATGTACATTTTCTGTGAAAGTCCTAGCATCCTATTCGGTCTATCTCTATAGACCTTAATTCTCAAAATAAAGGATGCTTCTTCTAGGTCTTTCATAGAGAATTTTTTAGATAACCACATTTTAACTGTGGTTAATATGGGAATATCATTTTCGATAAGGAGGATGTCATCTACGTATAATACGAGAAAGACAACAGCGCTCTCACTGATCTTTTTGAAGATATATGGCTCTTCCTTATTTTTGATGAAATCAAATATTTTGATCACATCATTAAAATGAGTATTCCAGCTCCGAGATGCTTGCTTAAGTCCATATATGGACCTTTACAGCTTGCATACCTTATGATCATCATCACTGGATGTCAAACCTAGTGGTTGTTCCATATAGATATCTTCCTCAAGATATCTATTTAGGAATGTCGTTTTTACGTTCATTTACCATATTTCATAATCGAAATAAACTACAACAGCAAGCAATGTACGGATGGATTTTAGCATAGTTACTGACGAAAAGATATCCTAACAGTTAATGCCTTCGCGTTGACTATAACCTTTTGCCACTAATCTAGTCTTGAATGTCTCTACATTTTCATCTACACCAGTCTTTCTCTTGTAGATCCATTTACACCCAATAGGTACTATACCTTCTGGTGGATCTACCAAGGTCCAAACTTGGTTTGAGTGCATCGAGTCGATTTCTGACTTCATTATCTCTAACCATTTCTTGGAGTCGATATCTGATATCGTCTCGTTATAGATTTTGGGATCATCACCATGAACCCCATTACCTATGAGAAACATTTTCTCTACATCCTTTGAAATAGTATCTAAGTACTTCTCAGGGGGACAAAAAATCTTTTCTGATCTACGAGGTGGAGAAGGTAGTGTATGGATTGGCTCAATCTGATTTGGTTCCATTTGGTCCTTAGCTCGTTGCTCTTATGAGATTTTCTCTTCGAGCTTGATCTGCTTTTCAATGCCGCTATCTTGAATAAACTATTTTTCAAGAAAGATGGCATATCGACTCACAATCATATTATGATCTTCTGGAATGTAGAAATAATATCCTAATGACTCTTTAGGATATCCTATAAATTGAGCTCTAAAGGACCTAAAGTCTAACTTATCCGCTTGTTGTCTTTTGATATGAGTCGGACAACCCCAAATTCTGAGATGACTCAGACTTGATTTCTTACCATGCCATATTTTATACGGTGTGGTAGGAACAGTTTTAGAAGGAACCCTATTTAGTAAGTATATTGCAGTTAACAAACAGTATCCCCAAAAAAATTAGAAAGATCTATAAAGCTCATCATGGATCGGACCATATCTAATAGGGTTCGGTTCCTCCATTCTGAAATCTCGTTGAGTTGAGATGTTCCTGGTGGAGTCCATTGAGAGACTATGCTATTTTTCTTGAGATAGTTCAGAAATTTTCGACTAAGATATTCATCTCCTCGATCTGATCGAAGAACCTTAATGGGTTTTCCAATTTACTTTTCTACTTCATGTCTGAATTCTTTAAACTTTTCAAAAGCTTCAGACTTGTGTCTCATAAGATACATATATCCATACCTTGATAAATCATCGATAAAGATTATGAAGTAGACCAAATTGCTTTTAGCCGACACATCAAATGGGTCGCACACATCAGTATGTACTAGGGCAAGAAGATCCGTGGCCCTTTTCCCATGTCCTACAAAAGGAAGCTTAGTCATTTTGCTATGAAGATAGGATTCACAAATTGGATATGACTCAGAAGTCAACGGATTCAATAGCCCAATTTTCTCCAATTTGTTAACCCTATCTTCTGCTATATAACCTAATCTTAGGTGCTATAGATACCTATCGTTTGGACTATCCCTAGCTCGCTTTGATTTTATGGCATTCATATTTTGCTCGAAATTAAAAATAGATATATTAACATATAACTGATAAAGACCGTTAATAAGAAAATCACTTGTAATTTTATTTTTTTCATAAAGAATGTTACAATGGTCCTTAAGAAAACTAATTATAGAGCCTTCTAATACAAGGCAAGAAATAGAAATCAAATTTTTGCTTGCTGCAAGCACAAAATAACAGTCTTTTAATACTAAGTCTAAACCAGATGGTAGTCGAAGAGGGTATGTTCCCATGGCCATGGTAGCAACTTTTACTCCATTTTCGATGCGTAGGATCATCTCACCATCCCTTAGCCTCTTGCTATCCTCAAGATCCTGCATGAAAGTGCATAAGTGAGCACTAGAATCAGAGTCAAGCATCCAATTGGATGCAGAAGAAATCGTAAGGTTAGACTCAATAACGAGCATACCTCCAGAAGGACCTGCCTCCTTCTTCTTTAGGATGGCCAGGTAAGTAGGACAGTTCTGCTTTCAGTGGCCGTCATTGTTGCAATAAAAATACTTTTCTTTGTCAGCGGCCTTCTTCTTCAGCTCTGCCTTTTTCTTCTTTTTTCCTTCCATCTTTTGCTTTTTCATAGACTTCTTCTTTCCAAAAGACTTTTTCTTGGAAGAAGTCCGTTCCATAGTAAGTACTGAGCCTTTAGAATCTTTCATGAAAAGCTCAACGGTAACCAGCATGTTCATAAGTTTGACCAAGGAATTTTAAAATTTATGCATATGGTAGTTCGTGATGAACTGCCCATACGCATCAGTCAAGGATTGCAGAATTATAACATTCTGCAGATCCAAGTCTAACCTCACTCCGAGCTTCTCAAGCTCTTCCATGTCCTTGATCATCATCAGACAATGATCTTGGACTGACTGCCCATCACGCATCTTAATCTTGAATAGTCGTTTAGTAACTTGATACTTAGCTGCGCGACTCTGTTCACCAAACATCTTTTGTATGTGAGCCAATATTTAACGAGCAGTTCTGATATCTTCATGTTAGCACTGAAGTTTATCAGACATCGAGCCCAACATATAGTATCTGATCTTATTATCTTCATCTATCCACTTATCCAGAGATGCTCTCTGCTCAATGGATGGACGAGCTGATAAGATGAGAGGGTCCTGGTCCAATACATGAGTTAACTTCTCGAAACTCAAAATGATTTTGAAGTTCTGGAGCCAATCCTTATAATTTGGTTCGATCAGTTTATGGGTGTCCAGGATTCGTGCTAGTGGGTTGGATGCAGACATTTTTCTATAGAAAGTTAAAGTTTCTAGTTAGATATTATAATTAAGACTTAACTAATTTATTTAGTGATTTTATTTTTAAATAAATTAGCTTTCATTATTTTTTTGGATCCCTATACTTCCTCTGTAGAGATGCAAAAATCTTCATGATTACTGATTTCTAGTGGGTGATGCAGTCTCACCGACTTACTCATCATCTCATCTAACAGTTATTGGTAATGGGTTAGCCAATAAGTGAACAACTCATGTTCAATGATTTTCTAATCATGATGCACCCCAATCTTGATCTCTAATTCATGAATCTCACCATGTCCGAAATATTGATTCACTCCTTAGTTAAGTCAGACCCACCATTTGCACAGATTGGATTCCTAATTGAGTCTCTCACCATATCCAAAATATTAAGCCCAATCCATCCTCCAGCCTGTAGCATCCAATGCCTAATAGACATGGTTGCATCTTTCCGGTGCAACTGAGCCACTGTAACCAACCGAGAACAATCAACCCCGAAAAGGATCCGCACATCTACAATGGTGGAAGACCTTAGACTTAATCTTTTCTTAGAAGATTTAATTTAGGTCTCATTAAACTAAACTTGACATAGTCATAACCATTATGACTAACCTAGTGGTATGGGTTAGCTCGGATTATTGACCATCTCAGATTAGAACTGAGTCAATAAACATGGCCAGGTAAATGAGACCAATGGAAGGAATATGCCATTAACTCGACAAAAATGCATTCGAATCGAATAACTCTCAATTAAAAATCAGTCGATCGTATCTGCCAAACTTACCTTAGATACTAAATTGTTGAGTCAGAACCAATCGGGTTAGCCTACAATCCAGACTCTAACCACTGAGCCTAATTAGGTCTTAGCTTGATCAATCACTCATGTGACTCGATCTTGATCCAGACTTAATCTTATTAGGCTGGTCAATTTAAGCATTGTTGATCCCATCTAACCAACTCTTGATTCGGTTTGATCAACCGCTAGACCTAATTGAGCTATCCAAGCTTGAACCTAATTTTATGAACATATCTTAGATATGAAAATTTTCAATTTTAAATCTAATATGTTTCATAATCTTAATTCTTAATTAAGTTTAGGGTTCAAAAATAAAATATGTAAATAAGATCCTAGGGTTTCAGGATCTAGGATTTTGCAAAAAGTAAGTTTTCAATTTCTGATTAAGGACGAACGCGCAGCACTCCTACACATCATAAGAACATCCCATCAAATGGAAGGAGAGGATTTTTAAGTCCTACTTTATTCTTATGATTGAACGGCTAAGGAGAACGTCTTAATCAGAAATACAACTAATCTACAAAAATTAATTAGATCTAAGCATATATCTCATATAAGAAAATTGATCTAATTAAAATATATTTTGTATATATCACATATATCACACATGCATATTTTTCAGATCTAAATTATCTCGTAATCATCTAAAAAATTAAATTTAAATTTGATCTTATCAAATAAAATTTAATCTAGACCCTATTATAGAACTATTCTACAACTAGTCTAAACATGCAACTATCATATCTCATGTGAACAAATTAAATTTAATTTATTTTTTATTTTCATATCTGATTATAACATTTATAAGATCAAAAAATAATAAATAAATAGATCAAAAAATTATATTTAATTAAATAAAAATTATGATTATACTAGACTACATATAGAATAATTCTATTCCTAGTCTAGTTATGTATCTCATATATATTAGATCCAGATTAATTAATTTTAATTTTTTATTTTTTTGATTTCAAATCTAATCACATCTCATGTGATATCTAAAATTACTAATTTATCAGATTAAATCAGATCTAAATAAATTTTATAAGAACCTGGCTCTGATATCAGTTGAAGGAAAATTCTGATTTTTTGGAGTCAGATTCGTTCAGATCTGATTGGATCGAGAGGTATATTTTAAAAATTTTCTCTTAGATCCTAGTCAGATCTGACATTTTTTAGATCTAATTTTATGATTTAGTAATCAAAAAAATTAAATTAAATCAAATCTAAATTAATTTTATCTTGATTCTGGGTAATCTGATTACTCATTGATGATCGTGCTGAAGCTCTGAGGTTCTGGATCTAACCACGCAAGCGTCTGACCTCTATCGATATCCACTCGGACTGGATCTGAAGATCTTCTTCTTCTTTATCTCGTCTCCAAAAATCAAATCTGGATCTGATTTGGAGGATCTTCAAAACTTCTTCTGAAGATCAACAGTCGTCTTTGTAACAGTGCTGCCTTTTTTCTTTCTCGTCAGTCTTTTCTTGCCTGAATTGCACTAATTTGAAGGTCCAACTTTCTTAGACATGCAGAGGAGAGAGAGGATCAGAAAGGTGGCATGGAGGAGGGAGAGGGGCAGCCTTGGGACGTGGCTAGGAGAGAAGTCTATTAAAAGTGGGCGCAGATAGGTCTTTATATAGATCCTGCTGTGCCATGCAGTGCCACATCACCTCGGCCAATCACATTGCTTCGTTTAATCAAATCTAAATCTGATTGATGGGATGGCATCATCTGATCCAATTAGATGAGAGATTCATAGATTCATCCTAAGGTGGCGCTTAAGACTGATCAAAGTCTATAGGTGAGGGTCACCTAGTTTGAATCCAAGAAGTAACCTGAAGTCCCATTCGTATGGGACTTCAGGTGTCCCTTTCCATGGGATGGTGTGCGCCCCCTCTTTTTCAATTTTTAGGGAGGGGACAAGCCCCTATATGCTCTCCAATAAGTGTATGACACATGGGCAGATGTCCAAGGATCAAAGGTCAACATTTGATCAAAATCAAAGGACAAGAATTAGCAGATGATGAAAAATGGCAGGTGTTGTCTCAAATTTATTTCATAAACTAAAACAATCCTTTTCTAACTTGGACAAGCTCCAGTCAGATCAGGTAAAGGTATCTAAGCAAGCACAAACTCATTTGGCTCAGTCGAGATAACTTTTAATAATAAAAAAGAAGAATGTTAGATCAATCGTGTGCTAGTACGATTTTTTTGAATCTAATTAAATCCAATTCAAATTAATTGAACTGGGTTAGTCCAATTGATGATATTCAGATCCAAATCCTTGTTTGTGTGATCTAGTTAGGTTTAGTTCTATATGGTAATGGGATATATAGTGATCTCCATCATCAACATCATTGAAACTCCTTTCAATGGATCAAAACTCTTCTGATTCAGGCAACTAGAATGATCGATCATCTAAATCATTCTAATTACTCCCAAAATTCACCCGTGACACCTAGCAGTATATGGTGGCAATCCATCAAAACTGAAAATGAACCTCTTGGTGCAGCTACTTATGTGATTAAGTTCTTCTATCTTAAGCTCCGATCAGATTAGGATTAAGGTGAACTCGTCAAACTCTAATTTCTATCATATGATTTAATTATTTGATTCAAGTCTGATATGAAAATCTTAATAGAATTTTTTTCTATTATTTCACTCTCTACCATGGCCAAGGGCTTATGGACTTGATTCTCATGATCATCATAGGGCCTCCTCATCCACCGAGGTAGATAGATTTTATCTTGGTGCAATCCAATTTCTATAATGAATATGCTATAGCCAACATACACCTCAGAATTTCAAATGGCTAGGAGACTGAATCATGGTGGTCAAACTATAACACCCTCAAGGTGAACTGCCGATGCATCTTAGGTCAAAGAATCAGACACACCATTGCAACTTTGAGTCAGTCATCGACGAGAAGGTAGACTTTCTTATGACTACTCGAGATGGTCACGCTCAGTGCCCTCGTTCTCTAATGAGTATCTATACTCTCACTCCTGTATCTCTACACCATAGATTCAAGACTCATCTACTATAAAGAAGCGATTGTACACTAATCTTCCGGATCAATCACCATCCTCATGATGATCCTACGGTCAGGAGCATTTTATGAGTTAATAATGAAAATTTTTGTCTTAAATTTTCAACTCTTGAAAATAAGAATTATCATTATCATTAACTCAAGGGATGTATCACAGACACTAAATACACATATGTGATAGAAAATAATTTATTTTATTATTTATAGTCAAAATTATAATTTTGCCCCTAGAAATGTATTACAAGTGTCAGCCAATTCTGACTTGTAGGGCACACATATCTAACACGGTTGAAGCAAGAATGGTGATGGGAGCACCATCATCCGCTAGGCCCATGGATGATCTATCGTCTCCTCCCTCTTCCTCTTCTTTAGCTCCGTCTCCTTCCTCTTTTTCTTCTTCAGCACCAGGGATGATGATGCCGCTGAGGTCAAGATCAGAAAAAAACTATTGGACAGCATCCCGACCATCACCGAACCCGATCCAATAGGAAGCTTCACTTTCTTGAAGGATCAGGGTCCTCAGGTCGGATGAGGTATTGAATTTCTCGATGCCCAGCTCTTTCGTCCAACTGAGATCCTATCACAGAATCTGGATCTCCATCTTGGCCGAAGATGCTTCCCCTTCAGCAGACTGTCATCAAATCCTCCCCTTCAGCAGACTGTCATTTTCAATGACAGTCCTCCACCTCCGTGGCCCAACTATCATGGTCCTTCTTCATCTTGTTCACCATGCACTTTTTCTTCTTAGCATGACTTCTCTGGACCTTCATCTCCACCTGAGCCGACTTAAGGTCAGACTGAACCGACTCAAGTTTGGCTCTTACCAACCCAAGTTCGGCTCTGAGGCGGGAGACTTTCTCGGATAAATTGTTCTCCTAAGTGGCGACTTCTTTCTCCTACTCCAACTGATGGATCGCTGCATTACATTCGGTGTTTGCGGTTGACATAGAGTCGGAACATGCATGCCGAAGATCGGCCATTCTGCGGCAGGCCGACTCAAGTTCGGTCATGTTGTGAGCCCACTGTTCACAAAAGATGAATCAAGTTAGCAAGAAAAGAAAAAGAAAAAGAGAAAAAGAAGACAGTGGGAGATTATCGACTTTTCTCGATGAAGGTCGGGTAGAACAATTCGAACATTTCACCTAAAGTCCAATGCCTCTTCAACTCCCGATCACTCAGGAGAAGAATGGCGTGGACCAAGTTCCTTGCTAGCTGGGGCTCGGAAAGAACCGATCAACCCTCTAGGACCCGAACATCGATTTGCTCGGAGTCCACATACCCGCGGCTAGAAACATCACTCCCAGTTGGTGCAGAAGAGGCTGGCGCCTTTCCTTTCCTCCTAGTCGATGATTGTTCGAGAGGCACCGATATCCACTCAAGCATGGATGGAAACAACGAACGATCTTTGTGAATCGGAGTTGATCGGGGGGTCGGTGCAGCAACAGTCGGTAGAGCTATCGACGACGAAGCGGCAGTCGGGGCATCAATCATAATAACATCTTCCTTCGATCGAGTGACGGTCGAAGGGGCTTCAGAAGATGCTGCCATCGTTGGAGCACGAAGGACGACAATAGGAGCACCAATGGCTCTAGAAGGTGTCGTCGATGGAGCATCAGTAGAAGCAGGGGCAGCCGAAGGACCAGCTGCCCAAGTTTTCTTTGGCATGCGCAATGAGCTGGCATCGGGTGCCACCCTCTTTTGAGTGGCAAACTGGTGGACTTCATCCACGGAGATTTCAAGAGGAGGGCGCATCCATACAAAATCAAATAGTAACGTCAAATCAATATCAAAAATCAATTGAACAAAGAAAAGATAAAATTACAGATACTACGTATACCTATGGATGGTGCTGGATCAAGTTTGGCATCATATAGCGCCTCTTTGGTATTCAGCTCTTTCTATAGAAGAATCCTCATATCCTTCAGTCGAAGGAAATCCTCTCGATCGGCTGGATCCACCTGACCATTCTCATTCGGAAGGATAATTGGCCTCCCCACATTGATGGAAAGTCTCGAAAAGAAAGAGGAGAAACAAAAAAGAATTGGATCTTTCAGTCATGAATAGACGATGGAAAACTGGTGATAAAAGAAAGCCCCTTCCTTGAGGCAAAGTACAACCATCTATCGACCTTCGGATGGGGTCAGAGGGTAAAGAAAGGTCTGAACAAAGAAAGCTGAGGAATCGTTGAGATTAACCGACATAACAAAGCAAAAGAAATCAAAAGCTAAATGGAGTTCGGTGCTAGCTGGGCCGGACAAATCCTATAATAGTCAAAAATATTTCGGAGAAACTCCAAACAGAGAACCTAAGGCCCGACCTAAGGTTTTGTAAATAAAAGGTTATAAAATCCGATGGAGGCGAGTTTACTCGACCGTCGGAGCCAAAAGTCAATAATTGAAAGTCCTTCGGAATCGGATACTAATCCCAAAGCCGCTTCACAACTGATGTTGTCAGAGTGGAAGCTTCGGCTGCTGGACCTCACGACGAACTACTAAGACCAGTCATGCATGCGATAATAAAATAAAATAAAGAAACAAAGATGTCAGAAAGAAGATTCGAACTTCGAACCTGAGCGCTAAAGGATGAGAGAACAAGGTTCCCAAAAACTACTATTGTTGAAAGTGATGGAAGAAAAATCTTCGGAAGGGGACCAATATATATAGGATCCATCAACGATCGAGATGCACAGAAGTCTCACCAGATGCTAACACGTGTCGGCCGAAAAACGACTGAGTATCAAATCCCTCGGGCTTCACAATCGTGCATCCATTAATGACGACTGGTGCGATCCTCGAAGCGTCGGACAATAAATTTATCAAAGATCATGGTGATTATTAATGACAGATGGCAAAATAAAATTTAAAGCGACGCCACGTATTAACCTCCTACATTTGGTGCATCAAGACAAAATGTCAAATCATCGCACTGGACTTGGACGTAGGGGATAATTGTTGAAGGATGTTAATCCGCCGTCCGACTCACCAGCCTGTGATCGATTAATCACTGGTCTCCGACGGACATCCACCGACACAACGATAGAAATGCTGATACATTACCATCCGATGGACGTGCAGTCCAATAGATCGACTAACCATCGGCCAAGAAATCATCTGGATGATTTTCAATCATCCTTCCTCAAGCCATTCGATCGATCATTATTCGATCTCAAGTCCTTCGACCGACGATCGATCGGTAGAGAATCGGCTGGCCGACCGATCGATGATCCATCGGCTCCAAATCAATCAACCGATCGATAATCGATCGATCCCAAACCAACCGACTAACTGATGGAAGCTTTCCAAACAATCTATCCGACTTCCGACCAGCTATATAAGACCGCCTCCTAGAAGAGCGGATAACGATGATTAGTGAGTGATTCTAACTACCTATCCACGATCACATTATATCGAAAAAAGAGAGATCCACGTGCTAAGCAGTTATCACTCCGACACCTATAAAAGGTAAACTGAGGGGATAATATTTTTTTCAGAGCAAATTCTGCTTTTTTTCTCCTTATTTTCCTGTTCGATCAGTCCATCCTTCTAACTTAAGCATCGGAGGATCCCCACTGAAGCCAACTTCGGTTAGTGCGGACTTTATTTTGCAGGTTTTCAGACGATCATTTACAAACACAGATGGATTGGATGCAACAGATTCAACCAGGCTTTTCCCTCTTAAAATTCGTATGCTCTAAAGCATTTCCCATGTCATTCCCACTACCTCACCTTAATGCAAAAACCCAACTTTGCTAAGCGGAACTTGTCTGGAGTCTGGTTAATCACATTGTTGGTGGCTCTGGTATCAGGATGTTATTGAGAGGAACCTTAATTCTTCTAGGAAAAAGCTTGGTTGTAAAAGAAGGGTTCTCTTGCTTTTTCTTACTATTTTCTAACAAATTCTTATGAAAAATCTTGTGGTATATCCAAAATACAGAAGATGAATCATGTGTAGTGATGAAGTTTGATCAACATGAAAAATAGCATCTCTTGTTAGCTGGGCTGCAAGTACAGCTAAAGTTACATTTTCATAATTGACTGACACTTCTAGGTACCACTTGGCTTTTGCGGTTATGGTACTTAGAAAGGAGAGGGCTAAGAAGGGCATGACCTTGTTTGATAGGTTGACGGGTATGATAATTGAGGTAGCTCTCCTGAAGTTTCGCCTGCACGATTTCATTGCAACCCATCGCTTATCCAACGCAGGATAAGATCATCCATCATGGTATACACAGGTGTACCATTGCCAGGAAGTCAAGAATCATTCCAGATTGAAGCTAGGCTACTGGCTTAAAATCGTTTGCTTTAGTCTTTAGCATGGGTAAAGACGCTGAAGGATGAAACGTTCGTTGGAAGGTTTTCGGTCGCAACCACCAACCATTTTTGGCACCTCTGTGCAGGCACTTTAGAGACCTTAGTACGAGTGCATGAATCTGTAGAGCAGTCAAAATAATACGACCTCAAGAATATACCTTCGAAGGCATGAATTCAGACGCCTGTAAGCTTCAAATGTTTGCAAGATCAAGAGGTTCTCACGGTCTTTCCGAAAGAATGAATCTACATCGGTTCCCCTGAAGTGCACTGAATTTGGCGTGCTTTTACCATTACACACAAGAGGAAGAAGAAGAGAGCCTGTGAGGAATGTTATTGTTTGGTAGAAAGTTGCTCCAGATTGTTTTCTAATAAGCAGCACATCCATCCAGTCATCAATCACAGAAATGAGAAGACACTCTTGAACCCAAGAAAAGACACTTCCCTCCGATCGCCTGGTGGTTCAAACGACCGGTGCTGCCGGACATCTGGCCTTTTAGGAACTGGATCTAGTTCCAGTTCTATAGGAAAGGCTCTTTTGCAGCCCACCATCTTGATACCCTCCAGCGGCGGGTCATCGTAGGTCAGCTTGTTGTTCTCGGATCCACCATTCGAGTCACCTGTAAACTTGCTGGAAAACACACTGTCCGAAATGCTGCTCGAGCTTCCGGAGGTTTTCTTGCAGCTTCTCTTTGTCTCCATTGAAGAGCTTACTGCTTTAGTGGACTTTGGAGAGGCATCGGTAGGTTCAGAATCTATCAGAATCATATTATCGAGATGGACCTCAATCTCATTCTGCTCAGAATTGTTTGCTTGAGGAGCCCCTTTTCTTGTCAGGATCAGTGGCTGGTGCGAAGAATCCATTGCCTTTGACGTCAAAAGAGTTGGAAAATTTTTAGACTTCTTGCGAATGTGGTCAAATATCATGTCTTTTTTCTTGGTTTTGCTCTCAGTTTCTCCATGTTCAGGACTTAACAAATCTTGCACGGACAAAAATAAGTGGTGAAGCCGAAGGAAATAGGAAAGACAAACACCATGAACAATTATTATCTCAGCTCACCCACACAAAATATTCGAAATCCAAAAGAAAATATTCAATGGTATACCGAGGCTTAGAGGAGGCTCGTACACATACCTTCATCGGTTTCTTCATGTAGGAGATCAAAGCTGGGCCTGCCGTGCATTTGTACCAGATATATCAAGAAAAAAAAAAGGGGTTAGAAGTGATTAAAAGTTAAAAGTTTAACAGATTCCTAACAGGCCTGCATTTTCTAAACTACAGGTACTCAACCTATCGCAATTTGAGATGGAAAAACCACTCACACTGAAGATTGAACCTTGTTTGACTTGCTTAAAAACTGAGTATCTCCAGCTGTGGCCTTAGGTCCGTTCTTGTTATCATCTTCTATGATATAAATTTCTTCGGGGAAGGAATAAGAAAATGTTGCTGCTTTACTTCCATGTTCATCTGTCTTAGTAACACTGAATTCCTTGGTAATTACAAATTTTTCATGGACATCGAGACCGACTTTGAGGTACAACCAAAGAGCAAGTCGAATGAATTAGTCTTCTATTTAAGTTGATGCCTATCATAAATGTAGCATTCTATTCCAAGCTTATCTTACCATATTCTTCAAAAATAAGATCAGCCTTTACGGTCACCCTCGCATTTTGAGGGCATGATACAAGAAGTGTAACAACATAGGGGCTGCAAGCTGACTGTCTCATCAGTCACAAAAGGTAAAAAAAAAAAAGACTCTGGATAGAAGATGCTTCTATTGGGAGAAAAAATGATTGTTGGGGTGGAGCAAGGAAAGAGAAATTGCCTTAGAAAATGTTAAAGATTTTCAATTTCTGCTTTTATATCGGTAAATCAAAGCTAACATCATTTCAGTAAAACTAGACAAATATATATAACACTGCCTGCAGTCATTTGCATGAAGAAACAGATTTCAGGTCCCAGTGATAAATCAAAGAGGTTGCTATCAAATGATCATGGAAACTGTTCAACTATATGAATTAGTGAATGCCACAACTGACATATTACATGCATTGTAGTTTGAAACCAAGGTGATGATCGCTGTTCCTCAACTATATGCTACAATTTTGTGAAAATTGTAATCCATTCGAGTAAAATGCAGAGTGTAGGACCCAATACTCCAGGTGTACTGCAATGAGAAAAAGAAAGCCTAATAGTTATGTTAGCTTGAATATGATGGATTCATTTGGTGTAATCATGTCGGTTTGCTCTTCACACAATCGGAAAAAAAGTGAAGCTATACTAAAAGACAACATGAGCCAACTTCAGAATTCTAATTTATCCGATTACGTTATATCCATGGTGTGGTTGCTTCGGGTTTTCCAGGTTTATAACCTTGTAGCTTCCCCTTTTAAGCGCTAGGCTAAGCCATGGTTGACAAAACAGCATAACAGAGGACTAAATGCCCACAAAATAACACTTCCAGTCACATCTGTGCAAAACCTGCTGTTATCTTGTCCTATTTGTGGTCTTCTGCTTACCAGATTAATAGACTTGGTACCTGGAAAAGCCAATATTTTACACCTACCATGACATTATTATTGATTTATTGATAAATCTCAAATAAGCACATTAAGTATAATTGTTCATATGCTCCTATGAGATGATTAATAAGTTTATGATACCAAATGTCTAGATCACCATATGACTACAATATTTAACTCCATGCTAAGATGCAATAACAGATTGCTGCCAAAACTGTTACAACAAATTATAAGATGGATGATTCACTTAATGGTCATTGTTATGTTTATTCACATTACATGTAGAGGGTATTTGGTTCGTAATTGGAATCAAAATCGGAATGAAAATCAAAATGGGTTGGAGTCAAAATTGTAATAACTAAATCTCCCGAAGCGTTTAGTTCGTGATCGGAATCGAAATCGAAATAAAAATTTAAATCCATAAGAGAGAGTAGGAATTGAGTTTTAGGTAGATTGAGTTATTCTCATTTTGCTCCAGAATCGAAATCGGAATAGGACTCCTCTCAACTAAATGGTTGAAATGGGAGTCACCCATTCCCATTTCAATTCCAGACCCTAACTCCCCCCAACCAAACACCCCCCTTAATGATCTTCAAATCTTTAGGTGGAGACTCTAGGCATACATATAAGAGAATATTACATATTGATAATATTTGTCTGGAGTGTGTCTGGAATAGCTAATAATTTTCGTTGACACCATTTCTAACAAACAAGGACGTCGCAGTGCATAAGGCTTCTATATTTGCAAGGTCTACGAAGGGTTAGATAGACATAGCCTCACCTCTGCCTGGAGAGTAGCTGTTTCCATATTTCTAACACATAAAACCTAGGTCAAAATAGAGTAATCTTATTGTTGTACCAAGTCTCACCCTCTATTGAGATCATTTCTAATGCATAAAATGCTGTTTCCTAGGTGTTGAATGACCTGCATGAATGCCTTCCCTTCCTTGCATGAACCTTGCGAAGCAATGGAAGGAAAAAAAGGTTAAGAGTTAAGACCTTCCTCATTCACAGACCTATGATTTTTAGCAGGGTCCCTCCTTCCCAGCCTCTCCTAAAGTAACCATTTTGCCATAGAAGGATGGAACAGGCAACGTACTGCTTTATTGGATATTGACTGGGAAAAATAGCAGCTAAAGGAACATAAAAAAAGGATCATGCAAAAAAGTATTGGGGGATCTGATATAGATTGAAAAGATGGAAACCTAGGCTAGCTAGCAAAGGGGTTGGGATTTGTCTTGCCCTAATCCACCAACCAGGCAATACCTTAAACTCGGAGCTCACCCAAGACAGGCTGCCACCGACTCCAGAGACCAGCGGTCATGTGAGGAGAACATATTATGCATGAAGTTAATGTCTTTAACCAGATTGCTCTCGCAAGAGCCACCGTTGAAAGACCAGAAATGGCCCCTTCAAGGTATTTTTAGGCATGCAGTCATCGACAATTCTAACAATTTTACTTTGTTTAGCTGTCTTATTTATCCTAGTGAGACAATCTATGGCTTAAGATGCCAGAAAAGTGTGCCATAGCTCATAGAATCCAGAGACTGAAGGTTGGCAAATAAGTGATTGTTAATGATTGTCACCAGATGTTGCAACATGCAAGTGGGTCAAGTATAAAGAATTACAGCCAAAAAGTATATAACCAATTTATACTATATTTTCTGTAATACAAACAATGTATTTAAAGCACTGCTTTTGGAAGCATTTTCTAATTGATTTTGAACAGAAGCAGAAAATAGATGGAAACAATTGCTGAAGATGACAGAAATCATACCTGGAAAATTCTTCAGCTCTGGGGTGAACAACGAAGAAAAGTTGAAACCATGAGAGATTAGAACAGCAAGACAAGGTGCTACCTTATATCATCAAAAATAGAAAAACATATCACCTTATTTTTTCATGAAAGAGAATCATATTATCTTCTTCTGAGCCAACCATCTGTACAAACAAATCTGCCATTTATATTTTGTAGAAGAAATATTTTGAGAAAGAAAAATGGAAGAAAGATATTTGGATGCGAATGCAAGAACAGAAAGAGTTTTGAAGATTTCATTAACACAACAACTATGATCAAGTGCAACAAGAAAGCTCAACTCATAAAAGCATACCATATCAGCAAAGTGGTGTTTGCTAGATGTAACAGTGTGTGATACACGAGTTAATGTTATTATCAACTTTGACTTCCCTTGCCTTTTGCACTCAACCTCCTTTATCTGCATCTCAACCTTCGGAGGAAGTGATAGCAGAGATTCTTTGATATGGTTTCCAAATGGATATTTGCGGCCTGTTATTATTTCTATTTTTCTGGGATCAGCTTCTATCATACTTTCAAATGAATTAATTCCTGCTGAATTTAGTGCCTAGCATTGAAAATTCAGTCAAATCAAGAAACAAAAGCAATGCTGCAATGAACTAATGGAAGCAATATGATAATTAAGAAAAAGAGACCAGAAATGTGAAACCTTTGCCGTGACCATTCCAATGCCAGGGAGTTGTTTCAGCAAGAAAGGACTATCATCCCAGAGTTTCTGGTGGAAGCATTTGGCAAGAAGTATAGATTTTATAGCTCCCTTGTAGCTCTTTCTGTAGATAAAACACTCTTTCATGCATTTGGCAATCCTACAGCCATTCAAGCATATTGAGTTCATGTCCTGCATGAAATGTTGATAACTAGTGAGTGAAGACTAAAGTAGCATATAAACATCTCTTGGATTATCAGAAAGGAGACCTGGTTGAGGGACAAATCGTGAACTGATGGGTCACCCGTCAATACGTCATTTGCTAGTACAAATATCTTTTCCTCTCTTGTCTGTATACGCTTTTTTCTTTTTCCATTCTCACCAATAACATGTAAGCGAAGTCGACCTTCTTTGTCAGAGTTTATGTCATTCAGAAGCTTCTTTTCATTGCGTCTCAGCTGGATCCCTTTATTTTTTCGTAGGTTTCATTAACAATTGTACCTTACCGAAGTATAGTGACATGCTTAATACTAAAAAGCACATACAGGAAAGCTCTTCAGAACGGCAAATGATTTGAAGAACATCTTCCAAGTTGGAACTTCCAGGAGCTTTGACAATAAGTTTCATTGTCTCAAATTTCAAATAAAATTTTGTCATCAGTCTTCCAGGTTCTGCAGATAGAGGAGCCGGGTTTCAGAAAAAGATATTGGCACGCTTTAAGAGTTATTTTATGGTTGTAAAAGCCATGCACTTGCATTCTGTCTTTTCTTCATTGATGAGTATAGTTGGCAAAAGAGAACTAAAAAAAAGGGCATCCCAATGGATGAGGCTCCTGCCACTATAGGGTCTAGGGAGGGTCCTATGTATATAGCCTTACCCCCCCCCCCCATAGAGAGAGATTGTTTTCATATTTCAAACCCATGACACTTAGATCGTAATGGAGCAACCTCTCTGTTGTGCCAATGCCTGCCCTATAGTTGATAAAAGAATGAACCTAATCAATTTGAATTTGTCATGATGGAATCACTTTTGCTATATCTTCTGCATAACTTGATTCTTGTTATGCACTTTCAGCAATACTTCTGAGCAATTGACCATTATAGCTCTCATGATATTATAAGTATATCTGGCCATTGCTAAAAGGTGTACAGATTCATAACACATTTCTTAGGAGGATTTGTCATCCAGCTTCTAGTGAGACTCCCATGCAACACTACTCACATTAGAATGAATCAAATGGAAAACGTATAACCATAGAACTAAGCAGGAGCGAATTCAGCTGCAAGAAATGGAAGCAAAGAGCTAAGGGAACAATAACAATCATGAGCATCAAGCCTTTGATGCCAACTTTATGGTCCATCACTATTATTGTTGTGTTGTTCTAATATATTTGTGCCCTTTTTTTTAAGATTAGGAGGGGCTAATCCGCGCCCCCCCCCCCCCCTCTTTCTACCCTATACACACTCCACCCTTGGGGGCTGACTCCCACCGGAAATCAAACCCTTGCACCTTGCTCGAGTGGCAAAGGATCATACCCTCATGTGGAGGAGACAAAAGACATGTTTCTCTTCTTAAAATATTGGATAAATATCAAGATATGCAAAGAAAAAGTCATACATAGTTACAAGTGCAAAACAGCACGTGTAAATAATCATTTTATTGGCTATATCAATAATAATTAACACTTTTTTGGGAACTGTCAGGAATCAACTCAAAATTTATTTACTAAATCTTGCACAGAGTATGATGAGAAATATAGGACACCTAATGATTTTAGAAGGAAACCATCTTCGTCGGTCCAAATCATTCCACATTCTGATAATTCATTGATTTTTTGAATGCATATTTCTGTCAGTCAAAAAGAAAAACAATTAACTCTATGAAATTTAACCATATAATAACCAAAATAAATCTACCACTTTTCAGTAGTACCTCGTAAATGCTTTTCTAGGCGTTCACGAGGAATTCCTCTCTTAATTCCATAATTTTCAGGATTCTGATCATGCATTCAGATGTCAGATAACTAATTAGGCAGACATCTGTTCACCAGAATTACATCGGATGATAATGATGGCGTACCTTCTTTATCCGGACATACAAATATGAACACTTCAGCCACTCAATTGCCATGCTTATATCAGAGACTGTCATCTGAACAATCTCAGCATTTAGATGCTCTATTGCACATGAAAGCAACCTAAGATGATGACAACACTCACTATAAAGTAGTATAGATGATATTTGTAATAGCATAGAGTTATCAAGAATTCTAAATAGTGCAAATATATTGTATTTCTAGGTAAAGAAACTTACTGAGACTCCACCATTTCACATCCATTTAAGAGATTCTCATACAAGTGAACCTACATAGGTAAGAAACTATCAGACAGCCTATGTCACAGAAATTCTGATCGCAAATAGGTCCATAGTTATTTTCATATTAAAAATCTTGTGAATTAGCAGAGAGAGCCAAAATTAGAAAGACTTGTATCATGTGGAAATAACTGTTTCTCTTCTTGTCATGATGACAACTGTTCCAGTATCATCAAATGGTGGACGACCAGCCCTGCCACTCATCTGCGGATACCCACACATAACACATAAATTTCAATGAAAAAAGAAAAGGTGGGGCTACTGAATATAGCTGGTGCAAATTAAACAGTCTACAGTATATGATAATTATTGTCAAACTTTTTTAAATAATAAACATAAATGTATTTCAAAAATATAAATGGCCTTAAGATCAAACAACCTTCAATGGATCCAGTTGTATATGTATTTAAACAAAAATACAGAAAAATATTGTGTATGTATGCATGTATAAGTATCCAATATGAAGGCATGTTATTAGAGGTCGGCATAAGTTATGTCATTGAAAGTTAGGAAACAGATGGTCTTACATATAATGGTTAAAAAGAACTTGTCAAACAAGGTGATAATCTTCACAAGTAAATATGCTACAATTATTACTATACAGACCTCAGTATCATGTTGTAAAGATTTTTAAAAAAATGTTGCAGCTTTAGTACCAGTGGTAGCATTTTAAGAGTGAAATAAGAGAAATCAAGACAAACGTAGTATTACTGTATCATCAAGAAGAGCAGACATGAGTAATTCAGAGGAGGATGGGCACAAAGATATCCAACCTGCAGTACCATAGACCTTTCATATTCCAAGTAGAGGCCCTTTTCTTTGTTGCTGTGCAATTACAGGAGACACCAACTACCATGATTTGTAAAAATTTGCAAGGAGACATTGACAATAATAATTTATACAAATTTGCAAGAAAAGTTGAACCACAACCTTAAACATGAATTGAACTTACAAATATTGTGTTGATTTGATTACTACTGTGTGTGCAGGTAAGTTGACCCCGTGTGCAAGTGTGTTTGTAGTACAAAGAATTTGGAGATCACCCTTCAGAAAAAGACCCTCGATCAGGTTTCGATCCTTCGAGCAAAGCCCACCATTATGATAACCAACTGGAAGATAAAAGCCAAGGGAGTCACAATAATATCTGACTCTCTAAGAATATGAAAAAGCATTTTAAGTTAGATCCTAGCTGCAACAAGACAAATGAAAGGAGCTTAGATGATAAGGAAGAAAGTTCTAATGGGCAAGATTAAGACTGTTTAACAAGACAGTTTAATTCATACCACCATAAAGAATGCATGACTGCATATTTTTATCACTGCAAGATAAAGCAGCTTCCTTTAGTCTTTCTTGTTGTTGTTTGGATTTTATAAATGGATTTGAGTATCCCAGGTTCATTGCAGTCTGAGAGAGGCACTGTGCAGCTTCTTGTGCTCCTTTTCTGGTAGAACAAAAGACTAGCGCAGATTTTCCTTTTGAATGTTGCATGAGGATATCTGTAGCCAATGATTTAATGTTGGATATGAAGGAAAACTATCAGGAAAAAAAGGACAGGCTATCTAACAGTTGGAACTTGGAAGAGTTATGTCCTTACCAAAAATGAAATTTTGAAGGCGCTGCATGATAAACATGATAAAACAGAATAAGAACCATCATGGGGAGGGGAACCAACTACCCATCTAAGAGTAACTTCTTTATGGGAGGATGAGTGAATGTTGTTCTTGCATAAGTCATGGGAAATGAGAGAAAAGTGCAAGTAAATTGTAAAAGCTACCTTTTCAAATAAAAAGTCATTTCTTGCTGGAGCATAACCTGCAAAAGATATGAGAAATATTTAAAAGGGCAACCTCATGCATATATTGCTGATTAATAGCATTATGAAGAAACAATACAAGGTGCTTAGCTCCATAACAAATAATTAAATGAATATACTCAAAACTTAGTTAAATGAATATCATTAGAAACTAACATGTTATCAGTGGTATGCGATAAAAGACCATCTATAGCTGACACAACCTATAAGAATTTTATTGTTATTTAAAAAAACAAAAGAAATAAATATGAAATTGTCAGATTTAATGCAGCAAAGATAGAGGCTCAGACGGTTAAAGAAACTCCATGACAAGTTCGCTTACCAGATAAAAGGCAAATTACAATAACAACGGTTAAATTATCTCTCAAACATATAAAGCCTAAGCCATGAATTTGTGCATCGAATGCTACCAAATGCAATGCTAGAATTTCATTTATTACGTTGGCCATACTGTCATACCTCTTTGCTGTGGTTTCCCAACATATTGTATATTAAAACATGCTGCTCCGTGCCAAAATAATGTCAAGCCCATGCCGAAATAAGTTGACTTAACCACAGTTTCACAAATGGCATCATGACATATTTTATTGCTTTATAAAAATGAACAGAATTTTAAATGAATTTCAACAAGCATACTGCATTGAAAAAGCACCATATATATTGCATATCATATGCACTGTATTTGACTTGAGGCACAGAAAGAGGAATCTGGAAATTATTATTTAGGGTATCAGACATTTATTTTTTCTCACTGACCTAATTTAGGCTGAGATCACGATCTTAGATAAAACATGTTATGCATCAGTTATATTTAGCATTCTCAGGTGGGGTAGAAGAAGAAGAAGGATACCATAAACCTTGGTCATCAACTTTACTGGCCTCATCTCTTCTCCAAATCTGTGGCGCATATAGTAGAAGGAATGAGACAGCTGTCAGAAAACTTTATAGCCTCAGCTAGATTCAGTATGGGATACCTTTTGATCCCTTCAGGTGGAACCAAGAGCCACTCCGCTGGAAGATTGGAAATGCCAACAATGAAAGAGAAAAATATGATACTTCTCCTAGTAAATCTAATTTAACTACAGAATAAGAGTGTGAAAATCAGTTGCAGAAAAAATACACCATACCTAGGTCCTCTATATTTGGAATTGTGGCTGAAACTGCAAGAAAGCGAACATTTGACAAAGGACAAGAGCTCATCTCTGAGATGCGAGAAAGCATTTTTATCCTGCTAATCACTGCTTCTAAGGCAGCTCCACGAGTGTCGTTAAGCAAGTGAACTTCATCGATAAGTACAAGTGCAATATCACTAAAGAAACTTAAGCCACCATCCCTTATGCCATGACGGGTGACAGCATCAAATTTCTGTATAACAGCCAGTTAACATAAAGAAGGCACGCAACTGAATATGAAATAAATTACCTTATATTATTAGAAAAGAAAAATAAAAGGCAATTTTCTCCATTCACCTCAGGAGTAGTTAGAATGACATCTGCCTCTTGTATATTTTTTATCTCATAAAATTCTTTGTCCCCTGTCATCTCCAAGCAATTAATTCCCCATGAACCAAGCTTCATATTCCAATCACGGAGCTTTTCTTGCACTAAAGCCTTTGATGGAGCTATATAGATCTTTTTGCATTCGTCATAAAGAAACAAAAATCAATAAAGTTAGTCCCAACAGATATCTAATATTTGTCAATAAAGGGAAAAAAGAATTGCAGTATATACAGTCCATTTTGAATGATGACTTAGAATATCATTATATCATATCTATTTGTGTGCAGGTATGCATGTCTATACTTATCAATCCCACCCCAGAGGATTTATACAGTTCAGTGCCTTCAGTATCTCCACCATGTCTGGAGTCTGGACATATTATAGATGATAGCAACAAGAAATTTGATGGGATGGTTTGATCTTGAGTTAGCTATCAAAAGGCAGGTAATGAGTTACAGCACCCACTATATGATGTAATCAAAATTCATACAGCTATTATTGAAATATAAGAGAATCATCAATCAATTTTAGTTTTTAAGACTTGATACACTTGGTTGAAACCGATAATAAGGTCAAAAAAAAGTTTTCTATCAAAATTAAAGGACCCAAGTTTAATTACTTGCTTCATTCCATTTGGAGATTGCCTCGCCTGAAAACAGAAAGAAACACATGCTTGGTAGGTTAGGAGCATACTGTTTTAAGGTTTCCTTTTATGTGATTAAACCTTCCCTCCTGTGAAAGGAACCTTGAGAGAAGTCTCAAAATGCACAGCTCGAAGAGCACCGTTTTACCACTTCCAGTTGGTGCTGAAATGACCATGTTTATATCTGAGAGGAAACAACCAGAATAGCATTCGCTTTGCAGGGAATTAAAATACCTGTACACAGATAAAACACCATTACTTCTAAAAGCATCCTTGTCAAAATTTGAGAGCATGAGTGAAGTTCATGAAGACAGCACCCATCTTGCACTCATCAAGGCACTGTATTATTGCAATAATGCAGTGGTTTTAGGCTTTGTGAGGTTGATGAATTGATGGAAAATCAATATCAGATCATGATTTCAGATGATATTGCCAAAATGCTTTTTTGAGGAATTTGTTAGTTTGTCAGGATTATACGAGCAAGAAATTTTTGTAAAAAAAAAAGCTGGAATATCTGTCACCAAGGTATTTTATGGACTGTATTCATAACTCATTTAATAATTTGAAAGGTATAGGTTGTGTAATTAAGTTCAGAAACACAGAATCAAGTCTGTTATTGACCATACCTTCTATGCAGGGGGAATTGGGCCATCTCTTTGGGTACGAGGGAATATATAATCCATTTACAAAGTGGTACCAAATATAGCCAATTTTAGAAAAGCTTCAATGTAGCAAGGCAGACTCATAATATAACCGAACAACACAGTCCCGATTATACTAACTAAATTGTCCCTCTGTTATGCAATCAAAACTTACAGAATGAATCAATAAAAGCCAATGTTCCAGGGGGAAAAAGGAAATGTTAATACACATATTAGTTTATAATTGAGCCAAGCACCACCTGAAACTAAAAGTGGAATGAAAGGGTGCAGGCAAATCAGCTACAGATCTCAGTGAGTATGAGTCTGTGTATGATCCCATTTCTTCAAACTGCTGCTGATAGTCAGTTTGATTGCTTCACTTACCTAGTTAACAAAAAGAAGTGCAAAATTTGTATTACGAGATTAAGATTGCAAGACTAGGGCAAGAAAGAAAGATGCAATATATATTAGGTACTGAGACAGAATTTTAACCAGAAACTCTTAATTATTTGATCATAGCAGTGCATAGAGCAAGCTATGATGCAGCCATGCAACAGGGAGGGGGCTCTGAGAAAAATAGTGGTGCTGGTTTATTTTCTTGAAACGTTGTCTGAAATAGACTGCTGTGCAAGTACCCCACTTCATTCATTAAATCAAACAAATCTCAAGAACTGTGACACGTGCAAAAGGCATATGCACTAAAAGTCCTTATTATAGTGATCGCTTGAAAACCCTATCCATCAGTATTTCTTGATAAATCTTCTTCCAATAGAACTTCAGCAGATGTGTAGACCAAAAGCATTTTTTCTCCGTCTAATCGCATCCAACTAATAAAAACTTTCTAAAAATTACAAGAAACTAAAGAATGATTCGGTTTGAACCCCGAAACCAGCATCAAGAGGTTTCACGGATCTCTCTGTCTAACAAAAGTGCTTAAATCTAGAAAAGGACAGGAATTCTAGGGTTCTTGGATTGAAAAGATCTATAAATGCACAGTAGATTTCTGAATATATTTTCAAGAATCTTGTGCCATGTCCCTCGGATTCATTCCGGAAATCAAAGAAACCTCAAGAACCGCAAAACTTTTCAAGG
This sequence comes from Cocos nucifera, assembly GCA_006176705.1. Taxonomy (NCBI): domain Eukaryota; kingdom Viridiplantae; phylum Streptophyta; class Magnoliopsida; order Arecales; family Arecaceae; genus Cocos; species Cocos nucifera. The sequence goes on along the minus strand of QRFJ01000021.1, from coordinate 3,746,585 downwards.
ATAATGGGCGTAAAATAGCCATCACAAAATTTATACCGAAACAATCCTCACTTTATTATTTGTTTGCATCGGTACTTGGTGGGCCGGAGGGAATCAAGATTTTAAATACCTGAACCTCGGGAGCCAACAACACTTGGACTTGTCACAGCTTCTTACCTAACTCAAATGCTCGAATCTAGAAAAATATGAAAACATCCAGAGTTATTGGACGAAATTCAAGAAAATCTACCGTGAATTTCAAATATCTTCGCTTAAATTTCAAAAGAATAAAACGAGAGGAAGAGAATGGGAGGGGGAGGGGGAGGAGATCGGAGAAAGAGTAGAGCAGATGAGGTCTTTAGAACTCTTACTTGTTAGAAGGAATGAAGGGAGAGGAGAGGATCTGGTGCTCCGCAGGAACAGGCTGTGAAGGAGCGTGGAGGGGGTTGGGTGGACAAGGTCACAAGAGGCACGCATTGCGTGGCGAACTCATGCTGAGTCCGGACGAGCGGATGGCACAGTTTCATCCAGTATCAAACGGTCATAGCATTCTTCGCGCTCGAATTAAGTCCCGCCAATGTCACCCATAACATGCACAAGGCAATGTGAAGAATCTACGAGGGGCAGCGAGGTCATACGTCTCCTTGCCCCATCGTTTGCTTTGGGAAAAAATTAAGTGCATTCAACAAAACTACAAGTATTTGGTGGGTGTAATTGAACAAAAATCATATGAGATGGGTATAGAGTAAAAAATTATAGTCTAAGTTTTATAGTTTGTATGTTTCTCCCAATACCAATCTTAAAGAGAAAATTTAAAAGTCGAAGGTGACTCCCACTAATAAAGTCATTAATCTCATAATTAAAAATTAAAAAAATATGATATTCTCTTTTTTTATTTTTATAATATGCTTTTTGATTAATATATACTATGTGATTAAATGATACACACTAAGCAAATTGATTATCAAATAAGTCAATATACACCTTCAGATAAATTGATACATAATTTTTAAAATATGAAGTTCACCATACACAATCAGATAATATACATTTAGTAAATTAGTCATCTGGTAACTCAATACATACATCTAAGCAAATTAATATATAGTTTCTAAAATATTATATTTATCGGTACACACTGTATAATATGGTGATACATACTTATCGACTTTCTGATATATACTGCAAGCTTTTTTAATACACATCTAGCAATAATTCAATATGCATATCTAAATAAATTGATATATTTTTTTTCAACCATAGAGTTCACTAATATATATATAGTATAAGGTAAGGTGATATATGCTTAACAAATTAGTCATCTAGTAATTCAATATATATTTTTAAATAAATTGATATACAATTTTTTGAATATTATATTCATTAGTACACACTATATGATATGATAATACATGCTCACCGACTTTCTGATATATATTATAAGCTTCTTTGATACGTACCGAATAGTAATCCAATAAATATCTCCAAATAAATTAATTCATGATTTTTAGAACGTGCTTTTTTCTAGAGATATGTATTAGAAGACTATTGGATGTGTATCAAAAAAGTTTATAGTATAAATCAGAAAGTTATAATGAGTATATGTCACTAAACTATGTAGTGTATACTAGTAAACATAATATTATAGAAATTATATTTAATTTGCTTGAAGATGTGTATTAAATTACTAGATAACTAATTTGCTAAGTATGTATCATCTAGCTATATATTGATGAACTCTATATTTTGAAAACTATATATCGATTTATTTGGTGATGTGTATTAAATTACTTGATAATTAATTTATTTAGTATATATTATATGATCATGTAGTATATATCGATAAAAAATATGCACTGAAAATGAGATAGAAAAAGAATGACATTTTTGACTAACAACTCTATTAGTAGAAAAGTCAATGACTTTTAGATTTATTTTTTTAAAACTAGTGTTAAAAAAAATATGGCAAACTATGAAGCATACCCCATAATTTTTTCTCTAATATTCACTCCATATGATTTTTATTCAGTGTAATTTACAATTTTTATATTTGATTCCAGTGACCTATATGTCTTAGAGTATAACTTGTTGGTGTAAATAGTAAAGTGCATAATGTTACGATCACTTGCACAATCATGCAATAAATTGAGTAGGATATGATTAATGCTATTTTTAACAAGCACCATGAAAAAGTAAGTACTTCTCTTTTTTTGAAATAAGTTAGAATTTGTTTAGCATAATTCAACTAACAAGAATTTTACAAGCTTGATAAGTTAGAATCTTCAAATATTATTATTGGAGATAAACCCCATTCCCATCAAAGTTCAGTCTGATGCTTAGCCTAATGCAACTAATAATCATGGAAGAGCTTCGATCAAAAATTACTCCCCTAGCAGATGAACCCTAGTTGAACTCCTTTAGCAGCCGAACTTCTCCAGCGGATAAACTCCTTTCGAATTTCTCCAGCAGTCGAATTTTTGTAGGAGCCGAACTCCTTTCGAACTCCTCCAGCAGTTGAATTTCTCCAGGAGCCGAACTTCTTTCGAATTTTTTCTTCAATTGGATTTCTCCAGAAGTCGAACTCCTTCCGAATTCCTCCAGCAGTCGGATTCCTCCAGGAGCCGAACTTCTTCCGGACTTCTCCTTCAGTTGGATTCCTCTAGGAGCCAAACTCCTTTCGAACTTCTCCAGCAGTTGAATTTTTTCAGGAGCCGAACTCCTTCCGAATTTCTCCTTTAGTTGGATTTATCCAGGAGCCAAACTTCTTTCGGATTTCTCCAGCAATTGGATTTCTCCAGGAGCCGAACTCCATCCAAACTCCTCCAGTAGTCGGATTCCTCCAGGAGTTGAACTTCTTCCGAACTTCTTCTTCAGTCAAATTTCTCCAGGAGTCGAACTCTTTCCAAAATCCTCCAACAGTCGAATTTCTTCAGGAGCCGAACTTCTTCTGAATTTCTCCTTCAGTCGGATTTCTCTAGAAGTCGAACTCCTTTTAGATTTCTCCAGCAGTCAGATTTCTTCATAGCCGAACTCCTTCCAAACTCCTCCAGCAATCAGATTCCTTCAGGAGCCAAACTCCTTCCAGACTTCTCCTTCAGTCCGATTTCTCCAGGAGCCAAAATCCTTCCAAAAATTTCTCCAGCAGTCGGATTCCTCCATAAGCCAAACTCCTTCCAAACTCCTTCAACAGTCGGATTCCTTCAGGAGCCGAACTCCTTTCAGACTTCTTCTTCAGTCGGATTCCTCCAGACTTCTCCTTCAGTCGGATTTCTCTAGGAGCTAAACTTCTTTCGAACTCCTCCAGCAATCGAATTTCTCCAGAAGCCAAACTCCTTCTGGACATCTCCTTCAGTCAGATTCCTTCAGGAATTGAACTCCTTACGAACTTTTCCTTCAATCGGATTCCAAACGCCTACTTTCTTCGAACGATTATGACTGTTATTTATCAGTCTACTACAAGCAACCCCACTACCGAATGATTACGACTGTCATTATCAGTCTATTACGAGTGACACCTCTCTCCATAATAAATTTTATGTGACCCAGAGTGGCCCACTAATTACAATAAGCTCCGTCTATAAAAAGAAACTCTCTAGATACATTTTCTCTAAGCTCTCTTATCCTTCTCCAAAATTCTGCCGAATTCATATCCGAGCACTTCATTTCTGTTGGCTAGAAGAGTTGACTTGATTGTCGGAAGGTCCTGTCGGAGCCACCACCACCAACTTTGGATAAGGCTTTATTTTGCAGATCACCAACGGCAACCTCATCTTTTCCAACTTCAGCTTGATCCAACGTTAATCAGATTTTGCACCAACAAGATTGGCTCTAGAGGAAGGACCCTTTATTTCTGAAGTTTTCTTGATCTTAAAGAAGTGCTCAGCAGCGATCTCTTCTTTCTCTCTCGAGTTCTTCTAAAAAAAAATGCCTCCTAAAAAAGATTCGATCCGACGATCAACGATCTCTACAGTCAGATCCCATCTAGATACATCCATTCCAACTTCAGCTCTGATAAGTCAAGCTCCACCTATAGCTATGATGGATGTAGAGCAGTTCAACCTGCTGGTCCAGCAAGTTCGCGGTCTCACGAAAGCGGTGCAGGCCATACATCGACAGGCTATGGCTCTAATTCAATTAGAGCAGGCTGTTCTAGAGCTCCATGATCCGATCGAGGGATGGTCGATTCGGGCTAGCTGATTGATGACCTCCGAAAAGGAGAAACAAAGGGTGGAGAGCTATTGCTCGGACCATGATTCAATCCCGGGGGAAGCTTTGCCCCATTCCATCAGAAAATTCTGAAGATCAACGATCGTGAAGATCTTCTCAATTAAAAGCTTCAGAAAATAAACCGACGGATTGAAGAGCTCCATCATACTCCCTCCATGTATAGTAATAATATTTGCACTGACCTTCCTTTTTCTCAGAGGATTATGCAAGAGTCTGTTCTGTCAAACTTTAAGCTTTTCCAATTTGAAAGCTATGATGGAACCTCTGATTCGGTCGATCTTCTTAAAGCCTTTCGAACCATGATGTTGCTCCATAATACACCAGACGCCATCTTATGATAAGCTTTTCCATCCACCTTAAAGGAAGCAGAAAGAAACTGATACTCGATATTGAAATCAGGTATGATCTTCTTCTTTGACCAAATGAGCTATTAGTTTGTGACTCATTTCGTCAGCGGTCGACGTCCGCACCAAGGTTCGAATTTTCTGATGCATATCAAGCAAAAGGAGGAGGAATCTATCTGAGCTTATATCACCCAGTTTAATGCTACTGCATTGGAGATTCGAAACCTAGACCAGTCTATTGTAATGGCCGCACTCAAAGATGACCTTCAGAAGAATGATTTATTATTCTTTCTGGAGAAGAAGTATCCCAAAAACTTTATCGATCTGCTAGTTCGGACCGAAGGATACATCCGAGTGAAAGAAACCTTCAAATTGAAGGATGAGGAAGTCGCAGAAGAACAACAGACAGACGAATTTAATAAACCCGCAGCTGATAAAGGGCTGAATGAAGTTCAGCCACGCTCACGAACTCTCCTCGAGCGCAAGCGAGCCTAAACTTCTCCTCGAGCTCATCATCAAAAAAGCTCCGACAGAAGGGCATGAAGTTCTCCTCCTAGAAGGTTTCACAACTATGCCCCCCTCAATGTTCCAAAAATGTAAGTATTGATGAAGATTAAGGAGCAACTATTGAGGCCAGAAAGAATGCATACTCATCCTGGCAAGCGCAATCCTAACAAATACTGACTCTATCATCGTGACCATGGTCATGATACTGAAGAATGCATTTAGCTTCAAGACGAGATCGAGAGGCTCATCAGAAGAGGTCGGTTGGATTGATTTCTCAAACGTTGATCTGAAGTAAGAGAAGATCGATCGAGGGCACTACCACAGCCTGAACCACCAATAAGAGAGGAACAATAAGAAGATTGGCAGTCTCTCGGCATAATCAACACTATCTCTGGGAAACTTCGATGAGAAGAGGCCAGCGGATCTAGAGGATCAGTGAAAAGATAGAGGACTAAAGAACCCATAATCTTCACTGAGGTAGATGCACGGAGAGTGTAGTTTTCGCACAATGATACAGTTGTAATTTCTTTAAATATAGCGGACTATGATGTACGTCACGTCTTAGTTGATAATGAAAGTTTGGCTGACATCTTATTTTATCATGCTTTCTCTAAAATGTCAAAATCTAATAGTCAGCTTGGACCAATAAACTTTCTCCTAGTAGGCTTCGCTGGCACTGCAGTACCAGTTGAAGGTGTAATGACTCTAGCTGTGACTGCCGAGCAATATCCAAAATAATCCAAAGCACAGGTGGATTTTCTGATAGTAAAAGTTTTCTCTGCTTATAATGCAATTCTTGATCGACCTGATTTAAATGCACTTGGGACGGTGGTGTCCACTTATTATTTGAAGATGAAGTTTTCGATAAGTTATGGGATCGGAGAGATCAAGAGAAATCAAGCTCTGGCAAGGCATTGCTACTCAATAGCTCTGCAAAAAGAAGCACGGTCCGATCCTTATCCTATTGATGGGCTAGATGTTCGCGATGACTTTGCCGAAGAGCGAGGCGAGCCCATAGAAGATCTTATGACCATTCCCTTGAATGACGAAAATGCGGAGCATATGGAGCAAATTAGCTTCAATTTGGAAGATGAAGTTCGAGAGCAGCTCATCGCCTTTTTACGGAGGAATGCTAATGTCTTCGCCTGGGTTCCGACAAATATGCCTGAGATTGACGTCGAGGTTATGGAATATCGGCTGGCCATTGACCCCAAGCATCGATCAGTGAAAGAAAGAGTCCAAGGCCATGCACCAGAAAGGCAGAAGATAATAACAGAAGAAGTCAACAAGCTTTTCAACACTGGATTTATCCGAGAAGTCAGCTATCCGACTTGGGTCTCTAATATGGTTCTAGTTAAGAAAGTCAACGGCAAGTGAAGGATGTGCATCGACTTTAAAAAGCTTAACAAGGCCTACCCAAAAGATAGCTATCCTTTGCCCAGAATCGATCAACTGATGAACGCGACTTCTGGCTATGAGCTCCTCACCTTCATAGATGCCTTCTCTAGCTACAATCAAATTTGGATGGCACCGGAGGACGAGAAGAAGACTTCTTTTATTACTAACCATGGTCTTTACTATTATAGGGTCATATCCTTCGGGCTTAAAAGAGCAGATCGACCGCAATATGGAGATAAGATCTTCTCTGAGCTTCAACATCAACCTCGACTGATGGAGATAAGATCTCCTCCGAGCCTCAGAGTCTATGTTAATAGGAGATAAGATCCCCTTCAATTTCGGTTGGAGATAAGATCTCCTCCGAGCTTCAACTACAACTTCAACCTCTACTGGAGATAAGATCTTCCTCGAGCTTCACCTTCAACCTCGGCGGCTGAAGATAAGATCTCCCTCGAGCTCCACCTTCAACCTTGGCTGAAGATAGGATCTCTTTCGAGCTTCAATATCTACATCAATAGGAGATGAGATCTCCTTCAACCTCGGCTGGAGACGAGATCTCCCTAGCTTCAACTTCGACGTCAATCCTGGTTGGAGATAAGATCTCTTCCAAGTCTCAACTTCAACTTCAACCTCGGCTGAAGAGAAGATCTCCATCGAGCTTCAACTTCAACCTCTGTTGGAGATAAGATCTCTTCCGAGCCCCAACTTCAACTTCAACCTCGGTTGGAGATGAGATCTCCTCCGAGCCCCATCTTCAATTTCAATCTCGACCGAAGATAAGATCTCCCCCGAGCCTCGACTTCAACTTTAACCTCTACTGGAGATAAGATCTCCTCCGAGCTTCAACTTCAACAGATGTAGAGCCTAAAAAATAACTTCGACAGTCACCTTTTTGTATTTTCTTCTTTCGAATTTCAAACTCAAGAGTGGGGGGACTATTGTTGGAGATAAATTCTGCTTCCATCGAAATCCAGTCTGATGCTTAGCCCAATGTAATTAATAATCACGGAAGAGCTTCAGCGGCCAAACCTTAGCCAAACTCTTCAGCGGTCGAGCCCCAGCCGAACTCCTTCAGTCGGCCAAACTTCTCAGTGGTCGAGCCCTAGTCGAACTCCTCCATCGGTTGAACTCCTCTCAAACTCTCCCAACGGTCGAGTTTCTGCCGAACTCCTACAGTAGCCAGACTCCTCTTAGACTTCTTCTTCAGTCGGACTTCTTTAGGAGCCAAACTTCTTCAGGAGCTAGACTCCTTCCAGACTTCTCCTTCGACTGGGCTTTCCCAGGATTTGGACTCCTCCCAAACATTTTCTTTGATCGGGCTTCTACGGAAGTCGAACTTCCTCCGGATCCCTCCTTCAGTCGAATTTTCATAGGAGCTGAACTCTTTTCGGACTTCTCCTTCAGTCAAATCTCTATAGGAGTAGAACTCCTTCCGGACTTCTTCAGTTGAATTTCTATAGGAGCCAAATTTCTTTCGAACTCCTTCTTCAGTCGAATTTTCACAAGAGTCTAATTTCTTCCGAACTTCTTCTTCAGTCGGACTCCTATGGGAGTCGAACTTTCTCCACACTTCTTCTTCCATCAGACTCCTATGGAAGTCGAACTCCTCCTGGATCTCTTCTTCAGTCGGACTTTTACGGGAGCCGAACTCTTTCCGAATTCCTCCTTCAATCGAACACCTTGCGAACTCCTTTGGTTAAGTTTCTGCAGGAGCCGAACTCCCTCCGAACTTCTTCTTTAGTCAGATTTCTACAGGAGCCAAACTCCTTCCAAGCTCCTCCTTCAGTCAGATTTTTCTAGGAGCCAAACTCCTTCCGAACTTCTCCTTTAGTCGGATTCCTCCAACGGATTGCTTCCGGATGATCCTCTTCAGACGTATTTTCTTTAGGAGTTCGAACTCCTCTGAAATTGATATATGTCAAAGTCCACCAACCAACGCCTGCTTTCTCTGAGCTACGGCTATTAAATCTCGACGAACGTTCGTCATCAGTCTGCTACAGACAATGCTATAGACGGTGCCTCCTCTATGATAGACTCCACCAGACCTCGAGCGATCTGTTACCAGATGGTATGGCTGTCACTATCAGCCTGACGATACCTTTCTCTTTGTACCAAACTCCACCAGACCTTGAATGATCCACTGTCAGATGGCTGCAGCTATCACCATCAATCAAACTCCATTTATAAAAAGAAACCCTCCAGATACATTTTTTCTAAGCTCTCTTCTTCTTTCTAAAACTCTACCAAACTCTTACCTGAATACTCCATTTTTGTTGATCAGAAAAGCTGACTTGATCATCGAAGGATCCTGCCAGAGCTACCACTATCGACTTTAGATGAAATTTTATTTTGTAGATCATCGATGGCGATCTCATCTTCTTTCACTCCAGCTCGTTCCAACGTCAACTAGATTCTGCACCATAAAGGATAAGTCTTCAAAAAATTAAATGCATTAATATGAGATGGTTAAGTCTTCTCTTAGAAAAGAGAGATAGAAAGTCCTTGTTATAAAGCAAACCATGGCTGGGCAATTTAATATGTAACTTTTTTTTATGTTCATAGAGAAATTTCCTAAAGTGATACATTAAAGACTGATTCTCTTTAAGAAAAGTTACCAACAAAACTGGCTATAAAACTCCAGATGTTAACCGTCAATTGAAGTATTACCTATTTTAGAAATTCAATCTACTAATACATTTCCGTCATGTAGTTTTGGGTTAGTTATAGCAGATCTATCTCATTCTTTTTTCCTCAACAAAGATTGTTGAACTAGAAGACTGCATTACCTCATTATAATATTAACTAGTATTGTTGGAGATGAACCCTGCTTCTACTGAAGTCCGGTTCGATGCTCAGCTTAACGTAACCAGTAGCCATGGAAGAGCTTCAACGGATGGATCTTATCCGAACTCCTTTAGCCAGCTGAGCTCCTCAGTGGTCGAGCTCCTTTCGAATTTTTCAGCGATCGAGCCTTGGTTGCACTCCTCCAGTCAGCTGCCTATGGGAGCCGAACTCCTTCCGAGCTCCTCCTTCGGTCGAACTCCTCAGCGGTTGCACTCCGATCGAGCTCCTCAATGGTTGAGCTCCAGTCGAACTTTCATAGGAGTCGAACTTCTTTCGAGCCTTTCCTTCGATCGAACTTCTCAATGGTTGCGCCCCAATCGAGCTCCTCAACGGTCGAGCTCTAATCGGACTCCCACAGGAGTCGAACTCCTTCCGAGCCTCCCCTTTATCTGAACTCCTCCGGGAGTCCAAATTCCTTTGAAATTGGTATATGCCCGAGTCCACCAACCAACGCCCGCTTCCTTGAGCTACGACTGTCGAACCTCGGCGATATGGCCGCCACTACCAGTCTGGCGACACCTTTCCCTCCATAACAAGCCCCATGCAGCTCACGATCGGACGACATGGCCACCACTACTGGCGATGCCACTCTCTTCGTAACCAGCCTCATGCGATCCATGATCCATCAGTATGGCTGTCACTGTCCACCTGACGATGCCTTCCTCTCCGTATCGAACTCCATGTGGCTCCGACGACTCACTACCAGGTGGTATGGCCATCATCATCAATCAAGTTTCGTCTATAAAAAGGACCCTCCAGATACGCTAACTCTAAGCTCTAAACTCTCCTCTCCTTCTCAAAACTCTGTCGAACTCATTCCAGAGCACTCCATATCTGTTGGCCAGAGCTGACTTGATCGTCGGAGAGTCCTGTCGGAGCCACCCCCACCAGCTCCGATCGAGACTTTATTTTGTAGGTTCCCAGCGGCGACCTCGTCGGCCTTTACTCCAGCTGATTCCGATGATGATCAGTTTCTACACCAATAGATTTGGCGCTGGAGGAAGGAATTGCCTCGATTCTTGAGGCCCCCTTGTTCTTAAAGGAGTGCTCGGCAACGGTCTCTCTCTAGAGATCTTCCTTCTTCCTCTTTAGAGTTCTTTCTCAAGAAAAAATGCCTCCTAGGAGAGCTTCGACCCAGCAATCGACGACCTCCATGGTCCGATCCCATTCAGATCTGTCCGCTCCCACTCCAGCTCGAGTGGCCCAGGTTCCATCTATGGCTACGGTGGATGCGGAGCAGTTCAACCTACTCGTCCAGCAGGTTTGTGGCCTCATGAAGGCGGTGCAGGTCATGCATCGATAGGCCCCGGCACCAGCTCAATCGGTGCGGGACTCTCCAGAGTTATGTGGTCCGATCCAAGAACGGCCGACTTGGGCTACCTGACCTCCGATCTCCGGAAGGAGGAGGCAAAGGAGGGAGAGCCCCTGCTAGGACCATGGCTCGACCTAGGGGGAAGCCTCGTACCCATTCTACTAGAAAATTTTAGAGATCAAAGACCGTGAAAATCTCTTAGATCAAAGGCTCTTAGAAATGAGCCGGCAAATCGAGAAACTTCGTCACACTCCCTCCTCACGTGGTAATGACATTTGTACTGACCCTCCCTTTTCATAGAAAATTATGTAGGAACCGGTCCCGTCGAACTTCAAGCTCCCATAGCTCAAGAGTTACGATGGGACCACCGATCCGATCGACCATCTGAAAGTCTTTCGGATAACGATGCTGCTCCATGATGCGCCAGACGCTATCTTATGTCGGACTTTTCCCTCTACCCTTAAGGGAGCTGCCAAAAATTGATACTCGATACTTAAGCCGAGTACCATCTTATCGTTTGATCAGATGAGCTAATAGTTCACGATCCATTTTATCAGTAGTCGACGTCCGTGCCGAGGTTCAGATTCTTTAATGGCCATTAGGCAGAGGGAGGGAGAATCCATCCAGACTTATGTCATCCAATTTAATACTACCGCATTGGAGGTCCGAAATTTGGACTAGTCAATCGCCATGGTCGCCCTCAAGGATGGCCTTCAGAAGAATGACTTGCTGCTCTCCCTGAAAAAGAAGTATCACAGGGATTTTGCTGACATGCTAGCTCGGGCTGAAAGTTATGCCCGAGCAAAGGAGGCCTTCGAGGCCAAAGATAATGAAGCCAGCGGCAAGCGGCGAATCGGCGGGTCAGATAGGCCCACTGAAGAAGGGAAGCGGAGTGAAGCTCGATCACGTTCTCGGACTCCTCCTGGTCGTGGGCAAGCCCGAACTCTCCCTCGAGCTCGGAGGCAGGGAAGCTCCGACGGAAGAGCATGTTGAAGTTCTTCCCAGCATCGAATCTTTTTCCGACAACGATTCCACAACTACGCCCCCCTTAACGCCCCGAAAGCCCAAGTGCTGATGGAGATCAAGAAATAACTTTCAAGATCGGAGAGAATGCATTCCCATCCCAGCAAGCGTAACCCCAATAAGTTTTGCCTTTACCATCATGACCATGATCACGACACTAAGGAGTGCATCCAACTCTAGAATGAGATCGAAGAGCTCGTCAGACGAGGTAGACTTGACCGATTCCTACGGAGATGATCTGAAGAGCGAAAAGATCGACTGAGGGCGTTACCATCGAGTGGGGGAAACCAGCAAGAAGATCGGCCGCCTCTCGGTGTCATCAACACTATCTTAGGGAGACTTCAACAAGGAGAGGCCGACGAATTTGAGGGATCGGTGAAGAGGCGGAGGACCGCGGAACCCATGATCTTTACCGAGGTGGACGGCGAGGAGATCCAATTTTTGCACAATGATGCGGTTGTAATTTCTTTGAACATTGCTGACTACGATGTATGCCACATTTTGATGGATAATGGAAGCTCGGCCGACGTATTGTTTTACGATGCCTTCTCAAAAATGTCCATACCCGATGACCGCTTGGAGCCTATGAATTTTCCGCTGGTAGGATTCATTGGCAGTACCATACCAATCGAAGGCATAATAACTTTGACTGTGACGGCAGGGCAACACCTAAAATTGGCCAAAGCATAGGTTGATTTCCTAGTCGTGAGGAATCCGTTCGCCTATAATGCAATTCTCGACCGACCTGATCTAAATGCACTTCGGACGGTGGTGTCAACCTATTATTTGAAGATGAAGTTTCCGACGAGTCGTAGGATCGGAGAGGTCAGGAGAGATCAGGCTCTGATGAGGCACTGCTACTTAATCGCCTTGCATAAGGGAGAAAGGTCCGACCCTTATTTTGTTGACGGACTAGATGTCCACGACAACCTCACTGAGAAGCGGGGCGAGCCTATGGAGGACCTCGTCTCTGTGCCCTTAAATGACGAAAACTCGGAGCACGCGGTGCAGATCGGCTCCAACTTGGTAGACGAGGTTTGGAAGCAGCTCGTCGCCTTCCTTAGGAGAAATGCGGACGTCTTCGCCCGGACCCCATGGATATGCTGGGGATTGACGCCGAGGTCATGGAACATCGATCGACCGTCGATCCGAGGCATCAATCGATAAAAGAAAAGATGTGCCGCCATGCCCCGAAAAGGCAAAAAGCAATCATCGAAGAAGGTTTCATAGGAGGTGGAATGAAGTTCGGCCGCATTCATGACATCCCCAGCGCAAGCGAGGCCGAACTCTCCCTCGAACTCATTATCAAGGAAGGCCCTATAAAGATTTCACAGGAGGCGTAATGAAGTTCGACCGCGCTCATGACCACCCCAGCGCGAGTGAGGCCACCGAACTCTCCCTCGAACTCATCATCAAGGAAGCTCCGACAAAAGGGCATGAAGTTCTCCTATAGGTTTCACAAGAGGATGGAATGAAGTTCGATCGTGCTTACGACCTTTCCAGTGCAAGCAAGGCCCAAACTCTTTGAGCTCACCACCAAGGAAGCCTCGACAGAAGGGTGCGAAGAAGTTCTCCCCCCGAAAGGTTCCGCGACTGCGTCCCCCACAACGCTCTTCGAACTCAAATTCTCATGGAAGTTAAGAACCAGCTACCAAGACCAGAAAGATTACGATCTCCCCTAAGATCAGAAGGGCTACGGCCTCTCCTAAACATGCACGATTGAAGCAAGTAATGCCTCTACCATCACGACCACGGCCACGACACTGAGGAATACATTCAGCTCCGAGACAAAATTGAGAAGCTTGTCAGAAAGGGGTAGCTGGATAAATTCCTCCGATGCCAACCTGAAGCAGGAGAAGATCGGCCAAGAGTGCTGCCGTAGCCAGAAACGATAAGGAGGTCGGCTGTCTCACGGCGTCATCAATGTTACCCCTGAGAGGAGCTTGGTACTTCGGTGGACTGTTATCTCCCAGCGACAAAGCCAAGAGAAGCTTGCTCCAAATTGAGAAGGCCAGTGTGAGATAGAGGAGGTCGTCTGGCTCGGGACTTACTGCCTGAGGGAACCTGGAGGAACAATGCCCCCACAATCCTGAAACGGGGATGTGCTGCAAGTAACTTTCCTTCGGTAAAATTCTCCCCTTTCAATAATATTATTTCTGGATGCAAAAATTATGTGATGATAGGAAAGAAACAAGTGAAAGTGGCCCGTTAGGAATAGGAAGAGAACCTCATCCTAATGCGAGCAAAGTCGAAGGCCTCATTCACCTTAGACGAGATAGGGAGAGACGGACGATGGTCCGAATGTGCCTCCACAGTCCATTAGGAATAGGAGGAGAGTCTCATCCTAACGCGAGCAAAGTCGAAGGCCTCATTCACCTTAGACGAGATGGGAGGAGAAGCATGGATGATGGTCCAATTGTGTCCCCACAGCCCATTAGGAATAGGAGGAGAACTTCGTCCTAATGCGAGCAAAGTCGAAGGCCTCGTTCATCTTAGACGAGATAGAGAGAGAAGCACGGACGACTGTCCGAATGTGCCCCCACAGCCCGTTAGGAATAGGAGGAGAACCTCATCCTAACACGAGCAAAGTCGAAGGCCTCGTTCACCTTAGACGAGATGGGAGAAGAAGCACGGACGATGGTCCGAATGTACCCCCATAGTTCGTTAGAAATAGAAAGAGAACCTCGTCCTAACGTGAGCAAAGTCGAAGGTCTCATTCACCTTAGACGAGATAGAGGGAGAAGCACGGACGACGGTCCGAATGTGCCCCCACAGCTCGTTAGGAACAGGAGGAGAATCTCGTTCCAACGCGAGCAAAGTTGAAGGCCTCATTCACCCTAGATGAGACAGAGGGAGAGGCACGGACGATGGTCCGAATGTGCCCCCACAGTCCGTTAGGAACAGGAGGAGAACCTCATCCTAATATGAGCAAAGTTCAAGTTCGAGCTCCGAAATCTGCAGGAGATAAGATCTCTCCCAAGCGATCGAACCAACCTCAGCTGTAGGAGACAAAATCTCTCCCAAGCGCCTGCATCAATCTCGACTACAGAAGATGAGATCTCCCCTGAGCGCCCGAGTCAATCTCAATCAGAGATAAGATCTCTCCCGAGCGATGGCGACAACCTCGACCAGAGATAAGATCAGAGACGACCTCGGCCAGAGCATCCGAGGCAACCTCGACCAGAGATAAGATCTCTCCCGAGTGACCGAGCCAACCTCGGCCAGAGATAAGATTAGAGACAACCTCGATCCAAGCGACCGAGACAACTTCGGCCAGAGATAAGATCGGAGATAACCTCGGCCAGAGATAAGATCTCTTCCGAGTGATCGAGACAACCTCGATCAGAGATAAGATCAGAGATAACCTCGCCCAAGCGCTCGTATTAACCTTAACTGCAGGAGATAAGATCCCCCGAGGCAACCTCGATCGCTGGTGACAATATCGCCCCTGAGGAGCTCAACCTCCGACCTCGATCGTAGGAGGCAAGATCTACTTCAACCTCGGTGGGAGATGAGATCTCCCCCGGGCTTTAACTTCAACATCAACTTTGGCTGGAGATGAGATCTCCCCCAAGCTTCAACCTGAACCAGCACGGAGCCCAAAAGAGAACTTCGACAGTCATCTTTTCTGCACTTCCTTCCTTCGAATTTCGAACTTGAAAGTGGGGGGACTATTGTTGGGGATGAATTTCGCTCCTGTTGAAGTCCAATTCGATGCTCAGCTTAACGCAACCGATAGCCACGAAAGAGCTTCAGCGGAAGGATCTTAGCCGAACTCCTTCAGCTGGTCGAGCTCCTTAGTAATCGAGCTCCTTCCGAACTCCCCAATGATTGAGCCTTGGTCGCACTCCTCCAGTCAGCCACCTGTGGGAGCCGAACTCCTTCCGAGCTCCCCCTTCGGCCGAACTCCTCAGCGATTGTGCCTCGACGGAGCTCCTCAGTGGCCGAGCTCCAGTCGAACTCCCACAGGAGTCAAACTTCTTTCGAGCCTCTCCTTCGATCGAACTCCTCAGCGGTTGCACCCCGACCGAGTTCCTCAGCGGTCGAGCTCTAGTCAGACTCCCACAGGAGTCGAACTCCTTTCAAGCCTCCCCTTTAGCCGAACTCGTCAAGGAGTCCGAACTCCTTTGAAATTGGTATATGCCCGAGTCCACTAACCAACGCCCGCTTCCTCGAGCTACGGTTATCGGACCTCGACGGTATGGCCGCCACTACCAGTCTGGTGACACCTTTTCTTCCGTAACAAGTTCCATGCGGTCCGCGATCGGACGACATGGCCACCACTACTGGCAATGCCACTCTCTCCATAACCAACCTCATGCGATCCACGATCCATCTGTCATTGTCCACCTGATGATGCCTTTTTCTCCGTACCAAACTCCATGCGGCTTCGACTGCTTACTACCAAGCGGTATGGCTGTCACCATTAATTAAGCTCCGCCTATAAAAAGGACCTTCCAAATACGCTAACTCTAAGCTCTAAACTCTCCTTTCCTTCTCAAAACTTTACCGAACTCATTCCAAAGCACTCCATATCTATTGGCCAGAGCTGACTTGATCGTCGGAGGGTTCTACCGGAGCCACCCCCACCAGCTCCGGTCGAAACTTTGTTTTGCAGGTTTCCGATGGCGACCTCGTCGACCTCCACTCCAGTTGATTTCGACGATGGCCAGTTTCCACACTAATAAGTATTTTATTTAATTATTTTATCTACTCAAAAATCTAAGATCTAAAGAATATTTATGTATTTATATAATACATCATGATCAGATATAGGAGGGAGAGAAAACTGACCTAGGAGGGAAGGGGCAATAGCCATCGATGGCTAGTGATAATGGTCGATTGAGGGTAGGGGAGCGGCAATGACACCGACCGAGGAAAATGAAATCTATTCAATAAGCCATGCAGGAGAAAGAAAGAGAAAAAAAGAATGACATAGATTTTGATAATGGATTCTGGTGAGATCACTTGACAGTAACAATCGATGGTGCAACATAAACTATCGATGATGTCGTTCGTGCAGAAAAAAGAAAGGAATGAAAAAATGGAATGAATCGCTAATGATCAGGATGGATGGGATATAAATAATTTAAAAATATTATTCGAATTAATGTTTATAAAATTATTATTTATAAATTTAATTATAAAATTATTATTTTAATTATTATTTTTTATAAATAAATCATATTTCTAGTTAGGATGATTTCGTCACTTAAATCATCATTTAAAATAATATTTTTATATTTTTAAATAATATTTTTTAAATTAATTTCATCTATAAAATTAAGTTAGAATGGGTTAAAATAAAAAAAAAAATAAAAAATTATTTCATTTTAAGAAACAACACCTTGCACTCCTGCCTCTCTACCTTATCGCAGGGATGGCGTACCTACGTCCCAGCCTCGGGCTCGGACAAAAAGCCTTAGGTTCGAAAACATCCATATGGGACCTACTATATAAGCTTTTACTCCCCTCAACCAATCCCATGGCTCTCCCTTCAAGGAAATTCTAGCACTTTCCCATAAAGTTTTTCATCTCATCCTTCCCTTCTTTCCTCCAACACCTTTCACTAGGGTTTTCGCTTCTTCAGGCTCTTGCTTTCATACTGGGTATTCGGATTAAATTCAAAAAAGCATTTGAGAATCTCAAGGGTACTCTAATCTCTACCATTCCTTTCTTTTTAAAGCTGAAGTGTTCAATCAAACATACACACATAAAATGAAAGAAGGGGGAATAGAATACACACACCTCTGTCTGGACAAATGGAAGCTTAAGAATCAAGTTTTTAGTCTATTTTCACTTTTTTTTTTCCTAATCTCTTTGGATGGAGTTCTGTGGTCGCTATATTATATTTCTCAGCAGAGACAATATAGATTTTTCCCCTGCAAGAAGATTGAAAAAAGAGGTATTTAATCTACTTTTTCTTGGATGAATTTAGGTGAATAATAACCAGGCATTAACCCTTCTCCTCTGTGACCATTTAATTATTCTGCGGTGGTTGCTGTGCCCGATCACTTTAATTGGTGTTGATAGATCGATCTAGTCAATCAGACTCATCAAATGTAAATATGATGTAAGAGGAGAAAATAGTTATCTTCTGGTCGATCAGACTCATCAAATGTAAATATGATGTAAAAGGAGAAAATAGTTATCTTGCAACGGTGAAAGATATAGTATTGGATATCTCACTAATATTTCAGTGATGAAGGGTAGAGAACCGAAACATTCTACATCAAACTTGTAAACTGTAATGTAGAGGTCTACCCCATATCCCCAGCTCTGTTTAAGTATTTCAGCATATTGCTGTGTGCATCATTGTCGTTCTCTTCCTGTTAAAATTTTCAAGTACGGTTAGAAAGTAAGCATGAACCTTAGTCTGGATGCAGCATAAATTCAGGTAAAAAATCGTGCTATATCTGTTTGACTGTGTCTCTGCATCTCTACCTCTTATTCCAAATTGTAACATTTTATGGTCCCCATGACAGAGATGTACTTTGTTAGAGAAGATTACAATTGTATCTTTAGTATATAGATTTTTTTGGTTCAAAGCTTTTTTCCGCAAATATGGCTTATATCAGATTTTCAATGAAATTTCTAATTTAAATATCATTTGGCTTTAATATTTGATGAGTCATGTGGATATATATGTATGCATGCATGCATGTGTACATACTATATATATATATATATATATATATATATATATAGCATCTAGTTTCTTACAGATCCCATTTTCATCTTAGTAATAAATCTCTATGCACTCTACACTTAAAGGCATCAGTAACTGCAATAGAATTTCCCCTACTTTTACCCTTTAATCATGTGTAGTGGTATGCTGTCTCGGTACCAAGCCTCATACTAGTGCCACATTGTTATTGCATCGATACTGGGCTGGTTTGGCATATGTGTACCAAGGTATGCCATCTCGATACCAAGCCCCATACTAGTGCTACATTGTTACTGTATCAATACTTGGCCGGTTTGGCATACCTGGCGGTACAACCCCATATCATGTATTGGTACTGAATCAGTATGATATATCATACCTAGATTGTGCCAATACCTTCACTTTATAGCTCAATATGCCCCCATATCGCGTGCTGGTACCGAATCAGTATGATATGGCATACCTGGATGTGCACCAATACCTTCACTTTATACCATTACAAATTTCTTTGTTGTAACCTTGCAAAATTTTTCGGTCCTGTGATTGTTGCCCTAATATTATGCTTTGTTTTCCCATATCCCTACCTTATTCGCCACCATTGAATGCCACTATGACATCTGGCATATTTCTTGTGTCAGGGCAGATTTTTTCTATACCAACATTATTTTCTAAAGTGATCTGAATCCTAAGGAGTACAGGACCAATGGGACAGGTGGATTCATGTTTTTGTACACTCAAAAATCTAGGTGGGCTTCATCAGGCTGCTGTTTGTATCTGACTGAAGCCTAACCATGCTTCAGCTGAGACAGAGAAACTTGTTGAAGCCCTTGGTATGACATGGAACCAGGGATCGGGAAGGCACTTATCAGTCATCATCCCCATATATTACAAAATACATTGGTTGGTGTGTCTGTTGCATGTGGTGCAATGCAGCTTCTAAATATTGCAGTACAAGGGTGTATTGGTCTTGCATTTGTAGGTGCATCTCATGGTGTGGGCTTGCATCTACTCTTGGTTTGTGGATATGGGGTAGTTTGCCCTGTATTGGTTGCAGTATATACCTTGGTGTGGGGCAGTACATACTGTGATATGGTCGCCTTTTCAAACTTTGGGTGTAATATGGTGGTCAGTCTAGGTCAGTGGACTGGTAAGAGTTGTGGATTCATTCAACTACTTGATCACAACAGGGATGCAAGGTTTCAAATCTTGAGGATTGCACCATGTTGGTGGCCTGCTTGTATGATCTTTCATACAGGGCCATATCCCTTGATATGACCTGATATACCTCAGTAGGAATGAGCAAAAAATGAATGGAATAGAAGAGTGCTCAGCCATATTCCTCGATACAGGGTTGATATGCTTTGATGAGGGTGGTACGGCATGACAAGTACCCAATTCCCCTGATATTGGAACTTATCAGCCCCTATCATACTAGCTTATGACTGGAGTGGGGCTAGTATGCATCAGATTTCAACCCTTGTGGGATAAGAGAGTTTCAAGTGAAACCATCTTGTACAAAGAAAATTGCTTAGTAGCTTTCATTTTGTACCTTTTACTGGCAATGTCTAGCATATCGAGTACAGACTGCATATAAAAGGAGCATTAGGAAGTGGCCTATCAGCAGAGTAACAATTTTTTTTTTAAAAAAATTTTTAAATTAATGGTTTCTATGTTGCTTAATTCCTACAAAAAAGATTTCTGTTTTAGTCTAGCATTAGTTGTGTTGATGTCATTAAATCAAGCAGAAGACTATGGTATACATGTTGGACAGGCTTCGGCTTAGGCTATGAATCAGTTTTCATTTGTACTTGGATTTCGGACTTTGGCCTTCAGTTCAGTTTGTTTTTTCATTCAGCTATGCTAGCTTTTCTAAAAAGTTGTATTTCCAGAGTTTTTGAGTATATGTATACGGCTGGTTCATAATGTGCTTGTATACGTTCATTCTATGTAGATAGATATAGAACAAATTGCAATACTCATTACAAATTCATCAAAACTATTAGACTTTATTGGTTTTATGGCGCGCATTGAGATCCATGACAAACATTTATCGAGTGCATGATCATAGATTTTCATGTGTTAAATTGCCAGTTTTATCACCACTTCAGATAATTGTGCAGTTTGATGCATTTTCTGTTTTGGGGTAAAGCTTCTGGCATTCTGCCAATGCTTGACCTATACAGGTTTCATGAACTTGCAATCATCATTAGGTAACACATGATGGTCTATTGACTGTCAAATTGGTCTTATGCTCTTTAACTTTATTGCAAATGATTTCGGTATTCGATAATTGATACCTGTAAGTTTTACTTCTTGCCATTTGCATCATTGACTTGATTTGTTTTTGGTTTCAGCCTCTGGAATGAGCTTTGCAGACTTTGTCGACTTATGCAGTGATGAAGAAACAGAAGTAAAAGATGTCGATCCTGGTATAAGATCAAGTTCAGTTCAAAAGAAAGCAAGGCCTGAAATTACAAATAATCATCCAGAGATTGAAGAATTTGCTACCAAGCAAGGATTTGATTTAACAAGTTCAAATCAAGTCCCAAATGGCTGCTGCAGAACAAACCAAGGGCATTTACCCACTTTTTGCCATCTGCCCGAGCAGCCTGACTCGGTGCCACTTTGCCGTCAGTTCTGGAAAGCTGGAGATTATGTAGCTGGAGTAACTTTTGAACCAATTTCTAAATGTATGAACTCTACAATCTGTTTATTGTTTAAAGCATAAATTAGGTACATGATGAAGACTGCCTGTCTTTCCATATCTATCTTTTCTCCATTTTATCTGCTAACATCTTCATGTACCTTCAATTGTTTTTGTCCTGTTTATGTAGGTGTCCGAGGTCGTTTACGTGTACATCC
The DNA here is from genome assembly GCA_006176705.1 of Cocos nucifera. Taxonomy (NCBI): domain Eukaryota; kingdom Viridiplantae; phylum Streptophyta; class Magnoliopsida; order Arecales; family Arecaceae; genus Cocos; species Cocos nucifera. The sequence goes on along the minus strand of QRFJ01000021.1, from coordinate 3,725,422 downwards.
CAAATTTCTTCTTTCAAATGCCACTTCGCATAAGTGGGCTTTTGGCGGTGTGTCCAATGTGGAACTAGTTTGCAAATATAGATCTCCTTTTTTTTTTTTTTTTTTGCATAACTGATTCTTCAATTTATTATTTAATTTTTATATTGCAGCCATAGCAGAATTGCTTGATAATGCAGTTGATGAGGTAGTTATCCAAATCTTTTATTATCTTAAACTGGAAACTTTAATGAAATTTTTATTCAATATCGTGGTTGTTTTTATCAAAACTTTTCTGTCACTCTGATGTACCCATATTCTGTAATGTTTTTTTTTATAATGTTTTACATGGAATAGCTACAAAATGGAGCTACCTTTGTTAGAGTAGATAAAATCACAAATACACGAGATGGAAATCATGCCTTGCTGATTCAAGGTATTTCTAACATAATTAAATGCCTGATATCTTCTTCTGTTCCATTGGCCTTCATTATTTGTATGATTGTCAACTGAAAATTTTTCTGTTAAATTTGTTAATAAGATGATGGAGGTGGAATGGATCCGGAATCTTTGAGGCGTTGCATGAGCTTTGGATTTTCAGATAAACAATCAGAGTCATCAATTGGACAGTGTATGGATCCTTGGCTAATTATTTTGATTGTTGCCAATTTAATATGCTAATATTTTTACTAATTAGTTAAGCATTCACCAGATGGAAATGGTTTCAAGACCAGCACGATGAGGCTTGGAGCAGATGTCATTGTTTTTAGCCGCTGCATGAACAGAAGGTTACAATTTCTACCAGTTTTGAAGACTTTTGGTTGTGTTGCTTCTTTATAGATTGGCCTGCAGGGATTTTGGTCTTTTAAAAGCTTGAATATCTTAATATTTTATTATTAAAGTGTTATATCACCTTATTTCTCCACATGGCATAAAATTTACCCATTTATTTGGAATGCCAATGTGGATCTCTTTTCTATCATTTCTATCCAAGGCCAGGACCTTCGAAAACAGGCCAACACAAATGCTAATATTTTGTCTTTCCTCACTAATTTGGTCCAAGTTTGCTCTAGCTCTCTCCACACTCTTCTCGGACCTATCAACTTGGATATGCATGCCTCCTTATTTGGACCATCTCTGGTCTCCGCTGCAAACATCCAAACCTTGATATGCATTCAAGCATGCCACAAATTGCTAGACTCAAGCTTTGATTTGTGAAGTTATTCCATCTCCTTTATAATTTAAAGTGGTGGCTGGTGATCACATGACGCTTAAAAGGTACATCCAATTTATCCTTGTCCGATTTGGGACACCCTAGTGAATCTCTTCAATAGCTGCAACTCTTCAACAAGAGCCAATGGAAAATTCTTTTGTCCCCCGGTTCTCTTAGGTTCTTATTCTTTTCTTACATGTGCCAACCCTTTTGTGTTGATATCTCAAACTAAACACATGCATATAGTTGTCTAGATTTCCTTGAAACTGTATAATTTTCTTCTTGTTTGAAATGGATGCTAGGGGCCATTGCTTGGTGCAATGGTAAAGGCTTGGGGCTGGAAAGCACAGTGTGCAGGTTCAAGTCCTAGGGCAGCCACTTTGTATAAAAAGTGCCAAATGTCAGGTCTTTCTCCAGTCTGCCCCTCTGAGGACTATGGATTGCCGTGACCTCAAGTGGGTAATAGATTTTTGTTTGGATATGGATGCTAAAATTAGAAATTCATAATGCAATACTACTTTAGAGGGAAGAAATTTCCAATTGAGATCTACTATTAGCTAAAATATTGATCGGTTTCCAATGATCTCCTATACAGGTATGTTATCTTTATTCTATAACTCACAGCTGTTGCTACCTAATCCCTCTAATTGATTGATTTTTATTTTTAAAACTCAAAGTGTTGCATTGATCTGCAATAGATCCTGTCCTTGCTGACATATTTTTATTCCATCAGGATGTTAACTCAAAGTGTTGGGCTTCTTTCTTACACCTTTTTGAGACAAACTGGTTGTGATGATATAGTAGTACCAATGGTAAGTTCAATGATAAGAGGTTCTTCTTTGTGTGCTCCTTGGTTCATCCACATAATTACTTTCTTTCTGCATGTATGTTGTCATGGAATTAAACAAAGTCTATTAATCTGATTGTATAACTTAGATTTATCTTGACACTAACAAAATTCTTTGCTTGCTGCAGGTGGACTATGAGTTTAATCCATCAACTGGTGTATTTCAAAGTTTAATCCGCCATAGTGAAAAACAATTTTCTTCTAATCTGTCTACTCTTTTAAGATGGTCTCCATTTGCCACTGAAGTTGGACTGTTGAAGCAGGTAAGCTGAAAAATATCTGTTCCTGTTGTTGACTGTAAGCCTTTTGTGTATTAAAGCTGGGTTCACTATTAGCTTGCTTGAAGCACATAAAATGCTAAAATATTTCTTAAATAAGAAAATGACCTGCTCAATTTTACTAGATGAAACAGATGTGAGAAGCAAAGAAGCAAAACTTCTAACATGATGAGAAAGAGAGGAGCAAAAAAGAAATGATTGGAAATATTATAAGAGAATAAAAGACAACCATGAGACCAGTAGGTTCTTTGGTAGGCACCTCAAGAAGCATTCCAGATAATATATAGATGATGAGTGGAATTCTATTAATTTCAGAGTATTGCAATATCTTGATTAATTAGGCTACAAAACTCTTGATACTCAACCGAAGAAATTCTGCATGTTTTTAGGTAGTTAAAAAATTCAAATTTGCTTTCCTGGCTAGAGTTGGCTATGTGCATTTGAGAATGGCAATGAAAGAATATAAATTCTCTCTATTTTTTTTTTTAAACTACATCTTTCAAATTATTTTTCTTGTTTGTAGCTGGTGGATTTTCATCGTAAACTTGGCATTCTTTGTTGGATCTTGCTACTGATATAGGCTTATTGCTGTGATCATGCCTGGACTTAAACATCTTATCCTTGATATGGTTTAGTAACCATCATCCTATATAAGTTTTATTTTTCACCTCTCTTTTGTCTCTCTCTTTCTCTCACATCTTTTTGGTACTTGGTTTGAAAAATTATCAGTGTCTTCTTTATACAGATGTATTGTAGAAAAAGAACAAATAATCATATCTCTTGGTGCCATTTAAGGAAACACAATTAGAGGATTGCTGGTGCTTCCACAATCCCACATCCTTTTCTTCACTCTATAAGTTAACTTTTGTGCTCTCTTTCCCCATCTCTTAGCTTTAAACTCACTTTTGTCTCTAATATAATAAGCAGTTTAATGACTTGGGGCATCATGGCACAAAAATTATCGTGTTCAATCTATGGCTCAATGATCATGGAGATATGGAGCTTGATTTTGATTCTGATGCAGAGGTAGAATTGTTATTTATATTAAGTGTCATTGTTGTCATCATCACCATTCTTTTTATGTCATAAGTGGATAATGTTCTGATTTTGCATAAATGTGGTCGTAAGTATGTGATGATTTGTTGTTTGTTGTTGTGATTTTTGCTGGAATTCCTTAAATGTTATATAAATATATATTTGAATCTGTAATGGTTCTTAATGCCTTTGTTCTGGAAACACTTTGATTACTTATAAAATTCTGAAAACACTTTGATTTCTGAAATGTTTGAACATTGGAAAAACATTGGAGTGCCCCCGTAGTTCAATAGGTGTCTTCTTTTGTTCATATTTAGATCCTTCTTCCCTTTTCACGACTAATTCTTGCTTTTGTAGTTTTTGGTCCAAATATGAGATTTCACTGGTAGATCATGCATGTGATATAATGTTTTATCAGCTCAACAATTCATATCCATTTTAAAGATAGGGGTTCTTTTTTGTGGGGAACCTCCATGTTTGCAGGATATTATGATTAGTGGAGCACCGAAAATAGTGCAAAGGAAGATTATAAACCAAAAGCATATTGCAAATCGACTTCGTTATTCTCTTCGAGTAAGTTACAAAATTCCAAAGTATTATTTCGCCAATATGTTTTTATTAATTTTTTAATCATATTTGAATTTCTACAGGTATACATGTCTATATTATATTTGCATTTGCCAGGAAGTTTTAAAATAATTTTGCGTGGGCGAGTTGTTGACCTGCACCACATAGTTAATGATCTCAAATTTTGTGAATGCATCAGATATAAGCCACAGGTTGCAGAAAACATGGAGGTATGTTCTTGTTGCAGTTTATATGATCAAACTCTAGATTAATAAATATTGTTGTTCACTGCATTAAACGATCTTCCATGCTATTTCTGAACAAAAGTTTGGCATTACCAGAAATGTGGAGTAAGAACTATTATCTTGGTTACTAGATGAAACTTCGTCTTCAGATTGGAACGTATGGCAACATGACTAACATGAATCATCTCATCCACTTGGAGTTATCTCCCATATGTAGTCCAATTATTTGCAATTCTGTATTCTTTACTTTATCAGAGTTTTAAGCATTATAATTCATATATACAATAGGCAGTGATGTTTCAAGCACATTCGTGCTGTTTGATTTTGTCATCATTTTCCAAACTGATATATTATGGCACATGATCATGAAACTGTAGAAGCAAAAAAAAAAAAAGAACAGTGAACTACTCGTTTCAATTCTGAAATCTTGGCTTAAAAAAATTATTGTTCTTTTTTCTTTTTGTGAAAATTTTATTCCTCTTTGATAATAACATTTACCATGCTTTCATTGTTTGTGCCCTAGTTCTGAATGCTGCATGTTTTTCATTGATTACAAGCTTAGAGCATTGGCTTTTGCATGTTTCAATCTATTAATAAGAGCTTATGGTCATCCTTTACCTCAAACAGTTGAGTTTGAAGGGAAGCTATTAGCAAGTGAAAATCAACTAGATTCCAGGACTAGGTAGCGTTTCTTAAGTGGGGGAAAGAGTAGGGCTAAGAAAATAATAATGTATCTAGCTATTTTCTTCCATGATGGTGCTAAATGGAGTCATGAAGATATGATGCCGAATGGGGATTTAAAACATAATTCGAGTGACTGAAGTATTGATTACTTCTTTCTGCCCCCTTTTTTTCCCAATGCTGGTCTGGAAGATTGCAGAAAAACAGAAGAACCATGCCAGACTGCCTGTTTCTTTTGCGTTCAAGGTCGTTCAACAGTTATTATTCTACATTATTATAATAATGTGCTAAGATTCTGTTTTTCTGGTTCACCCAGAAAGGAAAACTATGTTCATTTCTAGTATAATTGTCCCATTTAATTGGTTTGCAATTTGCCATGATAAGCACCCTTCTAATATAGACTTCTTGATTTTAAGCATCGTGGTTTTTGTTTCTTTCTAATATTTTAATACAGGCCAAGGTCATCACCACCATTGGATTTTTGGATGGTGCTTCATACCTCAACATTCATGGGTTCAACATCTACCACAAAAATCGTCTTATATTGGTATGAATATTGTTACTGTTTTCTTTTTGATATGCTATTCCCTGTTCCTAGTTGCTACCATCGTGACTAAATCTGTTCATTGAGTGGGCCGAGCTCCGCCCAAGGTATAACTAATATTAGTCAGGCACGGGCCTAGCCCAGCCTCGCCTTCAGGCCTATTTCTCAGTTCCAAGCCTGGTAGTTACTCGGGCTTCGAGCTTTGGGCCAAGTCTTGGGTTTTTAATTTAAAAAAATGCGGAATGCAGAAGGAAAGAGGGGAGAAATCTTTTCGGGTGGAGGAGGGAGGAGGTGCTTGATGACAGCATCTGGGGAGAGAGAGGAGGTGCTTGAAGATGGTATCGGGGTGGGAGAGAGAGGAGGTGCTTGAAGACGGCATCTGGGTGGGAGAGGGAGGGAGAAAAGTGTGGTGCTTGAAGGGAAGGAGGAGGAGGAAGAAGACGGAGGACGATAGAGGAGGAGGAGAAGGAAATCTGTGGCACCTTTCCATTGGCGGTGGAACCCAATGCCATCTTGTCAGAAGGGGGTGAAGGGTGGTAACGATGGAGGATCAAATCACTGGAGGGTCTACAATGGTGGAGGCATTGGGTGCCGTCCATGGAGGTGGCTGAACAGAAAGCCATCTCTCCTCAAAAAGAGGCAGCAGGGAACCGGCCTTTGGGTTACTTTTTTGATCTATTATTTAAAATCCATGCCAAGCTTCAAGGCCTAATCCCGAGTTCGGCCTTATTAATAGACAAGCTTATACTCAAGCCAGACTCAGGCCCATCCGAAAGCCTCCAGGCTTGAGCGAGCAGGCTGGCCCATGAACAGATCTAATGATGACACCCTTAAGACAGCAATTAGTCTTTGTGAAGCTTGCTAAAGTCAGTCTTGAAATGGATTTTCTCCTTCCTACAATGCTTGTGACCATCTCTCGTCTGGTTTGTTTCTTAGATCTTGTATTTCTTTAGTGTTTTCGACCAATATTTTAAGTCTTGATACTCAACCCCGTACCGGTACATTATTAGGTATGGATTGGACATATAAAATGTGTCTCCATGTCAAAACTTGGTATGCTGTTAGAACAAGTACAACACCCATTGAATGTGTCAATGTAGGGGTGTACCGAGTCCCTAGTACAATACCACCATACCAAGTTGGTACAATAAGTCTTATACCAGCTGGCATAGATTGGTACTTATAACCTTGTTTTCGATGATAATTCTTGACTACTTATTAGGATAATAATACAAGAATCAATTTTGCCTCTGTGCTCTGATTATATTACTTCAGGCATTTTCCTATTTGTCTTATCTGATATTCTTTAAATTTATTATTCCTATTTCCTGGCCATTCTTTATGTAAGGAATGATTAGAATTGTGTCATGCAATGCATAGTTGAAAATTTATGAGCATGGTTTTAAGTCATAACTTTGTTTTTTTTAGTCACTGTTCCTGTGAAAACAAAATCATTTACTGCTTTTATTGAATTAGCAAGAAAAAATTTATTCTCAAAACAATGGCAATCAATAATCAGGAGGCTTCATTGAAATAGAACTTATTATCCCTTTGGGTTGTTTTTGGTCATTGCTTATTCATTCCCACTTAAAAGAAGGAAGGAAATTGATGGACTGCCTTTCTTAATTAGTAGGCAATATCAAGACACTTGCCTAAACCAGATCAACTTTTAATCAAATTGGTAAACTAGATTTGTATTGGTACTCCAAAGCATGTCTGAATCATGCTTTTTTTGTGCACATTTGGTGCTTCAATTATTATTTGCAGAGCAGTAGAAGTTAGAACTTTCTCAAACTTTTTAATATAGTCTTGGAAATACATGTTTCTTCTGAATAGTAGGAAAAAGAAACAATATTTTGTTGGAAATTAGGAAGAAAGACTGCAAAAAAAGAGGCAAAGAAAGAGGTTCATAGACCCAAATATCTTTTTGGCACAGTTGATGCTTGCTTCTTCGTGGCCATTTTTACCTTTATGGTTGTATGCATATCTTTTTCATCAATGTTAAATGGACTTTCTATTGTTTGCATAAGGTTAATTCTAGAATCTAAATCCATGACAAATATGAGCCATCCTGTGCCAGACCTAAAATAGATAGTGAATTTTAACACTTTGGTTATCTAAATTTCTGACCCCAAATAGTTGGGACATGGCTTGGTGGTCATAGCCATGCGCTATCTGATCTTTGCTGATAAGCTGGGAAACCATGTTGGTTAAAGCCTGATATCAGTTATGCTGAGACATAAATCCTTCCCTAATTATTTAACCTGAAACCTCATGTAATAAAAATCTTTATGCCAGCTTAAAGATTGTTTTCATGTTTTGTGCATCCTTGTACTGTTTTCTTGCCACGAATCTTTTACATACAGCGGCAGCAGCATATTCGGATAATGACTTTTCAGTTTTTGTTCTCTTCAGCCCTTTTGGCCTGTGCTTTCTGATCGTAAAGGAAGAGGTGTTGCTGGTAATAAACCCTTGAATCACATTCTCCTTACAAAAAATTTACATTGCAGCGAATTCTTTTTGCATGCCCTATGCTTGGAAAAAATTGAATTTCTTGATATTTATAGACATTCCAAATGATTGTGTTATATTTCAGGAGTTCTTGAGGTGAATTTTTTAAAACCTACACATGATAAGCAAGATTTTGAGAAATCAACCCTTTATTACAAACTTGAAACCCGCTTAAAAGACATGACTTTGGAGTATTGGTAAGCAACTAAGCACTAATTCAATTCAAGTTATTTCTTGACGCTATTGAAGAAAATTTTTTTCTTTTTCTGTAAATGTGTCTATCTCTATTTTGATGTGGCTTAATATACTAGCTCTCGAATAATTAACATGCATGGATTATGCTACTTTCAGGTCTCTTGTGATAGTTATCTAACATAAATCATGGTTGTGCTAGAAATGTTGGGAAGAGTAGTAGATCACTTGCATAAACTACAAAAATAGCCTGGAGGGACTATGTTCTCGATAGAAACGTAAGATGTATTTGACTACAAAAATTTAGAGGGACACAGCTGATGCTGGCAGTTGAGTGACACTCCCTTGTGCCAACATGTCACATGTCAACCAAGACCTCTATTCTTGTTGCACCACCAAGATGATGATTGAAATTTAACCTAACAAAACTTAATCCTACTTGACAGATTTTTAGATCTACTTTAACCCCGTGTAGTACTGATGTTGAATGACAACATCACTAAGTTTTTGGTAGTGGTTTCTAGATTCTTTTGTTTGTTATGTTAAGCAACCCAAATGCACATTGCTGGTTTTAGAACAGACCTGCAAATGATTTATTAGAGCTTGGCACATGCAATGCATATGTGGTGGAGACGAATGAACCTCCAGAGTGGGCCTCATGCACTGCGATGGAGTTTCATTTTAATACTAGCATAGATAATCATCCTTCTAACAAACAACTAAGTTTTAACCTAGTGAATTTTATTCAGAACAATTCTGTGTCCTAAACATTCAGTCACAGATAAGGACTATCTATATAGCTTGAACTATTAGTTTAAAATGGGAAGAAACCTAATCATGCCAACAATCTTTGAAGGATATTTCTCACTACTTTTGGAGATTATTTTATTCATCAGATGTACTTACCATTATTCATGAACCAACTGCAGAATATCTATGAGAAGGGGAGGACCCAAGTGAGTCCTGTGAATTGTATGATGCCCATTGACTTTGATGGTATTCAACTAGTTTTGCACAAGTTTGCGAAAGGACTCCATTTCATTTAAATCCATGAGCACTAGAAACAAGTGCGCCATTGGCTCCTTGCTTTGTCTCCACCAAGTTATGTTTTCTCATGGACTAACAGGCAAGCACATGCAATGCACGTCTAAGGTAAGAGCAAAGAGAGCAAGCAGTACAGTTCAATCCAAGGTTTCTTGGTATTGGATCCTGTACTAGTACCATTCTTTTATAGTGTTGGTATGCAGTACGGACCGATACGATCATGGAACTCCGTACTGGCTCAAACCGGCCGGTACATCCTATATCGAGCTGTACCTACGGGGAACTGGGATAGTTCGGTTGGGAAAATCGATGCACTAGAGGAGGGAGAGGGAAAGAGAGGAAGAGAGAGAGAGGAGAGAGGAGATGCCGTTGGAGGTCGGTGATCGCCCGATCGGTCACCGAAGGGCTGCGAAAGCCTCCGTGGCTCAACTATCGTCCAATAAGGCTTTTAAACGAGAGAAAAAGAAAGAGAGAGAGAGAGAGGAGAGACATACTGAAGGAAAGCGCAACCAGTGGAGGGGTCGCCGGCATTTGTCGGGTGGCCGCCATGGCCACCAGGTGGGGTAGACCGCGTGAGCTGAGCTGCAGCCGCGAAACAAGGGCGAAAGCCCCTAGTCCTTTATCGCATTTTTTTAAAAATGCTGATGAATAGTGAAGTTGGCAATCGGTTTGCCGGCTTCATTTTTTGATTTTTTTTAAAAAAGTCAAAAACAGTGAAGTTGGCAATGAAACCGGCAATTCCATTGCCAGCTTCACTATTTTTCAGGATTTTTTTTTTTTTAAGAAACCCATGAAACAGGAGCGCCTATTTCATGCCTCCGACGCCGCACGCATGGAATGCACTATCCGGTGGCCACACGATGGCCAGTCAAAGGCTGTTTGACAGCATTTCCAATGGCTTTCCCTCCATCATTTTCGGTCTCCCCTTCCTCTGTCTCTATTTCTCTCTTTTTCTTTTCCTCCTCCCGGTTCGCCTCCTTTGCCTGTGTCAATTCATGTTGGTCCGGTCCTATACGGATCCGTACCAACCTATTCCGCTAGTTGGCCAGCATGGGTTCCGTTATCGAGTCCATGAATCTTGTGTACGATAGTATCGGTATTGTACGGTGTGGTATGGCAAACACTGGTTCAATTTGTTTGGAAGAGTCCAATCTATTTGAGTGTTGAACTAGAGAAAATTATAGAGTTTAATTTGCTGGGGTGTTTTGTGGAGAAGGTCCAATTTGATTGGAGGGGAGAGAGGGTGAACATGGCAGTTAATGTGGGCAAGAAAATGAATGGAATATTTAACCTATTTTTATAGATAAATAAGAGGGATATTCTTTGTATGAAAATGACAGACAGGATCAAAAGAAAATATTCTTTTATGTCAAAACGGTTATTTTTATATATAGCATAGAAATTCATTGTTAAATTCTGTTTACCTTTTATTTTTTTTAATTATTTTGTTTCTTTATAGGACTAAACAAAAATGTTTAGTAAAATTCTATTACTTCAATATATATATATATTGAAGTAGAATCTTAACTCTCTCGCCTTGGTAAGCTTTCCATCTAAATGCTAAACTACCTCACAATTGGGCCGTGGCTTATGATGGGCATCAATGACTGCTAGAAAAGTCTGAAACTGGGAAGATCAAAAGCTAAGTCATAAGCAAAGCTTAGTGATCATGAGCATAAGGTAGCTTGTGCTTAAGATAAAAATGAAGTGGAGCCTGGATACTTAACAGAGGTATGGTACAGGATCAAGGATGGAGGCTTTGAGACATGAGCTGACTACTTTTGTGCCTCAAACTCAACTGTTAGTTGGTACAAACATGAATGAATTGCTAGAAGTGATTTACTTGATTTTACATTTGAACATTTTCCTGCAGGTGTTGTCGAATAAGTAAGGTCAATCAAGTTTCCAAAATACCAGCAATATTTATGTTTCAGATTGGCTCTTTGGATTATAATTTGTAGCTTAGAATCGAATGCAGTTTCCGATATTAGATTGTCACTTATTCCTCCTTTGTCTACTCTTTTAAACCCTCTTAGAACCACTGAAAGCTGCCAATTTCCATCCATAGTAGGAACTTGATCTTTGCTACTGAAAGGGTTGCCCTCTATACCCACCAACTCAGCCTTCTAATTCTGGCTGGCCTTTGTCTGACCAAATTTGCCTAGGCTAGGAATTTATCTGCGCATCATAGGGGGTCAATGTCAAGCTCGGTGGTGGTCATAAAAGATCATCACGTCATAAAAACTGGATGGTTCATATGTTGCTCCACAAACCTGACTCCATATGGATGTCTCATTTGTTAACTTACATATAAATACCTATTAGGACTGTTAATACTTTGAGATATTTCTTACTTCCTAACGTTATCTGTTTTAGAAGTAATTATTCGACCCCTGTCTTCTGTTGCTTTATGTATACCTTTGCTGGGTTTTTAGAGTACCTTTGCTACATGCAAATAGTTGTTATACCTGATGTTTTCCCCCTTTTTCTTTTTTTTTTTGATTTTCTTAATTCTAGCAGGGACTATCATTGCCATCTGGTTGGTTATTCATCCAAGAAAGCACCTCAGCCAATGGTTCGAACTGCTGATCCTGCTTATCAGATCCATCATTCAGGAACATGTAGTGAAGTAGGACAACCAATGGTGAATGGTGGTGTTCCAGTTCCTTTTCACCTGTTTCCCCGTACAGAAACTCTTAGTGGTGTTCCAGCAGTTACACTAAAACCTGTCTCCTCCAAGGTTGATATTCCAGGATCTGCTTCTGTTACCAAAGCACAAGATCCCACAGGTAATCCATCTAATCTTTCAACCAGCAGAATGGTGGTAACTGCACTAAATGCCCCATAATACTCACCAATGAAGCAGTCCTTTACCGAGAGCAATGTCTGTTCTCAAACCGGTTGTTCTGGAATGTATCTTCCATGAAATGGTACCATGTCGGTTCGGTTGTACTAATCTTGTACCCTGCTATGATGTGAGAAACAGGACTACCTCGTAAAAGGAGACAAGAGAGTTACATCACAGTGACAGAAGCACCGAAAAGGCAGGCTGTGTCTGGTGGAAATACAGCTGGACTTAAAAGCAATGACAAGATACAGGTTTGGCAGCTTTGGCCATCAAACATTTCGATCAAACTAGCAGCACAATTTTGTAGAACACATGGTTCATGTTTCTGTCATGTTATGAAATGTCTGTGCTAGCAATGTCTTCTTGGTTAGCCTTTTGGCTACTGATGACATGTTGCAGTACAGTGCTTGTTGACTTTAAATGCTCCTATACTTCATATCCCAACTATTGGAGTCTGCCTCATATTTTTTGGGCCTTTAAATTGGAGGACCTTTGCTCCCTTCCACAAACAGTAAGGATAGTTAGAAAAGAGATAAGTGATTGCTGATCTTCTTGCTCCATATATTACGTGTACTCTAGTGCCTACTGGAAGGGACAGAATGATTTAAGCATGTTTGTATAACTGTTTTAAATACATGTAAAGGGCAGATTGTTAAGATTTTTGCAGCTTGGTCCCACATGCCTATGCTAAACTAGGGAAAAAAATAGTTCAAGGGAACTATGTATGAACATATATTATCATCATCCAATTTAGGGGTTTGTTATTCAGGAAGATGGAGAAAGTGGTGCCTTCTTTGTAAGCTTAAAAAATATATCATTCTTTTTGTCTTTTAGGTGCAGCTTGTAAATGGTGACAAACAGAGGCAAGTGCATGAAATCATAACGATGATGCTAGAGAACAAGAAATTACGAGCACAGTAAGTGAAAAAGAAGCTATATTTTACTTAAAAGTGACATTTCTTTCCTCCATCTATATCTAACTTAGTGTGGTTTTGTTGAATTTACATCTTACCATTCGATGGTCATACAAAATTTACATCTTACTGTTTGATGGTCATACAAAAGTTCTTGTTTATGTCTTGTCTTTACCGTGCAATCTTTAGTGCAATTTTAAATCGGGCAAAAATGTCAACCAGCTTTAGGCATGACAGAGAATTTCTGCCAGTGCTTTCTACATGAGTATTTTCTAAAATTATCGTCAAGCAAATTGCTTAGAAAATCCTCAAGCATTCTCTAATCTGTGAAATTGTTATACGTGCTTATTTTCTCAGGTGCACTGAATTTAAAATGGCACAGACACTAGATTTGCATAAGGTATGTCTCATAGCCAAGGACAATGTTAGCATTGTATACCCAAGTTTCATATTTGAAGTTTAACAGAAAACAAAAACTTCCAAATTTAAGGACCAACACTGTTGCTTCTCCCTTAAATCATGCTAATTTTAAATGCTCCTTGGCCTCTCTCTTGAGCAGCATATTCATGCTAGAGAAAAAAGACGTACTACTTAGTCCATATAAGTCTACCTTGTGAAGAACACAGATTAATTTGCTATTAAATCCGCACTCTTATTTTGCTGGACAGGCACAGAGGCTTAGAGATGAGCTTCAAGATGTTCAACAGGTCTACAAAATTCTAATGGCTGAGCTCAGAGAAATGGATGATGGCAAGGTGGTGAATTCATGAAATAGTAGGTCTTTTATTTTTTCTGCGACGTGATTACTTTCACCTCCATTTAACAGCTCGAGCTGTGTCAGATGTCAGGCTGTACATGGTAGCTCAAGTGAAAAAAAGGAGGTGAAGCATGGTCAGCAGCCCTATAGTCTCAAAGAAAAACAAAGGGTATGGTCATCAGCTCAGAGTGGCATATTGTATGCTGCCCTTCAATTTTTGCTGTAGTTTGTTGTAAAGGTGTGTAGGTTATCCGTAGACATAGCTGGTGCACAAAGTGGTAGTGTCTCCACGGGGCTTTCAAATGGAAACAAAGTGATGTAAAGATGTAATCTCGATGGGGCACTAAAATGTTGATGAGGTTGTCTGTAGAAAAACTCATTATGTGGTGACAGCTAATTGGTCTTTGAGATGGAAACGAGGTGGAGCAATGATTGTAGTCTTATATACGTGATGTCATTTTTGTGATCTATTTTTCTCCAACGTGCACGGACTTGAAATAATGGTCCACAAAAAAAAAAAAAAAAAAAAAATTTCTACTACAATCATACATAACATATTATGTTATTAGGATATCAAGTTTTGTATGTGTTATGAATGATTGCTGATGATGCTCTAACATTTTCCCATGTTGCTGTTCAGAAATATAATGTCACAACATTTTGCTATTGGTTGTTTATTGTGCAGTCACTAACTAAAAGCCTTAATCCAGAGTCCTTATCTTTTTTTCCCCCTTTATTATTAATTTGTGATTGGTTTTATATATCGCACGTTAAATCATCTTGTATATGTATGTACTTTATGTACACTAGATATTATCTCTGCATGCTTCTACATGTTGGATTAGGGTGGTTAAAACTTCTTGCATTTCTGATGCATACTGTATGCTGAAGATAAAAGAAATGATCAAGTAATTGGAGGACCTGAAATGATGGATGATTATGAATTTTAGGAAACTAAATAGAAAGAATCTTCAGTAGTAAAAACTACCGTCATGTGAACGAAAGGGGAAGAACTTATGGTCTAGTCCAGGTATAGATAGGTCTTTGTGTTTGCCCCATAGAAACAATGGATTATTCAGCTTGTTTTAGGCTCAACTTTGAAAGGGTGATGAACCATCAAAAATTTGAGCAGAAGTATCAATCTGGGGTCATGCTCCTACGGAAGGATTCTAGGCACAAATCTTTAAAAATGATGGCAATGTTAACAATATAGATGTACATGCTGTAGTTACTGCTCGTCGGCATGTAGGCTCTTCAAAGGCAACGCCGAGTGTTCTTTGACTGATAAAGCGGGTTCTTTCTTTGGATGGTATTCTTTTAGTAACATAATATCGGATCAGCAAAAGTTATAATTGAGTAAGAATATTCACTATCTTGATTTTATTTCAAGTACCAACGTTGTAAGTTAATCAAATTCTAACTGTCATTGGGCTTGATCAAATTATATTTTGATCGTATTAGGCAAAGCCTGATCACTTGATGGCTTGATCAATTTTTAGTTGCACACGCACACGCATGTAAAACAAGAGTTAAAATACGTGCATACATACGTATGGATTAGAAAATAACATGCATTTAGATTGCAGCAGCACAGACAAAATAATATCTGCCTCAAAATTTTTATGTTCTGCCCATCTAAAAGCCCTAACTTGATCTCTCCACGGTACCAAAATATGTTCTTTGCTGGAACATGTAAATTGCTGTATAGAATGGCTCATATTTTTCAGGTTTGTGCACGCATCTAAGAGCACTAGGGAATAACAAGTTGGTGGCTGAGATCACACATCTGATGCTACGTTGCAATGAGCACCAAAAGGGAACGAACGTTTCAACTTTAACCCCAATTTTAATTTTAACTTAATTCTATTTTTGGCACACATATATGATCCTCACAACCATGGTTTATTGCATATTTTACTCTGATAATTACCATTTGCATATTTATCTTTCAAATCATCATGTTTCGTACTGTTGTTTTGTTTTTCCTTGAAAATAATAACATGCTGTATAAAAATTGATGCTGACCATAGCATTTGGACAGATTTCCAAATCTTCCGTTCATTTTTTTTTTTTTTTTTTTTATTTAAAAAAAGCAATAAACCTTTAGCACCAGGTCTTAGAATGGTTTAATGATGCATATTTGTGAAACTCTCGTTCAATTCTCTTCTTGGAATTTTCGAAAAAGAAGAAAAAAAAAAAACAGGAGTAATACCAAAGGGGCTCTTCATCTAATTCTGCTACGGCAGCCAAGTGGAAGGTGAAGTGCCAAACTTCCCAATTGCATTACAGGTGCCAATGACAAATTGACAACCTCCCATGCGTGCCTCTAACCCAAATGACAGCAGACTACCATCAGCATTGCCAAGCCCAAGAGAGGGCGGATTTTCGGGGATTCCAACAGTAGAAGCAAATCCTCGTTATCTTCTTGGCAAACGCGAATCAACAAACCACAATTTGCATGGGAGGTTGCAAGGATTAGTCATCCATGATAATCAAAGAGGCTGAAATACAGAATATCATATCGTATTTGCACGATGATTCTCGCTCACACCGTAATATATCTTAAATTCAATTTAGGAATGTGCTTCATGGTGCAGACAAATTAGATCGAGATCGAGATCACATTCAGATGAAGCCTAAATTTCATGAAACATCCTGTACCCTCCGGACCACTGAATATGATCTCGTCAGATGTCAGTAGTAGACCTGAATGCATTTGAACCAAACTTGGACCCGCACTGGCTGCAGATTGATGGACCCACTTGCAGCACTGGTACATTATCCCCGCCAACAAGGCTTACCGAATCATGGTCATGATGCAGACACGCCCAATTCAATAACAAAAATCACAAAAACTTTCAACTCCTGACAGAGATTAAAAAAAAAAAAAGGGATAAAGCCCTGTACAACAAATTCTATTGCCGTGAAATGCAAAGCCATTCAATTACAAAAACCCTTGAGCTACTACCTCCATCTGCAAGATTCAAATTTCGTATGGTATTATAGCTGCTAATTTTTAACCAAAAACTACACCATACCTTGGCCTAATCCATCATGCCTTCAAACTTGGGTGAGCAAACTGCCACCCATGATTCATAATATTTCATCTTCATAATCTTGTGTCCCCCTAAATTCGTGAATTATGAATGACCCACCAGCCACCCAAGAGTCCAATTATTTTCAGCTTTACATCTCTTAATTCAACCTTTGCTAAGCATAGGAACTTGTAATCTTCGACTTCAACTTTCTTCGCATAGAAGAACTGCAGATAGCATAATCAGAAAGCAGTCAGAATAAGTGACCATAACTAACATGTAACAAGGCTAGTCCATACAGAAATGTCCCACACTTCTGGTTAACTAGGAGAGCTCCTTATTCCTCATTCTAGACCTAAAAATATGAAACTCGGCACAGAATCCAAGTATAAGCACTCGACCTTTATGCTTTTATCTATTCACATATGTATTGTAGGAGTTTCTCACATGCTTATAAAATGACCAATAACATCACTAAACTTTAGCAAGCAATAAGAGTCGAGGATTCTTTTGGTTACTTAGCCATTGCATTGGTGAATAACCTTCTTTTACTGTTTATTTAGATGCATTTGATACTTATTAATAGCATTTATTCCACATTAATTTAGACTTCTCATATATGAACAGATGAATCGGTATAATTTGGTGGAAGGCTTCTCTTTTTTTTTTCTTAACTGCATGTGCTCCATATAGAGATCAAATGGACAAGGATGGTGCATTGAGATAACATTCAGAAAATGAGGACAGATTTTTTTTTTTTTTGGATAAAGGGACAGATAAATTTTCATCAGAGTATGTATAAACTGTCTTACATGCGACAGTAGTTAAACAAGTACATGTCTTGCGATAATGGAAAATAACTGGAAATGAGGCTTAAATAGAACATCAATAGCTTAGAGATACGTAAATGAGCATGGATATGGAAGAAGGACATGTTTAATAGTGCTCAATCATGGTAAATAAAATGAAAATGTGCTTCTCTAATGTTGCAATGATGTGCATGCCACTTAGTTTAAAGGAAAAACAAAATTCATCCACCAAGCAATATGGATTATAATACAAGAGCAAGAGACCTTGGAAGACAGATCTTGCTTCAAAGTTCAAAAAGGCTCTAAGAAAAGCTGAGAATCAAATACCCATAAGTCTCACCTTTGATTTATGAAGTCTAGGATCTCGGCGCATATCTCTCTGACGCAGCTGCAAATTGGAGATTTTAGCAAGGTATTAGACCAAGATGAACGCTAGCTGAATAATTAGAAAGAGTACTGTAACAAGGAATGATTAAAACATTTGAATCCAAAAAAAAAAAAAGGGTTTTCAAATGAAGCATCACCTGATTCGTCTAACATAATTTACATATGCATGCTAACAATCAAGATGAATTCTGTACTGTTAACAACAAAGTTTATGAGAAAAATGATAATGGGAAGCTTTGCACTAATTTTCAACATGCTTAAATAAAAAAAGTACACACTGCAGAAGGAGATGCATTGTTGGTAAACAGTGAGTATTTTGATTGCTTTTGCAAAAATCAAGACCAAAAAAAAAAAAAAAAAAAAAAGAAAAGTATTGCTATGCAAACTTGCAACAATCTCACCTGCAGAACTACAAAACAAGAGTGCCTTTAGCCGGACGGTGAAATATAACTACTATATAGAGACACTAAACAAACCAAGAAACTAGAAGCCATCAAATTAAAGATGCATGCTTCTTTTCGTGGATTCAGCAGGCAATTCTGGTCATTTATAGGTCTCTTTTAGTCAAATGGAACTAAAGCTCTAATTTAATTAACTTGTTTCCAGGAGCCATTAGTGTTTGTGATACTGAGTGTACTGGAACTTTGAGGGCTTTACATGTTTCGACATATTGAGTATATTGGTCAAAGGTGCTTAATCAGGAGGGTTACACAACCGTCCATGAAAACTTCAATCCCCATAGATAAATTTCTTAAAATGTGTATTATTCCACAATTCACTATGTTAAAAGATCTGTTAGCTCCACCGTCCGCCAACTTCATATGGAGGCTTTTCCCAGCAAACAACTGGAAAAAATGATGAGGTGTATCCTTTATTCGGTTCAGGGGAGTTTTCTCAAAGCTCGATTATTTTCTTAAATCTTCTGCTATTTCAATCTTGCTGAAATAAGCTGTCTACAAATACCATTTATTTCGCTCATCTTCCTCTTTACTTTCTTCATTTATTCTTATGGAAACCTTCTTGTCAAACAATTTGTGCAGATCAAAACGAATCAATGAGAACTATCTACCAAACACTCTTTTCATTGCCCCATAGAGTGAAATGGCGTCCATCATTATAATTTAAGCTCTCAAAATTTTGATTATGCCGGGTAGGACCATCACCGTGTGACTATCTGTCAAACAGTGATTAAAATTAAGTACTGTAAAGTGCATGACCACTGGATCAATAAGAAAGACTCCAAGAAAGAAAGAAAGGAAGTGAAAAAAAAGAAAAGAAAAGAAAAAAAAAGTCAATGCCATAGCAGAACGGTAAATCATCATTTGATATCTGCATGGAAAGTAAGGTAGGGAACCCTCCAACTAACCTGCTCAATAAAAATATACACTGAGAAAGGGCTGGGCCTCGTGCAGAAAAGAAGAAGAGCAATATTAATGGCAAGCGTAACAGGATGCCTCCATCCCAGCAACACTGTCATAAGCAGTACAGCTGGCAGCTGAAATTTCCTTGCCAAAGTCCAGAAGGCATTTAAGTCATCGTTCAAATACCCTGAAGGTTCTTCAATGTCCTCAAAATCTGCACTATGAAACTGGCTCTCAGTGCGATTACTTTAAGAACATGTTGTTTACAGATCCTCAGGAATCATACTAAGGGTATTAAATGTTCCAGATATGGTAGCATGCCAACTCACCATCCATAGCATATGCAACATGTGATTGATGATTCATCATTCCAGCTACAGCAGTGAACCCAAGTAAACTTCCAGTTAAAAACTTCCTTTCTAATGAGGCATTGACAATACAAATTCACCAGTTAATTTGAGGAACTAACAGATTTAGAAAAAAAAAAAAAAAAAATCCTACTTCAATATTTTAAATTAACATGAAGATTTAAAAGGTATCTAATTTTATGATCCAATGAATCAGAAAGGCAAATGCAAAAGCCACACCTTTTAAAACATTTCTTAGTGATTTTAATAACCAAAAAATTAGCATCGAGGTGAACTGGGCATCTCAGCAGTGGTCACACCCCTCATTTAAAAAGAGGAAGTACTGGGTTCAGGTTGTAGTTGAACCTAGATAATTTACCTTGGGTGGGCCTCTCTCTCTCTCTCTCTTTCTCTCCTACTATTTAAACAAAAAAAAAAAGATTAAGGCTAACTTAGTAGAATTTTTTTCATATGGTCATAAACTGTTAGGAATCTGGATAAACAGTGTATGAACATGCACCTAGCCATATTCTAAGATATCTCAAAGGTAGCCCAGGCAAGAGCATGAAATCAAGTTTGGGGATTTATACATCATATCTTACCAATAATATATATTTTTTAAAGAAAAGAGAAGCACCAAACATGAACAAAACAAATTATTTTCTTTGACCAAACATCATTGCTTTTTATATTTGGTGTTAGGGATAAATCCATGCCTGCCGAAGTCCGGCCAAGACTCCGACTCTTAATCAGTTCCATCCGGTTGCAGCTATACAAACCGAACTTCAACCCGCAGGAGTATTCGAACCCTGAATCATTCCGAGATAGCCGACCTCCAACACTGTGGACAGATAATCCGATTGGCTGGAAAGACTGATTTTGGATTCGACAGGGCATTGCGGATTCCTTCTCCAGACGAGCTTGAACATTCAATACTTCTGCCCCAGAGAACCGACCAAGTCTTCGGCTCCCGTGCATCCCGTCCGGCCAATCTTCTTCCGATAGCCTGTGTGGCCCCACTTGGACGAACTTGGATCCTCCTTTTTTTGGCAGAATCTCAGCCAAACTTCTCCAGCAGCTAAGCTTCTTCCGAACCGTCTGAGAACTTCAGCTTTTTATCGTTATTCACCAGTGAGCGACCCTGGAAGTGGCCAAACCTCAAATGAACAGCAGAGACTAATGTTTCAATCGTACTCGCCTATTACAGCCATCAGTCAGTACTCAGCCCAGGCGGACCCCTCACAATCGGACTCCTTTCAGTCGGACATCTTCCGAGCTTCTTCGCCGGTCGAACCCCTGTCGGACTTCTCTTCTGGCCGAATTTCTTCTAGCCGTCTAAAAGGACCACAGCGTACACCTTTAACATAGCAAATAAAAGCCAATAGACGGTCAATCCTGAGAGCCTCCGAACTTCTTCAGAATAACAATGCCCAAGAGCCCTTCGTCGCCTGCAACTACCTCGTCCGAACTCCAGCTGTTGGGTCTTTAATAGATTAGCACGTCACGACAACGTACACCACTCTCCATAACAAACTCCACGTGGCTCCGAACGCCCCACTACTAAACGGTTGTGACTGTCACTATCAGTTTATTACAGGCTTCGGACTATAAAAGGGACCCTCCAGATACGTTTTTCCCAAGCTCTCCTCCTTTTCAATACTCTACAACTTTCTCTACTGAGTACTCCATTTCTATTGACCGAAAGAGCTGACTTGATTGTCGGAGGGTCTTGCCGGAGCCACCCACCTCAGACTCTGGACGAGGCTTGTCTTGCAGGTCACCGACGGCGACCTCGTCTTCTCCGACTTTAGCGCTCCTCCGGCGACGATCAGATTTCGCATCAATAGGATTAGCACTAGAGGAAGAGCACCCTCTATTTCTGAGGTTCCCTTATTCTTGAAGGAGTACTCAGTAGAGAACTCTCTTCTTCTCCTCTAGAGTCCTTCCCGAAAAAGATGCCTCCCAGGAAAGCTTCTACCCGACGGTCAACGGCCTTCGTGGCTAGATCCCATTCAGATCTACTCACCCCTGTTTCATCCCCGTCAACTCAAGCTCCATCTGCAGCAATGGTGAACGTGGAGCAGTTCAACCTGCTAGTCCAGCAGGTTCGCGGCCTCACGAAAGCAGTGTAGGCCATGCAGCAACAGCCTCCGACGCCAATTCGGTCAAAGCAGGCTTCTCCGGAGCCCCAGATCCGATTTGGAGATGGCCGACTTGGACCGACCGGCCGATGACCTCCGAAAAGGAAAAGCAGAAAGCTGAGAGCCCCTGCTCTAATCATGACTCTATTCTTGAGGGGACTTTGCCCCTGTTCAGCCAGAAAACCTTGGAGATCCGTGATCGAGAGGATCTCCTGGACCACAAACTGCAAGAGATGAACCAGCGGATTGAAGAACTCCATCATGCACCCTCCTCCCACAGTAATGATATTTGTACCGACACTCCTCTCTCATCGCATCAAGTAGGAACCGATCCCACCGAACTTCAAGCTCCCCCAATTCAAGAGCTACGACGGGACCTCTGATCCGATTGACCATCTGGATGCCTTCCGGACAATGATGCTGCTCCACGGCACATCCGACGCCATCCTGTGCCGAGCTTTTCCGTCTACTTTGAATGAAGCAGCCAGAAATTGGTACTCGACCCTCATACCATCTTTCCTTTTGATCAAATGAGCCATCAGTTTATGACTCATTTTGTCAGCAGCCGACGTCCTAGGCGAGGCTCGGAATCCCTCATCAACATCAAGCAGCAAGAGAAAGAATCCATCCGAGCTTATGTCAACTGTTTCAATACTGCTGCGCTGGAGGTCTGAAACCTGGACCAATCTGTTGCGATGGCCGCGCTAAAGGACGGCCTTCAGAAAAATAATCTACTATTTTTCCTAGAGAAGAAGTACCCCAGAAATTTTGCCGATATGCTAGCTTGGGCTGAAGGATATGCCCAGACGGAAGAGGCCTTCCAGACCAAGGATAATGAAGCCGCTGGAGAGCGGCAAATGGGCGAGCCGGGTAGGCCCGCTAAAGAAAAAAAGCCGAGTAAAGCTCGGCCGCGCTCCCGAACTCTTCCTGAGCGCAAGCGAGCCCGAACTCCTCCCCGGGCTCGGAAGAAAGGAAGTTCTGACAAAAGGGCTCGGTGGGGCTCCTCCATCCGAAGGTTCCACAACTATGCCCCTCTTAACGCTCCAAAAATCCAAATACTGATGAAGATTAAGAAGCAGCTGCCAAGGTCGAAAAGGATGTGCTCCCATCTAGGCAGACGCAACCCAAACAAGTTCTGCCTCTATCATCGTGACCATGGTCACGATACTGAAGAATGCATTCAGCTCCAAGACGAGATCGAGAAGCTCATTAGACGAGGCAGGCTCGGTTGATTCTTGCGGCATCAGCCTGAAGGGCGGGAAGATTGGCCAAGGGTACTACCGCAATCGAAACCGCCAAGGAAGGAGCAGCAGGCAGATCGGCCATCCCTCGGCATCATCAATACCATCTCTGGAAGACTTCGACGAGGGGAGGCTAGCGGATCAACGAAGCTCGAGAAGAGGCAGAGAACTGAGGAGGCCATCGCTTTCACCAACAAAGATACCCAAGGAGTCTAGTTCCGATACAATGATGCGGTTGTAATCTCTTTAAACATTGCTGACTATGATATGCGCCGCATTTTGGTAGATAATGAAAGCTTTGCTGATGTTTTATTTTACGATATTTTTTCGAAAATGTCTTTACCTAATAATCACTTGGGACCTATGAACTCCCCGTTGGTAGGCTTCACTGGCAATGTCATGCCTATTGAGGGCACAATAACTCTGATTGTGGCTGCAGAACAACGCCCAAAGCTAGCTAAAATGCAGGTCAATTTTTTAGTCATAAAAGCCCCATCTGCCTACAATGCCATTCTTGGCCGACCTAGTTTGAACGCACTCCGAGCTGTAGTCTCAACTTATTATTTAAAGGTGAAGTTTCCGACGAGCTGCAGAATTGGAGAGATCAAGGAAGATCAGGCCTTAACAAGGCATTGTTACTCCATCGCCTTACAGAAAAACACCCGGTCCGACCTTTGTCTTGTTGATCGGTTGGATGTCCGCGATGACCTTACAGAGGAGCGAGGCGAGCCTATGAAAGACCTCATTTCTGTCCTATTGAACGACGAAAATGTGGAGCACACTATGCAAATTGGTTCCAACTTGGGGGATGAGGTTCGAGAGCAACTCATTGCCTTCTTTCGAAAGAACGCAGATGTCTTCGCCTAGGTTCCAATAGATATGCCGGGAATCGATGCTGAAGTCATGGAACATCGGCTGGCTGCTGATCCTAGGTGT
Source organism: Cocos nucifera (assembly GCA_006176705.1). NCBI lineage: Eukaryota > Viridiplantae > Streptophyta > Magnoliopsida > Arecales > Arecaceae > Cocos > Cocos nucifera. Next base: position 3,701,513 of record QRFJ01000021.1, on the reverse strand, counting down.
CAGCCAGTAAAAGAGAAGATACGCAGCCATGCTTCGGAGAGGCAGAAAGCAATTACAAAAAAAGTCGACAAGCTCCTCAAGGCTGGATTCATTCGGAAAGTTAACTATCCGAGATGGGTCTCAAACGTGGTGCTCGTCAAAAAAACGAACGGCAAGTGAAGGATGTGTATAGACTTCAAGAAGCTGAACAAAGCTTGCCCAAAAGACAGCTACCCCCTGCCCAGGATTGATCAGTTGGTGGATGCAACCTCGGGTCATGAGCTCCTCACCTTCATGGACGCCTTTTCCGGCTATAACCAAATTCGGATGGCGCCAGAGGATGAGGAAAAAACCACTTTTATTACTGATCATGGTCTTTACTGTTACAAGATTATGCCTTTTGGACTCAAGAATGCAGGGGCAACGTATCAGTGCTTGGTCAATAAAATCTTCAGAAAGCATATCAGCCGAAACATGAAAGTGTATGTAGATGACATGCTCGTCAAGAGTCGGATTTCAATAAATCACATCACCGATCTCGAAGAGGCCTTCAGCGTATTTAAGAAGTATAAGATGAAGCTGAACCCGACCAAATGCACTTTTGCTGTAACCTCGGGGAAGTTCTTGGGATTCATGATGTCGAGGCGCGGGATTGAGGCGAATCCAGAGAAAATCTGGACTATTCAGGAGATGACTACTCTAAAAATAATCAAAGAAGTTCAGCGCTTGACTGAAAAAGTGGCGTCCCTAAATTGCTTCGTCTGAAGATTGACCGAGCGATGCATGCCCTTCTTTCAAGTCCTCAAACAGCCAAAGAGCTTCTGCTAGACGGCGGAATGCCAACAGGCATTCGAGGAACTTAAAAACTACCTTGGCTCGCCCCCACTGCTGGCAAAGCCTGAGCCCGAAGAAGAATTGTTCTTATACCTAGCAGTCTCCCCAGTAGCCTTAGCAGCGGTCCTGGTTAAGAAGGAAGCGAAAGTGCAGCGATCGATCTACTACATAAACCAAGTCCTAAGGGATGCAGAGAGCAGGTACTCTAAATTAGAAAAATTGACTTACTCTCTTCTAATTGCTGTCAGGAGACTCCGACCTTACTTTCAAGGGCACACCATAACTGTCCTCATGGATCAACCAATTAAAACAGTTCTTCATCGAACGGATGCCTACGGAAGAATCGCAAAATGGACAATCGAGCTTACAGAGTTTGCCATCAACTACCGATCCCGGTCGTCGATCAAAGCTCAGATATTAATAGATTTTGTAATAGAATACACCATTCCAGATGAAGCCGAGCCTGAACGGTACGAAACCAGCATTCCGTGGTTGCAGCCGAAACCCTCCGAAAAGAGTGCCAACCTTCTCGAAGGCTTTTGGGTCCTATACATGGATGGTTCATCCAACGCAGCCGGAGTAGACACGAGGTTGGTCTTAGTTAACTCCGAAGGAGTCGTCGCCGAATATGTACTACGCTTCGAATTTCCTACAACTAATAATGAGGCCGAATATGAAGCTCTGATTGCTGGGTTAAAAATAGCAAAAGAGTTAGAGGCAGACCGGCTCTAAGTTTTCAGTGATTTTCAGTTGATGATCGGATAAGTTAGCGGCAACTATGAAGCCCGGAAGGAAAGCATGATGAAATATCTTAAGTAAAAAACTTGGCTTCGGCCTTCAATAGTTTTAGCATCCAATGGATTCCGAGGACGGAAAACATAAGAGCCGACCTTCTCTCTAAGTTGGCCACTTTAGTCCCAGTCGAACTGTCTAAAGAAGTATTTTTTGAAATTCTAAAGTGCCCAAGCTCACAAGAGTCGCAGCTTGTTCTACAAGTTGAGTACGAGCCGAGCTGGATTGACCCGCTAGTTGCCTACCTCAATGATGGAATTCTTCCTCATGATCAGAAAGAAACCTAAAAACTCAGAAATCAAGCTTTCCGATATGTTCTGTATGAAGGCAAGCTGTATAAAAGATCGTATTCTCTACCGCTCTTGAGATGTCTCCGATCTTCAGAGACCGATTTCGCATTATGAAAAGTGCATGAGAGAATTTGTGGAAGTCATGTAGGGACAAGATTCCTATCACAAAGACTACTTCGACAGTGGTACTATTGGCTGATCTTGTACCACGATTCTATAGAGTATGTCAAGAAATGTGACCACTGTCAGAGAAATGCAAACAAACAAAGACAGCCGACCTCCGAGCTTACTCCACTAAGCACACCCTGACCATTTGCGCAGTGGGGAATGGATATACTTGGACCTTTTCCAATAGCATCTGAGCAACGGAAGTTCCTCCTGATTGCGATCGACTACTTCACCAAATGGATCAAGACCAAACTATTGGCAAAAATTACTGAGGCCAAGGTACAGAGCTTCGTCTAGAAGTCAATCGTTTGTCAGTTTGGTCTACCCCAAACTCTCATAACAGATAACGGATGATAGTTTGCCGGAACGAGGTTCGCTGAGTTCTGCGAAGATCTATACATCTTCCATCACTTCACATCAGTAGCCCATCCGTAGGCAAATGGTGAAGCAGAGGTGACCAACAGAATTTTACTGCAGGACATCAAAGCAAGGCTTGAAAGAGCAAGGAGGACTTGGGTGGACGAACTCTATCACGTCCTCTAGGCATACCGAACTACTCAAAAGACTACCGACTGGAAAAACACCGTTCGTCCTGGCCTTTGGAACAAAGGTAGTCATTCCAATCGAGCTCAAACTTTCGTTAGTACGGATCGTAGTCTTCAATAAGCAACGTAACTCACAAGACCTCAGAATCAACCTCGATCTATTGGAGGAAAAAAGAGAAGAAGCCCAAGTTCGGATGGCAGCCTACAGACAAAAAGTAGCTAGATACTATAACTCCAGAGTAAAAAATAAAGCATTCAAAGTGGGGGACTTGGTGCTCCGACGAGCGTCCATTTCACAGCCTTAAGATCAAGGAAAGCTAGCCATGAATTAGGAAGGTCTATATAAGGTAGAGGAGGTCGTCCGGTCCGGAACTTATCACTTAAAGAAACTCAAAAGAGCGACACTCTCGCGGCCTTGGAATTCAGAAAACTTAAGAATGTACTAATAGTGACTTTCCTTTAATAAAACTTTTCTATTTAAACATCATTACTTCTTGATGCAAAAATTGTGTAATGACTAATAACTCTCTAAAGCAATCTGAAGTGGCCCGTTAGGAACAGGAGGAGAACCTCATCCTAACGTGAGCAAGATCAAAAATCTTGTTGAACTAAGATGAGATGAGGGAAGAGGCCCTACCAACGGCCCTAATGTGCCCTTACAGCCCGTTAGGAATAGGAGAACCTCGTCTTAATGTAAGCAAGGTCGAAGGCCTCATTGAACTAAGACGAGATAAGGGGAGAGGCCTACCAACGGTTCTAATGTGCCCCTACAGCCTGTTAGGAACAGAAGAAGAATCTCGTCCTAACGTGAGCAAAGTCGAAGACCTCGTTAAATTAAGACAGGATGAGAAGAGAGGCCCTATCAATAGCTCTAATATGCCTCTACAGTCCGTTAGGAACAGGAGAAGAACCTCGTCCTAACGTGAGCAAAGTCAAAGGCCTCATTAAACTAAAACGAGATGGGGGAGAGGCCCTACCAACGATCCTTAATGCGCCCCCACAAGCCTGTTAGGAACAGAAGAAAAGCCTTGTCCTAACGTGAGCAAAAGTTGGAACCTCATTGACCAAAGACGAGGAGAAGAAAGAAGCTCGACAGAGAATCCCTACATGTTTTTTCCGCGACAACCTGACTACGTCAAATACGAAAGACGGAATCCTATTATGGTTTGCAAAGGAGGTCCTAATTCGGCATCCACAACAAGCATTTCATAAGAAGACGACATAGAAAAAAATGAGATAAAGAAGGTAAAGCCACAAATAAGTCTCAAATTCATGCGAAACAAAAATAACGAGAAGTGTACTATTTTATTACAAAAATAAGTTCATTACATGCAAAACATAGACCGACAAGGCCGATTACACTGAAAGAAAGAAATAAAAAAAGAAGAAAAAGAGGCCGAAGCTCTAAGGCGGACCGGACTCCTCAAACTTCGGACTGCCGATCCCGACCATCACCAAGGCCTGCTGTAGCCTAAAAATCACCTCAAGTTCCTTCTTCTTGTAGAGACCATCTACGTACATTCTGTTGGCGAGCTGAAACTTAATCTCAAGCTCTCATCGCTGTCTCCTCAAAACTTCAGACTCGGCCTCCGTGTCCTTGACAGCCTGATTTTCACAGGTGCGCTGAAGCTTCAGCCGTCGAACCTCGGCCTTCTCCGTCCCAACTGCCTCTGAAAGCTCACCGATGGTCCTCTTTAAGGAGGCGATCTCCTCCGACTCACCACTTGCGCTGGCTTCCCGACTACTGTGCAATCGCTTCTGAAGATAAGCTGCTTCATCTCTGGCAGCCTTAAGCTCGCCTTTAAGCCTGGACATCTTTCCCGCCCAGGTTACTCGATAGCTATTGTGCCAACCCTCAGTATCTTGCAGCTGCTTCTGAAGCTGGGAGAACCTTTTTGATCAGTCCCAATCGTACCGGATCTTGTCGGTGGACCACGGCGAGCTCCCTTCTAGGAGACAGATTTTTTCCCTGACCTCCTTCAGGTCGGCTTCAACAAAGCTGATCTTCATCGTCAGTGCCCAGGATTTGTCGCTAGCATTTCTCTTGAGTTCGGCGATCTCCTTCTCAAAGCTATCCTTTCGAATGTTGAAGCTTGCCGCATCCTTCATGTGCAAGTCATAAAGGCGAGTGATCTCTCTGGTTGCCTCAGAAGCGTTCTTTCGAGATGACTGAAGGTCGGCCTCAACCTTCTTCAATCTTTTCCTTAAAAGATGGATTTCCTTCTTCAAACCCTTTATCAAAGGCTTGAACCAAACTTCCTGAGGCAAGGGGTCGACGTCAACCGGAGAATGAGGGTCGTGGCCCAAGTTATCGGAGGTGTTCTGAATCACGTGCAATGCAGGGTATAAAGAAAAAGAGAGATTTGCTTTCATTACTTCAAATATTTTTAGTACATCAAAAAAAAGAAGAGAGAAGTACATAGATGTCAAAGGTTTAGACCTCGGATGGCTCGCCCACTGGAGAGGTCAGGACATTCTCGGTCGCCTCCGATTCATGGGTAGGCTCGGATGCTGCACCTATAGATTCTGGAATTATTAGGGTAGCTTCGACGGCATGGGCGACAGGGGCAACCTCAGCATCGGTGCATGAAGGGCCAGCTCTATTCTCTGGCTCTTCTAGGAGGAGGTCCAGATCGATGTCGCAAAAGTTCTTAACGATCCACCCCAAGCAGACCTGGAACCCTTCCAAGAAAGTTTCCTGGGCGAAGGCTATTTTTATATCCTCCATATCCTTGGAGGACTTGAAGTCTTAAACGGCCCTCTCCATGGAGGCATTAACCTCCTCCCGTGCCTTTTCTCCTCCTCCAGAGCTAGCTCAGCTCTCAGCCTCGCCGCGCTCCTCTCTTAACTCTTTCTGAAAGCATTCTACTTCGGACGAATGGATCTCCGAGGCGACCTTTAGAACGTCGGCCTCGGCCCGAGCCTTCTCAGCTTCTACGCGGGCTTCCTCCAGGGCTTTGGAAGCTTCGGCCCGATTTTGGTTTGCCACCTCGGAGTGGGCAAAAAGGTAGTGTCCCAACTGCAAAACAAAAGGCGAGTCAGAATCCTAAAAGATCCCAACTTTAAAGCCTGAAGAGCATGAAGCCAGAATCAGAAAAAGCCATTTGCCTCCAAGAAGGCAGCGAAGGACTCATCGAACCTCTCAGCGTTGTCCTTCTGGCGCATCCTTTCTACGATGTGGGGAAGGACGCTCCCCTCCATCAGCGACTGGACGATCTCTCGGTCGTCCAGGGAACCCTATTCTTGGCTAAGGTCCTCTCCTTCGGAGCCCTTGGCCTTCCGTCCGACCTTCTTGCCGACGGCCCTCTTCTTCTTCCTCTCCACAACTCCCTCTTGCCAAACAGGAGCAGGAGGGGTGGCTTCATCAGATAGAGCCGGGCTCGGCATGATAACGATGGGCTCAAGAGCCGGCATGGACCAAATTGGCACAGCCTGGCTCGACTCTCCAGTCCGAGCCTTCTTTTGCAATTCACCGAAAGAACCGCCCTTCCTTTTAAGGGTCAGGATTTCCTTCATCGAGCAATTTCGTTCCTCTGGAGTCATTTCTGCAAAGATAAAGTTAGAAGATTAGAAGAATGAATACCACCCAATTGGCTGAATATGAAGAACTACTTGTTAGGTTAAGAGGACTGAGACCGAAATTGAACAAGATCTGCTCGTCCAGAAGTCTAGGAATTGGTGGAGCGTCAAAGGACTTCAGCTTATCGGCCGAACTCCGATCCTCGCTTTCTAGCTCAGAAGCTCAGCGAACCGATTCCCTTATCTCGCCCCACGGAGGAAGCCCTAGCCCTAGGGAGGGATGAAAAATGAAGAAGAATCTCTCCTTCCAATCGTGAACGGAGGAAGGAGCACCTTTGAGCAGTCCCTTCCTGTCGAACTATGAAGACACATACCATCAATTCTTGACGGTGGGATGATGTTTAAAGGTAAAGAAATTGCGAAACAAGGAAATGATAGATCAGATGCCCGCCATGGTGCACTGAGAGAGAAATCCTTTGATGAATCTAAAGGAGTTCGGCGCTATAGCAACAAGAAAAATATTGAGAAACCCAAATAGGTTAGCTACGAAAGAAGATAAGGATAACCCAAGCCCGGCTCGAAAGATTTCGACATACAGACAGATTCGGCCAGGAGGGGGTGAGCAAGCTCGATCGTTAGGCCCAGGGAGTTTAAGCTCGTACTCAGGAGGAATTCCAAACCAAATCCTAGTTAAGAAAAGATCGTCGGGCTGAAGTCTAAAAGAAATGGTTGCAGGCACAAAAGAATGGGCCGATCTTAAGGGTTCGGCCTTCTCAGAAGGCAGGTTCACCAAAGTTAGAGGGGTCGGGCTCGCAGAACAAGTTGACCAGGATCCCTCGTTAAATATTTGGATCAAAGTAAAATCGAGGAATTGCCCCAAAAATCAGAAAAAATAAAGTATTTAAACTTCGACAAAAACACAAAGAGCGAGAAAGCAAAAAATGCAGAGATAATCTAAAAAAGGATCGGAGAGCTGACCTAAACTGGCTGGAAAGAACAAGAAGATGGTGAATGAAGCGAAAATTGAAGAAAGATGCACCGAAAACCAAGAAAAATGGAGGAAGAAGCCTGAACCCTTGCTTGAAACGGAGAGGGGAACCAGAGGAAAGAGATGAAGATTTCAGAAAAAGGACTCGGAGGAGGAAGGAGTAGCCCCTGGAGTTCCAAGATAGTTATGATTACAGATTTCCTATAGCCGATCTCTGGTCGACGCGTGTCCCACCATCATGGCAGAAAGCTTTCAACGGGCATATCCTTAATAGCGCTGTACTTTGAGCAGACTTCTGACGAAGAATTCGAAAAACGTCTCTTCGGATCACCGCGCATTTACGAAGCTTCGACAACAACCCGGTAAAAGCCAAAATTTTCCATCCAACCCAAACACGAGAAACCTGACAGGATTGAAAAATCCGCCGAACTTCGGCAGTCTCCATTTTACTCCCATCCTTCGAACTTCGAACTCGAAAGTAGGAGGACTAGTGTTGGAGATAAATCCATGTCTGCCGAAGTCCGGCTAAGACTCCAACTCTTAATCAATTCCGTCCGGTTGCAGTTATAAAAATCGAATCTCAACCTGCAGGAGTATTCGAACCCTGAATCATTTCGAGATGGCCGACCTCCAACATTATGGACAGATAATCTGATTGGCTGGGAAGACCGATTTTGGATTCGATAGGACATTGCGGATTCCTTCTCCAGATGAGTTTAAATGGTCAATACTTCTGCCCCAAAAAATCGACCAAGTCCCCGACTCCTGTGCATCCCGTCCGGTCGATCTTCTTTCAATAGCCTGTGTGGCCCCACTTGGACGAACTTCCTTGAATCCTCCTTTTTTTTGGCAGAATCTCAGCCAAACTCCTCCAGCAGCTGAGCTTCTTCCGAACTGTCCCCAGACGAACTTCAGTACTTTATCGTTATTCACCAGTGAGCATCCCTGGAAGTGGCCGAAACTCAAATGAACAGCAGAGACTAGTGTTTCAATCGCACTTACCTATTACAGCCATCAATCTATACTCAGCCCAGGCAGACCTCTCACAGCCGGATTCCTTTCAGTCGAACGTCTTCCGGGCTTCTTCGCTGGTTGAACCTCTGCCGGGCTTCTCTTCTGGCCGAATATCTTCCAGCCGTTTAAAAGGACCACGACGTACACCTTCAACATAGCAAATAAAAGCCAACACACGGTCCATCCTGAGAGCCTCCAAACTCCTTCAGAATAATAACGTCCAAGAGCCATTCGTCGCCTGCAACTATCTCGTCCGAACTCCAGCTGATGGATCTCCAACAGACCAGCATGTCACGATAACGGACACCACTCTCCGTAACAAACTCCACGTGGCCCCGAACGCCTCACTACCAAATGGTTACGGCTGTCACTATCAGTTTGTTATAAGCTCCGGGCTATAAAAGAACCCTACAGATACGTTTTTCCCAAGCTCTGCTTCTTCTCGATACTCTGCAATTTTTTCTACTGAGTACTCCATTTTTATTGACCGAAAGAGCTGACTTGATCATCGGAAGATCTTGCCGGAGCCACCCACCCAGACTCTGAATGAGACTTGTCTTGTAGGTTACTGACGGCGATCTCGTCTTCTCTGACTCCAACGCTCCTCCGGCAATGAACAGATTTCGCACCAACATTTGGCATGCTTCAAAAATTCAGTGTCTTCACTATTCACACAAATGAAGATCGAGACATGCAGATGAGTGCATCTGTATTGCATTGTACAATAGCAGGACGTGCTACTTCAGGACAGTTTCATCTTTTTCTGGATGGCTGACAGTATGTGCAAACTGCTTCAGAAATCAGATCTAGGTAACTGATATGAACAAAGAGCATATATGGTGATCCATGCAATTAAAAACACAATATAAACTAAAAATAATTTAAACAACAGAAAAGGTAAATAATTAGCTCAAGTACAAGGAGCGCGCGCAGCACTTAGTAATAGAGAGAAGCAATGCTCATATAAAATTTATCACTTTTCAAAGTTAGTAATATACATGGAGACTTGCCTGATGGTTTAAAGCTTTGCCTAATTATCCTCTGGAAATTGAATACCGGCTCCGATCCTGGTGCGTGAATCGGTGAAACGGCCCGAAGACACTTGGGCCAAACCTTTGACAATCCAAATCTTCCAGAAACTGCAGAAGGCGAATGGATCAACGAACGAATGAATAATACACTTGGCTAGGGGACATTACCACGCTACACTACCCAAAATTTCCATCCATCGACAGACAAAAATAAATAATATAAGAATAATCCTTGTATAAACTGTTTCCAAAGTCGTCGGGATAAAAGAGATGTACGAAAATTTTCAAGGCTGAGGAATCTCGAGACAAGAGGATGCCTTGGGGAGAAAGAGTTATTAGGGTTCCGTAAATTCTCGCGAGAGGTTGGAGGGCGGGGTGGAGGTGAGGGAGAGAGACTTGCCTGGATGTTTGGAAAGGAGGAGGGAGGGATTGGAAGGAGAGATGGAGGCGAGAGAGGCCCTGATCCTCATCCCGATCGGTGAAAGCGCCGCTGCTCTTCCTGCCATTATTAGTTCCATGTTCTGCTTCCTTCCCGCTGCAGCTGGCTCCTCTTTTGTTCGTACCACCGCAAATGGGCCGACCTACGGGCCCAATTTCTCTCGCTCACACCTTCGCGGACAAGCCAGCCCGGTTGCATCTCTGCTCCAGATGGCGCAAGCTTTCCCAATATCACTTTTATGGTTCACGGGACGCAATATGCTGGAAAATGACGCGCAATAGAATAGAATAGAATGATGCTGGTTTCATTGATGTTGAGTGCGGTCAGTTTGTGACCATTTTTCCTATTGATGCTTCAGGAGTTCATGTCTGTCAAATTTCACACTTTGTAGGTACTAGGTTTCCCATGCAAGCCAATTGGCCTCTTCATATGGGGCTCGATTATCTTCATATCTGACTCTAATGGTGAAGATTTACAAGTACACTTTGCCGATGGATGAGGAAGAGAAGGCAGTGGTCGGCGATGCATCTGAACCACTAGTCATGTATCGCCAATTCCGGCCGTTCATGATCTCCAGCATCGCAGGCTGCCGTGGAGTAGTTGTACGGCTCTTTCCAAGATATTGAAGGTGTGGTCAAAAGAAAAAATATTTTCTATAGATTCACCGTGGGTGGTACCCTCAAAGCTACATCGCTCATGATATAGAAAGAATTTTTCATGATCGAGGATGGAAGAAAAATTTTTCGGCATGATTGTCCAAACAAGACCGCAGCTGTGATTTGCTATTGTAGAATATCGTGCAGGGCAACTTTTGCTGAGCAGGGAAATGGAAAAAAAAAACAATCAGATATCGTAAATTGCTTGCTGTAGCGAACAAGAAAATTAATTTGGTCAGGGTGGTTGACGTTTAGCATGGATGAATAGAGAAGCATGTATGACCAGGGTTCGGTGGCCGCATAATTTCCAAGTTTCCCCTACATGACTGAGTTTGTCTGTTTTTCATGCCCGTGTGAGGCTTGAAAAGCATGTATGACCAGGGTTCGGTGGCCGCATAATTTCCAAGTTTTCCCTCCATGACTGAGTTTGTCTGTTTTTCATGCCCGTGTGAGGCTTGAAAGAGTTCAAGCCTCAGTTGATTCATTCTGAAACAAGGTTCAAATGCAGCAAACCACAATTACCGGCCATCAAGCTTGTGCAGGGACTGCATCTGTCAAACCGAAGAAATGCTCAAGCCAACATGGAGCGCTTAAGTGCAACAGATCATGCATGGTAGTTCGGCTGGTCAATCTCAAATATCCCTACACTAGCATCTTAAAAGTTTTCCACATTCACATCAGTTGAATCTCGCCTTTGAGAAATAACAATATCCACAACCATAACAGGAACTTACACCCTAATGAATTCACCTCAATATCTAGTCTCCAGCTGCTCTCCTGATGCTGCCTACCACAGCGTATATAAATGGCTAGCCATGGTAAAGAAGACCGTCAAAACCGAACCATAAGCCTAAGGACCCATTTGATATTGGTTTTGTTCTCCTTTTTCTGCTTCCAAAAAACCCAAGAACAAAAACGAACCTCTGACTGAACATTAAGGGTATTCAAAATTGTTTGTATAGTCTTTAGAGTTTTTGTGAGCAAAGGATTTATTGCGTTTGAAAAAATGGATGGAAGCAAAAGCGAGGAAACGCCAAAGTTTTGTAAATGCTATCTTCGGCATCAATCCCTATGTTGTATTTCACCCATTTGTGGAGAAACAAAAACACAGAAACAACAACCATGCTAAATAGGCCCTAAATCAGACACCCGCAAGCTGAGGTTTTGGCCCCCATTTTTTTATCGAACCTATCATGTCTTCTCATCCACACGCTAGAGCATGAAGTAGACATAAGTTAGCCCGGCTTTCAGCCAACAGCTTTACACTACTTTCTACAACAGTTCGTACCAGAGGATAGAGGGATGGAAAGCAGTTTTTATGTGAATCAGTACAGAAGCTATTTCTTTCAGTGCATCCATTTCAGATCAGCTCTTCTTTCACTGCATACATTCCATAAAAAAATCACTTGTTTTCCATGAGTTTTACTTCTTATTGGAAGCAGGAAATGAAAAGCCACATCAGTTCAAGTAAACAAAGAGCAAAGCAGTGAAATGAGAGAAAAAGAGAAATGCAGCTCCTGGTTTAGCATTCGCACAGCATTGAAATAAATAAAACATGGAAATATGGACCTATGATGGAGGCTGACCTACAAGTTCAGCACTTTAAACTTCTTTTCCTTTGCAAATGTGTCCCACTCAATTGCTCTGCGAGCTGCTCCATCGTAAACAACATGCTTTGGCAGCTTTTTGCTGTATGAAACAAGAGTTCCTCCATCCACCAGTGCCTTGCCGACCGCAGTGGCTTGGTAACCGTCACTGAAATTTATACCTGCTGCAGGGCTCATTTCGCTCACTAGTCGCTTCATGTACCTGGGTTGAGAGAGATAAGTACTTTCAGCTGATAATGTTACATAACAGTGTTTTGGCATAAAAATGCAGAAAGGGTGGTTCACACCATTTTACAATCATAAGCATTTCAATCACTGGAAACTAATAATGATTTAATGATTAAACTAGCCATCCAAAAGCTTATAGAAGCAAGATTAGTTGATTACCAAATCCACCAATATTGAGAGGGGGAAGACAATAATATAGGTAAGCTAATGTTTCAACTTTATCTGGCAAAAGTCACGAATAACATATATGTTTTTCTGGAACACGGAAAATACACCTTGTAAGTTCTCTAACAGAGCAAGATGATCCAAACCTCTTGGACAAAACTAAGAAAAAAGACCCTATTATAAATGCATATCTATTGAACTATAATGATTATAGAAGATATGCAGCACCATTTATCAGGCCTCCATGACAAGCCTAATTAAAAAACCTGAATAACTTAATGTCCATGAAATATTCTGTTACACGATGAGCACTGGGAATTACTTAATTATGAGAAGGAAGAACCATTCTGAATGAGGAGACTCAAGATCCCAAATAAAGCGGGATATAGCAAATCACTTTCTGAGTCAAACTGGACACCTCCTTTTTCTTGTGGATTAGGACTCTGGAAACCCTGGAGAATCACTTTTTTCCTTGAAATTCTACTACACAGTCATTACCCTGGAGAATATTTTTGGATTAGGGTCTCTATGAATAATTTTGTTCCTTCAATTTGTTTTGGAAGTGCAGAACTTTTAAGAGAATAATAAGCCTGAGGCTCTGAAATCAAGCAGGGTGAAAATAGTTGTGAAAGCTAACAAACCTATCATGGAATCTAGAAGACCATTCTTAACAGCAATCTCATACATATGAGTAAGATTTTACAAAAAAGAAGAAAAAAAGTAACTGTCAGTAATATCATTATGATATTTTCTCATTAGTAAAGATTATTTTTACATTAATTTGCTGCTATATCAAAAGTTCTAAAAAAAAAAAAAAAACATTTCAACAAAGCAAATAACTTCGCTGAAGCAAGTAAAATGGAAACATGGAACGTCAGACATATTATCAAGTCATTTCTCATTCACAAAATTTTGCTTTCCATTCTCTATTATGACCATGGTGTAACCGTTGAAAGGAACAAAGCAAAATGATTTGACAAGCAAATATACGTTTAGGTTTATTTGTTATGCCTATAGTTGGTTGTGCTTACAGTTAAGTTTCTGATGAATTTCTTCAACATCTTTATTGCGCGTCATGAACTTACATCAAGAGAAAAAACCACAAGACATGTAATAATATAAGCCATTGCATAGGAGATAGGGGGAATTCATGAAGTGCCATCACCCCCCAAAAAAAACAGCAAACATGTAAAGTATAATAAGCAAGTGGATATTATGAAGAGAAAACCGTGAACTAAAAGGCACATGAACGGCAAGAAACCTCCTTAGACTTTTCTAAGAGAGAAACCAGTGACCTCATGATCCTCAAAAGGATCTAAGTTCCCACCATGTTTTGCAGTTATTTTGTTCTTTTGCTATATTTATGTAGCGGACATCCTTGTCACTCCCAGTTCAGGAAATTGCCAAGACCATCTCTATCAGGCGTTTCTCAATGAAGCGACTAGATATTAGTAGTTTTTCCCAGCATTAATAGTTCAGAATTTCAATTCCAAATGTTGCAGCTACTCCAGTGATGCATGCAAAAAGGATTTGTAAAAGCTGTTTTAGATTTCCTACAGTTATATCAAGAAAGAAGGATCGAAAACATACCATGTTTTTGTATAGCTTTCTGGAACAACTAAATCGCCACCAAGGGCCTTAAGCTCTTCAATCGTTTCAGGGGTCCCAGGCTTATCATCAATTATGCTGATAGTCTGAAGCTTGCGTTCCTTTGCCAACTCAATTACAATCTTCCCAACATCAGTGTCTCCACAATTCTGGACCAATGTTTGACCTTTCCAGCAAAATCATAGATATCCAAGCATAAGCAGTTATGCATTTTATTAGCGAACCAAGCCAGAAATAATTCATCTATTATATCTCTGTCAAAGATTGAAGAGAGGTAAATTTACTGCCAGATCTAAAATATGCAAAACATCAATAAATCACCAAAAAAGGCTGCTTAGGGTTAGAGCATCAACTTGAAATTCAGAACTAAAACTGTTTACACTTAAGGAATGAAATTCCAACAGGCATGATAGAGTGTGACTAGCCAAACGAAGGAAACAGAAATTCACAGATTTGCCTCTATATAAAAGACAGGTTACCATCAAATCAGTCTGATTTCTACGATCATTTTCTTCTTCACGTCCACCTTTTTTTATGTCTCTTGTATACACTGCGAGCTTACGATTCTTTCCATTATGCTCCTAGTTCAAGACTACCCAAAACGTTAAAACCGTGAACTCCCAATAGTCTAACCAATGGGCCATTTGTCAACAACTCATTTTCCCGAAAGGACGAGAGAATCCAGCAGCGTTAAGAACTGAGTTGCATGATGAGAAATCCAGTGAGCTAACATTGAGCATTTCAATCTATACAGGGAAAGGGTTGTCATTCGACGCCTAGTACAATCCATAGCTAACATCAGCAAGCAATTCACGAAGTAGGTTTCGGAGTTTTCAAAAGGCCATTGATCGAAACGTGATCAAAATCGTACATTTAACAGACAGACTATGACGGAGGTCCCCAGAATTGAGCTAGGAGAAAGAAGAGCAAACGCTAGAAACAGAATGGCTTGAAAGATCCGAGCGTACGTCGAACTGATAGCAAACAACAAAAAAAAGCCGGGGAGGACCGAATAAATGCACGAGATCCAACAGCGAAAGATCGGAATTCGACTCGCCTAGGTTTAGGGATTCGGATTACCTTGCTTGAGAGAAAGGGAGTCGAGGAGGGAAGCGACGGATTTCCTCAGGGTAGAGGAATCAGAGGAGGAAAAGGCTCTGATCCCCGTCCAGAGACTAGGGTTTTGATGGGCGAGAGGAAGGACCCTCCGAAGCGAATTCATTTCTTCCCGGCCGTCAACCTTCACCGGCGGGGTGAGGGCCCTAAAAAAGCTTTTAACTTGGGATTACACTAGGTCGGCAACGGCTGCCGACTTCATGTGGCTTGTGTCTTGGCACGAGTGGCGCACGTGATTTAATTTTGCAAGCCCAAGTGCTGACGCATGGCATTTATAAGCGAAGTTCGGTCCGTGGTTGAACCGGACAGGATCCAACTTCCCTATAACTTATAGTTATTTTCAATTGTTTTGCGAGATCCGGCACTGGGAATGAGTCATTTATTTCATATTTGGTCGCAGCCATAATAAACAAGTCGCTAAAAAACTTTGCAGGATGATATAGTTCATTCTGAATTAAAAGGGCAAAAAGGAGAGCGACATTAGTTTTTAAAATACCTACATCTCTCCTAAATCATTTCCGAAGGATGTTTGATAAAAATAGCTGAAGTGGGTAGATTAGAAAGGCTTTCCTCCATTTTTACTTAGTCTAACTCCAAATAAAACAAATCCTTGATGTTCAGACTTTGTTTCTTTTAAATAAATGATGTTGTTGAGTAGATGTTGTTACGGTTGACCATTTTTTTGACAACTATTTTATGTGTAGTCCTTGACCTATATATATGATATAATGATATATGCAAAATTATGTATAAGACTAGGCATATATTAATGTACGATGATCAGACTAATTATGATTAAAAGACTATACAAAAATGCTTAATTGTGATGATAAAATAAAATCTTCGAATTTCTAAATAAAAATTTATACTGATTTTTATTATTCTTTTTTTTTTCTTCTTTTTTTTTGGTAAAACCCGTCAGCCCAAAAAAAAAAAAAAAAAGTAAGTATTAACTAGACACGACTGACAAACTATAACTAGAAGCAGCAGATCAACTAAAATTTAAAGACCCTGGCGGCTCTTCTGATTGAAAGCCACCCCCACAATATCATTTATCATGGACCTGGGCAAATTCGGTAGGAAGCACATCACCTTGATGGAATAAGAAATCACCATGAATAGCCTTCTTAGAGAGTAAATCAGCAGCCCTTTTTTGTTCCCACAGAACATGAGAAACAATACATGTGGGAAGCAATTGTTTCCAAGCTAGAATATCGTGAAACAATGAGAGATTAGAAGACCTACAGGAAGAAGGATTAGAAATCTAGTTGATTGCTATTATAGAATCATCTCGAAGAAGAATGATTAGAAATAAGTGAGCTTTTTGATCTTTCAGATTAACCACCTCTAAGTGCCAGAGAAAACAAGGAGCTAGGAAATTTGTTGAACCACATGTCAATCCTTGACAGTCCAAAAGGACGATATAGTAGATTGAAAATGGGGTAATCGGGGCAAATTCACAGTAAAAAATTGCTATTCTAGGATATCATTTTTTAATTTGTAGAAATAAATTAGAAGATGCCAATTCCTATAAAAATTAAAGTATTCAACTAGTTGGTGTTTAACAACAAAATACTTATATCTGATGATCTAAAAAGAAGAAATATTTTAAGTCCATCTTTTTGTGCTTTATGTTGCTCAGAACGGGAAAACATAAATCATCTATTTCTGATGTGCAAAATTTTGGCTGATCTATGAAATGAGATCATTAATAAATTATCAATACAGAGTATACCAAATAATTATATCACACTATGGAAGGATTGGTGAAGCAAACTTTCTAGTTTCCTTTTTAATTCAGCTTGGGATATTTTTGCAATCTCGATTGTATAGAGTTTATGGATGCAAAGAAATGAAAGAATTTTTAGATACGGAGCAAATGCAAGATGCAGAGTTCTCGAGAAATCTCTCCGCTACCTGAAGGATTAGTTGGTTCTCATTAACGATCACAAGAAAGTAGAGATAAAAAAGGTTCTACAGAAACTCAGAGATTGAAGTGGAGTAGGTAAATCAAAGTTGACAAGCATAAGCTAAGAGTAGAATTATTTGATTTTTTTATTTTAGTGTTGTCTAGATTTGTAGCTACTTTAAAAATTTTTAATAGTCATAACTCAAAGTCTAGTACATCATTTCAGATGTTTAACTCATTGGAGATCATGGTAGAATTGTCTACTCCAAATTTGCACCAATGCTGTTGTATTCGACACTAGTTAGAATCCTTTTCTAACTTCTATCGAGGTTATTTTTCTTTTTCTTCATAACTAGAAATTTTTTCTATAATTGGTAATCTTTCGTGCCTAAATAAAAGGGTAGTCACCTCCTCTCATTTTCACATCAAAAAATAAATTTAAAAAAAAAAAGAAAAAAACTTACCTGCAGCGTGTGATAAAGTACCTAATCTGTCTCAAATGATGCATGCTGCTGTTATTGAAGAATCCTAGACATCAGCATGGTTTATCATCAACATCCCAAAGGGAGGAGGTAGCAGGAGAGCAAATTATGTTTATAGCAGTGCTGCTTAGGCACCAGGTCGCCGCCACCTCAATGCTTTGAGTTGGTGTGGATGAGTACCCACTGCTGATATCATGAAAATAGAAAAGACCGTGCAGTCTTGCATTGCTGGTGAAATATTCTTGCATTTTTAGCGTTCTAGATTAGCTAGGCCCTGTAACTCATTATAGCTTTTACCCCATCCTCCACCTAGGAATGTAATCAATATAACGGCAAAGAAGTAGGAGGTATTCGAAGGTCAGATGACATGGCTATTTTGATGCTAATATGCATAGCAAATGGGTATATAATAATAACATGGTGGCAGTCCCCCACGATCGGTTCACACATGTCACAATAGGTAAGAGAATCTAGAAAATGGCCCCCAAACTTTTGCATGGAGTACGATACCATATTAGCTTTCACGGAAAATATTTAATCCTTATTTGGGCCTGCAGTTTCCATAGCCAAGTAAACTCTGATCCTCGAGATGGATTGGGAGTTTTCAGAGCTTGTTCTATGTCTTAAATAGTAACTACTGGGGTTCTAAATTGCATCCAACATAGCTAATCAAACCACAGATCTTTAGGCACTGGCATTTTAGTAATACCAATCATCATTTCAGCATTAAAATAGGCAGCCAACGGATGATTGCCCCACGTACGGTCCCTAGTTATGAAATCATTTCAACATTGTCCTCCTTGTTTTTTTTCCCTTTTTTTTCTTTAAAGAGGCCAAGTTTGCTACCATAAAGATGGTCCAATTCTGGAGTACATAAGCTCCCTTTTTATGATTGAACTAGAGAGCGTCGGTCATCGATCACAAACAATTAGCATATTGTATGATGGAGCCATGAACCAAATGATATGATGCGTATTCCCAAAATCTTGCTCAATCACTGGTTTTTGTGTGATTACTTGGGTTGTCTAATGAGACCTGGACCCAAGGATCCTAACTATTATAAAAAATAAAATATTCTTATATAATTTTTTCACTAGAACTTCATTTAGGAAGTCTAATTGAAAGATATTAGTTAAATTTTTTAATCTCATATAAGTAACCAACATCTATTTAATATATAGTCCATAAAAAATTAAATATATACTTTTATAGGATTTTCATATATTTTTTTTATTTAAGCTATGGCATCCTCACTACACTTAAGATTCAAATCCATACAAATATAATAATAAGTATTATAAACCCAATCGCAAATACCATAATTAACCTGCAATCAATCCAAATGGATCTATAATATAGTAGCCCTTAGTCCACATGTTCATGAGCTAAGTCCATCCTAATATTTTTTGTAACAAATAAGAATTTCACTCAAAAAAACTAGTGAGAAAGTATTATTTAGATTTATTAATTGTATATAAGTATTTAAGATCTACTTAATGCATAGTCGATGTTGAACTAAATACATGCTTGCAAGAGTCCTCATAAATTTTTATATTAAAATTTAAATAATAATTATTGAGAGTCGGAGAGAAAGGGATAATTGTTTATTTTTTATTATCAAAAAAAAATATACGAGGGTCTATATATCGAGAGAATGTATAAGGATCTCTTTTGTGGTAGGAAATATTTTCCACTTACTTTTATGATAAAAAAATATGGTGGTATTCTAGAGAATATTTCCTACATACTTTCACCTACATACTTTTATGGCAAGAGAATATTTTACACATGTCCGTATACATTATCATCCCCTCTCAAACTCAAGATGGTAGAAAAAATCTAATCTGAGTTTGTAAACTAGATCACAAAAATATCCAGGAGGTTAAGCTTTGGTGAACCGTGCCACGAATAATGTGTTGATGCACAAAATAGCAATCATACTCAATGTACTTGTTGCGCTCATGAATATATCATTATGCACTATTTGAATAACACTCCTATTATCATAGTATAGCATAGTGGCAAAATAATGTGTAACACTCATATCTTCAAGTAACCAATAAAGCTAAATAAACTCTTGGATAGCATCTGCAATAACTTGGTATTCTATCTTAGTACATGATCTAGCTATTACAGTTTGCTTTTTACTTCTCCAAAAAATAAGAGAATCACCAAGAAAGAAATAGAATCTAATAGTGGACCATCGATTTGTAGGATCTCCTACCCAATTCACATCTGAGTACGCATGTAACTAAATGGATAAACAAGCAGAGAAATGAAGGCCATAAAATAAGATCCCCTTAACATACCGAAGAAGATGAAGTATAGCAGGATAATGTGTAGTGCGTGGTGTTGATAAAAATTGTCTAATCAAATGTACAGCATATGCAATATCTAGATAAGTGACAGTAAGATATACTAAGCTTCTAATCAATTGATGATAAAGAGTGGCATCTTTAAGTTGTGTACCATCAAATATAGCGAGTTTAGTATATGGCTCGAGTAGAGTGGAAGCAGTTTTGCTATCTGTTAAGTCAGCTTGGAGATAAGATTAAAAGCATATTTAGTCTGAGTGAGATAAAATTTATCATCATCAGAATTGACCTCAAACCCAAAAAGTTAGGCACCAAAATCTTTCATCTTAAAGTATTGATTAAGATACTGTTTGAGCTTATAAATGCCATGAATATCATCATAATCATATATATCATCAACATAAAATAATAAAATGACCATACCATAATCAATTTTACAAATAAAAAGAGCAAAATCATGTGCACTAGATGCAATCTAAAACTTCCAATGGTGGCACTAAACTTTGCAAATCAAGCACGAGGAGCTTGTTTGAGTCCATACAAGGCATGTTAGTGTTTACAAACCTTGTTTGGTAGAAAATTTGAATCTCGAGGAGGCTACATATAGACTTCTTTTGTAAGATCACTATTTGAAAAGATATTTTTCATGTCCATCTGAAACAACTTTTATTTTTTAACAATAGTAACTACAAAAAGGCTTCGAACTGAAGTGAAACGTGCAACTGGGGCAAATGCCTCTTCATAGTCGATACTATACTCTTAAGTGAAGCCTATTGCCACCAAGCAGGCTTTATATCATTCCACATAGCCATCATAATAAATTTTAATTTTATAGACATATTTACACCCTATAGTAATCTTTCTAGAAGATAAATCAACTAGATCCCATGTATAAGTTTAATTTGGTGCCTATAACTCTTCTACCATAACTTGCTACCATGCAAAGAGGGTTAGAACTAGCTTTACGAAAAGATGAGGGTTCATATAAAGAGGTAGTAGTAGAGAAATAATGAAAGTCACGTAAGCAAACAAAAAAGATTCTCTTACCCAAATAGATCGATAAATTAACGGTGACTCAAAAGACTCAGAGAAGAACAACAAGAAGAATGATCCAAAACTTCCAATGGTGGCACTAAACTTTACAAATCAAGCATTAGGAGCTTATTTGAGTCTAGACAAGGCATGTCAGTGTTTACATATCTTATTTGGTAGAAAATTTGAATCTCGAGGAGGCTACACATAGACTTCTTTTGTAAGATCACTATTTAAAAAGATATTTTTTATGTCTATCTGAAATAACTTCTATTTTTTAATAATAGCAACTACAAGAAGGCTTCGAACTGAAGTGAAACGTGCAACTGGAGCAAATGCCTCTTCATAGTCAATACTATACTCTTAAGTGAAGCCTATTGCCACCAAGCAGGTTTTATATTATTCCATAGATCCATCATAACAAATTTTAATTTTATAGACATATTTGCATCCTATAGTAGTCTTTCCGAAAGATAAATCAACTAGATCCCATGTATGAGTTTTATTTGGTGCTCATAATTCTTCTACCATAACTTGCTACCATGCAAAGAGGGTTAGAACTAGTTTTACAAAAAGATGAGAATTCATATAAAGAGGTGGTAGCAAAGAAATAATGAAAGTCACATAAGCAAACAAAAAAGATTCTCTTACCCGAGTAGATCGACAAATTAACTATGACTCAGAAGACTCAGAAAAGAACAAGAAGAAGAATTACCAATAGAATCATTTGAAGTAACAGAGACCTCAGAAGAAGAATTAGAAATTAGAATCATCTGAAGAAGCAGAATCCTCAAGAGAAGTCATAAGAGTATTAGCAGCAATGTTGAGTTCATTAGTATAACTTACATTGCATTCTTCAAGAAACAATTCGACTGATGGGTTAGTGAAAATTTGATTGGAAGTAGAAAAATAATGAGTGAAATTGTGAAATGGAAGAGAACATTTTATTTTCCCAAAAGACTACATGTCTAGAAATTCTAAGTTGATTAGAAATAGGATCCTAACACTTATACCCTTTGTGTTCCATGCCATATCCAAGAAAACAACATAAGCGAGTTCGAGGTTCTAGTTTTGAATGTTCATGAGGAGAGAGAGTAAAACAAAGGATGCACAACCAAAAATTTTAAGAGTATGATAATCAGGAGCAGTTCCAAAAAGACGTTCATATGGTGATTGATTGTTTAAAAGAGGTGTAGATATACGGTTGATAGTATAAGCAGTAGTGAATGAGGCTTCTCCTCTAAAATATTATGGATAAGAAGATGAGATAGAAGAGCATAAACTGTGTCTAAGATGCATCTATATTTTTATTTTGCTCGCCCATTCTATTGAGAATTACCAAGACAAGAATGCAGAGAGAGGGTTCCATATTGGTGGAGAAAATTGAGAAGTTCTGCTTCCTTATACTCCATTATATTTTCTGAGCGAAAAATCTTAATATTGTGATCAAATTGAGTTTTAACCATATTAGCAAAATTATAATAAATTTTAGGCAATTCAAATCTATTTTTCATGAGATAAATCCATGTGTAATGGAAAAAATCATCTATAAAAATAACATAATATTTAGATCCAATCACAATACCATCAAGGGATGGTCTCCAAATATCAGAATGAATTGGGCTAGGTCCCTGCTCCACTCCTATAAATACATGCCTGTAAAAAAATCCTAGGTATTAAGATCTCTAATTCATAGGGTGGAACTTATCCCATTGAGAAGACATGCATAAAGAGAAGGAGAGGAAGATCTGATTCATCTTGATTTCTCATTGTACAGGATGTTGCAATGGCTGCTCAGAGATTTTAAGATATGATTGATTGTTGATTATTATTATTATGATCTAGAGATCTATTCATAAAAATATTTTGTGTTCTAATTTTCTACATGAGATCCATAAGAAAAAATTTCCAACAAGTAATATCAAAGTCTAGATTTTTTAGAGATTTAGAATCAAAATAAGAAAAATTGATTTAGATGAATATAATTAATAAAAAATAATAAATAAAAGAAGAAGCGATGGTTTTCTTTGAGGCCATCCTTGCTTCTCTTCCTCTCTCATCCGTGCTGGTGGAAGCAGTTGTCGATGTGGAAGAGAGAGTTCCGATGGTGACCGGGACCTGCCGATGGTGAAAGGCTCGATCCCTATCAGGATCCAAGATCAAACACATAAAAGAATTAAAAAAAAAGGTTAAGGGTTGGTGGTTCTTCCCCGTGCCCTCTTCCTCTTTCCACGGCATGATTGCAGGCGATTGTCCGGTAGGCGGCACCTTTCGGGCAGTCAAGTGATGATCAGGACAAGCCGACGATGAAGGGGCCAATGATCTTTGTCCAGATCTAAAGATCCGATTAAACAAAAAAAAAGGGGGAAGGATGGATCTCTATGGTCGTCCCCTCTTCTCTCCTTCTTTCCATCGGCATGCAAATTTTTGGTAAGGCCAAATGAAGGTCCGGCTGCCACTGGGTCGAGCCGACCATGAGGGGCCGATAGTTCCATCCGATCTATAAAAATAAAAAAAAATGAAGACAGAGAGGGGTGACAGTTCCTGCTGCTGTGTCCTCTTCCTCATGGTGGCCACCGGTGGCCGTCAGGAGCAGGCCATGCGCAATCCAGGCAACCGACACGATCTTGGTGGCGCTGGGTGATCGACGGTCGATTTAAGAAGGTTCAAATAAAAAAAGGGGTTTAAGAGGGACAGCGGTTACCGCCATCGTGCCGTCCTCCTCCTGGGTTGTGATCGTAGGTGGTCGACGGGCGCCAGATGCCGGCTCAACATCTTCCTTCCATCGGATTTCATGAAGTTCCTAAAAAAAATAGTGGGGAGAGGAACTGTCGGATCTCCGATCACCAGGGGGTTTTCCTCTTCGTCGCCGATGGATATCGACAGTAGACGAAAGGAAGATGGTGGCGGTCCACCAGTTGGCCCTTTTTCGACGGTCATCGAACCAAAATTAAATAAAAAATAAATAAATAAAGGATGCCGGTTTGGCCCCTCTGGACTACCATGAGGAGGAAGATGGGATTAATGGGTTTCGGATTTTGGGTTTTAACCTAAAATTTGAATCTGAATTGCTAATTCTAATAATAAAATAAATTTGCAGGAATGCTATATATCTAAAAGCAGTTCAAAAAAATTATATTTTAATCTCTATAATAAAATTTTATTATATAAAGATTCTTCATTACTGTTTAGCCATGATGAAGTCTATTATTTCATATTAGTCCTTCAAAAAAATTGTTTTAGTCCTTGAAAAGGTTTATTTCTGATGATAGTCCTTAGAAAATTAACTTTTAGCCCTTAAGTTGAGACTTCATTATAAATTGAAGTATTTATGTTGCTGGCTACTCCCTGTTTTAAAGTTTATTAAATAATTATGATATGGTAATTATGTTATGATTCCTATAATACAGTTTAATTGAAGGAACCAGATCTAGAATTTCATGGATAGATCTTGAAACTTTTTCAAGATTAGGTAGCGAAAGACTTAAACAAACTAAGTATTTATTTAAATAAATATGTAAATACCTTGATCTCAGATCTATTACATGATCAAGGTATGATATTAAATTAAAAATTAAAAAATATAAAGGAGAAGAAAAGATTGATCATATCAATCTAAATCTATACAACATCTAATGCAGCTATAAAATAATAGATCGGATCTGTTACCTAAGCAAGTTAGACGTTCTAATTTACTGATCCAGGCTTGAGGATGAAGTCATGAGTCATACACGCATCTGACCTTTAGGAGTCATCCATACGAGCTCACGAATACGATCAGAGATCCTGATGCAGAAAATCAGCATAGTATGCTAGCATTGTGCTGATCTCTCTTCAACGGTCGATTCGATGCTTTCTTCTTTAAAACTTAGATACTCCAAAATATCAGAAGAAAAGGAAGAAGATTTGTGATGCTGAGACACCTCTCAAAAGCTCACAAAAAGGGAGGAAGAGATCTGAAACAAAAATCCTAGAAGAAGATTCTCTTTTTCTTCTTTATTCTTTTTCTAGACATCCTGATTTATGTTTTTAATATCTCCATGACTCAGATAATTTTTTCTCTAATTTTTCTACACCAAAGAGATCTCTTAAATATCTATAATTCATAAAAATTTTAGCAAATTTTTTTTTTTAAATAAAGAGATATGCAGAGTCCAAGATTGATCAAAAATCTAGATAGAAAAGTCACCAAATGGCAGGTTGTTGGGGCACCCAACTCTTGGGTGCCCCCACCCTACTTTTCTGCTGTGGACCAGCAAGGGAGGATGTAAAAAATGCCAAAGAATGCTGTGAGAGAGCGAGAGAGGAAACAGGGAGGTGGCGGCATGAAAGGAAGGAAGTCTTTTGGTTGACTAGGATTCTATCTCATAGAATCCTAAAGCAAAACCAACCTCCCCTTTTGACTTGGTCATCAAACAAATTTTCATATGAGAAAAAGGAAGAGAGAAGAGAGGCGTAAGATTGTTTGAGGTGTGGAGATTTTTCACATAAAAGAGAAGAAAGAAGGGGTGGGGCATGAGGAATTAGGTGGCGCAAGAATAGGGAGTCCTAGTCACACTAGGACTCCTGTTTTGACCTAGTCAAACAAGATCTTTTAACCAAATAAAAATAAAAGTAAACCAATCCAATTAAATAAGATCCTAATCTATTTAAGAACTTAATTAAATTAGATTAAATTTAATTTAATTTTAATTTAATTTTTTAATTAAATTAAAAAATTAGGTTAACCTGAGTCCTAGTTAGACTAGGACTAGTTCTTCCTTGCACTTGGCTTATTCAATAAGTCAATTGAACTTGATCCAATCAAATCTAAATTAAATTTAATTAAATCATATTAAATTAGACTTAATCTTAGTCAACTGGTTTAATCAAATTAAGCTAATTAATAATCAAATTGCTAATCGATCCTCCTACAACACTTGCACTAGGTCAAACATTAATCGTATTGATCGTTTAATCTTAAAATGATTCTAAATCATTAATCAACCATCCAATCGAAATATGAACTCTAATGTGTGTGACCTCATAGGTTCGAACCTAAATTGATAGTATAAAAATAAATTTTTGTACCAATTAAAGTGACCATCTAGCAATGATATTCGACGGTCGGATAGGTCGAAGGTGTAGAACACCATCCTTAGAATCCATGCGGATATAGTTTCTATATAATTCATCCCCTTAATCAAAATGCTCGTAGGATACATCAGAGTTCAATTGTTAACTCTGATCAGGTTGTCTACATTATATTTCAAACTATTAAATCCATCTGATGGATTATCCTGATCAAGATTTTGCTATATTGAAATATAATGATACATTATTCTCCAACTCTTAGAGTGGTCAATTCTATCTTGATCATACACCAACTTCATAAGTACTTGATTATATTCAAAAGCCTTTCAATATTGAATTAAAAATTCAGTTAGTCCAATACCAAAGCACAGTGAGTTGCTTGTAAGTCACTGAGGTGATCTCATATCTAAGGAATACTTATACCTATATCCCATCAGAGACATTCTCGATAATAGAATGCTCTAGAGTTAGTTGTGAGCTCAGAAGTGGCACTCCCAAATCTTGAAAATATGAGAAGACAGATTATGAAAAGACGAAAGCGAGCCGAAAAAAAATCAATCTCAATAGTAAAGTTCAGAAATTGGGCCGGCTCACTCTAAAATTGAGCTAGCTTAGTTGGAAACTGGATCAGCTTAGTTCAGAATTGGATCGACTAGGTCTTAGAGAAAAATTCAAATAGAGAGTAGCATTTTTGGGCTATTGGCATAGTATACAACTGGGTTAACTCAGTTTGAGACTGAGCCGACCTAGTCGTAGGTTAGTCGGCTCAGTCTGAAATTAGGTCAGCTCAATTTTCGTAGGTTATTATTTTATGTACGTGGGTTATTTGGGTTTAAAAAGTTTTTCTATGAGCTTAGACTTGACCATTTATAAAGTATATATACTGAAAATAAGTCAAGATTGTAAGGGTGTTGAAATATACTAAATAAAAGCTCTTTTCTTTCGAAAATCTCTTCTTCTCTATTTTTTGATTTATTTGATCATACTTCTGCAAAAATCTCTAAAAAGTACTTTTTTGTTGCTTGGCTAATCATCGATAGCCACATCGATCCATGTGGAAAGAGCACATATTTTCAACATTTGGTATCAGAACGGTATTGCATGGAAGGAAGAAAGATACATAGGATTTACTACATCCAGGATCTGTTGCATCAGATTTTATCCTAAAACTTCTAGTTTACTTCGTGGTTGTCTCTAGATTGAGGTGGAGATTGTTTACATGGAGGAATGGTGATACAGAGTTTGGAAAGAGGATCTAGGGCTAGTTAGATCTTCTGTGAAGGATAATTTTATTGGTGTGTAATCGTGAAGGGTGTTAGGGATCTGTTCTTGACTTGTTTGAAGTCATGGGATCAAGTGGATTCAAGATGGATTTTAAGAAATTCAACGGTAAGGAAAACTTTATCTTATGGCAGCAAAGAGTAAAGAACTTGTTGGTTCAGCAGAGGATCTATAAGATCTTAACAGAAGAAAGGCCAAAAAAGATCAGTGCTAAGGATTTGGAAGAGTTGGAGGAAATTACTTTTAGCATAATTCGTATGTGCTTGGCCGATCAAGTTTTGCTCGAGGTTTGTACAAAGACTACAACAAAGGGGCTCTGAGAGAGACTGGAGAACACATATATAGAGAAGAACATGATGAACAAGCTGTGATTGAAGAAATAGCTATATAGTCTGAGGATGTCCGAAGATGGAGATCTTGTTGCACATATCCAAAGGTTCAATCAGGTGTATTTTGAGGTGATGAGTTTGGATGTGAAGATTGATGAGGAGGATCGAGCATTGCTGCTATTATGTTCTCTCTCAGGTTCATATGATGGTCTCATAACAACTCTAGTTTATGGAAAGAAGATCCTAAACTATGAAGAGGTTGTTAGTATGCTCAGATCAAATCAGCAAAAGAAGAAGATCTATAAGAAAGATCCTAAGTCTGAGATCTTGGCTGTGAATGAAAGATAGGAAAGATTAAAGAAAAAGATAAGAGAAAAATTCAAGGGCAGGTCAAAGTCTCGCGATCAGAGGAAGATGACATTAAAATATTATAAATATCATCAGTCTGAACACCTGAGGAGAGATTGTCCCCTTTTGAGATCAAAAGAAGGAAAAGCCAGCAAGAAAGATGATACAACTTTTATGAGTAGTGAAAAAGATCTGCTAGTTGTATCAGATTGATCCATAGAGTATGATACTATGTGGATATTAGATTCAGCATGCTCGCACCACTATACTTCTCATCGAAAGTGGTTTGCTACCTACCAGAAGATCGATGATGAAAGTGTCAGTCTTGGAGATGATCACCCATGTAAAATAACTGAAATTGGCTCTATCAGGGTGAGGATGTATGACGAGATCATTCGTATATTATCAAATATCAGGCATGTACCAGAGTTGAAAAAGAATTTAATTTCTTTGGGCTACTTGGAGGAGCAGGGTTATGCTTTTAGTAGTCAGACTGGGAGTGGATGTCTGAAAATTTTCAAGAAAGCTTTGATGGTGATGAGAGATAGAAGACTGAGCAACAATCTTTATATAATGGAAGGCTCGGTGATAAATGATAGTACAGAGGTGCTAGTAGCGGCATAGGAGGAGCAGATTTTATATCGATTATGGTACTATCAGATGGATCATATGACTGACCGTGGGCACATAGAACTAAGCAGAAGAGATATGATCCTAGTCCTAAAGAAGGAGGGCACAGATCTTTGTAAGTCGTGTATCTTTGGCAAACAACATAGGATGAAATTTGCTAGAAGTACCAAGCGCAGCGAGGAAGTGTTGGATTTAATACACTCGGATGTGTGGGGATCAGCTCCTGTATCAGCTAGAGATGGGGCAAAATATTTTATTACTTTCATTGATGATTTCTCAAAGAAGGTATGAGTTTATCTGATCAGAGAAATATCAAAGATGTTTGTCCGGTTCAGAGCCTGAAGAGCTGAAGTAGAGGAGTCAGGAAGATAGATAAAGTATCTGAGGTCGGACAATGGAGGAGAGTATACTAGCCTGGAGTTTAGGAGGTACTGTGAGAAAAATGACATCAAATGCCATTACACGGTGAGGATGACTCTCCAGCAGAATGATGTCATGGAGAGGATGAACCGGATACTGATCGAGAAAGCATGGAGTTTAAGGCTGTAGACATCACTTTCAAAGTTCTTTTAGGATGATGCTCTAACTTTTTCTTATTTTTCTGTGAACAGGTTCCCTCATTATAAGCTGAATGGAGGCATTTCAGAGGAGGTCTGGAGTGGATAGAAGGTAGAACTTGGCCATCTGAAAGTCTTCGATTGCACAGCCTATGCACATGTGGAGGCAATCGAGAGGAGTAAATTGGATCCGAAATCTCAAAAGATGACATTCATAGGGTATCCATAAGGAGTCAAGGGATACCTACTGTGGGACTCTCAGGCACAGAAGTCAGTGATCAGCAGGGATGTTATCTTTGATGAGAAGAGCATCTTGAGGAGGTCTGAGATAAATAAACTGAAAAAATAAAGGTGAACAACGGTGGCCAGTCAGAGAATGATGGGATGCAGGTTACATCTACTTACAGAAGTATTCCTATTGAGGTAGAGCTGGATAGAAAAGTATTATCTCAGATTGAAAATCAGCATGGAGGGTCGGTAGTTTAGACAGATGTGCAGGAGCAACCACAGACATCAGACAGAGATGTGCCAGTGGGAGTAGCTTTGCATAAGCCCCAGCATACTATTAGGAGATCGATCAGATATGACATTGATGAGGTTATCTCCTATGCACTCATCACTGCTAATGAAAATCTAAAGAATTATGCAGAGGCCATGGAGAGTGAGGATTATGATTCATGGATGCAGACCATGATGGAGGAGATGGAATCACTTGAGAAGAATCAAACATGGCAGCTGGTGGATCTTTCAGAGGATGCTCGACCTATTGGCTCAAAGTGGGTGTTCACAAAGAAAGAAGCACCTTTAGAAAAAGATGGAATCAGATTCAAAGCAAGGCTGGTAGCAAAGGAATACTCATAAAGAGAAGGAATTGACTACACAGAAATTTTCACTCCTGTGGTGCGTCATATATCTATTCGAATTTTGCTGTCACTGGTGGCACAGCATAATATGGAATTGAAACAGATGGACGTGAAGACAACCTTCCTTCATAGGACTTTAGATGAAAGAATCTACATGAAGCAATCAGATGATTTCATGAAGATGAGACAGGAAGAAAATGTGTGTTTACTTAGAAAGTCTTTGTATGGCTTGAAATAATCTCCTCGTCAATGGTATTGAAGGTTTGATAGCTTTATCTTGAGCCAGAGTTTCAGCAGATATGAACATGATTGTTGTATCTTCATCAAAGATGTAGATGAGAAGGATGCCCTGTATCTATTATTGTATGTAGATGATATGCTCATAGCCAGTAAAAGCATGGATGCTGTGAAAAGATTGAAAAAAATATTATCATCTGAATTTGAGATGAAAGATTTAGATCCAGCTGAAAAAATCCTTAGAATGGAGATTTGCAGAGATAGGTGCAAAGAAGTGCTCCATTTATCATAAGAAAAGTATGTTCAGAAGATTCTGAAGAGATTTGGGATGGAGAAGGCTAAACCTACAGAGATGCCATTATCGAGCCATATGTCTCTCTCCAAGTTACAGTGCCCTCAGTCAGAAGAGGAGAGAGAGTACATGAATGAGTCTCTTATGCAAATGCTATAGGCAGTGTGATGTATACTATGATGTATTGTAGACTAGATATAGCACATGCTGTGAGCACGGTTAGTAGATACATGGCTAACCCTGGGAAGGAACATTGAAAAGCATTGAAATGGATATTGAGATATCTGCATGAAATAAGGGATTATGGTTTGGTATTTGGTGGACAGTCGGAAGGATTTAGAGAATAATCTATGAAGATGTGTGAAGGTTTAGGTCCTTTGGAAGGATTTGTTGATGCAAATTATACTGGTGATCTTGATACAAGGAGGTCTACTACTGGATACCTCTTCTACATATATGGTGGACCGATGTCTTGGAGATCAATCCTTCAGCCAATCATGGCCTTGTTTATCATAGAGATTGAGTACATTAGGATAATGAAGGCTACAAAGAAAGTTCTTTGGCTTAGGAGGCTGATTGATGAGTTGGGAGTGGAGCAAAGTAAGATTACACTATTCAGTGATAGTCAGAGTACTCTGTTGTTGGCACAGAATTCAGTCTATCATGAGCACACAAAGGATATAGATGTGAGGTACCATAAGATCAGAGAGCTGATGGAGGAAGGTGAAGTGGAACTAATGAAGGTTCATACCAAGGAGAATCAGTCTGATGCATTTACGAAGGTACTCTCCAAAGACAGCTTTCAGAGATATGTGGCACGGATGGGTCTATTGAGAAGAGATGAGTTCACAAGGATTTAGAAGCACCAAAATGTAGAATGTAAGCTCAGAAGTGGCACTCCCAAGTCTTGAAAATATGAGAAGACAGATTATGAAAAGATGAAAGCGAGCTAGAAGAAGAATCAGTCTCAATAGTAAAGTTCAAAAATTGGACCGGCTCACTCTAAGACCGAGCCGGCTTAGTTGAGAACTGGGTCGGCTCAGTCTAGGACTGGGTCGGCTAGGTCTCAGAGAAAAATTCAGACAGAGAGCAGTATTTTCGAGCTATTGTTATGGTACACAATTGGATCGACTCAATCTAGGACTGAGCCGACCCAGTCACAGGTTAGCCGGCTCAGTCTGAAACTGGGCCGTCTCAGTTTTTGCAGGTTATTATTTTATGTACGTGGGTTATTTGAATTTGGAGAATTTTTCTATGAGCTTGGGCTTGACCATTTGTAAAGTATATATACTGAAAACAAGTTAAGATTGTAAGGATGTTGAAATATACTAAATAAAAGGTCTTTTCTTTCGAAAATCTCTTCTTCTCTTCTTCTTTATTTTTTAATTTATTTGATCGTGCTACCATAGAGATCTCTAAAAAGTACTTCCTTATTGCTTGGCTAATCACTGATGGCCACGTCGATCCATGTGAAAAGAGCGCATATTCCCAATATTGGTCACGTTCAATGATAATGTACCTGATAGAAACGCGATGTTGTCGTTAAGACACCGTATTTATCAATTTAATCTGACTTCTTAAAATAATTAAAAATGTGTAGATAGCAGTGAGTCGGGTCGAATCCACAGGAAAGGTAGTGTTTTTAGATTTGAAATCTTTGATTTTATAAAAGAAAAAGAAAAGAGAAGAGTTTTGGGATCAAAAGTGAAGTTGGAAAATAAAAAGCGAAAATTAAAAAGTGCAGGAATTTAAACTTGGTACTAAGATCTACTAATTAGATCTTAGCATCTACTTGCAATAAAATAAAAAGTAATAATTAAAGTACAGAAATTAAATTATAATAAAAATAAAAAGTAAGAAATTAAAGTATAAAAATAAAATTTTTATTAATTAAAATTTTAGAATTTAAATACATGGAATTTAAAAAAAAATAAAATAGCCTGATCTCTGATCTTGGATCGACATTGGCAGAAAGATGGTGTAGAAGCCCGGCTCTTCTTCTCGATATCCGTTGCTTCGAAGCAGCCTTTAACCCATAGCCTAGCTTCGTCCTGTACCAAAGCTTCACCTTGATCGGAGATGTTCATTTCTGGAGGCCTGGAATCCTTTTTATAAAGCTAGGAGGGCTGGATATTTTTTTCTAAAGGCAATGTGGGACTAATAGCCTTTGTAATCGTCAAAATACAAAGAAATTTGAATAAAATTTGAATTAAAATGGCTCTAATACAACTCTGGTAAGCTTGGTGAAATCTAGCCATTCAATAGGAATCCAACGGTCCAAAAATCATCAAAATCGGATGCATATCAGTCCAGATCGGGTCGGATCAATTTCTGACTATTGGATTGCGCTTGATGGAGGAAATCTGGCTGCAAATCGTGCTTAGGGAATCCTGATCACCGCTGGGAGCGTTCTGGACCATCAGATCGAAGTTGGAATCAAGCGCTACCGTCCGATGGTGATCCGAGTAAAATCGACAGCCAAAAAAAATGCTGACCGTCCGATCTTGACCGCAAACAACCACCACCGTACGATCGCGCGTTTGCTGTTCCCATGGACCACGTGGATCGGCTACATCGTGCACCGCAATCAATCAATGCCCTTTATTGATCGATGAAAAGACCGAAATGCCCTGTGAGCCACGATGAATTTTCTGTAATCCCTTTAAGGGTCTAGGTCTACCACGTGGTAGGCTCTGATTCACTAGTGTCTGTCGAGCTGGTGGTCTACACTGTGCTGTAGACCAGCTGATGGCTTCTGAGCTTGAGTCGACTAGCGTGAATGACTTGGCACGCCGGCTTGGTCGGCTTGGCTCGGCGCATCTGGATGCACCGACTGCTGTGGCATGGCGGCTTGACTTGCAGAGCTGGCTGAGCCATTTTTTTTTATTTAAATTTTATTTATTTTATTTCTTTAAAAATTTATATATTTTCCGTTTTAGCTCTATTTTACTCAAAATTTATTTTATTGTGATAAAAAAAATGAGCTCTTTTCATTAATAATAAAATTTTATTTTTTTTAAATTTTTATTATTTTTTAATTAATTTTTTTAATTAATAAAAATATGAATTTCTCAAAAATTATATATAAATTGATTAATAATTTTTAAAAATTAATATAAATTAATTAATAAATTAATACTTTTATTGGTGAATTTATGATGCTTATTATACCCTCCAACTTAAACTTTGCTCATCCTTGAGTAAAGAAAGAATTTAATTTTTAAATACCTTTTAACTTTAGAGTTTCGAATTTTACCTAAGTAGTTTTCAAAATGGCCATTGATATTCAGTAGAGCTTAAATGAGACATATCATTGGGATATTAATACTTATTAATAGAAAAATTAAGTAAAAAATATTAAATTTTTTAGAACTTTTTTCTAAATTATCCCATCTTTATCTCTGATTTATCTAAACTTTCATATAGGCAAGTATATTGCTACTTTCATCCTTCATTTATTGATTTTTATTTTTATATTGTCCACTTTTTGATGCGAATATCATTGCTTACTTAGGCAACGGGACCCGGTTACTCGGTGGAAACTCAATATTTTTTTTTTTTTAACATTGTACCACTATTGAGTGTCTTAATCCTTTAAGCTTTCTATTTGATCCATATAGCGAGTCTTGGGTCAATGACTCCCAAACCAGTTGGCTTTAGAGCATTAGGTATAGAATACCCCTCGGGCTTACTAGCTCGAATCAAATAGGCTATGAGTTAAGACTAGCTTTACAACGAGCTTTTTTATCCTTTCCATCTTTTGATGTGAAACTCAATGCTTGCTTAGACAAAGAGGTCCAATTACTCAGTGAGAAGTACTTGAAAACTATTTTATTAAAATAAATTTTTTATATGAAGAAATGTATAGTTATCCTACACAAGCCTATAAAAAGTAGACTTTTCTTTGATGCTAGTAGAAATAATTAGAAATGCTCCAAGAAAAAATATTTTATATTCTAGACTTAACTCTTTATTGAATTTTCTTAATACTTGATTCCTTAATATCTCATAGATTCTCTAATCTTCAAATTTTTTTTTAAAATGCTTAGTTTAATTCGATTCTTAAGCATAATCAGGTGTCTAAATACTAAATACTAACTTTTTTGAGGACTCAAAATTTTAAAATTTTTATTTTTTTCTCCCCCCAACTTAATCGCTCAATGGAGAAGAAAAAAGAAAAAATAAAGAGTGTAATAAAGAACATTTAAGAATACACCTGACTATATTTTTGATTCAGCACATGCCTTTAAAAATTTAGGCTCTTCCTCCAACTTATTCAAATTATCCTAAAAAAAATAAAAATAAACTAAAAAGATAAATTAGATAAAAACTAAATATTGGGTTGCCTCCCAACAAGCGCTAAGTTTATCGTCTTCAGCCAGACACAATGCAGCTCACTATCCTATGTCGAATATTGGATTGATAAATTTCAATGATTTTAGATTGCCAATCTCAGAAAGTTGACTTATAATTCCATTATTGATATAATCATTATTAATTTTAGGGATATAATTTATGATCCCATTCTCAGACCCATATTTATTAAGAATTTCTCCTATTTGTTCTTCTAAAATGCTCATGAATTGAGTTTTAGGAGTTACGTTTGGTTCAATGGGTGCTGGAATGATGACTAAAGGCTGTTTTAATTTTGAAGATAAATTAATGTGATCTTGCTTAAATAACTTCATTGATATTTCATTACATGCCTCTTGATTTTTGTAAGAAGAACCGGCTTCTTGGATTGAAGGGACAATACTTTTGGGTTTATAAGTCTCGAGTAAATCATCTATTCTTTTTTCTCCTTTTTCTATCTTATTTAAACTGGAACCAACATCCGTACTAGTTTCTGGCTCGGGTTCTTCTATGTGGTTAGTCTCAGTACTAACCAGTTTCTCTAATTTTTCATTTTGGCTAGCATCAGTACTAGCCTCTCTCACCTGATCTTGGTATGGGTCCATAAGAATCCTATAGCTTAGGTCCTTCAGAGCTCGATTCATAGGATATCCTAAAGAGTCATTAGGATACTATTTCTATATTCCAGAAGACCATAATATGATTGTGAGTCGATATGCCATCTTTTTTAAAAAATAGTTTATTCAAGATAGCGGCATTGAAAAGCAGATCAAGCTTGATGAGAAAATCTCACAAGTACAACGAGCTAAGGATCAATTGGAATCAAATCAGGTTGAGCCAATAAGAACACTACCTCCTCCACCTCGTAGATCGGAAAGAGTTTTTCGTCCCCCTGAAAGATACTTAAGTATTATTTCAGAGAAAGTAGAGAAAATGTTTCTCGTAGGTAATGGTGCTCATGGTGATGATCCCAAAACCTACAACGAGGCGATATCAGATATCGACTCCGAGAAATGGCTAGAGGCAATGCAGTTAGAAATTGACTCGATGCACTCAAACCAAGTCTGGACCTTGGTAGATCCATCAGAAGGTATAGTACCTATTGGGTGTAAATGAATCTCCAAGAGAAAGATTGGTGCAGATAGGAATGTGGAGACATTCAAGGCTAGACTAGTGGCAAAAGGTTATAGTCAACGCGAAGGCATTGACCATCAGGATACCTTTTTCTCAGTGGCTATGCTAAAATCCATCCGTACATTGCTTACCGTTGCAGTCTATTTCGATTATAAAATATGGCAAATGGACGTGAAAATAGTATTCTTGAATGGATATCTTGAGGAAGATGTCTATATGGAACAGCCGCTAGATTTCACATCCAGTGATACTGATCACAAGGTTTGCAAGCTGCAAATGTCCATATATGGACTTAAGCAAGCATCTTGGAGCTGGAACACTCATTTCAATGATGTGATCAAAACGTTTGGTTTCATCAAAAACGAAGAGAAATCGTATGTCTTCAAAAAGGTCAGTGGGAGTGCTGTTGTCTTCCTCGTATTGTACGTGGATGACATCCTCCTTATTGGGAATGATATTTCCATGATGACAACAGTCAAATTATGGTTGTCCAAGGAATTCTCCATGAAAGACCTAGGTGAAGCATCCTTTATTCTAGGAATTAAGGTCTATAGGGATAGACCGAATAGGATGCTAGGACTTTCACAGAAGATGTACATAGAGAAAGTACTAAAGAGGTTTAGTATGGAAAACTCTAAGAGGGGATTAATACCCTTCAAACATGGTATTCATCTTTTTAAGAAGATGTGCCCTAGCACACCTGAGGAAATAGAACGCATGAGCAAGATCCCTTATGCTTATGCAATCGGGAGTCTCATGTATGCCATGCTATGTACACGACCTGATATAGCCCATGCTGTGAGTGTCACAAGCAGATATCAGTCAAATTCAGGTGAAGAACACTGGACTTCTATGAAATGTATCCTTAAGTACTTGAGAAGAACTAAGGATATGATGTTGATCTTTGGTAATGGAGAACTTTAAGTCCAGGGATATACAGACTCAAATTTCATGTCCGATATAGATGATCGAAAGTCGACATCTGGAAGTCTGTTTATGTGCAATGGTGGTGCTATCAGCTGGAAGAGTTCCAAGCAAACTGTGATAGCAGATTCCACCATGGAAGCAGAATATATCATTGCATCAGAGGCTGCAAAGAAAGCATTCTGGTACAAGAAGTTTGTTGCAGAAATTGGAGTAATGCCATCAGATGCCATTCCTCTATACTGCGACAACAATGGCGCCATAATCCTTGCTAAGGAGCCAAGGTCTTACCAAAAATTCAAGCATATTGAACGGTGATACCACCTCATCTGCGATTATCTCGAGAAGGATTATGTCGAGATCAAGAGAGTCAACTCCACAGATAATGTGGCAGACCCACTTACAAAGCCGTTGGGCCAGCAGAAGATCAAAACCCACATTGAGAAGATGGGACTTAGACTTGTAGCCAATTGACTTTAGGATAAGTGGGAGATTGTTAGATATATGTGCCCTAGAAGCCAGAATTGGCAGACACTTATAATACACTTCTAGGGGCAAAATTATAATTTTGACTAATATCAATAAAATGGATTATTTTCTATCACATATGTGTATTTAGTGTCTGTGATACATCTTTTGAGTTAATGGTAATGATAATTCATATTTTCAAGAGTTGAAAATTTAAGATATGAATAATCATTATTAACTCATAAAATGCTCCCGACCATAGGATCATCATGAGGATGGTGATTGATCCGAAAGGTTGGTGTACAATCACTTCTCTTTAGTAGATGAGTCTTAAGTCTACGGTGTGGAGACATCGGAGCGAGAGTACAGATACTCGTTAGAGAACAAGGGCACTGAGCATGACCACCTCGAGTAGTCATTAGAAAGTCTACCTTCTCGTCGATGACTGACTCGATGCTGCAGTGGTGTGTCTGGTTCTTTGACCTGAGGTGCATCGGTAATTCACCTTGAGGGTGTTATAGTTTGACTATACCATTACTCGATCTCCTAGCCATATGGAATCCTGAGGTGTATGTTGGCTATAGCATGTTCATTGTAGAAATTGGATAGCATCAAGATGGAATCTATCTACCTCGGTGGTAGAGGAGCAGCCCTATGATGATCATGAGAATCAAGTCCAGAAGTCTATGGCCATGGCAGAGTGAAATAATATAAAGAATTTCTATTTAGATTTTCATATTGGACTTGAAATCGAATGATTACATCATATGACTGAGACTAGGGTTTGACGAGTTCACCTTAATCCTAATCTGATCGGAGCTCAAGATAGAAGAACTTAATCACACAAGTAGCTGCACCAAGAGGTTCGCATTCAGCTCTGATGGGTTGCCACCATATACTACTAGGTATCACTGGTAGATTTTGGGAGCAATTAGAATGATTTAGATGATCGATCATTCTAGCTGTTCGAATCAGAAGAGTTCTGATCCATCGAAAGAAGTTTCGATGATGTCGATGATAAAGATCATGATATATCCCATTATCATACAGAACTGAACCTAACTAGGTCACACAAACAAGAATTTGAATCTGATGATCATCAATTGAACTAATCTAGTTCAATTGATCTGAATAAGATTCAATTAGATTCAAGAAAATCGTGCTAGCACTCGATTGAACCTAATATTCTTCTTTTGCTATCATAAATAAGTTGTCCTGACTGAGCCAAAGGAGTTTGTGCTCAATCAGAGGCCTTCATATGGTCTGACTAGAGATTGTCCAAGTTAGAAAAGGTTGTCTTATTTTGTAGGACATTACCTGCCATTTTTGATCACCTGCTATTTCTCGTTCTTTGACTTTGGTCAAAAGTCTACCTTTGACTGGTCAAATATTGATCATTGATATTTTGACTTCTGTCCACGTGTCACGCACCTATTGGAGAGCTGGTGGGGGCCTGTCCTCCTTTCAGAACTTGGCAAGGAAGAGGGTGCATGCCACCCTTGGCGTGTGCCCAAGCTGGAGGCGCCCAGGAGTCCCTGTTGGACAGGGACTCCATCTCCTTTTTTGGATTCTAATTAGAGTTCTCCTAAGAACCAACTTGGACTGATCTTAGGCACCCTCTAAGGAGAAATTCAGGGGACTCTATTCCCACCAATTAGATTTAGATCTAATTTCACAAAGAGTTGTGATTGGTTGGAAAAAAGAGAAGTTGGATCACAGACAGTCTATAAATAAGACCCTACGCCCAACTCAAATTGTATGATTGAATGATTGGAGAATTGAAATCCCATGCCCCAAGGCTGCCTCTCCCCTCTTCCTCCATGCCAAACCCACCTTCTCCCTCTCCTCTCCATGTCCAAAGTGTTTGGATTCTTGGTTGGTGCGATCTAGATCAAAGAAAGGCGACTAAAAGCTAGAAGGCTGCACTGCTGCATAGGACAACTGCTGATCTTCGAAAAAAATTTTGAAGATCCTCTAGATCTGATTCAGATCTAATTTTTGGAGACATGATAGAGAAGAAGAGGATCTCCAGATCTAGTCCAAGTGGATACCGGTAGAGGCCAGGCACTTGCGTGGCTTGATCCAGAATCTTCCGCTGCTTACAGGATCATCAATGGGTAATAGGATTACCCACTTCAAGATAAATTAAATTTGATTTAATTTATCTAATTTTATTTTAATTTTTAAAATAATAATAATCAGATCTAAAATATCTTAGATTTGATCTAGATTAAAGAAAAAAATTTTTGAAATATATCTCTTGATCTGATCAGATCTGAACGAACCTAGTCCGAAAAATCAGATTTTTCCTTCACTAAAGACTCTCATTAAAATAATGCCTATAAAAATTTTTAAGCATATATATTGTTTATATTTTCCTATTGGTTAACTGCATAAAAATTGTTCAGCAGTTAGTACATTGCATTGAATAACATTAATGCTCCCATTAAGACTCTGACTGGAATAAATTATATGATACAGAGATGTGTAATTGAGCAGCACTGTATTTGATGAAATTTGGATGTCACATTGAGAAGTGATCATTCATCTTAAATTATTAGTGAGAGTACTCTAGAATACAAACTACCTTCAAAAGATAGCAGAGAATGAATAGTCTTAGCCTAAAAATTAAAAAAAAAATCTATTTTTGATACCATTCTGAATGTTATACTTAAGAATGGTTATTACAAGTAATTTTTCTTTGACCTCATTATTAAGAAGGTATGTAGAATCTGATATTATAAAGGCTGGATAGCTAATGAATAAATTAATAATATGATGGCATGATGGTGTGAGGGCCTACATTATTAAACTAGAGAATATTGTCCCTAAGCTTAATAATTTGATATTTTTATTTCTAATATTTTTCTTGTTTATTAAGCTTTAAATTTTTTTCTTGTGCAATTTAACTAATTTAAAATCACACACACACACACAGATATATATATATAAATTATATTGTCCCTTAAAAGATAGCTAGCTAAAGACTAATGCTTGGCATTGTGACATAAGTAATTAAGTCACATTTTCAAAGAGATGATTCAAAGATTGATAGATAATATAATTCTATCTTCAATTAGTTTTTAGTACATTCATTTTATGTCAACTATTTTAGGCGCAAATTTATCAAAACTAAAGGTATCGAGTTCATATATAGTAATAAGCTTTTGGAACTCATTCATATCAACATAAGTGAAATCTTTTGTCAAATACTTGCAAAAGTATGGGACAGTTTTTAATATAGGATTCCTAAAACTTTTGAATAAAATGGTATAATTAAAAAGATATAATTTATCATCATATCTTTAAGGTAGGGTCTTAAAGACTGCCATCAATATCTTGAATAGAGTTCTAAGTAAGACAGTTCTTAGGATATCTTTTGCATTATCGGTTGGCAGAAAGTCCAATACTAATCTTTTATGTCTAGAGGCTGTCCTACAAAGTATAAGTTGTATAATCTGACAATAAAAATTTTGACGAAAACTATTTGTTATTTAATTAGCTATTCAGATAATTTTAAAATAATACAAATTCTATTATCTTGATAGAGGTACAAAGATTGTTGAGTCTAATCATGCCAGATTTTTAGAGTCTGATATGAATGATTACTGATGCTCTCATACTGGAGATATGATATTAGAAAAAATATAAGTAATTGCTCTTATTCTAGTTGTTTAAGAAAATATCATATTTTATCCTGTAAGGATAGTGGGAGAGCAACATTAGATTTATTAATCGATAATAGCACATCCATAGTTAGTTGATGAAGTACCAATAAAGAAATTACATAAAAAAAGAAAACTTATCATTCCTAATGATTATTTGGTTGAGAATGACCATGGCATTGGCCATATGGTTAATTCAATCTCATGATCAAACTATTATATATTTTTAGTCAACTGGATAGCTTGAAGCTATATATGATGTAATACAGTCTATGGCTAAAAATAAAGTATAGGATCTGACAAAATTGCCCAAAGAGTCTGAGCCTATAATGTGTAAGTAGGTGTTTATAATTAAGAATGACTCTAAAGGTAATATTGAATTCTTCAATGTCAAATTGATCGCATAAGGATGCTTTAAGAGAGGCATAAATTATATTGAGATTTTTCTTCAAATCTCTTATTGGGATTTTTTAAGTGTAATCATAGCACTGGCAATCTATTTTGACCTAGGGGCATATCTATGATTTTTAAGCAGTCATCAAGAAATTAATATCTTAAGTTTGATGACACGTGGATTCTCTGAAATTTGTAAATAATAGAATGGATCAATATATGTATCTTGAGGTTAGTGGGAGCAAATTTCTCTACTTCGACTTATGTATTAATGCTATTTATTTGCCAATAGTGACTCTATTATTGTATAAGATCAAATTATGCCATCTAAGATCTTTGATATAAAGGATCTTACAAAAACTTTAGTTATATTTGGTTTAAGATTTACTAGAATAGTCTATAATATATTAGAGTTGTCTTAAAAAGGCTCATATTGATAGTATACTGAATGCTTTTGGTATGCATAATTGTAAACTTGGAAATATATATATGGTCAAAAGGGATAAATTTAGAAGAAACCAATGTCTTAAAGTGATGCAGAAAAGAATCCATGAAGAATATGTCTCATTCAACTACTATGTAGTTTAATGTATGTACAAATTTGCGCCTAATCGGATATAGCATATATCATAAGTATCCTTAATAGATATATGATAAATCCGCATGTAGAGCATTTGAAACATGGTGAAAAGGTTATAAGATATTTATAGAAAATCATAACAAAATGTATGTTGATTTTTAAAAAGTTTGATCATCATGAGGTTTGGATATTGTGATTCTAATTTGCTGGTTGCATGAATTATATAAAATATAATTTTAGTATATTCTTTAATGATGACTGGAGGAGCTATTACTTAAAAGGTTCAAAATAAACTCTTGTGGCATCTTGTGCAATGCTGATAGAGTTTGTAGCATGTTAGAAGCTGCAACTCATACTGTTTAATTGAAGAATTTTATTTCAGAATTTATGATTATTCATTCTATCTCAAAACTACTTTAGAGTTACTATAATAATAGTGCAGCTCAAAAGAATAATAAAAGTTTCCATCATCTTTATCTATATAGAGATAAAATATTTGATAGTCAGAGATTTGATTGAAAGAAAGATTTTGTAATTAAACATATGGAGATTGATGTATTGCTGATAGACCCATTAACCAAATCACTTAAATTCACTGTATTTATTAAATATATTAAAAATATGAATTTATTGGAACCTTTTGATGTCATAAAGCTTTTATTTTTATTATGGAATATTGCATTTATATTTATGCACATATAGTTGATTGTAAATAATGTTTAAATAAAAATTTTAAGCATAAAAATATTGCTTAAGCATAAATATTTTATTTGAATCAAAATCTTAAGCATAAAGGGATCGCTTAAGTATAAAGATATTGCTTATATTGTAATTGATATCGTTGATATTCTGATTCATCTTAAGATATAAAAGATTCATCTTGAAACATATGATGAAATTATGATATAAGCTTAAAATTATTTTAGCTCTCATTAGAAAGCATAAAAAGATTTCATTAAAAATTATAAAGTGGACTGATGATGAACTTTGTATGTTTTGATCATATAGGTACAAAGTTCATACTACATGCACTATATCACTGGAATCCATGTCGATAAGATTACTAATATTTATAACTATGGAGAGATCTTATATCAATAAATGGTATGAAAACTATTATGATTCAATGTTAATGATTTTAGCGGATTGGATTTTTGACTAAAAATGTTATTCATTCAGGATATTTACATATGTGGCCACATGAGATGCACTTAGCCCGAGAGTCATTTTAATCTATATATTATATTTAATATATTTTTTAATAAAAAAATAGTCTAAATCATTATCGTCCAAGTGAGAGAATGTTAGAAATTCTCATAAGGTAGACTTTCATTGATTATAGACTGATTTTGATTTTTGATTTGCTACAAAAAATGTGGGCTAAGTTATCATCTGAATAAATGGTTAAGGAACCTATAATTGCTTATGAACATATTATTTAGGTCCTATTATCTTAATCATATGATATAATAGATATCGGTGTAGGCTTGATTCGACTAATGAACTCTATGATGGGTGGATCCGTTAGGATTTTCTAATTGGACTAAGTCTCCACTCCACTTCTATAAATACATGCCTGTAAAGAAACCCTAGGTATTAAGATCTCTAGTTCATAGGATGGAACTCATCCCACTGAGAAGACAGGCATAAAAAAGAGAAGGAGAGGAAGATTTACCTCGTCTTGATTTCTTGTTATACAGGATGTTGCAATGGCTGCTAAGAAATTTTAAGGTATGATTGAATATTGATTATTATTATGATGATAATCTAGAGATCTGTTCATAAAAATATTTTGTATTCTAATTTTCTACATGAGATCCACAAGAAAAAATTTTCAACAACCCCATCTAATGATCCTGCACACACGACAACCATTTATAGAAAAAAGAATATCAAGACCAAGTTCAACTAAATCTCTAATAGAGATAAGATTGAGAGTAAGTTTCAGAATCAGATAAGTATCTCGAAGAGACATGGATGGTGTCCAAATGTGTCCTATATGAGTGACATGCATATTGGAACCATTTTGTAAGGCAATAGATTTAGATTTAAATTGAGTCAAATTTGACGTTATGTGATTACAACAATTAGAGTCAAAGAACCGAGATGTACCTGAAGTAGGAGAAAGTGCTAGGAATTTTGATAACCAGTTTTAGATGCAACCTGTTTGATTAGATCCTAAAGATCACTAACCGACAAATTGTTAAGAGGCAGAAGATGATTCCTCTTAGGCAACAACAGTAGCATGATGAGAAGTAGACTTGAATTGGTTACCTGGTCTGAATGAATTACATCTAGAATGATTATTTCTAGGTTGCTTGTTGGGATTTTGCAAACAATCATAAGGTAGATGTCCAATCTTACCACAGATCTTGTAACGGCGAATTGGACAGTCTAACAAATAGTGTCATTGCTTATGATAATATCTGCATACCATCAGATTTGACTGATCTTTGGCAGCAAGAACATGAGTACTTTTTGATTTGACTAAATCAAACTGAGTTCTTCTAAAATTAAGTTAACAAGAGCATCCTCAAGAGAAAGACCCGATGACCTGATTTAGGAGATTGGATCG
Organism: Cocos nucifera; assembly: GCA_006176705.1. Classification (NCBI taxonomy): domain Eukaryota; kingdom Viridiplantae; phylum Streptophyta; class Magnoliopsida; order Arecales; family Arecaceae; genus Cocos; species Cocos nucifera. The sequence goes on along the minus strand of QRFJ01000021.1, from coordinate 3,657,094 downwards.
AATTGACTCAAAATCCCTTGTAAGAGTCATGAGAAATTTGATAACACATCTTTTGTTCCTCTTAGTAGCATACATTTCTACATCCTTCGGATCCATCCACTAGGAATCAATTTAATCTAGTTGAACCTAGATGTCATTCAACTTAACAAAAAAATCATGAATCAATTAATATTCTTCGAAGTCCTCTCTTATATTTTCTAAAGCAATCAAAAGTCAATATTCATGCATATCACCTACAGAGCTGTATCGTTTGACCAACAAATTCCAAACTTGCTTGGCTATTTTGAGCTATCAAAAGTGGGTATAAATAGCAATGTGCGAAGCATTCCATATCCAGATAATGATTTGATGAGTTTTGGCCAGCTAGTTTTTCTTTTGTTCTTCAAACATTTTATCAATTTTACTTTTCTTCTTCACATCGGGTTCTACAATTTGCCCAGTGATATATTGCCAAAGTTTACGGCCCATAAGAAAACTGGTCCAAGCGACATGGTTTATCTTGCCATTCAGAACAGTGATAATTGGTTGCGGAGCATCAACTTTTTTCATAATGAAGACAAGCCAATACAGATATTAAAGAAATGATATAGAAACCAGATGATATAGACCGAACCAGAGCATCTCAAAGCACGTGGGAAAGCAAGACTGAAGCAAAGAAATTCCGTTGGTGGCACGGTCTAAATCTAGGTGGTGTAAGGAAAATAGGCCAAGAGTTGGAGCTCAGATACCATGTTGAGAGATGGAGAGAAATGGATAATCTTTTATTTTTTATTATCAAAAAAAAAAATACAAGGATCTATGTATATAGAGATTGCACGAGGGTTTCTTTTGTGGTGAGGAATATGTTCTACACATTTTTGTGGTAAGAAAATATGGTGATATTCTACGTATTTATATGACGAGAAAATATGATAATATTATCAAAAATGTTACCTATACATTTTTATAATAAGAGAATATTTTATATATATTTATATATATTAACATAATATTTAGTAGGCAAAAAAAAGAAATCACGGGATCATCCGTCCAGCTTAAGTCAAGAAAATCTTATTAGGTAAGAGAAAACAGGATAATTCTCAAGCATATTTTATCTATCCTTTTGTGATAAAGATTCCACCATCATGATGTTTATATCAATAAACGATAATTTTTTGTTCCCAAATGAAGCTGAACACGTAGCGTGCCTAGCGATAATTCCGTTGGTAAAGTTTATTGTAGTGATATAAAAAGGTACCCAATTGGACCTTCGCTTGTCCTAGCTCTTAAGAGAAGATGAAGTGTGTGGGAATCAGATTAGAATGGGAGAAAGGGAGGGAGGAGAGGGGTTTTCATATTGGAAAAATAAATACATAGAGAGAACTGGAAAGAAAAGTATGAAACTCGTAATCTTTCAACACCACAGCCAGCTCAAGGTGAAGTTGTAAATTTTGTTCCTAGCTCTCCCAACATCATGGTCGCCTCGTTATCAGCACCACCCCCCCCCACCCAAAAGAAAGCCGTATTTGCAACGTTTCATAGTCTAAATGAGTTGATGGTCCCTAGAATCTCATTTGTAATGGCCTAGAATCTCACCGAAAAATTAGTTAGGAAGTTATTAATTAAGATCTCCGATCTTGTTTATATATCCAAATTTTTCTGAATGCATTAAGAGCGACACGCCAGCGAGCTCCCTCTCTGAGCACGTGCAAGACACCAACCAAAGCAACCTTGAGGAATCGATGCAAGCACCAAAAAACCGAACTCAAACCGGAAAAGCGGGCGAGACAGGGTGGTGGCCCAAACAAAGAACTGTCAACATACTCTTGCACCCACGCAATCCAGATATTCGATTGGAAGTGATGCCGACTGGCCGCTGCAATTCAGTCGGAAGGCCATGAGTCGACGTCACGCCAACCATCACAAGTTCACAACCACCCCCCACAAAAAAAAAAAAAAAAAAAAAGAGAAAAAGGTCATGCCGACTACCCACCCACCAGCCTTCCGAACCGCACAGATTCCCTCTGCTTGTGGTTGCCGGTTGGCTATATTAGATGGTCCGCAAACCAAGGAACTGGCATCTCACCTTCTATTTTGATCAAGCTCTGCATCTTAAGGTTTGCCTTGATGGTTCCATGATTTCATTTTTCTTTTAAATTTTTCCAAATAGGTAATTATGTTGTGTATACATATGTGTGTGTGTGTGTGTGTGGATTTAGCTGCAACCACGAATTTATCAAAGGCAGGGCGTTTGCTCAAAGGGGAAATACCAGTGCATCGATCTATTCTATTGTTGCTTCCTCCAGTCACGTGCGTCCTCAGGATTAAATCATTTAACAAGTTGGAAAGCAATGTTTCTGCTGCTTTGTGATCCAGACACTGGCTTAAAATCGTTAGTTATGCCATGAGCTTCATAAACTATCAAGAAGCATGTGGGTGACCAGGCAAATGATTTTAGCGACAAATCAAAGACAATTGGGATGCAAGATAATAAGATCGCACGATAGAATTTTTTTCCCATGATACAATGCATTTTGACTTTCGCCCCCTACACAAACTCTGACCAAAACATCGAGTCTGCAATACACAGTAAAATTCGTGCGTATTTTTGCCAAAAACATCTTGCATGTACAAGAGTCTGGGCAATTTTTCAATGCCTGCTCTCAAATTCATTTGGATTAATGGATGAGAACAATACATTTGAACGAGGATCGAGTGAGAATTGGCACTTGCTGCACACATGAAGTAAGGTATACATGGCTTGTCATGCATATGAGATTTAATATGAATGATTTGGTTATTTCCATCTAAATAAAAATATGAATTATTTAACTTGACAAATATATTCTGTCCATGGGGAGGGGAGATATACCAAATTATTTGCTTTCGAATGAGTGAGATGTATCCGTAAGAAGGTAAGAATGATTTTTTCCCGTCAGAAAAATAAAAAGAACGAAAGAAAGATTAGAATAGTTGCAGAGAATCTATGCATTGTAATCTGGGTTTTTTGTATTAGCTTAGCAACATCTTGCGGACTCATGACATAAGAAGGATCATGGCATTTCAGATCAGTAGTTTCTTAAAATTCAACATTATAATAATTTATAGTTATCTAATAAAAAGAGAATTTTCATGAACATAGAGCATGCAACCTCCTCATCCATGACCTTTGCAATTTGGAAAAAAGAGAAGGATAATGTTTAAATTGCACAACCATCCATCCGATGGCCCATTACATGCATGGCATGGGCTACATGTAGCCATAAGATGAATTGCAATTTGCAAACGCTGTCTTACAGGGTCCCTCCTGGTTAGATGACTAGATTAGCTGTTGTGACCAAAAGACGAAGCATTTATAGGGAAGCTATTCTAGCGTCGACAAGCAACTTCAAACGAACTCCCATCTAGTTTTGCTCACAGCCGTCGGATGGATTGACTAAAACCGCATGCCCTGGTTGCGTGAATTCTAGTCAAACAGCCCCTATTCTCCAAGCCCGGTCCCTGTAAATAATAACCGGGTCGAACGGGTCTCCAAAGGAGAGGACGTCAGTTGAATTTGGAATCAATGGTTATGTACCGGATTTCGGAGAGCTTTTTTTTTTTACATGATCCGAGGTCATCCTCGAGTCTTTTCTTCTGAGGAGATCGTCTTCGTTTCCTTCGGCCTTGAGGTGATGATTTCAGCTGCCGTGACAGATCACGGATCGTGTTCCTTTTTCATTTTTCTTTTTCCTTTTCCGAGAAGATTAGGTCATGAATGAGCTTCTTGCTAGATCTAGCCGACGACCGGACAACCCAGAGCCATCGTAATTTAGTTCTACGGTTCCTTCACGAATTCAAGAAATCAATCGGATTAAATAATGAAATATGGTAAGTTGCCGGTATTCCTTGTAGTTTTTGCCTTTTTGTGAAAATAAATGAAGTACTTAGAAAGGATGAGGTTCTACTGTATTTCCTGGTCCGGATGAGCTATCTAGTCTTTCAAGAAGTGGAGAAATTAGGGCGCGTCATGGAGTTCGCTAGCATAAGAATCTCGTAAATTTGGGGAAGGAAGTGAGAGGGATGAAGCGGAGGAGTTATCCGGGTCGATGGAGCGCGAAGTTTATCGTGATACTTCTGCTGAGCTTCTCCGTCGCAAGCCTGGTAGTGATGCAGGGGCACTACAGCCTAGTTATGAAGCCGAGTGCAGAGGCATCTCCGCCGCCGGTCCAGAAGCCCAAGATCGCGTTTCTATTTATAGCAAGGAATCGACTTCCCTTAGACATGGTTTGGGATGCCTTCTTCCAGGTTCCTTTTTTCTCAATTTTATTACATGGATTGAATTTGAAGGTCTAGTATATGGGTGTCTTCTTGAATTGTTCAAGAAGCTTTTTTTTGATTTCTTGTAGGGCGAGAAGGAGGGTAGATTCTCGATCTACGTTCATTCTAGGCCTGGCTTTTTCTTCAATAAGGCGACCACACAATCTGCATATTTTTACGGCCGCCAGGTCAACAACAGTATACAGGTTGGCGAATTCTTCTTCGTGTGTGGAATTTGGTGTCCATTATTTCTATCGTGAACAGGGGCTACACTATCCTATGCTTATTGAAACTTATTGTCCTACCACCTGCAACTTGATTTCGATATATTGTTGGTACATAAACAGACATGATTTCTGGCTGTGCGATCGGAACTTAATTTTGGGCATGGGATGCTAACTTTGGTTGTAACAATGCATGCTTGCATCGTGCGATTACTTAACTTGAGAATATCTTTGGAGCCAACTCAGGATAATGAGAGCACTCCCTAGAATCCTTGCTTGTTTGAAGTGAATATTTCACTGGTATAGTTTCAAATGATTTGACGTATTAGCTTTTCTCATCATCGTGAAGGATCAATTGAAGTCTAGCGTATTAACCTGTCAATATGAAGAAAATGTCCATAAACACCACCTTTCGTTATGCAGTAAAGAAGATAAAATATGGTGACGGTAATCTCTATGTGTTTGTGTTGTTGTAAAAAGGGTAACATTTAATGAGCAAACGTTCTTCTTATTACAATTTTGTCCTTTACTGTTTTTCGTTCTTTGTCTTTTGGATGCTTATGCCTTTTCTATCTTTCATTTTTAATGAAGTAGGTTAGATTCATCCCGACTCTTTCTCCCCAAAAAAGGGTCAGCAGGGTTTCTTGTTATTAGGATTTTGTCCTTAACTCTTTTTGTTCTTTTGTTCTTTTTCAGGCTTATTATGTTCATCCTAACTCTTTCTACAAAGAAAGGGGAAAAAAAAAATGAACCATTTATTGAACGAGCTTGGACCCTTTTTCCTGCATGGAATGCTAGATATCATTGCATAACTAAAAGCAGAGCAAAGAGTAGGAACAAACTGAATTGGGTCAACTGAAAAAATCACTATGATTTTCAAGGAGAGATTAAGCCAACCAAATTAAAGAGAGTAGGCTAGAACCCATTTGTTTTTCTAATGGATCGTACTAGTTATTTTAAAGTAGTGAATAGGCCAATCTTGGTAGCATGTTTTTATATAACCATGACCATTAACTATAAACATTGTGTCAAGTTGAAATAATTAGTCATGCTTCTTCAAAAGTTACTTTTTTCCCTATTATGCTTTTACATTAATTCTTGCTTGGTGCTTGTGTTGCAGGTAGATTGGGGAGAAGCAAGCATGATCCAAGCAGAGCGTATTTTGCTTCGAAATGCGCTTAAGGATTCTTTTAATAAGCGTTTTGTTTTCCTTTCTGACAGGTGCAATTTGCATTGTGCAAGATCACTTTTGCTTCTGATAATTCCTGGTTTTCTCTAATGTTCCCTTTTGTGTTTATAATGGATGCAAATGACAAGATGATGTCCATTCTAGTATCATTTATTTTTTTTTAACTTTTTTCCCTTTTGGAGGGATCAGTATTATTCATAATTTAGTGAAAACCTACATATAGTCTCTAGTTGAAGCAAAATAAATATACCTTCTAGTTAAAGTGGTTGTTTGGGTAGCAATAATTGTTCCAGTGGCTGCAATGTGGTATGCACATGTAGAGTGCTCATGGAAGAGCATTGGCTTTTCTGTTCTACTGTGATAAGAAGTTAATAGCAACTCCAAAAATAATGTTATCATCACCGAGATTATCTTGTGCTACTAGCTTGGATGGATGCTAGCCAAAGACTTCATGTTGGTTACTCTGACCCTCTTCTTATGGCAGTCCTTTTTTCTTAAATTTTTTTTAAAGAAAAAATTTCTTTTTTCAAAGAAAACAGTTGCATTGACACACTTATTTGCTGCAGTAGTCTGGGGGATTTTCTTTATTTTATTTTATTTTTGAAGAAAAAAGATGCAGTAATACACTTACTGTAGTGGTGTGTACTTGGGAATTACATAACCGAAAATTTTGTTTATTGCAAACAGAACACCAAACAACTTGTTGGAAATTTTTTCTTCTGTTTGTGCACAGTCATGTCTGGTGCACGTTTTGTATAAAGCACAAAATTAAATGAGAACATTGAAATATGTAGAAGATCATAGAAATATAATATAAACCTATTCATAGATATATACATATCAATATATCTAGATATTATCCTCTCCCCAAGGTTTCACTATCCTTAGTCAAGTTGCAATTCTGGAACTCGTTGCTCAGTTGAGCCATATTTGCCCCATAAAGGAAACAGAGTCAAAAGCATCTTGCGGGTAGTTTAATTATATTTGGTTAATAATAATTGCATAAATATAAAATGGAACCACTAATGAAATGGGAGAGATAATTAATGAAGAAAATGTGGGACAGTAGATTACAAAAATAGGAACGGAGAAGTCAACATGTGTAGTTTTTCTTTCTTTTTCTTTTTGGTTGGGGGGAGAGAGGCAGCTTAATTTGGATGAGGGGTTTGTCATTATGGTGAGAGGAGAGAGAGTCATAAATTTTAGTTTCTTCTCCTTAATGAAATTGTGGAGAATGAAAGGGATAGAGAGTGGATCGAATCTCAGATGAGTTGTGGTAGAGAGAGAAAGAGAAATGGAATTGAGTGGGTGGAGATCTTCTTTCCAAATTTACCCATGCTGTTATCAAATAATACATCTTTGATAGCAACTTAGAATATTAGGGCAAATTTTTCAGACCCCCCTCCCCCACCCCACAAAATAAAAGCTGTTTAATATAGTATAGATAATCCCATAGTCTTAATTATTGTTTAGTGTATCCAAAGAAGAAAAAATTGCATAGAATTTCTATAGCACATGTGCTTTGAAACAATACCTGGTCAAGATACTAGTCATGAGGGGGCAAAGTATTGCTTTTCTAAAGAAAAAACAAAAAAACTGCCTAATTTCTATATAGATGGTATAAATGGGAAGTTAAAAGTATTCAGAAATGGATTGTCCATTAATATGGTATGTTTCCACCGAAACATACCATATACATCTATAGTTTGTGTTAATCAATTTTTTATGAATTTCCCACTGTCGATGCATGAAATTTGAAAAAAAATGTCGAATAGGTTTGTAGAGTAGGCTTCAATGAAGGCATGAATTATGCAGCTGAATTGTATATGCATGCTCGTGTTAGTCAATTTTTATGAAGTTCCTTTATTTAGTTGATGCATGAAAATTAGAAAATATTTGTGAATAGATTTTTTGGGTACGCTTCAATGAAGGCCTGACCTTTGCAGCTGAATGCTATTTGTATTTATAGCTCATATTTGTTAATGTTTTATGAAGATACCATCTCAAGTCATTACATGAAGGTGTTAGGCAATATGGCAGTTAAGAGTTGCACAATCCTGATGTATTATGTGCTTGTGTTCTGAAGTATGTTATGGTTTGTGCAATTTGGCATCGGAAATTTCTTGTATGCAACTTGACAAGCCAAAATTGGTTAATATTATTGAGAAGAAAATATATCATACTTCAACAAGATTTAACTGATGATTTGTTTGCTGATCTTATTGCTTTCTGTTAATGAAATGGCTATCTTAGGCTTGCAAATTTGTGATACAGCTAACGTCCCAAGTATATTTTTACTTTTGCCAGCTGCATACCCCTATACAATTTCAGCTATACATACGACTATATAATGTCTACATCAACTAGCTTTATAGACAGGTGAGTCTGCTGATTTTGTTTTTGTTTATGCATGGATGAACTCTTCATATGCTTTGTCTTTAATTTCTGGTTACGCGTGGTATTCATTACTGTTGCTCAACTAGTAAAGAGGCCGGCACAGCCATATATAACTATATCTCGCAAATTTGAGCAACAGTGCATTGCTGGTGCAAACACATCTGAAACTGGAATTCTGGAGTGTGCTCACACTGAGGACATTATTAAAATTCAGAAATGAGTTTTAGCTGTACTTTTTCAAAAAAAAAAAAAAAAAAAAAAAAGTTTGTTCTTGTTGAGGATTTATATAGCTGATATCAAATAGTTGGAGCAAGGTTTGATGGTTATGGTATGGTTGTGGCTTATAATGTAGTTCTTTGGCTTATTACCTTTTGTCTTGGAGATGACTATCCATATCTAGGAACTTGCCTCCTTAATTTTCAAGTGTCTTTCTAAGTCAACAGGAAAATTTGGTTCATTCTTGGGTTGGATGAGCTTAAATTGCTTGACCAAGAGGTTGCATCTCTATACTTGCGACCAGTCTATATAGCTTTTGCAGTATGTTCTGTTAAATCTGGCTTTCTCACACTCACATTTGAGTTGGTGGCTTTTGAAATCATCCTTCAATTAGAGCATGCGCATGAGGCATTCTTCTCTTCCTGTGGTTTGTGGCAGGAGCGAATCCATTTTGCTCTCAATTCTACAAAAAATGACTCTTCTTAATGATGCCTTTGCCATGAATTGGACACCAATTCAGTGAGTTGATGTCAGGTTGAGCACTAATCAATCTGTTGTTGGGGTAAAATGTTTGTAGATGTGAAGGTAAAAGTTTATAATAAATATATAGAGAAGCTTTAAGTATGATTAGGAGTTCAAAGATAGAATAAGATGGTATCCAGTTGAAGCCATAGTGGGCCAATGAGGGATTTAGACATTTTTTAACTGATATGGAGAAAAAAAAGGTGGAAACCCAAGATTACTGGGATGCAATTACTGATGACAATATTATGGGAGGTTTCTTTTCCGGAAACTTCAACCATTATAAGGACAAAATGAAAGAGGCTTGTTTTTTATTTTTGGTATCCTATAGTTTCACAAATAATGAAATAATGGAGGGCACCTTTTTTAGCTAAAATTATTGGATTGCATCATAGTGCGAGTTGTCATTCCTTTGTATTTTGTATGGTATATGATAGCTTATGCTTTTAATATATGCTAGTGCTTGTCTTTTCTAAAAATCTGATTAGTAGTGTGACAATACATTCATTGATATATTTGTCTCCCTTTTAACTAAAGTTGGTTCTCTTCTTGTGGAATCACATGAAAATATATTATGCCATGGCAATAAGAAAAAAGAAAGGATTTTTTGACAGTTGGACCTGCAGGTTGTGCAAGTTATTATTATCAAGATAATAATTGAAACTGGATCTAAAGAGAGTGTGTTCTCGTTTATTCAGCATTGACCGGTGGTGACTCTTTTTTTTTGGTCCTGTTCCTTTTTGTCCAGGATTATTTGGGGGTGGGAGGGGGGGATGGGTTATGTGGGGGCTTTATTGTATTTTGGTGTTCAAGTCTCCTCCAGTGCACCTTGTTCTTGTTTCTTACTACCAATCAATGTATTCTTCTACTTGTCAGAACGTCAGTGAAATGTAGAACATATTTTGGTGATTGTTATGCTTTGAAATGCCATACTACTCGGCATTGTACATTCCAAGCTTACTCCGTGTCTTTAATTCAGATAAGTTTACTGTTTACATATGAAAAGATAAGTGTCTCTTATTAAATATATGGTATTAACCTAGACTTGAACAATTCCACAGGTAAGAGTCAAATGTTCTTTACTTCAATTTGTGGATCACTGGTCTAGATGCACTATTAGGAGTTGTGGTGTTATAACATTCAAAAGAATTTAGTATTATTAACAAAAAATGGTACAGCTTAATTCTGTGGGTTTCCTAGATGAATGTATTGGGAATGTGTTATGCACAATGTCTTATGTCTATGCATGTTATGAAAGTTTCACATGCTCTCTTCTTAAATCATATCACTCTAAGATGCAATATGAAATCTCTGGATGTCTATAATGGCCGTTAGGTTCTAATAGCATCTGGTCATATAATCCTGGAAGCAGTTTTGCGGACACAAAAGAGGGTCGTTATAATCCAAAAATGTATCCAGTTATTCCAGTACATAATTGGAGGAAAGGATCTCAGGTAATAGCTTTCTTCTTCTTCTTTTTTTTTTTAAATGTAAATATCGTGAAAAATTTCATGTCAAGATACTTCTGGCTTTGATAATGTACTATAATAACATATTTGTTCTAACCATATGTTTTTGCTGGATGTTCTTCTAGTGGGCTGTGTTAATTGAAGAGCATGCTGTGATAATGTTGAATGATGATACAGTCTTCCCAGAATTTCAAAAGCATTGCAGGGTAAGTTGGAGGCAGCCTTTGAAAGTAAAGAATATATTGGTGTTTTATATTAGGGTCTGTTGTTGGTCAATAGGTTGAGTCTTGGCCTGTCTTGTGCTTTGCATCAGAACTCGAGGATTATATCCCAGCCCGAACAAGCCGTTATTCTTTTGGAGGCTCTAGACTGTAATGCTATTTCTATCTGCTAAGCTGCTACTGTGACCCTAGTATAACATTAGTAATGCCTTGACCAAAAGCTCTGATTTTGATATGACACTTTTAAGCAAGTCAGTTTGTCAGCCAGGAGAGAATCAAACCTGGTTACCTATTTTATAAACAACTAGTTCAGTCTGGGCCTATGTTGAACCTATTTTTCTAGGGGATATAGCTTGTGCCTTTCTTGTGTCACATTATAACACTACAAACTTTATTTGTGAGCTGAAAACATAAAAGTGATTAACAGAAAGATCTCACCATGAAGTATGATGTCCATTTTATTCATTTGCTGTCTGTGAAAAATCATTTGGAAAAGCTTGTAGTGACATTGATGAATTAATTAAAAAAAAGATTAGTGAATAAGGATTCATAAAGCCACACCCCTTTACTTGGGACAAGGCTTGATAGCTATATAGTTTTGATGTGCTGTGCTGGTTTTGATATGTTCTGTATTCTAAAGTTTAGTATATAATTTTGTCTATAATTCTGATGCGTTGTTTTTAAATAATTTCAGAGGAGGTCATTACCAGAATTTTGGCGGGATCATCCTCTTGTAAGTAATTGTTTCACATACTTTCACCATTTATAATGTTATGTAAGAATAGATATTATGTGAGGTCAAAGTGCTTAATTTAATTTGAGAACAATGAACACCAGACTTATCTCCAATAGTGTCCTACAGATGTATGTCATATTTCTTATGGCCATCAAGAGAAGACAGGTTTGCAATCTCTAGAGAACAAATCTTTTTGACTTGAAATCCACAAATCTAGAGGGGGAAGGAAAATTAATCTATAACATCAAAGACTGATGTTGTCAAGTGCCATAGGTGGTCTCTGAAAATACAGAACTCTCATTTTCTGACACTGATGAAATTAAAAAAAAAATAAACTGTCTTATTGGCATCATATCATTGCCAACCTTGTTTAATCACTTTAAAAAAAAATGATAAAACAGAGTGTGTTTAGGCTTTCTGAGTGAAAAGACAAAACAACTATAATAAGGTAGGCTGAACTCAGTCATTTGATTACTGATACATGCAATTGTATTATACATACGTTCATTTCCTGCAGTGAAAAAGAATAAGCATTATAATTGTTGGAAGAATGCCCTATTAGATTATGGATGTTGATGGGTAAACTAGGTTATTAAATGGACTTTCTTTGAATTTGAAACAACCTTGATTATGATTCATTCTGTACCTGAGAATTTGTTGGAGCCAGGATAATTAAATTAGTTGCTACATGCTTGACTTTCTCTGTCACAAGTGGGATTTTAATGTCAGTAACCAAGAGAGGTAGGAAACCATTTTTGTACAATTAAGCATTGGATTTTGCTCGATGGATGCAGTAAAGAGGCATATACATATGTGGTCGATCAACTGCAAGAAGGCTAGGCAACCAAATTTGTGCATATGAGCTTGATTGACTGATCCATTCTTTTACAATGAGTAATTGTATTTCAAGTACTGGCAGAGACTTGGAATCTGCTGAATGAAGATGCAGCAGTGTAGAATACAGGTTTTAGCATTTAGATCTTAATATAAAAATCAGACTTTGGCATACATTCGAGACACCATCTGTTTAGTTCTAATTGCTTTCCCTGGTTAAATATATCTCGTATTGATTCAAGTAAAGAAGTTTTCTGTTTAATATTTCTCATCCATTTGATGATGTTCTTATGTAGATCTTTACAATTCCCTCCCTTGTGCAGCCTTCAGATGCTTCCAAGGAACACAACTGCATACCAGATGAGCATTATCTTCAAACATTGATTGCAGTATGTTTCTTTTGCATCATTATGTGCATTATATTATTCAGAGCTATTTTACATTGATTGAATGGATTTAATTTTTTGAAGTTGTGCCAACATGCTGAGATGATATATGCATAGTTTGCTGTCAGAGGGGCTTTTTTTTTTTCATTGGCCTTGAAAACGGCGAAGCATGCTTTAAGTGAAACTTCCGCACACATTGTACAATATTTTGAAATCTCATCATAAACTTTGTGACCATCTTACCATTTTGTACAAGTTGGACAGCTTGTTTCATTTTCTTGAAAAGCAACAAAAAGGTTTCCTCTTCTTTAATAAGTTCCTCAAGTTTCAAAAAGAGTAAATAAAAGTGCAGAATAGGCATTCTTCTCCTGCACAATGGTCAAAAATCACAAAATGAGTTAAATAGTGTACTTCATTCATTCCTTTTAAGGAAGAGAGATGCTATCTCACATTTTGATACACAGACTAAACTAACCAACAATGGATTAGTTTCTGAGGCGCTTTACAAAGTAGCCATAGAATGATCTTTTCAAGTTACCAAATATTGTAAGAAATTCAAAAAGTGCAAATTTTGTTTTATGCGGCCATGCAGCTGCTTAATGAAAAGAACCATTGAAAACCTTTTTGGTTTCATATCCAGCAAAATGGTCTTGAAGGGGAAATCACGCGGAGAACTCTGACACATTCTTCATGGGATCTTTCATCTTCCAAAGATCGTGAAAGGCGTGGGTGGCATCCTGTGACGTACAAGCTTTCAGATGCTACTCCCATGCTTATTAAATCTGTAAAGGTATGAAGTAAATCTGCCGTACCAAAATTTCATCTATGATCTTTCTCTTTCTATCTCTATCTTGGATAATATGTTAGGGTGGTCAACATACATAAGCAGACGCAATTTACTTGGTAAGTTGGCCCAATCTGGCCATAGCTAGTCAAATTAGTTTCATCAATGACTTTGGATGTCTCAACTTACTATTCTTGTTCCGGTGCTTTCATGAAGAAGCTGCAGAATGAGTCTAGGGTTCTTTGATGAATCATCATATGAATATTCTTGTCTAGAAAGTTATGTAAGCAAGAGTGAATAAAGGAGGTCAGCAAAGGAAATATGACTTTCACAATATACATTGAAAAAAAATTAATAATGAGCAATTGTTGATGACATATGGGAGGGTATGGGTGCCATTTGAATTTGCTATTTTAGCAGTGTGTTTGTTTATCTTATATTTGAAATGTTGACCAAACTTCTGTAGCATTTTAAAACAATATCCATATAGATAGCTATTTGTTATGATGGTCTCATAGATGGTATGATCACTGGAAAATAAATGGGTTAAAAATTCAATTGTTATGCGCGTTCCTATCATAAATCATCAATATATTTGTGGACGCTATGGACCTTGTCAATGATGGCATGTGCAAAAATTAACTGCAGCGTAGTTGCTTTTGAAGCTTGGGGTCGTATAGGAATATGATATCTGTGATATATGCTATGCAAACCGTTAAAGTATTTATTCAGCTCTAATGATGGCCGTGCTTGTTATGATTAGAACATAGATAATGTGTACTATGAGACGGAATACAGGAGGGAATGGTGTAGAAGCGAAGGGAAGCCATCACCATGTTTCCTCTTCGCAAGGAAATTCACACGCCCTGCTGCCTACAGGCTTCTTAACATGGTAAGAACAGCATCAGCTCGAGGCTGATCATTTAATGTTACACCAATTTGTATCAATTCACTGGTGAGGGTTAGTATATTCTATATTTGCTATCTTCTCGTGATCCCAGTGTTGTCGGTTTTGTTTGGATAATTTCAGATGCAGTTAACAAGAAACATTTTTAAAAATAAGTTTTTTCTTTGTCTTGGCAGTCTGCAATTGTAAATTGATTTGGAGTCCAATATCAACATGCATGGGTTGCTTCAGGCTTCCGTTGAGGAGGAGGGCTACAGAAGTTGTAAATGATAAATGATTTCTTCCCCATGTATTTGTTTGTACGGTAGGGAAGATCTTTTGGAGATATCTATACCCCAATCAGACAGCACAATTGTTGTTTTGAACATACGTTACTCTTATAATACATTATCAAACCCGAAAGCCGGTGGTCTCTCTCTCTCTCTTTTTTCCTTATAATTCGCAGTATCTTTTAGATGGTTTGTCTCCGGTTCCACTGGGAAAAGTCGCTAAGCCAGACCATTCAAATGCAATGCTGTACCGCTCCCACTGCCGTGCGGCAATGGATGGCTTGCGTCATGCTTTTACACAGATTATTGTCGGATGCATGCGTTGCATCTGCCAGTCTGTTGAACTGCGTTGAATCACCCGGTAGTTGCATAAGTCTGCAGCTTGAAATTGAGTCCTAAAGTGATACGGTTGGATATGAGAGGTGTCGCAGGCTCATTATAGGGCTGATGCATACCCTCCCTCAAGGTGCCTTTGGTTATTAAGCGTTGAACTTGTGCCTATATTCTTGCACATACATAAATGAAAACATATAGCAAATACATTGACAGTTCCATTGGCTGGAATTTGAACATCCGTGGACAGATTGCTGTATTTCTAAATCAATAAGATATCATGTCTAAAAGCCCCAGAAAAATGGCATCCAACCTTTTGCCTTCTAGCATCCAATCATTAATCCAAACTTACTAACTGCATGCATGAATTCTATTGTTCGTACTCCAGTATTCATCCATGCTTAATCTGTAACACCACACTGACTTGCATGAATTGATGCAATGTCATGACAATACATACAGTAATAGATTAATAATAGAGTTTCAATCACCGAAAATCTACTGGCAGTGTCTCTTCTGTGAAGTATTCCTTCCTAACAGTATCCGTGTTGCAGAATCTCACCTTGAGAGAGAAGAGGAGGAAAAACAATAAGAAAATTCCGCCGAAAAAATTATCATACGTACTCAACGTTAGCCAAACTTAAATTAATGTATCTCTGATGAGGTGTCCATTAGCATAGAAAGAGCCTCATCATAAAACTGCCAGGACCATTAATTTAAAACCATCAATGAAAAAGCATTCATTAAAGAAGCATTAAGGCATGGTCGATACATTAAATTTTTTATTAGAATGCAAAAATTACAGTAAAAGGGTGAACGATTAGAAATTAAAAATGCAACAGATGGAAGCATGGTTACCAGTGAGGCATATGATTTCAGTAATGGTTTGACAAGTTGCCAGATTGGCAGAAACACAAAAGGAGCATCCACAAAGAGGACTCGGCCAAGCCGCTTTGGGTAGTAATAGTAGAAAACATCAATCTGGCAAATTAAAAACAGAAGATCATATTAGCAAATAGATGGATTTCATTCATAGCAAGCAAAGTTCTTAAGATAAACGAGATGTTTAAAAGCTAAAGGTTGACCATAGAAATTCAGGCTGCTTGGGTTTTTGTGGCGTTCAGATATCTCAAGGTCAATTTCATTATACATTCAGCAAGTGCCAAACTCATATTAATTTAAATGAAAATTATCATGATAGTCATTTAACAGAAAAGGTTACTTTAATATTTGCTTATCTAGCGTATGTCTAGTGCATGAGAATATTAATCACACGTACAATGGACGTGTAACTCTATGTTATATGAAAAGTATCAAGATTCACGGTCTCAATACTGGAGTACATACTGGTAGGTGATGAGAGAGAGAGACTTGGCTATACTCGAATGAATCTCTACTTAGATCTACTTAAATCTACATTAGACAATGGGGGTTCCAAATTAATGATCTGAGCCTTTACATTATTTAAATATTAAAAATTATGTGATTTGGAGACTTCTAACTTATGCATTAAGTGATCAATATATGTATATATGTATGTATATATGTATGTATATGTATGTATGTATATATGTATGTATGTATGTATGTATATATGTATGTATGTATATATATATATATATATATATATATATATATATATATAAGTATCGATATGTATATATGTATGTATCTATATGTATGTATGTATGTGTATATATATATATATGTATGCATGCATGCATGTATAATTTAGTATTATTTAGACAACCCATTTTGGATCAGTTGATACATAGGTTAGATGTCTCTAAATCATATGATTTTTGGTATGTAAGCAATATAGAGATGGTATATCACATCCAACAACTCAGATTATCGATGTCGGACTCTCATCGTTCAATCTAAACCTAACTAGATCTAAGTGAAAATTCACTCGTATAGCCTAGTTTAGCTCTCTCTCTCTCTCTCTCTCTACATGCACACATATATATGCATACATGCACACACATATATGCATACATGCATATATGTATGTATGTTGGTATATACATATACATATAGAGGTGCCACTCGATCGGATCTCAGTCCATATTCGGTCGGATCTCCGATCATTGGACCAGCATGCATCTGCACGCACGCACTTGAAAAGGGACGCCTGAAAAAAAAACAGGCACGCGCCTATGCTTGAAAAAAAATTTTCAATTTTTTTAGGTGCCTTCAGGCCCAAAAAAGATTGAAAAAAAAATTGGTAAAAAAAATCCTGCACTTGAAAAAAAGGAAAAGGTGCCTAAAGGTGCCTACAGGCGCCTTTTTTTTTTTTTAGCTTTTTTCAGGTGGACTTTTTTTTCTATTTTTTTTTCAATTTTTTTCGGTTTGAAGGTGCCTAAAAAAACTGGAAAAAATTCAGACGTAGGCGCACGCCTGTTTTTTTTTTTTCAAGCGCGTCTTTTCAAGCACGTGCGTGTAGATGTGCGCTGATCCAATGATCGAGGATCCAACCAGATATGGACTGGGATCCAATCGAGCAGAGCCCAGTCTACTTTTATACACATATTCAATATTTTAAGCTTCCTCTATTTAGTTTTAAGCGAAAAATAAGATTTTGTAAGTTCGTCTTGATGTTTAAATATGATATACTTTAATTTTTTATGTTAGGTGCATAAAAAAGTATGACGGTATAATACATGTTAAATTAACTAAGTATAACATTAAAAAAATATAAATACTTATTTAAAAATTGGAAATGCAGCAAGCGTATCTGTTCAATTCCAAGTCGAGTATTGATGTCCCTTGTCCACATCTAGACTATGTTAATAGTTGGGTCCTAAGACTTGACTCTAGCCTTGGTATTGTGCCTATCTAGAATCCTCATAGCTTGTCCGCATCAAAAAGCCATGAAGGGAGAAATACCTAGATCAAACCTCCTACTCACCCTTCCCCTCTCACTCTCTTTCTCCCATCATCCACATTTTCTCCTCTTTCTCCTTTCTTACTTTGAAATGGAGGGAGAAAGGGCCTAAGGGCCTTGAATTGGTATGGGGCCCCAACAAGGCCAAACCACTCGAAACAAGTGGTTTCAAGCACTTCGACCGGTCTGCACCAATTGGGCAAAATCCCATACCAAGACCATGAACTGGTTCATGGTCTGTAATACGATAGGATATTGCATACCATGAAGGAAACTACTAACACATGATTTACGAGCAAGTAAATAGATGATTGTCTTAAACAACATCAAATTGAAAAAGGATTTGGAGGCCATAAAGAACATTACCAGAGAACATCAATTTTAATGCATCCAAGGTTTTCACATTTTCTTGGTTTCCTAGAAAAGGAACAATGTTTTTGTTTTTATGCATGTTGGGGATAAACCCCGCTCCTGCCGAAGTCCAGTCTGATGCTCAGCCTAATGCAACCGGTAGTCATGGAAGAGCTTCAGCGGACGAGCCTTAGCCGAACTCCTTCAGCCGGTCGATCTTCTCAGCAGCCGAGCCCCTTCCGAACTTCCCAGCGGTCGAGTCTTAGCCGAATCTCTTCAACCGGCCGAACTTCTCAGCGGCCGAGCTTCAGTTGAACTTCTTAGCGGCCGAGCTCCAGTCGGACTCCTACGAGGGCTGAACTTCCTCCGTACTCCTTCAGTCGGACTTCCACGAGAGTCGAACTCCCTCCGCACTCCTCCAGTCGGACTTCCACGAGAGTCGAACTCCCTCTGCACTCCTCCAGTCGGACGCCCACGAGAGCCGAACTCCTTCTGAGCTTCTTCTCTAGTCGGACGCCTGTAGAACCCGAACTCCTCCCGAACTTCTCCCTCAGTTGGATTCCTCCAGCGGATTACTCCCGGATAATCCTCTCCAGACGTATTTCCTTCAGAAGTCCGAACTCCTCTGTAATTGATATATGCCAAAATCTACCAACAAACGCCTGCTTTCTCAGAGCTACGGCTATTAAATCTCGACGAACGATCACTATCAGTCTGCCACAAGCGATGCTACCGGACGGTATGACGCTATCGAACAGTATGGCTATCACCATCAGCCTGACGACACCTCTTCCGTACCGAACTCATCAGGCCTCGAGCGGCCCACTGTCAGATAGCTGCAGTTGTCACCATCAATCAAGCTCTGTCTATAAAAAGGGACCCTCCAGATACATTTTCTCTAAGCTCTAAGCTCTCTTCTCCTTTCCGAAACTCTGCCGAGTTCTTACTTGAGCACTCCATCTCTGTTGGCTAGAAGAGCTGACTTGATCGTCAGAGAGTCCCGCCAGAGCCACCACCATCGACCCCGGACGGGACTTTATTTTGCAGGTCACCGACGACGACCTCATCTCCCTCAACTCCAGCTCGATCCGGCATCAACCAAATTCTGCACCAACAATGCATATAAGTTTTTGATGTTCCCTAGAGCATCTAATAATTCTTGGACTACTGATATATTCATTAGATGAGCCATAAATGAATATTTGCACTTACACCCTTGCTTTATGTCTAAAAGATGAACTATTTCAGAACCAAAAATAATGATAAAAATATATCTGTCCTTATAAGCTACAGTTTATTCAAGCATGGCATGTACCATATAGGTATCACAGCAAGTATGACTATGAACAAGATTATACAGTTAACCTCCGTCAACAAGGAATAATAAGTTTAACTAAAGCAAACAAATGGTGGCATCAGGTAGATGTTTAGCAATAGTAATGGTCGACGGGTGCACTAGGTTCTCGCCCTGAACTATAAAATAAGTCTGAATATTATTGAATTGATAATTAGATGTCAACTATTACAAATATATCAGTATCTGAAAGAAAACCATAACAACATTAACCAATAGAAAATGAATACAATAGGAATTACCAAGAACTTTAAGAATTGAACATCTGCATTCTCCACACGGAAGCCTCGCAGATCAATTATTACAAGCATTTCTTCTATTCCAGAAGGAAGTTTGCTCAATGCCTTCTCTATCAAAAAGACGCTAAGCTTCTTATTTTCACTTGGATCTTGCTTCTGTGACCAAATTATTACTAGTATATCATTAATGATGATCCTTGAGGAAGTGACTGGATAAATTAGAAAACAGGAGAGGCAGGTAAATCAGAATATTATTCATGACACCATGTAAATCCCGAAATGACCAAAAAATTTACAAATGATAAAGGTAAGTCATCACTTCATTAAGCAGGAAAAGCACAAAAACTGATTGGTTAATAAATTTAGCTGGTTTGATGATTAAAAGAGAAAATCTTAGCTAGGATAATGCAACTAAAATTGCAAGAAATAATTAAGACTTGCAGAAGTTAAAAGCATACACTACACAAGACATACCTCTACCACACAATCTGAAAGAAAGAAAAAGGTTATGCACCAGAAAATTATTAATGCAGATCAACTATATTGATGAAAAGTCATAACTGGTCCTTGATGATTGTTGGTGCAGAATTTGATCGACGCCGAATTAAGCTGGAGTTGAGGAAGACGAGGTCATCGCCGGAGACCTGCAAAATTAAGTCCCGTTCGAAGTTGGTGGTGGCGGCTCCGGCAGGACCCTCCGACGATCAAGTCAGCTCTTTTGACCAACAGAAATGGAGTGCTCAGGAAAGAGTTCGGCAGAGTTTCGAAAAGAAAAAGAGAACTTGAAAAAAACGTATCTGAAGGATCCCTTTTTATAGACGGAGCTTGTTGTAATTGTCCGGTAGTGGGGTTGCCTGTAGCAGACTGATAAGTGACAGTCGTAACCATCCTAATAAATACCAATCGTAATCGTCCTAATAAATGACAATCGTAACTGTCCTGATAAATGACAATTGTAACTGTTCAGTAGTAGGATCGCCTGTAGGAATCCGTTTGAAGAAAAAGTTCGGAAGAAATTCAGCTCCCGTAGGAATCCGACTAAAGGAGAAGTCCGGAAGGAGTTCGGCTTCTGAAGAAATCCGGAGTTCGGCTTCTGAAGAAATCCGACTGCTGGAAGAGTTCGAAAGGAGTTCGACTCCTGAAGAAATCCGACTGCTGGAGTTCGGCTCCTGGAGAAGTCCGACTGAAGGAGAAGTTCGGCTTCTGAAGAAATCTGACTGTTGGAAGAGTTCAGCTTCTGTAGAAGTCCGACTGAAGGAGAAGTCCGGAAGAAGTTCGGCTCCTAAAGAAATCCAACTGAAGGAGTTCGGAAGAAGTTCGGCTCCTGAAGAAATCCGACTGCCGGAGAAATCTGACTGAAGGAGAAGTCCGAAAGAAGTTCGGCTCCTCGAGAAATCCGACTGCTAGAGGAGTTCAGAAGAAGTTCGGCTCCTAGAGAAATCCGACTGCTGGAGGAGTTCGGAAGGAGTTCGGCTCCTAGAGAAATCCGACTGAAGGAGGGACCTGGGAGGAGTTCAGCCACTGGGGGAGTTCGATTGTTGGGAAAGTTCGGCTGGGGCTCGACCGCTGGAGGAGTTCGATTGGGTTCGACCGCTGAGGAGAGAATTTTCGATTGAAGCTCTTTCGTGATTACCGGCTGCTTTAGGCTAAGCGTCAGACTGGACTTCGGTGGGAGCGGGATTTATCCCCAACAATAATCCTCCCATTTTCGAGTTCGAAACTCGAAGGAAGAGAGTACAAAAAGGACGACTGCCAAAGTCCTCTTCAGGGCTCTGCATCAGTTCAGGTTGAAGCTCAGGAGAGATTTTATCTCTAGCCAAGGTTGACGTCGAAGTTGAGGTTCGGACACAATAGGACCGTTGTTTGGACCTCTCCTCTCATCTCGTCTAAAATGAACGAGGCCTTCGACTTTGCTCACGTTAGGACGACGTTCTCCTCCTATTCCTAACAAACTGTAGGGGTATATAAGGACCATTGTCAGAGCCTCTCCCCCCATCTTGTCTCAAATGAACGAAGTCTTCGACTTTGCTCGCATTAGGACGAGGTTCTCCTCCTGTTCCTAACGGACTGTGGGGGCACATAAGGACCGTTGTCAAGGCCTCTCCCCCATCTTGTCTAAAATGAACGAGGCCTTCAACTTTGCTCGCGTTAGAACGAGATTCTCCTCCTGTTTCTAATGGGCTGTGGGGGCACATAAGGGCCATTGTCAGGGCCTCTCCCCCATCTCGTCTAAAATGAACGAGACCTTCGACTTTGCTCGCGTTAGGACGAGGTTCTTCTTCTGTTCCTAATGGACTATGGGGGCACATAAGGACCGTTGTCAGAGCCTCTTCCCCCATCTCGTCTAAAATGAACGAGACCTTCGACTTTGCTCGTGTTAGGACGAGGTTCTCCTCCTGTTCCTAACATGGCCATTTTCGGTTGTTTCTTTTCTGTCATCACATAGTTCTTGCATCAAGAAACAATAATGCTGAAATGGAGTTTTATTGAAGGAAGATTACTGATAGTACATCCTCAGATTTTCTGAGTTCCAAGATCGTGGAAGCGTTATTTCTCGGAGCTCCTTCAGGCGATAAATTTCGGACCGAACGACCTCCACCACTTCATACGGGCCTTCCCAATTTGGGGCAAGCTTCCCCTGGCTCTGAAGCTGAAAGATGGCGACTCGCCGAAGCACTAAGTCCTCCACTCTGAATGTTTTACTTCTGACTCTGGAGTTATAGTACCGAGCCATCTTTCATCTGTAGGCCGTCATCCGAACCTAGGCTTCCTTTTTTCTTCCAACAGATCGAGATTGACTCTGAGGTCTTGTGGGTTGTGCTGCTCGTTGAAGGCTACGATCCGTGCTAATAGAAGCTTAAGTTCAATCGGGATGACTGCCTTCATTCCAAAGGCCAAGATGAATGGTATTTCCCCACTCGGCAGTCTTTGAGTAGTTCGGTATGCCCAGAGGATGTGGTAGAGTTTATCCACCCAGGCCCCCTTTACTCTATTGAGCCTTATCTTGATGCTTTGCAGCAGAGTCCAATTGGTCACTTCAGCTTCCCCATTTGCCTGTGGATGAGCTACCGATGTAAAGTGGTGGAAGATGTTTAGATCTTCGCAAAACTCGGTGAACCTCGTCCCGACGAACTATCGCCCGTTATCGGTTATGAGGGTTCAAGGCAGACCGAATCGACAGACTATTGACTTCCAGACAAAGTCCTGTACCTTGACCTTGGTAATTTTGGCTAGTGATTCGGCTTCGACCCATTTGGTGTAGTCGATTGTGACCAGGAGGAACTTCCATTGCCCGGATGCCGTCGGAAAAGAGTCAAGTATATCAATTCCCCACTGCGCAAATGATCAGGATGCACTGAGCGAAGTAAACTCGAAGGCCGGCCGTCTTTGTATGCTCGCATTTTTCTGATAGCGGTCACATTTTCTGACGTACTCTATAGAATCATAGTATAAGATCGGCCAATAGTATCCTTGTCGAAGTAGCTTTTACGACAGAAACTTGGCTCCTACATGACTTCCACAGATTCCCTCGTACACTTCTCATAATGCAAAGTCGGCCTCTGAAGGTCGGAGACATCTCAGCAGCGGTAGCGAGTACGACTTCTTATATAACCTACCCTCATACAAAACGTACCGGGATGCTTGATTCCTGAGTTTCCGAGCTTCTTTCGGATCACGAGGAAGAACTCCCTTCTTGAGGTAAGCAACCAACGGGTCAATCTAGCTCAGCTTAAGCTCCGTTTGCATGACGACCTGTGATTCCTCTAGGCTTCGGCATTTCAAAGTCTCAAAGAATACTTCTTTGAACAGTTCGACCGGGGCTGAAGTGGCCAATTTAAAAAGGAGGTCGGTTCTTATATTTTCTGCCCTCGAAATCTATCGAATGCCGAAACAGCTGAAGGCCGGAGTTAAGTCCTTTACTTTCTCAAGGTATTTCATCATACTTTCCTCCCACGCTTCATAGCTGCCACTAATTTGACCGACCATTAATTGAAAATCGTTGTAGACTTGAAACCGATCTACTTTTAATTCTCTTGCAATTTTTAATCCGACGATCAGCGCTTCATACTCAACCCTATTATTAGTCATAGGAAATTCGAAGCGCAGCGCATACTTGGCGACAACTCCCTCGAGGCTGACTAAGACCAACTCCGTATCCGCTCCAGCGAAGTTGGACGAACCATCCACGTACAGAGCCCAAAAACCTTCGAAAAGGTCGGCTATCTCTTCAGGGAGGTTCGGTTGCGATAGCAGAGCGCCAGTCTCGTTCTGTTCAAGCTCGGCATCATCGAAAATGGTACATTCCACTACAAAATCTACTAATATCTGGATTTTGATCGATGGCCGAGGTCGATAATTGATATCGAATTCCGTGAGCTCGATTGCCCATTTTGCAATTCTCCTGAAAGCGTCTATTCGCTGAAGGACTGCCTTTATTGGTTGATCCGTGAGGACCGTTATGGTGTGCCCTTGAAAGTAAGGTCGGAGCCTTCTAGCAGCAATTAGAAGAGAGTAAGCCGATTTTTTTAGCTTAGAGTACCTGATCCCTGCATTCCTTAGGACCCGACTTATGTAGTAGACCGACCGCTGCATCTTCGCTTCCTCCTTGACTAAGACTGCTGCCAAGGCCGTCGGAGAGACCGCTAGGTACAAGAACAATTCTTCTCTAGGTTCGGACTTTGCCAGCAGTGGGGGCGAGCCGAGATAGTTTTTGAGCTCGTCAAATGCCCGTTGGCATTCCATCGTCCAATAGAAATTTTTTGGTTGCTTGAAAACTTGGAAGAAGGGCATGCATCGCTCGGCCGATCTCGAGACGAAGCGATTTAAGGACGTCACTTTTTCAATCAAGCGCTGAACTTTTTTGATTGTCTTTGGAGCGGTCATCTCTTGAATGGTTCGAATTTTCTCTGGATTTGCTTCAATCCCGCATCTTGACACCATAAACCTCAGAAACTTCTCAGAGGTCACACCAAAGGAGCACTTGGTCGGGTTCAGCTTCATCTTGTGCTTCCTGAGTGCGCTGAAGGTCTCTTCGTGGTCGACGAGATGGTTTATAGAAGCTCGACTTTTGACGAGCATATCATCCTCGTACACCTCCATATTGTGGCCGATCTGCTCCTTGAAGATCCTGTTGACCAGATGCTGGTACGTTGTTCCTATATTTTTGAGTCCAAAAGGCATAACCCAGTTGATCAATCCTGAGTAGTGGGTAGTTGTCTTTTGGACAGGCCTTGTTCAGCTTTTTGAAAGTCTATATACATCCTCCACTTGTTGTTTGCCTTTTTGACAAGGATCACGTTCGAGACCCAGGTTGGATAGTTGACTTTCCGGATGAACCCAGCTTTGAGGAGCTTGTCTACTTCCGCAATTGCTTTCTGCCTCTCCTAGGCATGGCTGCGTACTCTCTTTTATCGATCGATACTTCGGATCAACAGCCAGCCGATATTTCATAACTTCGGCATCAATTCCTGGCATATCCGCTGGGGCCCAGGCGAAGACATCCGCATTCTTCCTGAGGAAGGTGACAAGTTGCTTCCAAACCTCGTCCCCCAAGTTGGAGCCGATCTGTACAGCGTGCTCCGCATTTCCGTCGTTCAAGGATACAGATACGAGGTCCTCCATAGGCTCGCCCCACTCCTCGGTGAAATCGTCGCGGACATCCAGCCCATCAACAGGATAAGGGTCGGACTGTTCTCCTTATGCAGGGCGATTGAGTAGCAGTGCTTTGCCAGAGCTTGATCTTCCCTGACCTCTCCGATCCCGTGACTCGTCGGAAACTTCATCTTCAAATAATAAGTTGATACCACTGTCCGAAGTGCATTTAAATCAGGTCGACCGAGAATAACATTATAGACGGATGGAGTCCTTACGACTAAAAAATTGACCTGTGCCTTAGCCAGCTTCGGGCATTGCCCTGCAGTCACAGCCAAAGTTATTATGCCCTCGATTGGTACGACATCGCCAGTGAAGCCTATCAACGGAGAGTTCATAGGCCCCAAGTGGTTATTGAGTAAGAACATTTTCGAGAAAGCATCATAAAACAATACGTTGGCCGAGCTTCCATTATCTACCAAAATGCAACGTACATCATAGTCGGCTATGTTTAAAGAGATTACAACCGCATCATTGTACGAAAACTGGACCCCCAGAACATCTGCCTCAGTAAAGGTTATGGGTTCTCCAGTTCTCCATCTCTTCACTGATTCCTCTGATCTGCCGGTCTCTTCTCGCCGAAGTCCCTCCAAGATCGTGTTGGTGATGCCGAGAGGTGGCCGATCTTCTTGTTGTTCCTCCTCTTTTGGTGGTTTAGGCTGCGGCGGTGCTCTTGGCCGATCTTCTCGCCCTTCAGGCCGACGTCGTAGGAATCGATCGAGTCTGCCACGCCTGATGAGCTCTTCGATTTCATCCTGGAGCTGGATACACTCTTTAGTATCGTGGCCGTGGTCACGATGATAAAAGCAAAACTTATTAGAATTGCGCTTGCCGGGCTGAGTACGCATCCTTTCCGATCTCGGCAGTTGCTCCCTGATTTCCAGCAGTACTTGGACTTTCGGAGCATTGAGAGGGGCGTAGTTGTGAAATCTTCTGAGGGGTGAACCCCACCGGATCCTTCTGTCGGGGCTTCCTTTCCTTTGAGCCCGGGGAGGAGTTCGGACTCGCTTGCGCTTAGAGAGAGTTCGGGAGAGTGGCCGAGCTTCACTCGACTTTCCTTCCTCAGCGAGCCTGCCCGACTCGCCAATTCGCCGCTTACCAAAGGCTTCATCATCCTTGGCATTGAAGGCCTCTTCGGCTCGAGCGTAACCTTCAGCCCGAGCTAACAGATCGACAAAGTTCCTAGGATATTTCTTCTCCAGGAAGAACAATAAATCATTCTTCTATAGGCCGTCCTTGAGTGCGGCCATTGTGACTGATTGGTCCAGGTTCCAGACCTCCAATGCAGCGGTACTAAACCGGATGACATAAGTCCGGATGGATTTTCTCTCCTGCTTGATGTTCATCAGAGAATCCGAACCTCGACGCGGATGTCGGCTGCTGACGAAGTGAGCCGCGAACTGATGGCTCATCTGATCAAAGAAAAAGATGGTATCCGACTTAAGTGCCGAGTATCAGTTCCTGACGGCTCTCTTGAGGGTGGACGAAAAAGACCGACACAAAATAGCGTCTGGCACGCCATGGAGTAACATCATTGTCCGAAAGGCCTCCAGGTGATCGACCGGATCGGTGGTCCCATCGTAACTCTTGAACTGCGAAAGTTTGAAGTTCGGCGGGATTGATTCCTGCATGATTCTCTAAGAAAAAGGAGGATCAGTGCGAATATCATTACCGTGTGAGGGAGTATGACAAAGCTCTTCAATTCGTCGACTCATTTTTAGGGGCCTTTGATCCAGGAGATCTTCACGATCGTTGATCTCCAGAATTTTTTGGTGGAACGGGCGCGAAGCTTTCCCCTGGGTCGAGTCGTGCTCCGAGCAAGGGCCCTCCATTCTCTGCTTCCCCTTTTCGGAGATCAGAGGCCCCGGTACCAATTCGGCCCTTTCCTGCCGATGTATGGCCTACATCACTTCCGTGAGACCACGAACCTGCTGGACCAGCAGGACTGCTCCGCATCCACCATGGCTGTAGGTGGAGCTCGAGTTACTGGAGTTGGAGCAGATGTATTTGGACGGGATCTGACTGCAGAGGCCGTTGATTACCGGATCGAAGCTTTTCTAGGAGGCATTTTTTTGGGAAGAACTCTAGAGAGAGAAAAAAGATCGTTGCTGAGTACTCCTTTAAGATCAAGAAAATCTTAGGAACAGAGGACCCTTCCTCTAGCGCCAATTCTGTTGGTGCAGAATTTGGTCGACGCCGGATTGAGCTAGAGTTGAGGAAAACGAGATCGCCGTCGGGGACCGGCAAAATTAAGTTCCGTCTGAAGTCGATGGTGGCGGCTCCGGCAGGACCCTCTGACGATCAAATCAGCTTTTCTGGCCAACAGAAATGGAGTGCTCAAGAAAGAGTTCGGCAGAGTTTCGGAAAGGAAAAGAGAGCTTAGAGAAAACGTATCTGGAGGGTCCTTTTTTATAGATGGAGCTTGTTATAACTG
Source organism: Cocos nucifera (assembly GCA_006176705.1). Taxonomy (NCBI): domain Eukaryota; kingdom Viridiplantae; phylum Streptophyta; class Magnoliopsida; order Arecales; family Arecaceae; genus Cocos; species Cocos nucifera. The sequence goes on along the minus strand of QRFJ01000021.1, from coordinate 3,629,412 downwards.
TCCGATGGTAAGGTTGGCTGTAGCAGACTGATAAATGACAATCATAACCATCCTGATAAATATCAATCGTAATCATCCTAATCAATGACAATCGTAACTATTCTGATAAATGATAATGGTACCCGTTCAGTAGTGGGATCGCCTGTAGGAATCCGTTTGAAGAAAAAGTCCGAAAGGAGTTCAGCTCCTGTAGGAATCTGACTGAAGAAGAAGTCCGGAAGGAGTTCGGCTCCTGAAGGAATCCAACTGCTGAAGGAGTTCGGCTCCTGGAGAAGTCCGACTGAAGGAGAAGTTTGGAAGAAGTTCGGCTCCTAGAGAAATCCGACTGCTAGAAGAGTTCGGCTCCTGAAGAAATCCGACTGCTGGAGAAGTTCGGAAGGAGTTCGACTTCTGTAGAAGTCCGACTGAAGGAGGAGTCCGTAAGAAGTTCGGCTCTTAGAAAAATCCGACTGCTGAAGGAGTTCGGAAGGAGTTCGACTCCTGAAAAAATCCGACTGCTGGAGAAGTCTGGAAGAAGTTTTGGCTCTTGGAGAAATCCGACTGACTGAAGGAGAAGTCCGGAAAAAGTTTGGCTCCTAGAGAAATCCGACTGCTAGAGGAGTTCAGAAAAAGTTCGGCCTCTGAAGAAATCCGACTGCTAGAGGAGTTCGAAAGTAGTTCGGCTCCTAGAGAAATCCGATTGAAGGAGAGATTCGGAAGAAGTTCGGCCGCTGAAGGAGTTCAGTTGTTGGGGAAGTTCGATTGGGGCTCGACCGTTGGAGGAGTTCGGTTGAATTCGGCCCTGGAAAGAGAATTTTCGATTGAAGCTCTTCCGTGATTACCGGTTGCATTAGGCTAAACGTCAGACTAAACTTCAGTGGGAGAGGAGTTTATCCCCAACAATGATGAAATATATAGGAAGCTTTTAAGTCCCAGCATGAAAGAAGAACAAACTTAAAAGAAGATTTTGCTCATACCCAGATCAAAATTATATACAACATCATTTAAGCTCCTTTTAGCCAAACCATCAGTAAAAACCTTCTTACTAGGAAAGGATACCGTAAGATCTGAATTGCAGTGTGAAGCAATTTGGGGCCATCACAGAGGGAAAAAACAGGAAATGCTACTTAAGGTAGTCAAAGCAGACTGGACCAGCATCTGAATTCCAGAAAAAAATTGCTTCTTAGGATTGCACACAAAAGAACTGCAAATAAACCCAACCCTGCCCCGAATATTATTCATGACACCGTAAATCCTAACATGAACAAAAAATTTATAAATGATAAAGAACAAAGGCAATCAATCACCTTCATTAAGTGTGAAAAGCGGAAAAAAAAGAAGAAGATTGGTTAATACAATTTAACTGGTTTGATGATTAAAAAAGAAAATCCTAGCTATAGCATTGCAACTAAATTGCAAGAAATTGCAAGAAATAATCAAGATTTGCTGAAGAACTATACTACAAAAAACCAACCTCTATCGCACAAAAATCTGAAAGGAAAAAAAGTTATGCACCAGATAATTATTATACAGATCAACCATGTTGATGAGAACTCAGAACTGATCTTTGATGATGAAATATGTAGGAAACTTTCAACTCCCAGCATGAAGGGAGAACAAAGAAGATCTTGCTCACACCCATATCTAAATTGTATATGACATCATTTAAGTTTCTCTTAGCCTTAGGCCTTATCGCCAGCCAAACCATCTGTAAACCTTCTTTATTGGGAAAGATACCATAACAAAGATGAAAGCAAATCTAAATTGCCATACTAAAGCAACGAGAGGCCGTCAAAGAGAAAATAATAGAAAATGCTACAGAAGGTACAAAAACAGACTGGACCAGCATCTGAATTCCTGAAAAATTTGCGTCATGATGGTAGACAAAAACATTGCAAATAAACCAACCCCACCCAGCCACATCCACCACCCCTACCCCACAACCACCCCCCACCCCCAACTCCCATCCTACATGCTCAGTCCCAGCACCGCAAACCTTATTCTTCTCTTTCTTTTCTTTTCCTTCTATCTTGTCTTATTTCTCTTCTCCTATAGTTGGTCCTTTTCTCCTTTCCTTATTTCTTCTCCTTCCCATGCTCTCTCAGTTAGCAAGGAATGGACCAAAATGAACAATAGAATGCTCTAAACACTATGCCTGATCCAAAAGTACTACAATGCTCTTCTTGCCCAGAATGGGCCACTATGTATTTTCTTTAAGGGATTGTTGAAGAGGCAGGCAGAAGATTATGCATCAATGACTACATATATGCATACATATGTACAGGCGTACGTATGTCAATTATAACTAACAACATTAATAGCTTATGACAAGGGGAGAAGATTATGAGTTAAAGTCAGGTCAGTTTCAACACAATGACACTACAGTCATCATGACTTCTCCTGATGTTATTGCAATAACAGAACAATGTTTAATTAAATTCATATGGCCAGCATTTTTGGGGTTCGTTCTCAGCAAGTGTATGCATAACATAAATTAGTGTAATTATCAGATGAAATTTTACCCAAACTTGCATTTATTTCAGATGAAACCATGAAAGTTCCAAAAATGTTTAGGAAAAAAATTCAACAATAATGTCCGCCTAAAAACTAATGTGCAATCTAAATGTAAAATTGAAAAGCAAAGAAAGCCATATTATTAATACATGGTATGCTCTTAAGTATAAGAGACCCAATTTATCAATTAAGCAGATAAACTAAAAATCTAGCTGAATTCAACACGACTTGGGTTCACATTAAGCAATCAGAAGGAATGGTTTTCAAGACTATTTTGCAAGAATTATAGTAAATCCTGTTGAAATCATGTGTTAGCACAAGAAAATGTATGCTCATAACAACATCCATTTATTATGAAATTAAACTAAAAAATCCATGACTATTTGCATGGCAGCCAGATACATCAACTCTCAAAATTACGTACTTTATTGGTCAATGGTTTTTCTTTTTTTTTTTTTACATGACCATCTGATTCATAATTTTTTCATGCAACATCCATACAAAGTATACTTGGAAACCTTGTGAAATATTTTTACAATTAAATCCTAAAGAAGAAATTATTGCATCACCCCAATGTTGAATTAGCACCCAAGTTAGTTTTGCTTATAAAACTTTTATTTTTTCAGTTTCAATCAAAAACTGTCTTGGCAGGCCCTTGAAAGAAATGTCCAAGTCATGCCGTTGTCATTATGACAAAAACAGTGGAGAAAGGACATATCTAACCTTCATTTGCTAATACAGAATCTGCAGAAGCCATCCTACATAGCAGTGCTACGTAGATACTATTTGCTGTATTCCACTTCTATAGCATTTCCTTTCTTTTTCTCATATAATTATTTATTATGAAAGGGCTTTTCCTATGTACACAATCCAGGACTGTTTAGTCCAGTACCAAAAGCATAATGATCAGTGAGAGACTCTTCACCATGAATTGAATATGAGAGGCATTTATAGGAATCTTTGTTAAGATGCAGAAAAATTCCTACCGCAGGAAAATGCTTGGATGCCACTACCATAAGTACCGGTCTCCCATTGATGTCTAGGAAGTCATGCAGATAAGCTTTGCCTGTTCCATATAAGCTCTTCACAGACTCTTCTGACAATTCTGACACATTAAAGTCTTGACGCCATTTCTGATAAATAGTTAAGCAGGAAACTAAGCAACAATATAGCAGTTGAAATATATACTAGCTTTTGCAAATTGCAATTTATTAAAATAGAGAACTGAAAATAAACATAATTTGTCCTAGGTAGACATGCATGCTTGTCACACTGGATAAAAGTAGAACAGTATAGCACTTGAAATATATATATTAGCTTTTGCAAATTGCAATATACTAAAATTGGAGTACTGAAGATACACATAATTGTTCAAGGCAAATATGCATGCATGTCACACTGGATAAAGGTAGTAAGAAATGCAGAACCATCCCAAACTATCCGGTCGGAGGTATACAACACATACATATGCTAGGCTGATTCTTAGGTTATCTGAAATTCTGAGTACACAACAACTTTATCTCTTTGTGTATTTGGCCTGCTTCTTTCCTTTCTCCTCAACAGAACTTCACTCTTATTCACTAAGAAAATAAAAGGCCTATACATTATAATTCACTCTAGACTCTTTATTCATTTATTTGTTTTTGCAAAAATTCTAATTTCTAACACCAAAAGCATGAGAAATCAAGCATACGTCTAGTTTGAAAATGAGCAGGAGATTTTGATCATTTTTTTCTAAAAGAGAAGGGAAAATAATTTGGATACAATAGCGTTTGTTAATTTTGCAACAGCATCTTCCACAGAAAACCTTCTGTCCTTCAAAAACCAAAGGATCATGTCTTCATCATCTCTCCCATTTTTTCCTGCTGGAAGATTGGGATGCTCTCTTTCAAGTTTTTCTTTGATTTCCAACACAAGCTGTACGGCAAAAATAAGAGGATAAGGAAGGTATTAACATAAAGATCAATAGGTTTCTTTATTTAAATCAAAATAGTAATAATAAGTGACTTTATCTAATTCACATTTCACCAAGTATGCAAAATGCTAAATCAAAAAAAAAAAAAAAAAAATCCACATGTACAAGAAGTGAAGATAAGCTCGGCTTTCTTTACCACAGAAATGTATAAAATAGACAAAAATACTGAATACTATGATTTATAAAGAAATAAATAGATCCGAGTGTGCTTGGCTATTAGATGTATAAAAGCTCGAGCTATTGCACATGTAAACAGATTCTAGCATATGAAGGCATGCTAACTAATTTCGTGATCCACTTTATAAGACTACACCTGTTGAGGCTGGAATGCTGTAGTTGCTGGTTTATGATTCAAGGTACAAAGGATTATATAAACGTAGTCACAAAGTCCAATGCTCAAATGTTTCTCGCTGGATTTTGCTATCACACTTTCTTTAATAGAAGTACCCAAATACCACTAAAACAGAACAGAAAATGAAAGAAATTGAAAATATAAATTGCTCTAAATATTGTTGCTTCCTCAAGATTAATCACCAAACTTGTTTAAAAATGTATTTTGCATTAGAAAAAACCATAAATAAATTAGGAGATTTCATCAATGAAGAAAATACATTTATTCTGAAAGCAACTCAATGCAGCTACAACCAGGATATTTTACCACCCCTTTCTCCTTCGTAACCTTACAGAAGTCACTAGCACTTTCATATTGGGCTTTGTAGAGACATATTAGAAAGTAATACAAAAGAGCTACTATCATGTGGCACCCGCTCAACAAGTTGCCTTGCAGCATCCTCAGCTATTTCAATATTTCTATAGTTCCTAGCAGCACCCAGAACAACTCTACAAACAAAATTGTTGGTTCTCATTGGCATGCTGTTCACTAGGGCAACTGCTGCGTCAAGATGCCCTGCACGGCTTAGAGGGTCAACCACACAAGTACACAACCATCTTAGGAGTAATTCCATACTTGTGGTTCATAAGGATAAATATTGTCGACCCTCATAAACTAAGCCTGCATGACTGCATGCAGTCAAAACACAAAAGAAAGTTATATCATCCGGTCCAACAAACGATGGTTCCATATCTTCAAATAAGGAGACGGTTCCATATCTTCAAATAAGGAGACGACAAGTTTCCCATAGCCATGTACAGCAAGTTCTGATATCACTGCATTACAATGATCTTTGCATTTTTGAGGGATGCAATCAAATATTCTCGTTGCAATATCAACATAACCACACTTGGTGTACACGTCTATGAGAGCACATCAAATGACACTATTCAATGAGAACTTGTTCCTAACAACATACCCATGAACATATCTACCTTGGAGAAAAGGCCTAAATCAATGATAGCAGAAAGAACAATAGCTAAAGTAGAGCAATCAGGTCATCCTAGCAAGTGCATGTAAATATATAGTTCAATAGCCTCTTCTGAAAGCCCTTTCTTTGTAGCCAGATATCATTGCATTTCATGAAATCATGTCCCTATAAGGCCTGGTGTTGAAAAGCTCTTGTGCCGCTTTCACCCTTTTGAGTCTTGGCATGCCCGCCGCTCATAATGTTCCAAGAGACGGCATTCTTGGACGGCAATGTATTAAAAGTTGATAGGCTAGTTCCATCTCACCACATTGCATATAGGCATCAAGCATGACATTCCACGAAGTCAAGTTCCTTGATGGCATTAACTCAAATAGCTTATGTGCTACACCCATCTTGTCACATTTAGCATACCGACTAATCAAAATATTCCAAAAGACCATTCCTGTAAGGCAATTCTTCAAACCAACTATAAGCTATATCTATTTGATTACATCTTGCAAATCCATTAAGCATAAAGCCCCAGGTGACCTCATTTTTAAAGGGAACTTGATTGAATAACTCCCTCGCTGCTTTCATATTTCCACGTCTAGCATAGCCATCAATCGTGAAATTCCATGAAAGAAGATCTCTACTAAAAGAGGTGGCAATCAGGTCAGGTCAGATCATATACACATCGAGTCTCATACATGGGTTAAAAATTTGTTAACCCAATTATACCATTTTATCAAGCAGGTCAAAAATCCAAACTCGAAACTGATCATTTTATTAAATAGGTAGCCTAACCCGATCTACAATAAATTGAATCAAGTTAAATGGGTTAAATAGGTTAAACAGGTTAAGCATTGCCACCCTAATCTATCAGGCACATTGACAAACAACTTTTTTGCAAATTCAATCTGCCAAGTTTTGCAATCCCATCAAACATAGCATTCCCAAAAAAGCGATTGTGCTCAGGCATTTGATCAAACAAGTCTAATGCAGTATTAACATCCATGTGTGATATAACCATCAATCATCACATTCCAACTAATCAAATTTTTGTGTGGCATCCATCAAATGAAGCACGTGCAGTATTAATTTCCCCCCATAACCGGCATACATAAAAATCAAAGAACCCTGCACAAACAATTCTGTGAGCAGCATAGTCTTTAGAATCTGACAATGAATTTGCTCTCCTTTAAGTGCCCAAGAACTGGCACAAGCTTTGAGGACAAAGAAAGGGTCAACTTATCAGGAGTTGTGTAACATCTGATTGTACAAATCTATTGCTTTCCACGGTTTATCATTTTGCTTATGATCTCTGATAACTGTGTTCCATATGAAAGGATCAGGATCATCTACCTGCTTCAGTAATAAAGCCAAATCTTGCAACCACCCTATCCTTGTACTAAAAAATGTTACCGCTTTGCATACCACCAAACCATCCTTGAAAAACCCAACAACAACCAAGAGTGCAAGCAAGCGCTATAAATCTCTCCCACACCAACATTTATGTAAAAAAAGGGAGGAATGATGCAACTGAATAACATGGAAGATTTCATTTATCGAAATTGAATCAACTTCCAATGGATTTCTTCTCTTCTTTCTGCATCAATTTCATCATCTATCTCATATTTGTCATTATCTCTCTTCAAGTCAACCCTAGAACTGAGAATATGTAACCGGTGTTAATTAAGCAAGCACAGTAAAAGATCCAGTGCAATCATTTTCTTGAGTTTCTTCTAGCTCCTTAATAAATGAAACTTGAATGAATCTTAAAATCAAACTGCAGATAAAGATCATAAACTTATCGATGCAAGCAACATCAAATAAATCAAAATACCTAGAAAATATCATAATGCACAACCAGAAGACTAATTGACATCACTAAAAAAGAATTCCAGAGCATCATCGTAAAATCCTAATTTTATTGGGCTACAGGCAACAGACACATCAATAACTCCACAGAATCATCATACAACCCTAATTATTTTATTGCGCTACAGATAACAGACGTATCAAGAACTCGAGCATCATCGTAAAACCATTGGACTACAGACAACAGACACGATCCTTTTTCCTTCAAGGAAAAAAAAAAAAAAAGGTTCAACAGTACTCCAAGCCATGCCATAGCGCAAGATTCAACCATCAAACTCCATATGAAATCAAGACTGTAATTGTTTCAGTTGCAACTGAAGCCTAAATCACAGTGCCATCAAGCTAATGGCATCTAAAACCCTGAATCCACCATGATATCGCATCCGCGAAATCTAACCACGAAGCTGACAATCGAAGCAAAATGTAACAGAAAGAGAAAAAAAAAGAGCGCTAAGAAGAATCCTATCGCGACGGCATTGGATTCGAAGAGGTCCAAGGCGAGGAGGAGAGGGCACCGACCTTTCTGGCATCGTGGGACTGGGTCCGGTTCTCCGCGGAGCATCTTAAGCTCTTCACAAGCTTCCGACGGTAACAATGAACGGGAGAGAAAGGAGAGAAGGGGAGTCGCAGAGCCATGACGCTTTTTTTTTATATATTTTTTAATTCCTTCCATCTATTTAGAGGGACAAGGACGAGCGCACCGAGCGAGGAGGACGGGGGTGGTGGCGGTCGATAATAAACACGAGGTCCACCGCGAAATAAATAAATAAATAATTTACTATATTTTATAATTATATATATATATATATATATAAAATTCCAACAACAACAATCCCGTATTTTATAAAATTTTACAACATCATCTTCTGGGAAGAGAAATTGGATTTTTGCCACGATCCTGCGTGGCAAGAAATTAGCCGGTAGAAGCTTATGTGGACAGCTTAAAAGAGGATGAAGTGTATTTGACACTCTTTTGGCATCATTTTTTCCACTAAAACTAGTGAAAGATTCTTTCCCTCTGTCTGTTTCGAATGCTTCCAACTGTACGCTATCTTTCTCTTTCTATCATATACTTTATCTATCCTTTTAAAAATTAAAAATAAATTCTTCAACCTCTATTTTTTAAAAAGATGAAGTAGCTGGTGCTAATGTGACCCCAAAAAGATGCTTTTACCAACTTCAAGCCATGATGAAAACTTCTTGGACGTCTATAAATCTAGAAAGGAGATCTTGATCATGCCCTAATTATGAAGTAAGAATTTTGCTTTATATTATTTTTCATTAAATGATTTGTTCTTATCAATAGATAGTTAATGAAAGACTTTTATAAGTTGGAGAAGGTTACAACTACTTTCAATGGTTGATCTGAGTGGACCGGACATGCATTCAAGGTAATCTATAAATTATAAAAAAGAGTTGATAAATTAGAGGTGGATAAACAAGTTTTGCGGGTTAAGAAGGATAGAGTTGAAAAGCAGCTAAAAATTAAGAATACTAAACTGTTAAAGATGATGGCTGAAATTAAAAATCAAATCTTTTTAAGAAAAAATAGAGTTAGAGTTGGTGTTATATGTTGTTTGATGATGTCTGTTATGATTTTTCTAGCCTATAGGCATTATGTACCTTATTGCCAATCCTACTAACCACTGCTATATAATTAGAATCTTATAAAAGTTGTTGATGAAAGTGTAAATCAGATTTTAAAGCCTTACCTACACTCTGTAGTTTATTTCAGTTTACTAAACTTTGTCTACACTTAGTTGAGACTTTTATAGGCATAAGTTTCAAACTTTTATAGATGGATAGGTTTTAAAATGGCATAAGTTTTTTTGGGTAAATCTTATATATAAGTTGATAAAGTTTAATTTGCTATTGGCCTTTCTTTAATAATTTTAACTTGCTATCATAATGATAACTCTGTTTAATATTAGCAGCAAGTTTAGCAAGCTTAACAATGACAAGTCATGAGAATTGATCTTGATAATTGAATTCTAAAGTGGTCACTATATTATCTAGAAATGGATCCTGGACATTTCAGATAGATTGGGATATTTCAAAAAGCCTGAGAATTGCAATCACTGTAGCAATTAGAACATTATATATTTAATAAACAATCACTCCTAATATACTTCTGTATCACAATAACAGCTATTGAATCACATACATAAGCTTTGATAATGTTGATCACATATAATAGCTAAAAAGTATATCAAATACAATATTTTAGAAAAGTTGGTCACATACATAAATGTAATACATTCATATGTTTGTCAAAATAGGACCATAACAAGACCACCAAAATCACAAAATCCTGAGAAGCCAAGTCCATGTATCAAGTATCATTGTCCTCTTTCAAAACTTTCTACTTGGCTAATTTGGGATGATATATTGTTCTCTTGACTTGGAATGATACCTCTACCTCTACCTGTACCTTGACTACCTCTTCTAATAGAGAACGTGGTTCTCATTGCAGGTATAGGTATCTATAAAAAAAATGATAAACTTGTTAGTTTAATATAAAAAAATGATAAACTTGTTAGAAACTTAATAGTTTCTATGCAGTCCTTACCATCCCTGATAGGCCTAATACCAACTTGAATTGGTTTGTGTGGCAATAAATAAAAGAGTTCATCCCTCTTTATATAGTCAAAGTTCTGTACAATCCCCTCAATCTCAAAAAAGGATATATAGTCTTTATCGAATTTGTTGGGGATAAATCCCGCTCCCGCCGAAGTCCAGTCTGATACTTAGCCTAATGCAACTTATAATCATAGAAGAGCTTTGATCGAAAATTCTCTTCCAGCGACGGTTGGATCCCAGCCGAACTCCTCCAATGGTCGAATTCCAGCCAAACTTCTTTTGGACTTCAACTGAACTCCTAGATTTTTTCTTCATTCGGACTCCTCCGGGAGCCGAACTCCTTCCGAACCTCTCCTTCAGTCAGATTCCTATAGGAACTGAACTCCTCCCAGATTTTTTCTTCAATCGAATTTCTAAAGGAGCCGAACTCCTCCCAAACTTCTCCTTCATTCGGATTGTTATAAAAGCCAAACTCCTTTCGGACTTCTCATTCAATCAAATTTTTATAGGAGCCAAACTTCTTCCGGACTTCTTCTTCAGTCGAATTTCTACAGGAGCTGAACTCCTTCCGGACTTCTCCTTTAGTCGGATTTCTATAGAAGCCGAACTCCTTTCGAATTTCTCCTTCAGTCGGATTTCTACAGGAGCCGAACTTCTTTTAGATTTTTTCTTCAGTCGGACTCCTCCAGGAGTCGAATTCTTCCAAACTTCTCCTTCAGTCAGATTTCTACAGAAGTCGAACTCCTTCCGAATTTTTTCTTCAATCAGATTTCTACAGAAGATGAACTCCTTCCGAATTTCTTCTTCAGTCGGACTCCTTCAAGAGCCGAACTCTTTTCGAACCTCTCCTTCAGTTGGATTTCTATAGAAGCCGAACTCCTAGATTTCTCCTTCCATCGGATTTCTACAAGAGCCGAACTCCTTTTTGATTTTTTCTTCAATCGAATTTCTATAGGAGCCAAACTCCTTTCGGACTTCTCCTTCAATCGGACTCCTCCAAGAGCCGAACTTTTTTTAGATTTTTTCTTCGACCGAACTTCTTCAGGAGCCAAACTCCTTCCAAATTTCTCCTTCAATCAAGTTCCTCTAGGAGCCGAACTTTTTCCGGACTTTTCCTTCAATCGAATTTCTTTAGTGAATTACTTTCAGAGTTCAGCTAGCATTCCTTCCGGATGATCTCCTCTAGTCGTATTCCCTTTAAGAGTTCGAACTTCTCTGAAATTGATGTATATCAAAGCTCTTCACCATCCTACACCTTCTTCTTCTAAACTTCGACTATTAAATCTCAATGAACGACCACTTCATGGCAACGAACACCACTCTCCATAACAAATTTTACGTGACTCCGAGCGATCCACTATCAAATGGCCACATCACAATAATGAATATCTCTCTTCGTAACAAACTCCATATCGCCTGCATCACTATTGAATGGCCACATCACAACAACGGATACCTCTCTCCATAACAAACTCTACGCGGCACTGAGTGGCCTACTACTGAATGGTTACGACAAGCTCCATCTATAAAAAGGATCCTCTAAATATATTTTTTCTAAGCTCTCTTCTTTTTTCCAAAACTTTGCTGAATTCTTACCTGAGCACTTCATTTTTGTTGGCCAGAAGAGTTGACTTGATCATCGAAGGGTCCTACTGAAGCCACCACCACCGACTCCAAATAAAACTTTATTTTACAGATCACCGATAACGGCCTCATCTTTCTCAACTCCAACTCGATCCGACGTCAATCAGATTTTGCACCAACAGAATTGATGCTAGAGAAAGGATCCTCAATTTTTGAGGTATTCTTGTTCTTAAAGGAGTGCTCAGTCGACCCTGCCGACCTTCTTCTTCAAGGTCTAAGTCAGATCCATCTATTTTTGCTCCATCATCGGTGCTTCAACCAGCACCTCCATCGACGGCCATAGTAGATCCAGAACAGTTTAACCTACTGATGTAGTAGATTCAGGATCTCACCAAAATTATGCGAACCATGCGGTAGCCTCTGACGATAATTCTATTAGAAAATTCACCATCAGGATGTCAGAAACCAACCCTAAGGAAGGACACCTGGTCTAGCATACCCATCACCCTTGGGAAGGAGAAATAGAGAGCAGAGAATCTATGTTCGGATCGTGATTCTTCTTCAAAAGAGATCTTTTTCATCTACAGTCGAAAACCGTTCAAGATTTACAATCGAGATGACGTCCTCGATCAGAAACTATGAAAGATGGATCGATGGATTGAGAAGCTCGACCATGTCACCCTAGCTCACCATGATGATGTCCGCATCGATCCTCCTTTCTCTCTCTGAATTATGCAAGAGCCCATTCCACCGAACTTCGAACTTGCCCCAATTTGAAAGCTATGATGGAACCTCTGATCCAGTCGATCACCTAAAGATCTTTCAGACTATGATGCTGCTCCATGGCACATTTGATGCCATCTTATGCCAAGCTTTTTCGTCTATCATAAAGAGACTAGCAAAAAATCGGTACTCGACGTTGAAGTCAGGTATGATCTTCTCCTTTGACCTGATGAGCCATCAGTTTGTGGCTCACTTTATCAACTATCGACGTCCGTATCGAAGTTCAAATTTTTTGATGAATATTAAGGAGGGTCGAATGAAATTCTTCAGCATCGTTGGTAAAAGATCGAATGAAGTTCGACTGTGCTCCCGAACTCTCTTCAAGCATGAGCGAGCTCGAACTCCTCTCCGAGTGCGAGCGAGTCTGAACTCCTCCCGAGCTCATCATCAAAGAATCCCTGATGGAAGGGTGCGAAGAAGTATCCCCAGAAGGTTTCACAGCTATGCCTTCCTCAATGCTCCACAGATGCCAGTCTGAAGTAAGAGTAGATCGGCTAAGGGCGCTGCCACAGCTAGAACCACCAGTGAGGGAGGAACAACAAGAAGCTTAGTACTTCGGTGAGTCACCATCTCTCAGCCTTAGAGCCAAAAAAAGCTTGCCTCAAATTGGGAAGGCCTATATGAAATAGAGGAGGTCGTTCGGCCTGAAACTTATCGTCTGAAGGAGCTCGAAGGAAGAACGCTCCCACGATCTTTGAATTCAAAAAATCTGAGGATATACTATCAATAATTTTTCTTCAATAAAATTTCTTCATTTCAACATTATTATTTCTTGGTACAAGAACTATGTGATGATAGAAAAGAAGTAACCAAAAGTGGTCATGTTAGAAATAGGAGGTGAACCTCATCCTAACATGAGCAAGGTCGAAGGCCTCGTTCATTTTAGACGAGATGGAGGGAGAGGTCCTGATAACAGTCCTTATGTGCCCCTACAATCCATTAGAAATAAGAAGAGAACCTCATCCTAACGTGAGCAAAGTCGAAGGCCTCGTTCATTTTAGAGAGAGAGGCCCCGACAACGACCCTTATGTGCCCCCATAGTCCATTAGAAATAAGAGGAGAACCTCGTTCTAACATAAGCAAAGTCGAAGGCCTCGTTCATTTTAGATGAGATGGAGGGAGAGGCCCTAACAATGGCCCTTATGCACCCCCATAGCCCATTAGAAATAGGAGGAGAATCTTGTCCTAACGTGAGCATAGTCGAAAACCTCGTTCATTTTAAATGGGATGAGAGGAGAGGTTCCGACAACGGCTCCATTGTGCCCGACAATAATAAGAGATAAGATCTCTTTCGAGCTTCTACATCAACAGGAGATAAGATCATCTTCAACTTCAACTTTAACTTCAATCTCGATTAGAGATAAGATCTTCCCCGAGCTCCAATGTCTACGTCTACAGGAGATAAGATCTCCTTCAACCTCAATTAGAGATAAGATCTCCTTCGAGCTTCAACGTCTACGTCAACTTCAACTTCAACCTCGGCTAGAGATAAGATCTCCCCCGAGCTTCTATATCAATAGGAGATAAGATCTCCTTCAACTTCAATTTCAACTTCAACCTCGATTGAAGATAAGATTTTCTCCAAGCTCCCTCGAGCTTCAACGTCTACGTCAACTTCAACTTCAACCTCGGTTGGAGATGAGATCTCCCCCGAGCTTCTACATCAACAGGAGATAAGATCTTCTTCAACTTTAACTTCAACCTCAATTGGAGATAAGATCTCCTTTGAGCTTCTACATCAACAGAAGATAAGATCTTCTTCAACTTTAACTTTAATCTCGGCTTGAGATAAGATCTCCTCCGAGATTCAAAGTCTATGTCAATAGAAAATAAGATCTCCTTCAATCTCGGCTAGAGATAAGATCTCCTCCGAGCTTCAATATCTATGTCTATACGAGATAAGATCTCCTCCGAGCTTCAACGTCTACGTCAACTTAAACTTCAACTTCAACCTCGATTGGAGATAAGATCTCCCTCGAGCTCCAACATCTACGTCTACAGGAGATAAGATCTCCTTCAATCTCGACTGAAGATAAGATCTTCTCCAAGCTTCAATGTCTACGTCAACTTCAACTTCAACTTCAACCTCGGTTTGGAGATAAGATCTCCTCTGAGCTTCTACGTCAATAGGAGATAAGATCTTCTTCAATCTCGACTGGAGATAAGATCTCCTCCGAACTTCAACTTCAACTTCAACTTCAACCTTGGTTGGAGATAAGATCTGCCTCAAGCTTCTATATCAATAGGAGATAAGATATCCTTCAACTTTAACTTCAACCTCGGCTGGAGATAAGATCTCCTCCGAGCTTCTACATTAATAGAAAATAAGATCTCCTTCAACTTCAACTTCAATCTCGGCTAGAAATAAGATATCCCCCAAGCTTCAAAGTCTATGTTTAATAGGAGATAAGATCTCTTTCAACCTCGGTTGGAGATAAGATCTTCCTCAAACTTCTACATCAATAAGAGATAAGATCTCCTTCAACCTTGGCTGGACATAAGATCTTCTCTGAGCTCCAACATCTATGTCTACAGGAGATAAGATCTCCTTCAACCTCGATTGAAGATAAGATCTCTTCCGAGCTTCAACGTCTACGCAACTTCAACTTCAACTTCAGATAAGATCTCCTTCCGAGCTCTAACATCTACATCTACAGGAGATAAGATCTCCTTCAACCTCGACTGAAGATAAGATCTCCTCCGAGCTTCAACGTCTAGTCAACTTCAACTTCAACTTCAACTTCAATCTCGACTGAAGATAAGATCTCTCCCGAGCTTCTACATCAACAGGAGATAAGATCTCCTTCAACCTCGACTGAAGATAAATCTCCTCCGAACTTCAACTTCAACTTTCAACCTAGGAGATAAGATCTTCTTCGAGCTTCTTTACGTCGACAGATCTAAAATCTTCAACCTCAACCTCGACTGATGGAGATAAGATCTCTCCCGAGCTTCAGAGTCTACGTCGGCAGGAGATAACATCTCCTTCAACCTCTGCTGTTGGAGATAAGATCTCCCCCGAACTCCATGTTTGATCTCGAACCTCGCTGGAGATAAGATCTCCTTTCCGAGCTTCTATCTACGTCAACAGGAGATAAGATCTCCTTTAACCTTCGATTGGAGATAAGATCTCTTTTGAGCTTTCAGAGTCTACGTCAATAGGAGATAAAGATCTCTTTCAACCTCGGCACTGGAGATAAGATCTCCTCCGAGCTTCTACGTCAATAGGAGATAAGATCTTCTTCAATCTCACTGACTGGAGATAAGATCTCCTCCGAGCTTTAACATCTACATCAATAGGAGATAAGATCTCCTTCAACTTCGACTGGAGATAAGATCTTCCTCGAGCTTCAACGTCTACGTCAACAGGAGATAAGATCTCCATCAACCTCGATTGGAGATAAGATCTCCCTCTGAGCTTCAACCTCAACGATGTAGAGTCTGAAAAAGAACTTCGACAGTCGTCTTTTTTATACTCCCTTCTTTCGAATTTTGAATTCGAGAGTGAGGGGACTATTATTGGGGATAAATTCCGCTTCTGTCGAAGTTCAATCTGATGCTTAGCCTAATGCAATTGATAATCATGGAAGAGCTTCGATCAAAAATTCTTCTCCAACGATCGGACCCCAGTCGAACTCCTCTAACTGCCGAACTCCTCCAGCAGCAGAAATCACTCAGCAGTCGAACTCTTTCAATGGTCGAATTCAAGCCAAACTCCTTTTGAACTTTAGTCGAACTCTTTCCAGATTTTTTCTTCATTCGGACTACTCCAGGAGCCAAACTTCTTTCGGATCTCTTCTTCAATCAGATTCCTATATGAGCTAAACTTCTCCCAAACTTCTCCTTTATTTGGACTCCTATAGGAGCCAAACTCCTTCCAGACTTCTCCTTCAATCGAATTTTTATAGGAGCCAAACTTCTTTCAGATTTTTCCTTCAGTCAGATTTCTACAAGAGTCGAATTCCTTCTGAATTTCTCCTTCAGTCGGACTTCTCCAATTGCCAAACTTCTTTCGAACTTCTCCTTCATTTGGACTCCTATAGGAATCGAACTTCTTCCAAACTTCTCCTTCAGTCGGATTTCTACAGGAGCCGAACTCCTTCCGAATTTTTTTTTCAGTCAGATTTCTACAGAAGTCGAACTTCTTCCAAATTTTTTCTTCAGTTGAACTCCTTTAGGAGCCGAATTCCTTCCAGACTTCTCCTTCAGTTGGATTTCTATAGGAGCTAAACTCCTTCCGAATTTCTTCTTTAATCGGACTCCTCCAAAAGCCGAACTTCTTTCGGACTTCTCCTTCAGTCGAATTTCTATAGGAGTTGAACTTCTTCCAGATTTCTCTTTCAGTCGGACTCCTCTAGGAGTCGAATTTCTTTCGAACTTCTTCTTCAGTCGGATTTTATAGGAGCCGAACTCCTTCCAAACTTCTCCTCCAGTCGGATTTCTACATGAGTCAAACTTCTTTCAAATTTCTTCTTCAGTTGGACTTCTTCCGAATTTCTCCTTCAGTCAGACTCCTCCAAGAGCCGAACTCCTTCCGAACCTCTCCTTCAGTCGAATTTCTATAAGAGTTGAACTCCTCCTAGATTTTTTTTTCTGTCGAATTTCTATAGGAGCCGAACTCCTTCTGAATTTTTTCTTCAATCAAATTTTTATAGGAGCCAAACTCCTTCCGAACTTCTCTTTCAATCGAACTCCTCTAGAAGCCGAACTCCTTCTGAATTTCTTCTTTGGCCGAACTTATCCAGAAGTCGAACTCCTTCCAAATTTTTTCTTCAGTCGAATTTCTCTAGGAGCTGAACTTCTTTCAGACTTCTCCTTCAATCGAATTCCTCCAGGAGCCAAACTTCTTACGGACTTCTCCTTCTGTCGGATTCCTTCAGTGGATTACTTTCAGAGTTCAGTTAGCATTCCTTTCGGATGATCCTCTCTAGCTGTATTTTCTTTAAGAGTCCAAACTCCTCTAGAATTGATGTATATCAAAGCTCTTCACCATCCTACACCTTCTTCCTTCGAACTTTGACTATTAAATCTCAATGAATGGCCACTTCATGGCAACGAACACCACTCTCCATAACAAACTCCACGTAGCCCCGAGCAACCAACTATCGAATGGCCACATCACAACAATGGATATCTCTCTCCATAACAAACTCCACGTTGCCCCGAGTGGTCCACTACCGGATGATTATGACAAGCTCTATCTATGAAAAGAGACTCTCCAGATATATTTTCTCTAAGCTCTCTTCTCTTTCCCAAAACTCCGCTGAATTCTTATCCGAGCACTCCATTTCTGTTGGTCAGAAGAGCTAACTTGATCATCAAAGGATCCTACTGGAGCCACCACCACCGACTTCGGATGAGACTTTATTTTGTAGATCACCGACGGCGATCTCTCTTCCTCGACTCCAGCTCGATCCAGCATCAATTAGATTTTGCACCAATAGAATTCATAATAAAATCCTAACTAACCATTTATGTACCTTTTATGGGATATCTCAACAAACATTCCACTATGATGGACTCAAAGTGAAATTATATTTGAATCTAACATTTCTGCATTACAAATAAAAAGAAATTTTTTTTATAAGAAGTAATTTGTACAAATCAGTTATTATAGTGCCATTCATACATTCAAACAATCTTGTTGGAGATAAATCACGCACCCCCCGAAGTCCAATCTGATGCTTAGCCTAATGCAACCGATAATCATGGAAGAGCTTTAATCGAGAATTCTCCTTCTAGTGGTCGAACCCCAGTCGATCTCCTTCAGTGGTCGAACTCATTTAGTAGCCGAACTTCTCCAGTGGCCGAACCTAACCGAACTTCTCCAACGGTCGAACCCTAGCTGAACTCCTTCAACGGTCGAACCCCAACCGATCTCCTCTCAGACTTCTTCATCAGTTGAGCCCCTCAAGGAGTCAAACTCCTTCCAGATTTCTTCTTCAGACGTATGCCTCTAGGAGTCGAACTCCTTCAGGACCTCTCTCTCAGTCGAACTCCTCCAGGAGCCAAACTTCTTCCAGATCTCTCCTTCAGACGGATGCCTCCAAGAGTTGAACTCCTTTCAGATCCCTCCTTCAGTCGGATTCCTCCAAGAGCCAAACTTCTTTCGAATTTCTTCTTCAATCAGATTCCTCCAGGAGCCGAACCCTTTCCAAACTCCTTCTTTAGTCGGATACCTATAGGAGCCGAACTTCTTTTGGATCTCTTCTTCAGTCGGATTTCTACAGGAGCAGCACTCCTTTCAAATTTTTTCTTCAGTCAAACTCCTCCAAGAGCTAAACTTCTTTCGAATCTCTTCTTCAGTCGGATGCCTACAGGAGCCAGACTTCTTCCTAACTCCTCCTTTCAGATCTCTCCTATAGTCAAATTTCTACAGAAGCCGAATGCTTGCTTTCTTCGAACTTCAATTATTGAATCTCAATGAATGGTCACTATCAGTCTGACGATGTCATACCCTCTCCGTATCGAATCTCACATGGCCCCAAGCGGCTCAGTACCGGATAGCTATGGCTGTCACCATCAGTCTGCTACAGATGGTGCCCCTTCTCAAACGACTTTGAACGATCAACTATCGAATGGCTACAACTGTCATTATCAATCTACTGTAGGTGGCGCCCCTCTCATGCAGCCCCAAGCGGCCAGTTATCAGACAACTATGACCGTCACTATCAGCTCCAGACTTCTTCTACAAAAGAGATCCTCCAGATACATTTTCTTTGAGCTCTCTTCTTCTTTCCAAAACTCTACGAAACTCTTTCCTGAGCACTCCATTTTTGTTGGTCAGAAGAGTTGACTTGATCGTCGGAGGATCCAACCGGAGCCACCACCGTCAACTTCGAATGAAATTTTATTTTGCAGATCATCAGTGGTGACCTCGTCTTCCTCGACTCCAGCTTGATCCAGCATCAACCAAATTCTATACCAATAAAATTGATGCTAGAAAAAGGACCCTCTATTTCTGAGGTACCCTTATTCTTAAAGGAGTTCTCAGTCGATCCTATGAATCTTCCTTTTCAAGGTCCATCTCCATTCTCTCCCTCAATCTCGAGAAATGCCTCCAAAAAGGATGACTATTTGGAGATCTACCGCTTCTACGATCAGATCTAGGCCAGATCCATCTATCCCTACTCCATCATTAGCGCTTCAACCTCCTCCTCCACCGACAGTCGTGGTAGATCCAGAGTAGTTTAACCTACTGATGCAGTGAATTCAGGGCCTCACTGAAATGGTGCAAATCATGCGGCAGCCTTCGATGGCGATTTCGTTAGAACACCCACCATCGGGATGTCAGGAATCGATCCTAAGGAGGAGCACTTGGCCTAGCATACCCATCACCCCTGGGAAGGAGAAATAGAGAGCAAAGGATCCTTGCTTGGATCATGGTTTTTCTCTAGAAGGGACCTTCCCCATCCACAGTCGGAAGCATTTCAAGACCTACGATCGAGATGACGTCCTCGATAAAAAATTACGAGGGATGGATCGACGGATTGAGGAGCTTGGCCACGTCGCCCCGACTCACCATGATGACGTCCGCATCGATCCTCCTTTCTCTCTCCAAATCATGCAAGAGCCCATTCCACCAAACTTCAAGCTTCCCCAATTTAAAAGCTATGATGGAACCTCTGATCCGATCGATCACTTAGAAACCTTCCAGACCATGATGCTGCTCCATGGCACATCAGATGCCATATTATGCCAAGCTTTTTCATCTATCTTAAAAGAAGCAGCAAGAAACTGATACTCGATGTTGAAGTTGGGTACGATCTTCTCCTTTGATCAGATGAGACATCAGTTTGTGGCTCACTTCATCAGCAGTCGACGTTCGCACCGAAGCTCAAATTTTTTGATGAACATCAAGCAGAAGGAGGAAGAATCTATCCGAGCTTATGTTATCCGATTTAATGCTGCTGCGTTGGAGGTTCAAAACCTAGATCAGTCAGTTATGATGGCCATACTCAAGGGCGGCCTTCAGAAGAATGATTTGCTATTCTTCCTGGAGAAGAAATGCCTTAGAGACTTTGCCGACCTGCTAGCTTATGATGAGGGATATGCCCGAATGGAAAAAGCTTTCAAGTTGAAAGATGAGGAAGCCATAGGAGAGCGGCATAAACTCGCCCCAATGAAAAGCCGAATGAAGTTCGACCGTGCTCACGGACCCCCCTAAGCGCAAGCGAGCCCGAACTCCTCCTCAAGCTCGTCGTCAAAGAAGCTCCGATGGAAGGGCGTGAAGAAGTTCCCCCCTGAAGGTTTCACAGTTACGCCCCCTCAATGCTCCATGGATGTTGGTCTGAAGCAAGCCAATGGCGCTACCGCAGCTAGAACCACCAACGAGGGAGAAACAATAAAGAGATAGGCCGTCTTCTGGCATCATCAACGCTATCTCTGGGGGGGGCTTAGTACTTCGGCTAGCCGCCATCTCTCAACCTCAGAGCCAAGAAAAGCTTGCCTCGAATTGGGAAGGCCCATATGAAAAGAGGAGGTCGTCCGGTCCGAAACTAATCGTCTGAAGAAGCTCGGAGGAACAATGCTCCCACGATCTTGAAACTTAGAGAATCTGAGAATGTAATGTTGATAATTTTTCTTCAATAAAACTTCTCTATTTCAATATTATTATTTCTTGATGCAAAAACTATCTGATGACAGGGGAGAAGCAATCAATAGTGGCCATATTAGGAACAGGAGGAGAACCTCGTCCAAATATGAGCAAGTCAAAAACCTTGTTCATTTTAGATGAGATGGAGGGAGAGGCTCTGACAATGGCTCTTATATGCCCCCACAGCTCGTTAGAAATAGGAGGAGAACCCCATCCTAACGTGAGCAAAGTCGAAGACCTCGTTCATTTTAGGTGAGATGGAGGAAGAGGCCCTGACAACGGTCCTTATGTGCTCCCACAGCATATTAGAAATGGAGAAAAATCTCGTCCTAATATGAGCAAAGTCGAAGGCCTCGTTCATTTTAGACAAAATGGGAGGAGAGGCTCTGACAACGACCCTTATGTACCCTCCCATAGCCCGTTAGGAGTAGGAGGAGAACATCATCCTAACGTGAGCAAAGTCAAAGGCCTCATTCATTTTAGACGAGATGGGGGAGAGGCCCTGACAATGGCCTTTATGTGCCCCCACAGTCCATTAGGAATAGGAGGAGAATCTCGTCCTAACGTGAGCAAAGTCGAAAACCTTGTTCATTTTAGACGGAATGAGAGAAGAGGCCCCAACAACGGCTCTATTATGCCCAATAATGATAGGAGATAAGATCTCCTTGAACCTCGGCTGGAGGTAAGATCTCCTTCGAGCTTCAACTTCAACGTCAACCTCGATAGGAGACAAGATCTTCCACGAGCTTCAACCGCAACGTCAACAGAAGACAAGATCTTCCTAAACCTTGGCTGGGGACAAAATCTTTTCCGAGCTTCAACTTCAACATCAACCTCGGTTGGAGACAAGATCTTCCATGAGCTTCAACCACAACATCAATAGGAGACAAGATCTCCTTGGACATCGGCTGAAGGCAAGATCTCTTTCGAGCTTCAACCTTAACGTCAACCTCGGCTGCAGACAAGATCTTCCATGAGCTTCAACTGCAATGTCAACAGGAGACAAGATCTCTCTAGACCTCAGTTGGAGATAAGATCTCCTCCGAGCTTCAACTTCAACGTCAACCTTGGCTGGAGATAAGATCTCCCATGAGCTTCGACCACAACGTCAACAGGAGACAAGATCTCCTTAGACCTCGACTGAAGGAAAGATCTCCTTCGAGCTTCAACCTCAACGTCAATCTCGGCTGGAGACAAGATCTCCCACAAGCTTCAACCGCAACGTCAACAGGAGATAAGATCTTCTTGGACCTCAGCTGGAGGCAAGATCTCCTCCGAGCCTCAACTTCAACGTCAACCTTGGCTGAAAACAAGATCTCCCCCGAACTCCAACTTCAACGTCAACAGAAGATTAGATCTCCTTCAACCTCGACTGGAGATAAGATCTCCTCCGAGCTTTAACCTCAACGGATGCAGAACCCAAAAAAAAACTTCGATAATCGCCTTTTTTATACTCCATTCCTTCGAATTTCGAACTCGAAAGTAGGGGGACTATTGTTGGAGATAAATTTTGCTCTCACCGAAATCTAGTTTGATGCTTAGCCTAATGCAACCGCTAATCATGCAAGAGTTTCAATCAAAAATTCTTCCTTCAGCGGTCGAACTCAAGCCAATCTCCTCCAGCGACCGAACTCATTCAGTAGCCGAACTCCTCCAATGGCCGAATCCAACCGAACTCCTCTAACGATCGAACCCCAGCCGAACTCCTCCCAGACTTCTTCATCAGTCGGTCCCTCCAGGAGTCGAACTTCTTTCAGATCTCTCCTTCAGATAGATGCCTCCAGGAGCCGAACTCCTTTCGAACCTCTCCCTCAATCATACTCCTTCAGGAGTCGAACTCCTTTCGGATCTCTCCTTCAGATGGATACCTTCAGGAGCCAAACTCCTTTTGGATCCCTCCTTCAGTTGGATTCCTTTAGGAGCCGAACTCGTTCTGAATTTCTTCTTCAGTCGGATTTCTTCAGAAACCAAACTCCTTTCAGACTCCTTCTTCAATCGGATGCCTATAGGAGCCAAACTCCTTCTGGATCTCTCCTTCGGTTAGATTTCTACAGGAGCAAGACTCCTTCCGAATTTCTCTTTTAGTCAAGCTCTTCCAAGAGCCGAAGTCCTTTTGGATCTCTCCTTCAGTCGGATGCCTACAGGAGCCAAACTCCTTCCTAACTCCTTTTGGATCTCTCCTACAGTCGAATTTCTACAGGAGCCAAACGCCTACTTCCTTCGAACTTCGATTATTGAATCTCAACGAATGGTCACTATTAGTCTGACGATGCCTCACCCTCTCTGTACTGAATCCCATGTGGCTCTGAGCGACTCAGTATCGTATAGCTATGGCTGTCGCCATTAGTCTACTGCAGGCGATGCTCTCTCTCATGTGGCTCTGAGCGATCAGCTACCGGACGGCTATGGCTGTCACTATCAATCTACTACAGGCGATGCCCCTCTCACGTGGCCCTGAGCAGTTAGCTACCAGACAGCTACGACTGTCACTATCAGCTTTGGGCTTCTTCTACAAAAGGGACCCTCCAGATACGTTTTTTCTGAGCTCTCTTCTCCTTTTCAAAACTCTGCGGAACTCTTTCCGAAGTACTTCATTTCTGTTGGTCAGAAGAGCTGACTTGATTATCAGAGGGTCATATCGGAGTCACCACCACCGACTTCAGATGAAATTTTATTTTACAGATCATCGATGACGACCTCGTCTTCCTCGACTCTAGCTCGATCCAATGTCAATCAGATTCTGCACCAACAAATCTATTGTTTAATAAGCTATCCATTTTATATATGATAATTTTATTATTCTTTAGTGCTTCGTAGGGTGAAGAAAGATTTTTAGAATCACTGTAGACTAATTACAATCATACCTAAGCACAACAATAAAGAATGAGTTAAACAATAGGCAATGAACCAACTCTTTAGTGCTTTTTGGGTAAACGAAGATTCATTTCCATGCATGTCCCCCACTAACATGGACATATACAATATTTATATTAAAAAATTATAAATTCTAATTTTGAGAAAAATAATAAAATAAATGAAAATAACTCACCAATGGAGAAGTCTCTCCTCTCGACCATCTGAAATAACTCATAATGAAAATCTCAAAAAAAAGCACCGACTATTTCAGAAAGTGACCCTTAAAAGTGATGGAGCAATGTTTGAAGGAAAAATAAGAGATGATTCAATCGAAGGGGAAGAGAAAGGTATCCATCACTTGTGAAGGGGTCTGTCTAACTAAATGATCTGTGTCAACATACAACTGGCCATCAAATTGACAAATAGAATTCAAACGGCTAATTTCTTACCACATAGGATTGATAGTGAATAGGAACCCAATTTCTCTTATCCAAAAATCAAATTATAAAATTCTATAAAATGCATGTTTGACATTGCTAAAATTGAAAATATAAGGAGGTATATGTAATTCATCATAAAATGTAGGAGATTATTTATTTTTTAACACAAAATGAACATAAAAAGCAAAGAACGTGAACTAATGGAGATACGTGAAATAGGACAGTCTATTAGGGAATACAACGTTACCTGGTTATGTCGAGCATGTATGCACTTTTAAGAGGTCAAATTCGTTGGGTGTCTAACGATTTCCACCGCTATGCAACTCTATTTGCTTGTTTTTTTATTGCTTTTTTTATTATTATTTTAATAATAAATGATATGATAGCTTCTAGTTAGATGATTCAAAATATACATCTAATCACTATCTTTTAGTTTATCATCTAAGGTATAATTACTATCATATTTGCTTTCTAGTCCATGCCCAAGTGATACGTGTCATGGATGTCATGCCCCAAACCTAACACCTAAGTCGGATACAAGATGGCTGCATGCTTCTTATGGCAAGAATACCCTAAAGAATATACCAGGTATTAAAAATTCAATACAACCTCAAAATTTATAAAAATAATCTAATTTTATTTTAATTGATAAAACTTGCATAAATACTAATTAAATTCTATCGATCATCGATCCAATCAAAAGTCAATGATCCTCTATCTAATCATTTGCTCATCCATGAATCCAAACTATAGCAAATCTTGATCATCCTATAAATCTAACAGAGAAAAAGAGGAATGGAGAGAGAATGAGCCATAGAGACCAATAAAAATCTCCATACAATGCACCAATATAATATTATAATTTTAAAATAATAACAAGCATAAAGTACTAGCATAAATATGCATCGAGCATATGGTCAAGAAATAGATCATCATATACCATCAAGAAAAGTCATTTATTCAACAATAATCTCTCTGGACTTAACATTTATTTTTTCTTTTCATAATTCTAATTTATTAACCCTTTAACCTTCAGCTTTGGACTAATCAAGATCATACGATAATCTTTTATTCGGATCAAATTTTTATAATTTTTATCGAATCAAATTTTCATAATCTTTCTCAGATTATATTTCTCATGATCTTTCTTGGATCATATTTCTCGTGATCTTTCTTAGATCAAATATTAATGATCTTTTTCAGATCATATTTTCATGCATAAGCCCGTGGAGGCTATTCTACATGACGAAGCTAGTCTAAATCATATCATTTTCATCTGATTATTATATATTAATTCCATCATATCAATTTAAGCTTATAATATGATCAAGACAAGTGTATCAAATTTATATAATTATATCATCAATCATTGTTACTCACAGAACATACTTATGTTGAAAATCATACAAAAAACAATAATATCCCAAGCATAACAAATTCATCAATTTGAATAAAAAAGTGCAAAATCAACAATATAAATCTAATGATAAAAATAATATATTTAATGATGATTTTGTACAGAGATTTTTATCTCTATTTGTGATAAATAGAATTCTCAAGACTATGATCTGGCTGTCAAAACTCTACTTAATATCCTCCAATTCAATGATTTACCCTCTTATATATTTAAATTAATATCTCAAAATAAATAATTAAATTAATTTAAAATTTTAAAATTTTTATTGGGGATTTACTAGGGTCCACACCGGATCCTTAGAATTCTCTCTTTTTTTTCTTCTTCTTTTCTTTTTCTATATAATTCATCTACAAAAAAAATAATTAAATGATTAATTAATTAATTTAACTAAATAATTAGAAACAAGAGAGGAACCTTTTTCTCTCTTCTTTTCTCCCTCTTCTTCTCTTTTTTCTTTTTTATAATATTTCTCATAATTTATATAATTAAACTAACTAATTAATAATTAATTTAATTATTAAATAGGAGAGACCTTTCTCTCTTCTCTTTCCTCTTTCTTAAATAGGGGATGCAAACCTCCCCCTATTCTTCCTGTTCACCTGCCCATGACTGTAGGTGACTGGGCTGGCCACTCATGGTAGCCCTCGACGGTGGCAATTTATGGCCCTAGTGACAATCCGAGCGGTGGCTGTGCCCAGTGGTGTACGAGAAAAGAAAGAGAATAACAAGGTCTTCCCTATTTTCGAACCAAACCGACTACTTGCCAGCTTCAATCGAATACTGGTGATGAGGGAAACACCAAAATAAAGGAGGAGGAAGAGGGAAAAAAAGCTTATGATAATTACTATAAATACACCAATAAAAATATTAATTATTTAATTAATTTATTTTTATTTTTAAAAATTAAATATTTTTATTATTTATTTTAGAAAATATATTCACCAATGGAAAGAGCTTTTTTTTTGTCAGAATGAAACAAGTTTGAGGCAAATCGAAGTTAAAATAGACCCAATATAAATTTTCAAAGAAAAAAATTAAAAAATTATAATGGGTCAGTCGGTGCGCTCAGTCAAACCACCAAAAATAGCTAAGCCGACGCGTTCTAGCACAGCTGGCATGCCATTCAAGCTAGCTCAATCATGGAAGCTGACCCATCGGTCCATGAATCTGGACGTAGACCACCAACTTAGCAGAAAGCGCCTAATCAGCACATGACATGTGGGATTTACCAAAATTCTCATGAGGCTTACGAGGCAAAATGATAATTTCACATGCAAAAGGCGTGCGGCAATTGGCTACGGTCTACGGTATCTCTGGTCCATAAGGTCCATATGAGCAGTGAATGCGCCATCCGACAGTCCAGATGGTTTGCGGTCCAAATCCTATGGCAGGGATGTTTTCTTGGTTTGATGCGAAGTTCCCTTAGCTCCTACGCGCGATCAAATGGCTGCGAACACTCCAGAGCTCGATCCGGCGGCCAAATTTTGCCCAAATCTCGATCCAACGGCTGGTGTTATTTTCAAGTTTGATTCAAATCCAAACATCAGCTATTATGCAATCCAACGATCGTGCGCATTCTTGAGATTGATCTGATAACTGGTGTTCATCCCAATGGTGATCAAGGCATTCAGAGCTCCCGACAGTAATTTAAACACCCAAGCGCGATCTGACGGTCCGAATTTATCTAATCGAAGTGATTGGACGGCCAGAATTTAATCCGAGTGGATTTGGGCTATTATACATCAATTTTTGGCATTTTTTGGGTCGTTTGATTAGGATTCAACGACCAAAATTCATAAAACTAAACAAAATTCATCCAGGGGCTGTTTTAATATGATTTTTGTGGGATTTCTTTATATTTGCAGATTAAAATTCTTATTTCCCACATTGCTTAGTAACAAAGGATCCAGCCCTCCAATATTTAATTTAAAGGGTATCAGGCCATCAAATCAATCATCTTCGATTATGGAAAGAAGTTTGGTAAAGGATAGACCTATGCTTGGAGTTAAAAACTGCTTTAAAGTAGACGATGCCGAGAGGAACAGCTAACTTCTACACCATCTCAACGTCAATACCGATCTGAGATCAAGATCATCTGCTTTTATTTTTTCTTTTTTTTCCTATCTTTTTAATTTCATATATTTAAATTTTAAATTTTAAATTAATATAAATTTTATTTTTCTACTATTTAAATTTTAGTTCTTTACTTTTAATTATAAATTTAATTTTTGCTCTTTAATTTTATTATAAATAGATACTAAGATTTAGGTAGTAGATCTTAGTACCAAGTTTATATTTCTACATCTTTTAAATTCTATTTTTTTATTTATAATTCTATTTTTTGACTTTATTTTTTTTTAAATTTTTTTTATAAAAATCAAAGATTTCAAAACTAAAATACTGTCTTCTTTATGAATTCAATCCGATTTGCTACTATCTACGTGTCCTTAAATTATTAAAAAAGTTAAAATTAAATTAATAAACACAGTGTCTTAACGACAATATCATGATCTTATCAGTTTATCTTGCTTCGATGACCCAGCGACCCTAATTTTTTTAATGGCAACCTGCGAAAGAATCTCCCAAATTTTGGATGATCTCTCGACAAATCTCTGTGAAAACATAGAGGAAGAAAAATGGGCTTCTTATAGGAAGGTCTCCTAAGCTAAATTAGACTCCCCATCCCTAATTTTGTCGAAAGAGAGTGAGGAAGACTCTGGTTAGGAGTCTTCTTCCTCCCCTCACTTGCGTGCATAACGGATGATTTGGGCCCTCTTTATCCAGATCGGGTTCAAAGTCTAAAGGTTGGGTTGGGTGACTACATTCTTTCCCTCTTAAATTAATTTCGTCTTCAAAATTAGTGTACCTGAAGATTTGAGGAGCTGTAAATACTTATCTCTCATTTTTGCTTCGAATTCTCATGTAGCCTTTTTTTTTTTACTACAATTCCTCTATTGTATCTTCATATAGGATATAGTTCAATGTCGCATTCTTTCCCAAGAAGTTTCTTGACATGAATAGTGGAGATTAATTTCTAATGGAAGGAAAGTTTGCTACTCACAAAACTAAATTCTGACTGGCTCAGGATTTGATTCATTTCTAGGATCAAACCAAAGTCCATCTCTAGGACTAGTAAGTCTACTTTCATCTATCTATCCTTAATACCTAGAATACAATCTTTGCAAACTGATCTAACCAAGATGACATCTCTATCTAGTGTAGAGATAAAAAAAAAAAATCATTTTCTAAGGGTATGGAAGTTAACTCACTGTCCCTCAAAACTAGCTAACATAAAGAAGTGGGTAGACTCAGGGTCAAACAGAGCTTATACATTTTGAGATGATATTTTAATCATATCTATCATATAATTGTATACTACACATTCATCATTCTTGGTGTTGCCCAGCAAGACAACCCAAGAGGAAGGGTGAATTGAGTTTTTCAAAACTTAAAACAAGTTAGGGATTGTTTTCAAAAATAAGTGATGTGATGGTGTATGCTTTAGTTCTAAGTATACAGAAATACAGAAATATAAATGCAATAGAATGAAGTAAACAAGGTAACCATAAATACTAAAAAATTTATAGTGGTTTGGTGCTCCTTGCACCTACGTCCACTCTCCAAGGCCCACTTGAAAATTTTACTATAATCTCTTCAAGATTACAGTCGGATAGTTTTCTAAGACTCACTATTCAAAATCTAGTTGGTTTCTACATCGACTCATCAACTACAACCAACCCCTAAGCCAATCCTTGACTTACAATTCAATTTTTAGGCTTGGATAAGCCTTCTTCTTAGCATCAAAATCCTATTGAAGCTAAGCTACAAGAAAGAGGAAAGTTGAACAACAAAAACAAACAAAAAGCTCCTTTGATGAGCAAATAAGTCGATGAAGCTTTTTGGAGTCTTCTTGGAGGGAGGATTTTGAATTATTTGAGCTTGTCTTCATGCAGAATGGAATCACTTGATTTGATGTTTCTTAGAGTTGGGAGTGGAATGCTCTCTTTTTAGGATTCTTTTGACTCTTTCTCTTAACTTTTTTTTTATTTCAATGATTTTATATTCATGTCACTTCCTCCAGGTATTTTGCAAATGATTTTTTACATTTGGAAGGCTAGAGAATCCTATTTGATCATTGAAAAAGCAAAAATGACCATTTGAACCTAATCTACACAGTTTTGGATAGTCTGTAGAAACTAGCCATTGGAGCTCGAGTCAAGCCTCGTGTCGACTCGAGCATCAGGTCGAGGCCATTTACTCCACTCGTTCCTCAGTTTGAGAGTTTTTGTATGAAGATCAGTCTTTTTGTATTTTACTAAGACTTCAGCTTGTAGAGCTCGAGTCAACTCGAGTCTCTGCTCGAGATTATGTCGAACTTTGCTTCAAAATTATCATTTTTTGTATTTCTTCTGAGACTTCGACTCAAGAACCTCAAGTCGACTCAAGCCTCTGCTCGAGACCTTACCTCAAAATCATCATTCTCTGAATTTTTACTGAGACTTCGACTCGAGAACCTTGAGTCGACTCGAGCCTCCGCTCGAGACTGTTCCTTCTGAAATTTGTGCGTGCCAATCTACGTATCAGCTTAAGTTAGACAACGAGTCGAACCATGAGTCGACTCGTAGGCTTCTTAAGCTAAAAATTTTCAGTTTTCCTAAAGATTTTTGTCTTCAATTCTGGTTTGGGGATATCCTTTACAAACCTTATTTCACATGTGATTTATGCTTCAAAAGCCTGCAAATCTTCTTTATCAATTTTCAATTACATTTATATGAAAGTTTTATTTAGTACTTTAAAATACATCTTGAAACATGATCTCAACAACTTCATTAGTTCAAATATATACTCAAATATTTTGTTACTCATCAAAATCAATCCTTGGGGTCAACAATCTTCTTCTTTTTTATGATGACAAAACTTTAAGTATATGAGCAAGAAATGTACAATAACAATGCATTAAGGATATTTTCAACAGATTAACGATTTAATCCCTTTTGTATTTTCATATTTGTCTCTTCCTCAATTTATGCCTATATTTTTATATCTTTTTAATTCAAGATTAAGTTTTCTGCTCATACTTATTAGAATGATAAATAGTCAGCATATATTCATATGTGTGCCAAGCATTAGTATTAAACAATCATACATAGAGTATGTATCATGGCACAAACTCCAAACTTATAATGCACATCATATATGCTGAAAATTTCAATCCTTAACATATTAATGCTTAACACATTCAAGCTAAAAATTTTTATCTTAACACATTTATGCTGAAAATTTTAAATTTAACATATTCAAAGTGAATGAATTCATGCTCATATACATATTACTCCCCCTTTTTATCATTAATCAAAAATATAAAGTTAAGACAAATGTTCAAAATGAGTGTAAGAGTAAGTGATCATGAGTTTCATTGCATTAACAAAATACACTATGATACAATAAAATATCAAGTTCAAAGCAAAACTAGGTTAAGCAAGTTTACATCTATAAGTGCCAAGTACATAGAGTCAAATACAAGCTCAAAGTCAAATACAACCATATACTCTTAATACATAGATCTAAGTATAAGAAGTGGATAGACACTAGAGCCTATGAGGCTACTCATCATTAGATGAAATCTCTAATATTTGGGATGAGGCTCGTGAGGTAGAAGGTCTGGCTCTCCCGCTCCCAGTCTTAGTAGAAGGTCCGACTACCTGTGAGGGAGGAGGTCCTCCATGAGTGCAGACTCTGAATGGTGGTCTGCTCTCACTTGTGGATACCTAGATAGACTGACCAGGTGACATAGGTGGAGGAGGTGAAGGTCGAGGCATGGCTGCCCTAGCCATGGCATCTACTGCTGTTGCTGGTGGTATCGCACCTAGAGCGAGTCTCTCTATTTTTTCAATCAAACTGCTAATGGCTCTAAGTATTGAAATGATGCCCTGTTGCTGTGCCTGACCTAGGCTATTGATCATTGCCATCATCTCAGTGTCTCTAGACTCAACTCTCCCATGAGCCAAGCAAGCTCCTCAATGATGCTAGAGTGATAAGTGGATGTGTCATGTGTGTGCTCCCTTTACTCCAGAATAGAAAGCCTCTAAGAGATAGACCTCATCTCTATTTGTACAATCTCTACTCTCTCAGATAGTCCCTGAATCTCTCTACTAACTCTGGTAGATATCATGTTCGTCAATCTCTCCATAGATGCAGAGTCAGCAGGTGGTGTCTTTGGGAACCTCCCCGTGGATGGAGCTTGAGGTGTCATAGGTGTATGGGGGTCAGTGTCAGATGCATCTTGGGCTGCAACCGAAGCAGAGGGCTCTCCTACCTCTACAATCCTAGATGCTCTCCTCTCTTGATCAAAAATATTCTTGACCCATCTTTCCTCCTCTACATAATATTGCATTCTAGTCAAGGCTCTCATGTCATAAACATCATAGTGAGACTGCTTCTTGCTTGCTTCATTCTCTAGTGATACTTCTGCAGTCTCAAAAATTCTAGTCAGGGCCATTCCATAGGGCAAGCATATCTTGTTTCTTGATGCAGCCTCTCTCATCTGATGCATCATAATATCAGGCAAATTTATCTGCGTCCCCTGAACCATCAAATACATCATACATAGTTCTCTCTCAGACACAAAGTCATATCTACCCAGTTTGGATATAAAAATACTACTGATGATATGATAAAAAATCCTCATCTCCACTGATAGTATAGGTGCCAGTACATCTCCTACAATATCATCCCTGCCCATAATCAGTCTCAAACCCCTCCTTTTGTCAGATAGCTTATTCGGCATAAATCCTTCCTCTGTGATTCCAAGGGTCTGGGCCAAACTCTCCTCTGTCACCTCAATTTAAACATCTTTGACTGTAGTTGTAATTTCAGAAAATCTTCTTTTAAAATTTTCATAGAACTCTCTAACCAACTTAGGGTACATGGGGATGTCCATTGTACAGTAATTTCTCCACCCCATCCTATCAATCCAAGTTTCAATGGAAAAATTATAACTTTCAAAGAAATCAAAATCGATTCTTCTCCCCATTGCTAAGGCTCTAATGGCCATTCTACCAATAGGTGGAGATGGTGGAGGAGGAGAGTTCAGTATACCTTGATTCGGTTCAGTTTCTTCTTGAATGGGTTCTTCCTGAATGGATTTCTCCTGAACGGGTTCTTCGGAGGATTGAGAAATCCCAGATGGTTGGAATTTTGCCCGTTCCATTCAAGCTTTTCTTCTCCTCTTCCATTCTTCGGTTACATGGGTACTGCTAACCTTCCACACTTCTTGCCATTTTCTAACCATTCTATCCAAAATCGGCCTTTAATTCCATGAATCGAAGGAAAAGGTCGGTAAGGAGACAAGTGAAATTGTTGGATTCGATTCTTAGGAGGATGAGAGGCCCTCTGCTCGCATAAATGAAGACTTTCTAGGGCATCATGAATAATCATGGTTCGTTTTAACAACTATGGCCCCTGACCCTTGAGTTGACTCATGGTTTTAAACTAGTTTGCTCGAGTCGACTCGAGCAATAGTTTTGAAACTTCTAGAGTTTTAGAGAAAATTTGATATTCAGATAATATTTAGTTATTTTCTAAATATTGATCATTAATCTTATATATAAGATTTAATTTTTTTGGGTTTAATTTGATTTACTTAAAAATTTGGAGAATAAAATTTTATCAAATTGATAGCATAGTCCTAAGTCTCTTCTAATAATGCTATTTTTTTCTTCATTAAGAGGTTTTATGAATATGTCAACTAATTATTTATTAGTACTAACAAATTTAAGTACCATATCATTATTTTGTACATGATCTCTTATGAAGTGATGTCTTATCTCAATGTGTTTAGATCTTGGGTGTTGAATTGGATTCTTGGTTAAATTGATTGTACTTATGTTATCACATCTTGTAGGTATCTTATTAGGTTTGAATCTAAAATCTTCTAATTATTGTTTAATCTAAAGAATTTGTGCACAACAACTCCTAGCAGCTATATATTCGACCTCGGCCATTGAGAGTGCTACTGAGTTTTATTTCTTACTAAATCAAGAAATTAAATTTACTCCTATGAATTGACATGTGCCACTAGTACTTTTTCTATCAAGTTTGCACCCAGCAAAATTAGGATCAAAATAATCAATTAATTCAAATTGAGATGCTCTATCATACCATAGTCCTACATTAAGTGTCCCAAATAAGCATCTAAAGATTTTTTGACAGTAAGCAAATATGATTTTCTAGGGTCTGATTGATACCTTGCATATATGCAAATATTGAATACTATATCTGATCTACTTGCAGTAAGATAAAGAAGTGAGCCTATCATACCTCTATATAATTTTAAATCTACTTTCTTATCTTTCTCATCTTAATCAAGTTTGCAGAATGCACTCATTGATGTGCCAATTGGTCTTGAACTCTCCATCCCAAACTTCTTAAGTATTTTCTTTATATATTTTGTTTGGTTGATGGAGATCTCCTCTTCATTTGCATGATTTAGAGTACGAGAAAGAAGTTTAACTCTTCCATCATGCTCATCTCGAACTCATCCTGTATTAGCTTAGCAAATTTTTGACAAAGGATTTCATTAGTGGCACCAAAAATAATATCATCCATATAGATTTGTACAACTAATAGATTCTCATCTTTTCTTTTTAATAACAATATTTTATCTACAGTTCCTCTAGTAAATTTATTATCTAATAAGAATTTACTTAATCTTTCATACCAAGTACGTGGGACTTATTTTAAACCATACAGAGCTTTATGTAATTTGAATACATGATTTAGAAATGCATGATTTTCAAATCTAGATAGTTGTTCAACATACACTTCTTTTGGTATATAACCATTAAGAAATACACTTTTTACATTCATTTGGTATAATTTAAAATTCATGAAACATGCAAAAGCAAGCGATAGTCTAATGACCTCTAATCTAGCTACAGGATCAACATCAATGCCTTCTTTCTGATTATATTCTTTTGCTACTAATCTAGCCTTATTTCTTATAATGGTTCCATGTTCATCCAATTTATTTTTATATACTCATTTAGGTTCAATTATTGGATGGTCATTTGCTCTATCGACTAGGATCCATACTTTATTTCTTTCAAATTTATTTAATTCTTCTTGTATTATATTTATCCAGTATGGATCATTTTCAGCTTCTTCTATTAATTTAGGTTCAATTTGTGAAACAAAAACTATGTAATTATTTATATTTCTAAGATAAGATCGTATTCTTACCCCTTATGATGGATCACCAATTATAAGATTTTTAGGATGTCCATGTGCATACCTCCATTCTTTTGGCAACTCCTCTCTTGGACTGTGAGAGAACTCTTCATTTTTCTCTTCTTCATTATTTTGAGGTAGAGTATCCTTGAGTGTTAGATTATCCATCTTGTCATGAATATTTTCTGCATCCTCATCTAAAGCATCTTCTTTTCTAATAGATTTATCATTATATTCATCAATGATAACATGAATTAATTCTTCAACAACGAGAGTTCTCTTATTGAAGACTCTATATACTTTGCTTGATGAAGAGTATCCTAAGAAGATACCCTCATCGAACTTGGCATCAAATTTTTTCAGATTATCATTTCTATTATTAAGTATGAAGCATTTGCAACCAAACACATGAAAATAGTTGATATTTGATTTTCTATCTTTCCGAAGTTCATATGAGATTTTCTTTAAAATAGGTTTTATTAGAATATGGTTTAATATGTAGCATGCAGTATTTATTGTCTCAACCCAAAAATATCTAGGTAAATTACTTTCATACAACATAGTTCGTACCATTTTTTCTAGTGTTCGATTTTTTTTTCTACTACTTTATTTTATTGTGGGATTCTAGGTGCTGAAAAATTATGATCAATTCTCTTTTCATTACAAAAATTCTCAAAGTGCTAATTTTTGAATTCTGTACCATGATCACTACGTATGCAAACTATTGATGTGTTCTTTTCATTCAAAATCTTTCAATAAAATTTAAAAAATATATTAAAGGCTTCATCTTTTTATGCTAAAAATATTATCCAAGTAAATTTTGAAAAATCATCTATAATTATAAGACCATACTTTTTACCTCCTAGACTAGTGGTCCTTGTGGGTCCAAACAAATCCATGTGTAGCAATTCTAAAGGTCCAAAGGTTGAAATCATTTCTTTTGGTTTCAAAGAATTCTTAGTTTGCTTTCCAAATTGACATGCATCATAAATTCAATTCTTTTCAAAACTTAATTTTGGTAATCCTCTTACAAGGTCTTTCTTAATTAATTTTAAGAGTAAGCACATACTAGCATGACCTAATCTACGATGCCACAACCAACTAACTTCATTGACCTTGGCATCTGTTGGTGCAGAATTTAGTTGACGCCGGATCGAGCTAGAGTGGAGGAGGACGAGGTCACCGTCGATGATCTGCAAAATAAAGTCCCATCCGGATGCGATGGTGGTGGCTCCAACAGGACCCTCCAACGATCAAGTCAGCTTTTCTGGCCAACAGAAATGGAATGCTCAGCAATGAGAAGTGAGCTTGGAGTTTTAGAGGAGAGCTTAGAGGTTAGAGCTTAGAGGAAACATATCTGGAGGGTCCCTTTTATAGAGGGAGCTTGATTGATGGTGACGGCCATACCGCCTGATGGTGGGTCGCTCGAGACTGCACGGGATTTGGTGTGGAGAGGATGGTATCGTCAGGTCGATAGTGACAGCCATACCATCCGATAATGGTGGGCTGCTCGAGATCTGGCAGAGTCAGTCACGGAGTGGGATACCGCCTGTAGCATCACTTATGGCAGACTGATGGTGACCGTTCATCCAGATTTAATAGCCATGGCTCTGAAAAAGCAGGCATTGATCGATGAACTTCGATATGTATCAATTTTAGAGGAATTCGATCGAAGAAAAAGCTCGAAAGGAGTTCGGCTTTCGTAGGAGTTCGATCGAAGAGTAAGCTTGGAGGGAGTTCGGCTCCCGCAGGCGTCTGATTGAAAAAGCACAGAGGGAGTTTAGTTCTCGTAGGAGTCTGACTGAAGCTCGATCGTTGAGGAGTTTAGTCAGATGAAGGAGCTCGACTAAGATCCGATCGTTGGGAGTCCGAAGGAGCTCGACCGCTGAGGAGTTCGGTCAGCTAAAGAGTTCGGCTAAGGTTCGACCGCTGAAGCTCTTTCATGGCTACTGATTGCATTAGGCTTAGCATCGGACTGGGCTTTGATAGGAGTGGGGTTTATCGCTAATAATAGTCATCCCCCACTTTCGAATTCGAAACTCGAAGAAAGGGAGTGCAGAAAAGGTGACTACCAAAGTCCTCTTTTGGGCTCTATGCCGGTTCAAGTTGAAGCTCGGAGGAGATCTCATCTTCAGTCGAGGTTGATGTAGATCTAGTCTCCTACGGTCGAGGTCGAAAGTTGAGCTCCTTAGGGGCGATATAGTCTCCGACTATCGTGGCTGACTCGGGGGAGATCTTAACTTCAACAATCGAGATTGGAGCTCAATCGCTCGGAAGAGATCTTATCCCCGACCAAAGTTGATCTGATCATTCGGAAGAGATCTTATCTCTAGCCGAGGTTAGCACAGTCGCTCGGGAGAGATCTTATCTCTTACAGTCGAGGTCGATACGGATGCTCCAGAGAGATCTTATCTCCTGCAGCCGAGGCTGGCCTGGTCGTTCAGGAGAGATCTTACCTCCTGTTGTCGAGGTTGTCTCGATCACTCAGGAGAGATCTTATCTCTGGCCGAGGTTAACACGGTCACTCGAAAGAGATCTTATCTCTAGTCGAGGTTGACACAATCACTCGAAAGAGATCTTATCTCTAGCCAAGGTTGTCTCGATCGCTCGAGCGAGATCTTATCTCTGGACGAGGTTGACACGATCGCTCGGGAGAGATCTTATCTCTAGCCAAGATTGTCTCGGTTGCTCGGAAGAGATCTTATCTCTAGCCGAGGTTGACACAGTCACTCGGAAGAGATCTTATCTCTGGATGAGGTTGATCCGATCATTCAAAAGAGATTTTATCTCTAGCCGAGGTTGATGCGGGCGCTCGGAGGAAATCTTATCTCCTACGGTCGAGGTTGTTGCAGGCACTCGGGGGAGATCTTATCTCCTGCATCCGAGGTCGGCCTAGACCATCGGGGGAGATCTTATCTCCTACAGTCGAGGTTGATGTGGGCGCTCGAGGGAGATCTTATCTCCTGCATCCGAGGTCGGTCCAGACCATCGGAGGAGATCTCATCTCCTACGGTTGAGGTTGATGCGGACGCTCAGGAAAGATCTTATCTCCTATAGCTAAGGTCGGCTCGGACCATCGGAGAGATCTTATCTCCTACGGTCAAGGTTGTTTGTGGCGCTTGGAGGAGATCTTATCTCCTACGGCCGAGGTTGATATGGGCGCTCGGGGAGATCTTATCTCCTGCAGCCGAGGTCGGCCCAAACCATCGGGGAAGATCTTATCTCCTACGGTTGAGGTTGTTGCGGGCGCTCAGAGAAGATCTTGTCTCCTACATTCGAGGTCGGTTTGGACCATCTGAGGAGATCTTATCTCCTACGGTTGAGGTTGATGCGGACGCTCGAAAGAGATCTTATCTCCTACATCCGAGGTCGGCCCAGACCATCGGGGAAAGATCTTATCTCCTACGATCGAGGTTGATGCAGACGCTCAGAAAAAATCTTATCTCTTGCAGTCGAGGTCGGCCTGGACCATCGGGGGAGATCTTATCTCCTACGGTCGAAGTTGATGCGGGCGCTCGAGAGAGATCTTACCTCCTGCATTCATGGTCGGCCCGGACCATCGGGGGAGATCTTATCCCCTACAATCGAGGTTGATGCAGGCGCTCGAAGGAGATCTTATCTCCTACAACCGAGGTCGGTCCGGACCATCGGGGGAGTTTTTATCTCCTAGGACCGAGGTTGATGCGGGCGCTCGAAGGAGATCTTATCTCCTGCATCTGAGGTTGGTCTAAACCATCGAGGGAGATCTTATCTTCTATCGTCGAGGTTGATGCAGGCGCTCGGAAGAGATCTTATCTCCTACATCCGAGGTCGGCCCGGACCGTCGGTAGAGATCTTATCTCTTATGGCTGAGGTTGATGTAGGCGCTTGGGGGAGATCTTATCTCCTACAGCCGAGGTCGGCCTAGACCCTCAGGAAAGATCTTATCTCTTATGGTCGAGGTTGATGCGGGCGCTTGGGGGAGATCTTATCTCCTGCAGTCGAGGTTGGCCCAGACCCTCAGGAGAGATCTTATCTCCAGCGATCGAGGTTGCCTTGGAAGAGATTTTATCTCCTGCAATCAAGATTGGTCTGGTTGCTCGAAGGAGATCTTATCTCCTGCAGTCGAGGTTGCCTCGGAGGAGATCTTATCACCTACGGTCGAGATTGCCTCGGGGGAGATCTTATCTCCTACGATCGAGATTGATACGGGCGCTCGAAGGAAGATCTTATCTTCTACAGTCGAGGTTGGTCCGATCGCTCGAGAGAGATCTTATCTCCTACGGTCGAGGTTGCCTCGAAGAAGATCTTATCTCCTGCAGTCGAGGTTGAAGGACTTTGATCGACTCTTGTTAGGATGAGGTTCTCCTCCTATTCCTAACATGGCCACTATTGACTACTTCTTCCCTGTCATCACGTAGTTTTTGCACCAAGAAATAATATTATTAAAATAAAAGAATTTTATTGAAAGAAAGTTACTAGCAGTGCATCTCTAGATTTTTTATGTTTCAGGGTTATGGGAGCGTTGTTCTTTCGAGTTTCTTCAAGCGATAGGATCCAAGCCGGGCGACCTCCTCCATCTCATGCTGGCCTTCTCAATTTAGGGCGAGCTTCTCTTGGCTTCGACGTTAGGAGATAATGGATTGCTGAAGTACCAAGCTCCCGAAGATAGCATCGATGATTTTGGGAGGCAGCCGATCTTCTTGTCATTTCTCCCTCATTGGTGGTCTAGCTTCCAGAGGGAGGACTTCTTCGCATCCTTTCGTTAGGGCTTTCTTGATGATGAGCTCGAGAAGGAGTTCGGGCCTCGCTTGCACTGGGGAGGTCGTGAGCACGGTCGACCTTCATTCTGCCCTCCTGTGAAATCTTTGTCGGAGCTTCCTTGATGACGAGCTCAAGGGAAAGTTCGATCTTGCTTGCACTGGGGAGTCGCCCTTGCACTGGGGGAGGTCGTGAGCGTGGCCAAACTTCATTCCGTCCTCTAGTGAAACCTTTGTCGGGGCTTCCTTGATGACGAGCTCAAGGGGGACTTCGGTCTTGCTTGCACTAGGAGAGGTCGTGAGCACGGTCGAACTTCATTCTGCCCTTCAGTGAAACCTTCTAGGGGAGAACTTCTGCTCTCTATTTCTCCTTCCTAAGGGCGACTGGTATGTTAGGCCAAATGCTCTTCCTTAAGGTCGGTTCCTGCATCCTGATGGTGGGTTTGCTGGTAAAGTCACCGTCGTAGGCTACCGCAAGGCCTACATCATCTCGATAAGACCATGAACCTGCTGGACCAACAGATTGAACTACTCCGCATCTACCATGGCTTCAAGTGAAGCCTGGATTGTCGAGGCTGAAGCAGGAGCAGATGGAGCTGGCTTGGAGGTCGTTGATCGTCAAGTCGAAGCTCTCCTGGAAGGCATTCTTTATCGAAACAGAACTCTAGAGAGGAAGAAGAGAGATCTCCAAAGAAAAAAGAGAGAAATCATCGCTGAGCACTCCTTTAAGAATAAGGAGCCTCAAGAACACCTCAAGAACAGAGGCGGCCCTTCCTCTAGCGCCAAATCTATTGGTGTAGAATCTGATTGACGTCGGATCGAGCTGGAGTGGAGAAGGATGAGGTCACCGTTGGTGACCTCCAAAATAAAATTTCATCCGGAGGCGGTGGTGGTGGCTCCAGCAGGACCCTCCGATGGTCAAGTCAGCTCTTCTAGCCAACAGAAATAGAGTGCTCAGCAATGAGAAGTAAGCTTGGAGTTTTAGAGGGAAGCTTAGAGCTTAGAGCTTAAAGAAAACATATCTGGAGGATCCCTTTTATAGACGGAGCTTGATTGATGGTGATGGCCATACCGCCTGGTGGTGGGCCGCTCGAGTCTGTACGGGATTTGGTGCAAAGAGGATTGCATCGTCGGGCCAATAGTGACAGTCATACCGTCCGATAGTGGTGGGCTGCTTAAGGTCTGGTGAAGTCAATCATGGAGGGGGCACCAACTGTAGTATCGCCTGTGGCAGACTGATGGTGACCATTCATTTAGATTTAATAGCCGTGGCTCTAAGAAAGTAGGCATTGATCGATAGACTTCGGTATGTATCAATTTCAGAGGAGTTTGGACTCCTAGAGGAGTTTGGCCGAAGAAAAAGTTCGAAAGAAGTTTGGCTCTCGTAAGAGTTCGATCAAAGGAGAAGCTTCGAGAAAGTTCGACTCCCGCAGGCATCTGGCTGGAAGAGCGCGAAGGGAGTTCGGCTCTCGTGGGAGTCTGACTGAAGCTCCGCCACTGAGGAGTTCGGTCGAATGAAGAAGTTTGGCTAAGGCCCGACCGCTGGAAGTCCGAAGGAGCTCGACCGCTAAGAAGTTCAGTCGGCTGAAGGAGTTCGGCTAAGGTCCGTCCGCTGAAGCTCTTCCATGGCTACCGATTGCATTAGGCTTAGCATCGAACTGGGCTTCGACAGGAGCGGGATTTATTCCTAACGGCATCCATTGCCATAAGACATTGACCATTCTTCATGTGTAATCATCAAGATCTACCATATAGACATTGTTATGTCTATGTCCTATAAACATGATGCCATTGTCATTTAGATTAGAAACAATACGTAATAGAGATTTAAAAGATACTTTAAATCCCTTATCACAAAATTGACTAATGCTAAGCAAATTATGTTTCTATTCATCAACTAGCAACACATTTTGAATAGAAGTAGGAGTGATACGAATGTTATCGATGCCAATGATACGTCCCTTTCCATTGTCTCCAAATGTAACTACTCCTTTTTTAGGCTCAAAAGTGACAAATTAAGATTTGTCACCCATCATGTGCCTTGAACAGCTACTATCAAGATACCAAAGCCTTTTCATGTCCCGGGCTACAAGACACTCCTATACAAGAAAATCAAATTGAGTTTTTAGGTACCCAAGTCATTTTGGGTCCTTTGGGGTTAGTACTAATGGTTCCTTTTGGAACCCAAATCATTTTAATTATTTTTCTATTTAATTTTCTAAAATCATATGCATAAAACTTATGACCAATTTTACTACAACAAAAATATGAGATATTTGAAATAGAATTTGATGAAGCTTTAACAAATAGATTTTTGAATAGTTTTTATTTTTTATGAGATTTAAATCCTATTTTGGTCTTATTAAAAATAACTCTTTACTAATTTAGTAGTATATTTAATTTTTTAAAATTATAGATAAATCTTTCT
This sequence comes from Cocos nucifera, assembly GCA_006176705.1. Lineage (NCBI taxonomy): Eukaryota > Viridiplantae > Streptophyta > Magnoliopsida > Arecales > Arecaceae > Cocos > Cocos nucifera. The sequence continues at coordinate 3,587,114 of QRFJ01000021.1, read as the reverse complement.
ACAAATTGTTTGATTTTTGCTAGTTCATCATTCAATTTTTAGTTTTCATTAGTAAGCAAATTCAATTTTTTAAAAAATATTTTTTTTTTCATAAGTAAGTTTTGAATTTAACTTTTTTAAATCTTTATTTTTTAAAGTTACTTTTCTATATTCAGCCATAAGTTCAGAAAAAGCCTCTTGTAACTCATCAAAAGTAAAATCTAAGGAGTTTTCAATATTTACCTCCTCATGATGTGCCATCAGACAAAGATTTGCTTCCTCTTGTGATTCTTCCTCGGGGCTAGAGTCCTCACCATCACTCTAAGTGGCCATCATCGCCTTCTTCTTAAGCTTTTTGGATGATTTTTTGAGAAGAGGGCTGTCCATCGTAAAGTGGTCGGATTTCTTACACTCGAAGTAAATTGGTAGCTCCTTCTCTTTTTTCTTATTTGGTTCATCTTTGAAGGTCTTCTTCTTGAATCTTTGCTTCTTCTTTCTCATAAACCTCTTAAACTTTCTTGCAATCATGGCCAAGTCTTCTTCTTCCTCCTCTTCATCAGATTTTTCACTTTTATCATCCTTAGAAGTAGTTGTCTTGAGAGCTATGGTCTTTTCTTCTTGGTTTCCTCCTCCATGTTTTGCCTCATATTTAATTCATTAATCATTAAGAATCCAAGAAGCTCTTCTAATGGAAGCTTGTTGAGGTCTTTAGCTTCTTAGATGGCGGTGACCTTGGCTTCCCAAGCTTTTAGAAATGATCTAAGAATTTTATGAACAAGCTAATTGTTAGTGTAAAATTTACCCAAGCTTTTCAAATTATTGATAATATCGATAAATCTAGTAAATATTTTAAAAATAGATTCATTTGACTCCATCTTAAATAATTCATATTGATGGATAAGCATATTTATTTTAGACTCCTTTACTTGATTGGTATCCTCATAGGTAACCTCTAGTCTATCCCAAATCTTTTTGATCAAAGTACAAGTAGAAATTTTATTAAATTTATTGAGGTCTAATGCACAATATATGACATTCATGATTTTAGCATTTAATTCTATCATTTTCATATCATGCTTACCCCAATCCTCTTCTGATTTGGAAATATCATTATTCTCTATTTTGATTGTGGAAGTGTGTAGGTCTTTGATTATCACTCTCCAAAGTTGATAATCAAGTGCTTGAATGTAAATGCGCATGCGTGCTTTTCAAAAAGTATAATTTATTTCATTGAACAATGATGAACGATTGGTCAATTGCCCTTCAACAAGAGATGCACTCATATAGATTGCCATTTGATCTTAACTCTTGATTGTTAATGTTAGATATGTGTGCCCTAGAAGTCAGAATTAGTTGATACTTGTAATACACTTCTAGGAGTAAAATTATAATTTTGACTATAAATAATAAAAAAATTATTTTCTATCATAAATATATATTTAGTGTCTGTGATACATCTCTTGAGTTAATGATAATGATAATTCTTATTTTCAAAAGTTAAAAATTTAAGACAAGAATTTTCATTATTAACTCATAAAATGCTTTCGATCGTATGATCATCATGAGGATGGTGATTGATCCGAAAGATTGGTGTATAATCGCTTCTTTATAGTAGATGAGTCTTGAGTCTATAGTGTGAAGATATCAGAGTGAGAGTACAGATACTCATTAAAGAATGAGGGTACTGAGCGTGACCACCTCGAGTAGTCATAAGAAAGTCTATCTTTTCGTCGATGACTGACTCGAAGCTGCAGTGGTGTATCTAGTTTTTTTATCTAAGGTGCATCGATAATTCACCTTGAGGGTGTTATAGTTTGACTACACCATGACTCGGTCTCCTAGCCGTTCGAAATTTTGAGGTGTATGTTGGCTATAGCATGTTCATTGTAGGAATTGGATTGCACCAAGAGAAAATCTATCTACCTCGGTGGATGAAGAGCAGCCCTATGATGATCATGAGAATCAAGTCCATAAGCCCATGGCCATGGCAGAGTGAAATAATAGAAAGAATTTTTATTAAGATTTTCACATCGAACTTGAATCGAATGATTAAATCATATGATAGAAATTAGGATTTGACGAGTTCACCTTAATCCTAATCTGATCGGAGCTCAAGATAGAAGAACTTAATCACATAAGTAGCTGCACTAGGAGGTTCATTTTCAGTTTTGATAGATTGCCATCATATACTGTTAGATGTCACAAATAGATTTTGAGAGCAATTAGAAAGATTTAGATGATCGATCATTCTAGTAGTCTGAATCAGAAGAGTTCTGATCCATCAAAAGAAGTTACGATGATGTCGATGATAGAGATCACGACATATTCCATTATCATACATAACTGAACCTAACTAGATCATATAAACAAGGGTTTAGATTTGAATATCATCAATTAGACTAATCTAGTTCAATTGATTTGAACTAGATTTAATTAGATTCAAGAAAATCGTGCTAGCACATGATTGAACCTAACGTTCTTCTTTTATTATCATTAAAAATTATCTCGACTGAGCCAAATGAGTTTGTACTCACTTAGGTACCTTTACTTGGTCTGACTAGAGCTTGTCTAGATCAGAAAAGGATTGTCTTAATTTATGAGATAAATTTGAGACAACATCTATCATTTTTTGTCATCTACTAATTCTTGTCCTTTGACTTGGTCAAACGTTGACCTTTGATCCTTGGACATCTGCCCATGTGTTATGCACTTATTGGAAAGCAGATAGGAACTTGTCCCCTTACTGAAAATTGAAAAGGAGGGGGTGCATGCTTAGGAAGGCGTGCACCCATGGATAGAGATGCCTGAAGTCCCATATGGATGAAACTCTAGGTTGCTTCTTGGATTCTACTTAGGTGACCCCTAGCTATAGACTTTGACCAGTCTTGGGCACCATCTAAGGATGAATTAGTGGGGCTCTCATTTGATTGAATCAAGTGATATTATCCCACCAATCAGATGTGGCAATGCATGGCGCAGTAGGGTCTATATAAACTTGATCTACGCCCCACTTTCATAGAGTCCCCTCTTATCCCAAGCCCCAAGGCTGTCTCTCTCCCTCCTCCATGCTATCTTCTAATCCTCTCTCTCCTCTACATTTTCAAGAGAAGTTGGGCTTCAGTTTGGTATGATTCAGATAAGAAAAAGCTGATGAGAAAGGAAGAAGGTAGCACTGCTACAAAAACGACTGCTGATCTTCAGAAGAAGTTTTGAAGATTCTCCAAATCAGATTTGGATATGATTTTTGGAGAGATAATAAAGAAGGAGAAAATCTCTAAATCTAGCTTGAGTGGATACCGGTAGAGGCCAGACGCTTGCATGGCTAGATTCGGAATCTCAGGCAATCAGCAGGATCATCAAAGGATAATCTAATTACCCAACATCAAGATATAATTAAATCAGATTTAATTTATTTTTTATTTTTTTTTATTAGATCTATAAAATAAGATCTAAAATATCTTAGATCTGATCTAGATATATGAGAAAAGTTTTTAAAATATCTCTCTTGATCCGATCAGATTTGAACAAACCTATCCGAAAAATCAAGATTTCTCCTTCAACTGGTATCAAAGTCAGATTCTCTAAATTATTTAGATCTAATTTTTAATTTATTTTAATCTAATAATTAATAATTTTAGATATTATATGAGATGTGATTAGATCTAAAATTTAAAAAAAATTAAAATTAAATAATATAGATCTAAGTTCTACAATATACAGGACTAGTTGTAAAATAGAATAGTTCTGTACATAGTCTTCCATAATCATAATTTATTTTGATTAAATTATAATTTTAAATTTATTTATTTTTTATTTTTTGATGATTATAAATATTATAATAAGATCTAAAAAATAAAAAATAAAATTATTTAATTTTTAGATCATATGAGATATGATGAATACTTATTTAGACTAGTTGTAAAATAGTTCTACATAATTATCTAGATTAGAATTTATTTTTAGAATTTATTTTTAGACTAGTGATCAATTTAAATTTAATTTTTTAGATAATTATGAGATAATTTAGATCTAAAAAATATGCATAATATGATACATAAGATGTATGCAAAATATGTATTAAGTTAGATCAATTTTTATATATGAAATATATGATGTAGATCTAACTAGTTTTCTAGATTTATATTTCTGATTAACGCCTTCCCCTTGATCGTCCGATCATAAAAATAAAGTAGGATTTAAATGTCCTCTTCCTCCATTTGATGGAATATTCTTATGATGTGTAGGGATGCTGTGCGTTCGTCCTTAATCAAAATTCAAAAACTTACTTTCTGCAAAATCCTAGATCTTGAAATCGTAGGATTTTATTTACATATTTTGTTTGTGAATCCTAACTTAATTAAGAATTAAGATTATAAAATATTAGTTAGATCTAAAATTGAGAATTTCAGATCTAAGACATATTCATAATATTGGGTTCGGGCTTGGGCAGCTCAATTAGGTCTAAGTGGTTGATCAAATCAAATCAAGAATTGGTTAAATGGGATCAATAGTGCTTAAATTGACTAGCTTAATAAGATTAAGTTTGGGTCAAGATCAAGTCACGTGAGTGATTGATCAAGCTAAGATCTAATTAGGCTCAGTGGTTAGAGTCTGGATTGTAGGCTAATCCGATTGGTTCTGGCTCAATAATTTGATGTCTAAGGTAAGTTTGGCAGATACGATCGACTGATTTTTAATTAGGAGCTACTCGACTCGAATGCATTCTTGTCGAGTTAATGACATATCCTTTCCACCGATCTCACTTGCCTGGCCATGTTTGTTGACTCAATTTTGATCAGAGATGGTCAATAATCTGAGCTAACCCATGCCACTAGGTTAGTCATAATGGTTATGACTATGCCAAGTCTAGTTTAATAAGATCTAAATCAAATCACCCTAAGAAAAGATTAAGTCTAAGGTCTTCCACCATTGTAGATGTGTGGACCCTTTCCAAGGTTGATTGTTCTCGACTAATTATAGTGGTTCAGTTGCACCGAAAAGATGCAACCATGTCTATTAGGATTGGATGCTATGGACTGGAGGATGGATTGGGCTCAATATTCTGGATATGAAGAGAGACTCAATTAAAAATTCATTCTGTGCAATTGATGGGTCTAACTTAACTAAGAAGTGGATCAATATTTCGGGCACGGTGAGATTCATGAATTAAAGATTAAGTTTGGGTGCACCATAATTAGAGAATCATTGAACAAGAGTTGTTCACTCATTGGCTAACCCATCATCAATAACTATTAGGTGAGGTGATGAATCAGTTGGTGGGACCGCACCATCCACTAGAAATCATTAATCATAAAGATTTTCGCATCTCTACAGTGAAAGTATAGGAATCTGAGAAAATAGTGAAAGCTAATTTATTTAAAAAATTAAATTTTTAAATAAATTAGTTAAGTCTTAATTATAATATCTATCTAGAAATCTTGACTCTCTACAAAAAAATGTATGCATCCAATCCACAAGCACGAATCCTGGACACCCATAGACTGACCAGATCTAATTACAAGGATTGGCTCTAAAACTTCAAAATTATTTTGAATTTTGAAAAGTTAACTCATGTATTGGATCAAGATCCTCCTACCTTACCAGCTCATCCATCCGTTGAATAGAGAACATCTCTAGATAAGTGGATGGATGAAGATAATAAGGCCAGATATTATATGTTGGACTCAAAGTCTGATGAACTTCAGCACCAATATGAAGATATCAAGACTGTCCGCCAAATGTTGGCTCACCTATAAGAGATGTTTGATGAACAGAATCGCGCAGCCAAGTATCAAGTCACTAAATGACTATTCAAGACTAAGATGCATGATGGACGGTCAGTCCAAGATCATTATCTGATGATGATCAAGAATTTAGAAGAGCTTGAGAAGCTCGGAGTATAATTAGACTTGGATCTACAGAATGATATAATTCTGCAATCCTTGACTGATGCATATGGACAGTTCATCATGAACTATCACATGCATAAACTTCAAAATTCTCTAGCCGAACTTATGAACATGCTGGTTACCGCCGAGCTTTCTATGAAAGGTTCTAAAAGCTTAGTACTTGCTATGGAATGAACTTCTTCCAAGAGAAAGTCTTTTGGAAAGAAGAAGTCTGTGAAAAAGCAGAAGATGGAAGGAGGAAAGAAGAAAAAGATAGAGCTGAAGAAGAAGGCCGCAGATAAAGAAAAATATTTCTATTGCAACAATGACGGCCTCTAAAAGCGAAACTATCCTACTTACCTGACCATCCTGAAGAATAAGGAGGCAGGTCCTTCTGGAGGTATGCTCGTTATTGAGTCTAATCTTACAATTTTTTTGCATCCAGTTGGATGCTTGACTCTAGTTCTAGTGCTCATTTGTGCACTTCTATGCAGAATTTTGAGGATAGCAAGAGGTTGAGGGATGATGAGATGATTCTGTGCATCGAAAATAGAGCAAGAGTTGCTGCCATGACCATGGAAACATACCCTCTTCGACTACCATCTGGTTTAGACTTAGTTTTAAAAGATTGTTATTATGTGCCTACAGCAAGTAGAAATTTGATTTCTATTTCTTGCCTTGCATTAGAAGGCTATGTAATTAGTTTTCTTAAGGACCATTGTAACATTCTTTATGAAAGAAATAAAATTATAAGTGGTTTCCTTATTAACTGTCTTTATCAGTTACATATTAATGTATCTATTTTTAATATTGAGCAAAATATGAATACCATGAAATGGCCTAGGGATAGTCCAAACGATAGGTATCTATGGCACCTAAGACTAGGTCATATAGCAAAAGATAGGGTTAACAAATTATAGAAAACTGGGCTATTAAGTCCATTGACTTTTGAGTCATATCCAATTTATGAATCTTGTCTTCATGGCAAAATGACTAAGTTTTCTTTTGTAGGACATAGAGAAAGGGCCATGGATCTTTTTGCCTTAGTATATACTGATGTGTGCGGCCCATTTGACGTGTCGACTAGAGGCAACTTTGTCTACTTCATAATCTTTATCGATGATTTATCTAGGTATGAGTATGTATATCTTATGAGACACAAGTCTGAAGCTTTTGAAAAGTTCAGAAAATTCAGACATGAAGTAGAAAAGCAAATAGAAAAATCCATTAAGGTTCTTCAATCAGATTGAGGAGGTGAATATCTCAGTCGGAAATTCCTGGACTATCTTAAGAAAAATAAAATAGTCTCTCAATGGACTCCACCTAGAATACCTTAACTCAACAAAATTTTAAAACAGAGAAATTGGACTCTATTAGATATGGTCCGATCCATGATGAGCTTCACAGACCTTCCTAATTTTTTTTGGAAATACTATTTGTTAACTATAATATACTTACTGAATATGATTCCTTCTAAAATTATTCTTACCACACCGTATGAGATATGACATGGTAAGAAATCAAGTCTGAGTCATCTCAGAATTTGGGATTGTCTGGCTCATGTCAGAAGACAACAAATGGACTAGTTAGACTTTAGGTCCTTCAGAGCTCAATTTATAGGATATCCTAAAGAGTCATTAGAATATTATTTCTATATTTCAAAAAATTATAATGTGTTGTGAGTCGACATGCCATCTTTCTTGAAAAATAGTTTATTCAAGATAGCGGCATTGAAAAGCAGATTAAGCTTGATGAAAAAGTCTCATAAGAGCAACGAGCTAAGGACCAAATAGAACCAAATTAGGTTAAGCCAATCCATCACTACCTCCTCCATCTCGTAGATCGAAAAGAGTTTTTCATTCTCTTGAGAGATACTTAGGTACTATTTCAGAGGAAGTAGAGAAAATATTCATCGTAGGTAATGGGGTTTATGGTGATGATCCTAAAATCTATGATGAGATGATATCGGATATCGACTCTGAGAAATGGCTAGAGGCAATGAAATCAAAAATTGACTCGATGGACTCAAACCAAGTCTGGACCTTAGTAGATCCACCAGAAGGTATAGTACCTATTGAATGTAAATGGATCTACAAGAGAAAAATTGGTGCAGATGAAAATGTGAAGACATTCAAGGCTAGATTAGTGGCAAAAGGTTATAGTCAATACGAAGGCATTGACTATCAGGATACATTTTTGCCAGTAGCTATGCTAAAATTCAATCGCACATTGCTTGCTATTGCAGCCTATTTCGATTATGAAATATAGCAAATGGTCATAAAAATGACATTCTTAAATGGATATCCTGTGGAAGATATCTATATGGAATAGCTACTAGATTTCACATCCAGTGATGATGATCATAAGGTATGCAAGCTGTAAAGGTCCATATATAGATTTAAGCAAGCATCTCGGAGCTGGAATACTTATTTTAATAATGTGATCAAATTATTTGGTTTCATCAAGAATGAGGACGAGCCATATGTCTTCAAAAAGATCAGTGGGAGCACTATTGTCTTCCTTATATTGTATGTGGAAGACATCCTCCTTATTGGAAATGATATTTTCATGTTGACCATAATTAAAATCTGGTTATCTAAAGAATTCTCCATAAAAGATCTAGGAAAAGCATCCTTTATTCTGAGAATTAAGGTCTATAGAGATAGACCGAATAGGATGCTAGGACTTTCATAGAAGATGTACATAGAGGAAGTGCTAAAGAGGTTTAGCATAGAAAACTCTAAGAGGGGTTTGGTATCCTTCGGACATGGCATTTATCTTTTCAAGAAGATGTGCCCTAGTACACCTGAGTGAGAGTACATATACTCGTTAGAAAATGAGGACACTGAGCGTGACCATCTCGAGCAATCATAAGAAAGTCTACCTTCTCATTGATGACTGACTCGAAGCTACAGTGATGTGTCTGATTCTTTGATCTAAGATGCATCGGTAGTTCATCTTGAGGGTGTTATAGTTTGACTACACCATGACTCGGTCTTCTAATCATTCGAAATCCTGAGGTGTATGTTGGCTATAGCATGTTCGTTATAGAAATTGGATTGCACCAAGAGGAAATCTATCTACCTCGGTGGATGAGGAGCAGCCCTATGATGATCATGAGAATCAAGTCCATAAGCCCATGGCCATGGCAAAGTGAAATAATAGAAAGAATTTCTATTAAAATTTTCACATCAGATTTGAATCGAATAATTAAATCATATGATAGAAATTAGGATTTGACGAGTTCATCTTAACCCTAATCTGATCGGAGCTCAAGATAGAAAAACTTAATCACACAAGTAGCTGCACCAAGAGGTTCATTTTCAGTTTTAATGGATTGCCACCATATACTGCTAGGTGTCACTAATGGATTTTGGAAGCAATTAGAAAGATTTAGATGATCGATCATTCTAGTTGTCTGAATCAGAAGAGTTCTGATCCATCGAAAGGAGTTTTGATAATATCGATGATAGAGATCACGACATAACCCATTACCATACAGAACTGAACCTAATTGGATCATACAAATAAGGATTTGGATCTGAATATCATCAATTAGAATAACCTAGTTCAATTGATTTGAATTAGATTCAATTAGGTTCAAAAAAATCATGCTAGCACATGATTAAACCTAACGTTCTTCTTTTATTATCATTAAAAATTATCTCAACTGAGTCAAATGAGTTTGTGCTCACTCAGATACCTTTACTCAGTCTGACTGAAGCTTGTTCAGATCAGAAAAGGATTGTCTTAATTTATGAAATAAATTTGAGATAACACCCACCATTTTTCGTTACCTGCTAATTTTTATCCTTTGACTTTGGTCAAACGTTGACCTTTGACCCTTGGACATCTTTTCATGTGTCATGCACTTATTGAAAAGCAGATAGGGGCTTATGCCCTTACTGAAAATTAGAAAGAAGGGGGTGCATGCCTAAGGAGGCGTGCGCCCATGGATAGGGATGCCTGGAGTCCTATATGAATGGGACTCCAGGTTGCTTCTTGGATTCTACTTAGGTAACTCCTAGCTATAGACTTTGATCAATCTTGGATGCCATCTAAGGATGAATTAGTGGGGCTCTCATCTGATTGGATTAGGTGATGTCATCCCACCAATCAAATTTAGATCTAATTGCACGAAGCAACATGATTGGCCAAGATGATGTGGCACTGCATGGCGCAGTAGGATCTATATAAATCCTGTCTGCACCCCACTTTCATAGGGTCTCCTCTTATCCCATGCCCTAAGGCTGCCCCTCTTCCTCCTCCACACCATCTTCTGATCCTCTCTCTCTTCTCCATGCCTAAGGAAAGTTGGGCTCCAGTTTGGTGCGATCCAGACAAGAAAAAGCTGACGAGAAAGGAAGAAGGCAGCACTACTGTAGAGACGACTGCTGATCTTCAGAAAAAATTTTGAAGATCCTCCAAATCATATCCAAATCTGATTTTTGGAGAGGTGATAAAGAAGGAAAGGATCTCTAGATCTAGTCTGAATGGATACCAGTAGAGGTCAGGTGCTTGCGTGGCTAAATCTAGAATCTCAGGCAATCAGCAGGATCATCAAAGGATAATCTGATTACCCGGCATCAAGATATAGTTAAATTAAATTTAATTTATTTTTTTATTTTTATTTATTAGATCTATAAAATTAGATCTAAAATATCTCAGATCTGATCTAGATATACGAGAAAAATTTTTGAAATATTTCTCTTGATTTGATCAGATCTGAACGAACCTGATCCAAAAAATCAAGATTTCTTCTTCAATAGTTAAATCAAATGAAGTGAGTATCAGGTTCTGATACCACTTGTTATCCAGAAAGATAACCTAAAAGTGGGGGTGAATTGGATTTTTCAGAACTTAAAATTAGTTAGATACTATTTTCGAAAAAAAATGTTGTGATGGTGTATACTTTAATTCTAAGTATGCAGATTATAAATGTAATGGAATAAAGTAAATAAGATAATCACAAATACTAGAAAATTTATAGTGGTTTGGTGCTTTTTACACCTACATCCACTACTCAAGGCCCATTTGAAAATTTTACTATAATCTATCTAAGATTACAGTTAGATAGTTTTTCAAGGCTTACTATTCAAAATTTAGTTAATTTTTACACCGGCTCACCAACCATAACCAACTCCTAAGCTAATCCTTGGCTTACAATCCAATTTTTAGGCTTGGATAAGCCTTCCACTTATATTCAAAACCCTATTGAAGCTAAGTTATAAGAAAGAGGAAAGTTAAACAACCAAAATGAACAAAAAGCTCATTTGATGAGCAAATAAGTCGATGAAGCTTTTTGTAGTCTTCTTGGAGGGAGGAATTTGAACTATTTGAGCTTATCTTCTTGGAGAATGGAATCACTTGATTTGATATTTCTTGGAGTTGGAAGTGGAATGCTCTCTTTTTAGGGCTCTTTTGACTCTTTTTCTTAACTTTTTTCTTTCAGTGATTTTATATTCATGTCACTTCCTCTAGGTATTTTGAAGGTGATTTTTCACATTTGGAAGATTAGAGAATCCTATTTGACCGTTGGAGAAGTAAAAAGGACCATTTCAACCTAATCTACATAGTTCTGGACAGTCTGCAAAAACTAGCCGTTGGAGCTCAAGTCGAACCTTGAGTCGACTCGAGCATTAGCTCGAGGTCATTTGCTCCGCTCGTTTCTCAGCTCGAGAGTTTTTGTATGAAGATCAGTCTTTTTGTATTTCACTGACACTTCAGCTCGTGGACCTCGAGTCGACTTGAGACTGTGCCGAACATTGCTTCAAAATTATCATCTTCTGTATTTCTCCTGAGACTTCGACTCGAGAACCTCAAGTCGACTCGAGCCTCTACTTGAAATCTTGCCTCTAAATCATCATTCTCTAAATTTTTACTGAGACTTCGACTCGAGAATCTCGAGTCGACTCGAGCCTCCATTCGAGATTGTTCCTTCTGAATCTTCTACGTGCCAGTCTGCAGATTAGCCCAACCCGATCAACGAGTTGAACCATGAGTTGACTCGTGGACTTCTTAAGCAGAAAATTTTTAGTTTTTCCAAAGGTTTTCCTCTTCAATTCTGGTTTGGAGATATCCTTTACAAATTTTATTCCACTTATGATTTATGCTTCGAAAGTCTCCCAATCTTCTTACAACTACAAAAAGGTTCTATGGCAGTGCATACTATGGCAACGATTTTTGAAACCACTGTCATAGATCCTACGACAGCAATTTTCGTTAACAATTTTCGTTAATCACTGCTATAAATTTGATCTATAGCAGCGGTTCATTGTAACCATTGTTATAGATCGGATCTATTGTAGTGGTTAGTGAAATCGCTGTTATAAATCAAACCTATAGCAGCGGTTAGTAGGAACCGCTACTATAAGCTTATTTATGGCAGCGGTTAATTGTAACCACTGCCATATATATATATATATATATATTATATAATTTTAAAATTTAATGTTTATCTTCATCATTCATTATCTAAATAATTATTATTAGAATATCATCGTAGAAGATCATCTCGATCTGATGGCCCTAGCTTCGTCGATCAGAAAAATTTGATTTCGACGATCATAAATGACGATGCGATGATCTGATAGATGGAGACCTCTGATGGTTTCAAAAATCTACAACGATGATCTCGATGATGTTTGTAGTATACTATCAAAGTTTTACTTCAATCGGATATCGTTATCTTGATCAATTTAATATAGGTTAGTTTCGATCGTTAAATGATAAATGAGTGATCAAAGGATCAAACGATATTCGATTATGAGATATTTTTTTTATAAATTATCTTGGCTACTACTTTAATCATTTCTTATGATGGTAATTATAAAATTCAACTCGTGAGATGAAGAATGATCTAAAACTATACATCTCCTGATAACCATTCTGAAACTTCACTGGTTGTTACGCTCGTGCTTTTGCAATATCTGCTTAACATGAATAGTTTATACAAAAATAATTTAAATTCTACTATCATCACCATATAAAATTTTTAAAATTATAATAAAGATTATTTAACTAAAAAATTATCTCATAATTGAATGCCGTTTAATCCTTTGATTGCTTGTTTCTAATTTAACGATTGAAATTATTCTGTACTAAATTGATCATAATAATGATATTCGATTGAAGTAAAACTTTGATAGTATGCTACAAACATCATCAAGATCATTGTTACAGATTTTTGGACTCATCGAAGATCATCATCTATCAGATCATCACATCGTCGTTCATGATCATCGAAATCAAATTTTTCTAATCGATGAAGCTAGGGCCATCGGATCGAGGCGACCTTTTGCGATGACACTTTAATGATAATTATTTAGATAATGAACGATGAAGATGGATATTAAATTTTAAAATTATATCATATTTAAAAAAATAAAAAAAATTATTTCTAATTTACGACAGCGGTTATTAAAAATTGCTGCTATAGATTTACAGCGGCAGTTATAGAACCACTACTATAGGTTAGGTTAAAAATCCTTAAATTTTTTTTAGTTTTCTCCCGTGCGCGCTCGATCTCTCTCTCTATCTCTCCCCCTCCTCTCCATCATCGGTGAGGCTTCTTCCCCCCCGATCGGTGTTGCCCCTCCTCCCTTCCCCTCCGACCCCCTATCCCTGGCCGCCCTCCACGCCACCCGCCACCCCAGCCCCCCCACCGCCCATCCTCCTCGACCGCCCCTCCTTCCCCCATCCTCGATCGCTCATTTCCGCCACCCCCCACCCGGCCCCCAACCTCCCCCCGACCGTCCCTCCTTACCCCCATCCTCGACCGCCCCTCTCCGCCATCCTACCACCCTCCAGCCCTCCATCTCCGATCGCCCAGCCCCCCCACCCCACCCTCCCTCCCAGCCACCCCTTCTTCCCCCATCCCCGATCGCTTCCTCTTCGCCACCCCCACCCCCACCTAGCTCCCCCACCCTCCCCCCAGCCACCCATCCTTTCCCCAATCCCGGTCGCCCCTCCTCGCCACCCTGCCACCCTCCATCTCTGACCATCCCTCCCCGCCACCCCCCACTCGTTCCCCCAACCCCCCACCCTTCCCCGACCGTCCCTCCTTCCCCCCATCCCTGGCTGCCCCTCCCTGCCACCCCTAGCCCCTCCATCCCTGCCACACCACACCCGACCCCCATACTCCTCTTTTCGATCGCCGACCCTCCCATCACTATGCCTCCTGGGCCTCCTCGTCACTGTGCCCCCTCCTCCTGGCCCCCATCCCCGACCACCTCTGCTCTCTCCTTTCCTCTTTCTCTTTCTTCTCTATCTCACTATCTTACTTTTGTTTCGTAGGTTACTTCTAATGTCGTCGTCCTCCACTAGCGTCATCGCCGGCGATCCTCGAAGCTTTCGATGCGACCCACTCTCTATAGCCGTAGGTATAATTTTTTTAATTTTATAATATTATTTATTAATTATATATATTTATAATAATTTATAAAATATTTTTAATAAATATTATAAATATTTATTATAAATATTATAATTATCTATATATCATAGTTTTTGGACCGTGCCATGGCGGTAGCCTTGGACTATGCCATGTCGGCGGTTGTGGACTAGATCTGTCAATCGATTAGATTTAGATCAAAACCTAGACATTCAGATCCAGACCCAATTTTAATTATTGATATCAGATCCGAACACGAATACCCGATAGATCTGTACTTGAAATACCAGACTCGGATCCTAATGGATTCTAAAAGGTCGGCTCTAATTTTGGGATCCAAAATTAAGAAACGGAGAGACTGAGAGGGAGACTGACAAATTAAGAGAGGGAGGATCGGTCGCTCACTGGCCATCAATAAGAGAGACCGAGAGTAGAAGGGAGGGGGTCCGACCTCGCCACCATCGTTGACGAGGAAGATCAAGAGAGAGGGACGAAGAGAGGGATCCGACCTCGCCGCCATCATTGGAAGGCAGGGGGTCTGGCCTCGTCAACATCATTGGGAGGGAGAGGGTCCGGCCTCATCGACGAGAGAGATCGAGAGAGAAAGAGTGGGAGATCGAGAGCGCGAGAGAGGGAGGGAAGGGGTCCGACCTCGCCAGCATCATTGGGAGGGATGGGGTTCGGCCTTCCCGATGAGAGAGATCAAGAGAGTGAGAGAGGAAGGGATGGGGTCCGATCTCGTCGATGAGGAAAATCGAGAGAGGAAGATCAAGAGATGAAAAAGTTGGGAGGGAGTGGTTCGGCCTCGCCGCCATCACCAGTGAGAGAGATCGAGAGAGGAAGAGAGGGAGTGATCGAGGGGATGGCACACAACCGAGCGGGCTCGGATACGTAGTCGAGCTGGCTCAGGCCATGATCAAGCTAGCTGGGAGAGGACTCGAGCCGAATGTCTCAGGCACGGAGTCGGCTATCTCAAGCATGGAGTCGGCTCGACTTCTGAGCGAATAGAATTTGATATGTCTCTCTAAGATTCCAACTTTAAGCCCTAAGGTGCCACCATCATCTACTTTATTCTTCTTTCAGATTTTTGGATTAACACCAAGGTTCGTGCAAGAGATCGAATCTACGACTGTCACTCATCCTTAATTATTTATAAATATAATTCATGTTGTAGAATTTATTGCATAACATTTTTTAGATATTTATATTTTGTTGCTTTTGTTTATTGCATTGCATAATGATAGATCCATCAATTGATTAGTGTACATATTAGAGACTATTTATTGATGCTATACTAATATTATTGTTCAACATGTTATATTGATTAATGTTTATTAATGTTGCAGGTCACGATGGTACCGAAATGCCATCTAGCTTTCACCCATGTCCCTCGACGGGTTACGCATAGTTCAGCATCCAAGGAGCAGTCGGAGCATACTCTGTCTACCTCAGCATCGACCACTCAGGGACCTCCACTGTCGATATTTACTTCATCAATGGTATTTAATCTACCGACAGCATCTACTTCACCGATAGCTAAGCCTCTACCGTCGCTCATATCTGAGACATATGCTACTATGCAGGCATCTAAGTGTACGTTTTTATTATATTAGCATAACTTTATTTTTTATATAGTATTTGTATACTTATATATTTGCATTACGTATTTACATTGCAGGTGCATCATCCAATCGGATATTTCACCATCCCACACATATGGCATACATGTAGAACCGCCAGCATCAGGTGATGGTCGATTACGATGCGGAGGAAAGGCCGATAGGAAAGACCGTGTGAAAGATGCATTTCTTTTTTGGAGTGCTTATGAGATGATCAGACATCATTCTCATAGAGTTATACCGGGGTTACAAGGTCAAGCTCCATAGAGGATGGCTCGAGCACTGATGAGACACTTCAGAGAAGCTTGTTCTCTGAATACAGAACTGTCCTCCGAGTCAGTGAGAGAGGATGGTTAGACACTGGAGGAGTCAAGAGTTTGAGGTAAAATTTCTAACTTTTGAATTTTTTAACATGTTTAAAGTTTTATTTAAATATTTTTAAATATTTATTATTTATTTAAATATTTGTTAGGCTACCTTCCATAAGAACTAGAAGAATCGTACAGTCCAGGAGTATACGCACACTCTAGGCCGCGAGTTTATGGCCAATTGTATGCATAGAGAGGTAATTAATTCTAAATGTTACTAGATAAATTAAATTAATATTTTTTATCATCTTTCTGATAAATTTATTCTTTGTTATAGCTGATGAGAGATAGAGTGATGCCCAACCATAGCAAGATCTTCAGATCCAACCGTACGAACAAGATGGGCAGACCAATGAACACCACAATCGAGCATATTTTTGTATGTATTAAATATATTAGTATATATAATTAGTATTATAGCATTTTTTATAAAATTTTATTTTAATTTATAATTATAGAATTAGTTAGATGCGCTCGCGAGTGAGGGCCTGGATACCTCTAGGCCCCATAACCATTTATCTAAGGTCTTGGGGCCTGAGCACTCTAGGAGGATCCGATGCAGATCCGAACACATACAGACGAGCTACTGGTCTGAGGTGAGCATCTTCTTATAGATTTTTGGTATCGTCAATCGAAAGAAGCTTGAGGAGATGTTGGCATGGGCAGATCATGCTGCGATGCGGGCAGATCAGGCTGAGGAGCTCGCATCTCATCTGGAGGGCATCGTGAGAGACATGATGTCGACACTCAGTACACGTTTTAGAATCATGGGATTCAAGGATATGTTAACCCACATTCCAACTCCAACTTCAACTTCAACTCTGGCTTCAGCACTAGCTCTAACTCTAGCTCCAGCTCCAGCTCTAGCTTCGGCTCTGGCTTTCGGTGACGGCGATGATGATGTAGATTTAGAAAATTTTTGATGTATTTTTTTAAAAAAAATATTATAATAAATTTTATTTAATTTTTTAGCTTTTTAAAATAATTTTTATATTTATTATATTTTTTATGTTATATATTTATATTTATCAGATAAAATATATAAAAAAATAAAAATTTTAATTTTTTTAATTATTCAAGATATATGACAGCGATTTTATAATCGCTGTCATATCTATGCCAACCGTTGCCATAAGTTTTTGGTGCAAACGGTTCAACTGCTGTATTAGATCTATGACAGCGGTTAAGAAACCACTGCTATAGATTACCTATGACAGTGGTTATGTAACTACTGCTATAGATAATCTATGATGATGGTTATATAATCGTTGCTATAGGTTGATCTATTACAGTAATTTATAAATCACTATAATAGGCTCTTTATGGCAGCGGTTCAAACAACCGCTGCCATAGAGCTACGGCGATGATTGCAGTGGTAGTGGCAGTGGTTAAAGAACCGTTGCCATAGCTTATGACAGCGATTTTTTGGGCTATGGCAGTGGTTATGAACTACTGTCGTAGCCCTTTTTTGTAGTAGTATCATATTCAATTTTTAATTGCATTTATATGAAAGTTTTATTTAGTACTTCAAAATGCATCCTGAAACATTATCTCAACAACTTTATTAGTGCAAATATATAGTCAAATATTTTATTACTCATCAAAATTAATCCTTGGGGTTAACACTTGGCTATACGACTATATTGAAAGCATATAATTCACCATATTTCACAGCATATATATTGATAAGAAAAATATGGGGTTGGTTCAATATCTGTCACCATTGAGTTGGAGGCATTAGCATCCTATTGCGTGAATGCATAGACTCATCCTTGAGTTTTAGACTTTTATTGTCCTCCATCTTGCTGTTGTCCATTTTGAGATGCTTAATTTATAAAGACATTTTGAAAGTACTAAGGTACTTGTTATCTTTAAAATTCTATTCTATAATGACAAATAATTACCTTATGGCCTTTCTGTCCATATATGTAACACTTTTCTTCAAATCACGTGCAATTCCATCTAAGATGGGGCCCTCCATATCTATAATATTGAATGGTCTCTTGAGATTGTGTTTTACCTTCATTAACGGTCTGGTTTGGTTCTGAGGTCTTCAGCTTGAAAGTTTTACTCTCTTAGTTTGGAGATTCATTCAATCGACCCCTTTTCTTCGAACTTTTCTTTTTTGCGGCTTCAGCATCATTAAGTCCCTTTTCTATTATTAGAGATTTGTTCACAACTTTTTTATAAGTGGGTAGTTCGAACACAGTTACCAACTATTGGATTCGATCCCTAAGTCTATTTTCAAATTTTCTAGCTCAAACCCCTCTTCAACTATCAGTGCTGGAGCATATTTAGATAGTTTTTCACACTTGGTTGCATTAAGTAACTGTCATGTCATCCTATTCTAGTCGATCAAACTCTTGAAACTTTTAGAGTCAGGCACTCTGAGAAAAATATCTCTCATAAAAGATCTTTTTAAATTTCTCCCATTTGAAGGATACATCATCTGGTCCCAACTTTTCAATCTCCATCTCTCACCAGTCTGCTACCTCTCCTTAAAGTGTAAAGGTGATAAAGTTGACCTTCTCCTCATCAAGACATCTCAAGGCCTAGAAAAACTTCTCTATAGCTTTCTTTCAGATGTGTGCCCTAGAAGCCAGATTGGCTAACACTTGTAATACACTTCTAAGGATAATTTTATAATTTTAACTATAAATTAATAAAAAAATTATTTTCTATCATAGTATGTATTTAAAGTGTATATAATATATTCATTGAGCTAATGATAATGATAATTCATATTTTTAAAGAGTTAAAAATTTAAGACATTAATTTTCATAATTAACTCATAAACTGCTTCCGACCGTAGGATCATCATGAGGATGGTGATTGACCCAGAAGGTTGGTGTACGATCGCTTTCTTTCAGTAGATGAGTCTTGAGTCTATGGTGTGGAGATACCAAAGTGAGAGTATAAGTACTCGTTAGAGAACGAGGGCACTGAGCGTGACCACCTCGAGCATTCATAAGAAAGTCTACCTTCTCATCGATGACTGGATTGATATTGCAGTAGTGTATCTAGTTCATTGACTTAAGGTGCATCGATAATTTACCTTGAGGGTATTGTAGTTTGACTACATCATAACTCGATCTTCTAGCCATTCAAAATTCTGAGGTGTATGTTGGCAATAGTACGTTCATTATAAAAATTAGATTGCACCAATAAGGGATCTATCTATCTCGGTAGATGAGTAGTCCTATGATGATCATAAGAATCGAGTCCATAAGCCCATGGCCATGGCAGAGTGAAGATGATAGAAAGAGTTTCTATAAGGATTTTACATAGGACTCAAATCGAATGATTAATTCATACGATAGATATTGGGTTTGACGAGTTCACCTTAATCCTAATCCTATCGAGGCTCAATATAGAAAAATCCAATCACATAGGTAGCTGCACCGAGAGATTTACTTTCAGTTTTGATGGATTGCCACCATATACTGCTAGGTATTACTAAAAAATTTTGGAAGCAATTAGAAAGATTTTGATGATCGATCATTCTAATTGTATGAATCAGAAAAATTTTGATCCATCGAAAGGTGTTTCGATGATGTCGATAATAGAGATCATGATATGTCTCATTATCATACAGAACTGAATCTAACTAGATCATACAAATAAGGGTTTAGATCTAAATATTATCAATTGAGCTAATCTAGTTCAATTAATTTAGATTAGATCTAATCAGATTCAAGGTAATCGTGTTAGCACACGATTGAGCCTGACTTTCTCCTACTGTAATCTTTCTGATTCATCGCAATTAAGTCAAATTTGATTTGACTTATTTTTGTATCTTGATTGAGTTTATTTTTATCTAACTGCAATAAATTTAGATCAGATTAATTATGAAAATTAAATTTATTCCTAGTGCAATTGGACTAGGGTCAATAGTTGACCCAATTGAGAGAATTAAGGATCACAAGATCAAAAACTTTTAGAAAATTCTCTAAAAATTATTTTGTTTCAATTTTTGGATATGTGATAGGGAACAAGTTATACTTTGGTTGTGCAAAATTTTGTGATTTTTGGAGGTGCCTAGACTTAGTTTTGATAGAGTTTGATTTGGATCAAACTCTTAAGGGAAGAGTCCTAGACGCACATGGACTCTTCCTTATCCTTTCATGCTGCCACCTTCCAAATGGATTTTTGGCATCAAAACCAAATGAAATCTAGAATTTTTTATGGAGATTAGGTCCAATAGTCAAAATAGTCAAATTAATAAGGTTTTTGGTCAAAAATGGACCTTTTATAGCGCTATGTCTAGTACAAGAACTCTTCTCATGAAATTACCTCAACATAATTTATTTTTTCCACACCCGAAGGAGCCTTCTCTCTGATATCCATGCCTCCTCTATCCTCTCTCTTCTTTTATTCTATATGCCTAAAAAGTTAGGCATAAATCTAAGTTGAAGGTCTAAAATTTTTGGCATAAGATTCAACATCTATGCGATGGTGTTCGTGAGACGAACAAGCTGCCCTCATAAGTCATTTTGAAGACTTTTTAAATCAGATCTAGATTTAATTTTTAGAAAAGAAATTCACTAGGAGAAAATATTCAGATCTTGTTTGAGTGGATATCGGTAGAGGTCAGGTGTATGCGTGGCTCCTTCCAGAACCTCAGGAATCAACAGGATCATCGCAGGATAATTAGATTACCAAATCAGTTACTTAAAATTAAATTTAATTTAATTTTATTTTTAATATTTAATATCAGATCTCTATGATTAGATTTGATAAGTCTCATATCTAATTAGAATTTTAGAAAAAAAAATTTAAAAATATTTCTTCATATCCAATCAGATCTGAACGATCCTGTGCTGAAAAAATAGGTTTTTCCTTTAACAGGTATAAGAGCCAAGTTGCAGTTCTTCAGATTTATTTTAGATCTAATTTTATTTTTATTTTTTATCTAATATTAAAAAGTTTTAGATATCATATTAGATGTGATTAGATGTAAAATTAAAAATTTAAAATTAAATTATTTAGATCTAATATATATGAGTTGCATGACTAGACTGGGAATAAAATAGTTCTATGTATAGTCTAGTATGATCATATTATTAATTTAATTAAATATGATTTTAGATCTATTTAATTTTTATTTTTTTGATATTATAATTATTATAATCAGATTTAAAAAAAAAAAAAAAAAATTTTAATTTTTGATTTATTCATATGTGATATGAAAAGATGCTTGTTTAGACTAGTTGTAGAATAGTTCTATAAATTATCTAGAATAGTTTTATTTTAATATGATCAAATTTAAATTTATTTTTTAAATATTATATATGATATTTTAGATCTAAAAAATATGCATGTTTAATTTAGTGATGATACATGAGATGTATATAAAGTATGTATTAGTGAGATCATTAATTATATATGTGATATATGATCTAGATCTAACTAGTTTTATAGTTTCAATTATATTTTTGATTAAGGCATTCCCCTCGATGGTCTGATCATAAGAACAAAGTAAGGTTTAAAGGTCCTCTCCTTCCATTCGATGAGGTATTCTTATGGCATGTAGGGATGCTACGCATTCATTTTTTATCAAAAATCAAAACTTATTTTCTGTAAAATCCTAAATTCTGAAATCCTAGGATTTTGATACATATTTTTTTTTTTATGAATCCAAACTTAAATAAGAATTAAGATTATAAAACTAATTAAGTCTAAAATTAAGAATTTTTAGATCTAAGATATTTTCATAAAATTGAGTTCTGACTTGGATAGCTCAATTAGGTCTAGCGGTTGATCAAACCGAATTAAGAGTTGGTTAGGTGGAATCAAGAGTGCTTAGAATTGAGCAGCCTAATAGTTATAAGTTTGGATCAAGATCAACTCATAGTCACATGTGATCGATCTAATTAAGACCTAATTTGGCTCTGTGGTCCGAGCCTGGATTGTAGGCTAACCTGATTAGTTCTGGTATGATAATTTGGTGTCTAAGGTAAGTTTGGCAAATATGATCGATTAATTTTTAATTAGGAGTTACTCGATCTGAATACATTCTTGTCAAGTTAATGGCATATCTCTTTCACTGGTCTCACTTACCTGGCCATTTATGTCAACCCAGTTCTAATTTGAGATGGCTAATAGTTTGAGCTAATCTATGCCACTAGGCTTGTCATAACCGTTATATATGACTGAGTTAAGTCTAAGAGACCTAAATTAAATCTCCCTAAGAAAAGATTAAGTCAATTGGTCTTCTACTATTGTAGATGTGTGAGCCCTTCTTGGGGTTGATTGTTCTCGACTGGTTATAGTGGCTCAGTTGCATCAGGAAGATGCAACCACATCTATTAGGCATTGGATGCTATGGGTTGGAGGATGGGTTGGGCTCAATATTCTAAATATGGTGAGGAATCCAATCAAAAATTTAATTCGTACAAATGGTGGGTCAGACTTAACTAACGAGTGGATCAATATTTCAAATACGATGAGATTCATGAATTAGAGATCAAGATTAGGTGCACCATGATTAGAGAATCATTGGATAAGAGTTGTCAACTCATCGGTTGATCCATCATTAATAATTGTTAGATGAGGTGGTGAGCCAGTCGGTGGGACTGTACCATCCACTAGAAATTAAATGATCACGAAGATTTTTGCATCTCTACCTAGAAAGTATAGGGATCCAAGAAAATAGTGAAAGTCTAATTTATTTAAAAATAAAATTTTTAAATAAATTAATTAAGTCTAATTATAAAATTAAACTAGAAACTTTGACTCTCTATAGAAAAATGTCTGCATCCAATCCACTAGCCCGTAT
The DNA here is from genome assembly GCA_006176705.1 of Cocos nucifera. NCBI lineage: Eukaryota > Viridiplantae > Streptophyta > Magnoliopsida > Arecales > Arecaceae > Cocos > Cocos nucifera. Next base: position 3,564,090 of record QRFJ01000021.1, on the reverse strand, counting down.
CCTGGACACCAATAGACTGATCGGATCCAACTTCAAAGATTGACTTCGGAACTTCAAAATTATTTTGAATTCTAAAAAGTTGACTCATGTGTTGGAACAGGACCCTCCCACTTTATCAATCCGTCCAACCACTGATCAGAGAGTGTCTCTAGAGAAGTGGATGGATGATGATAATAAAGCTAGATATCACATGTTGGGCTCGATGTCTGATGAGCTCCAGCACCAACATGAAGACATTAAGACTAGCTGCCAAATATTGGCTCACCTACAAGAGTTGTTTGGTGAACAATATTGCGCGACCAAATATCAAGTCACTAGAAAACTTTTTAAGGCTCAAATGCGTGATGGACAGTCGGTCCAAGATCATTGTCCGATGATGATCAAGAACTTAGAAGAGCTTGAGAAGCTGGTGTCAAGTTGGACAAGGATTTGCAGATTGATATAATTCTATAATTCTTAATTGATGCATATGGGCAGTTTATCATGAACTATCATATGCATAAACTATAGAATACTCTAGTAGAAATTATGAATATGTTGGTTACTGCTGAGCTTTCTATGAAAGGTTCTAAAGGCTCAGTACTTGCTGTGGAGTAGACTTCTTCCAAGAGAAAGTCTTTTGGAAAAAAAAAGAAGTCTATGAAGAAGCAAAAGCTGGATGATGGAAAGAAAAAGAAGGCAAAGTCGAAGAAGAAGGCCACTGATAAAAAAAAATATTTTTATTGCAATACAGACGGTCATTGCAAGCAAAACTGCCCCTTGTACCTGACCAACCTGAAGAACAAGAAGGAGGTAGGTCCTTCTGAAGGTATGCTAGTTATAGAATCTAACCTTACGATTTCTTCTGCATCCAATTGGGTGCTTGACTCTGGTTCTAATACTCACTTATGCACTTTTATACAGGATCTTGAGGATAACAGAAGGCTAAGGGATTATGAGATGGTCCTACGCGTCGAAAATAGAGAAAGAGTTGCTACAGTGGTCGTGGAAACCTATCCTCTACGATTACCATTAGGATTAGATTTAGTTCTTAAAGATTATTTTTATGTGCCTGCTGTAAGTAGGAATTTGATTTCTATTTTATGTTTAGCACAAGAAGGCTATGTAATTAGTTTTCTTAAGGACCATTGTAATATTCTTTATGAAAGAAATAAAATTGCAAGTAGTTATCTTATAAATGATCTCTATCAGTTACATATTGATGTTTTTATTTTCAATATCGAGCAAAACGACCTAAGGATAATCCAAATGATCTAAGGATAGTCTAAATGATAGGTATCTATGGCACCTTAGGCTAGATCATATAGCAGAAGACAAGGTTAACAAATTGGAAGAATTTAGGCTACTGAGTTCGTTGACTTTCGAATCATATCTGATTTGTGAATCATGCCTTCATGGCAAAATGACCAAGCTCCCTTTTGTAGGACATGGGGAAAGGGCCACATATTAGATATGTGTGCCCTAGAAGCCAGATTCGCTGACACTTGTAATACACTTCTAAGAATAAAATTATAATTTTAACTATAAATAATAAAATAGATTATTTTCTATCATAGTATGTATTTCAAAGTGTCTGTGATACATTTCTTGAGTTAATGGTAATGATAGTTCATATTTTCAAGAGTTGAAAATTTAAGACATGAATTTTTATTATTAACTCATAAAAAGCTCCCGACCATATGATCATCATGAGGATGGGGATTGATCCAAAAGGTTGGGGTATGATCACTTTTTTTGGATAGATGAGTCTTGAGTCTACGGTGTAGAGACATCAGAGTGATAGTACGGTACTCGTTAGAGAACGAGGGCACTAAGCGTGACCACCTCGAGCAGTCATGAGGAAGTCTACCTTCTCGTCGATGACTAGCTTGAAGCTGCAGTAGTGTGTCTGGTTCTTTGATCTGAGGTGCATCGATAGTTCATCTTGAGGGTGTTGTAGTTTAACTATACTATAACTCGATCTCCTAGCCATTCGAAATCCTGAGGTGTATATTAGCTATAGCATGTTCATTGTAGGAATTGGATTGCACCAATAAGAGATCTATCTACCTCGATAGATAAAAAGTAGCCCTATGATGATCATGAGAATCAAGTTCATAAGCCCATGGCCATGGTAGAGTAAAATAATAGAAAGAGTTTCTATTAAAATTTTTACATTAGACTTGAATCAAATGATTAATTCATATGACGAAAATTAGGGTTTGACGAGATCACCTTAACCCTAATCCGGTCGGAGCTCAAGATAGAGAAACTTAATCACATAGGTAACTACACTGAGAGGTTCACTTTCAGTTCTGATGGATTACCACCATATGCTGCTAGATGTCATTGATGAATTTTGGGAGTAATTAGAATGATTTGGATGATCGATCATACTAGTTGTCTGAATCAGAAAAGTTCTGATCCATCGAAAGATGTTTCGATGATGTCGATGATAGAGATCACGATATATCCCATTATCATACGGAACTGAATCTAACTAGATCATACAAATAAGGGTTTGGATCTGGATATCATAAATTAGATTAACTCAGTTCAATTGATTTGAATAAGATTCAATTAGGTTCAAGAAAATCGTGCTAGCACACGATTGAGCCTAATATTCTCCTTTAACAATCATTAAAGCTTGTCTCGACTGAGCCAAATATATTTGGACTCACTCAGAAAACCTTTACTTAGTCTGACTGAAGCTTATCCAGGTCAGAAAAGGATTATCTTAATTTATGAGATAAATTTGAAACAACACCTACCATTTTTCATCACCTGCTAAATCTTATCTTCGAACATTGGTCAAATGTTGATCCTGAATACTTAGACATCTATCCATATGTCATGCACTCATAGAAGAGAACCTAAAAATTTATCCCCCGGCTAAAAAGAAGACAAGCAAGGGGTGCATGCCTAGGGAGGCGTGCGCCCCATAAGGATAAAAGATGGAGTCCCATACAAATGGGACATCAGTTGCTTCAGAGAATCAAATTAGGTGGCACCGAGAAGACTTGTTTGATCCAGTCTTGGCACCATCTAAGGAGAGTTTTGAGAGACACTAATCTGATTGAATCAGATGATATCATCCCACCAATCAGATTTAGATCTGATTGCACAAAGGGCCATGATTGGTCGGGATGATGTGGCACTGCATGGCGCAGCAGGGTCTATATAAATCCTATCTGCACCTAGAATTTAGTTCTTTTGACTTTAGCTCATGCCACATAGCCCATCTCCCTCCTTCACCATGCCACCCTCTGGTCCTCTCTCTCCTCTCCACACCTAAGGGACTTTGAGTACGAAGAAGGTGCGATCCAAGCAAGTGAAAGGCATTAGGAAAGAAAGAAGGCAACACTACTGCAAGAGACAACGACTGTTCTTCAAAAGTCATTTTCAAGACCTTCAAGATCATATCCAGATCTAATTTTTGAAGAATTGATTCAAAAGGAGAAGATCTTTAGATTCTGTCTGAGTGGATACCGATAGAAGTCAGGCACTTGCATGGCTACATCTAGAATCTCAGACAAGCATCAAAATCATCACAGGATAATTGATTATCTAAAATAAAGATATAATTAAATTAAATTAAAATAAATTTTTATTTTTATTTTTATTATCAGATCAATAAGATTAGATTTGAGAAGTCTCATATCTGATTAAGATCTTAGAAAAAAATTTTGAAATATTCCTCCTGATCTAATCAGATCTGAACGAATCTGATCCGAAAAATAAGTTTTTTTCTTCAACTGATATCAGAGCCAGGTCCCATAATAAATTAGATCTAATTTTAATTTATTTTTTATTTAATAATTAGATAATTTTAGATGTCATATTAGATATGATTAGATCTAAAATTAAAAAATTAAAAATTAAATAATCTAGATCTAAGATGTATGGATGCATGACTAAACTAGAAATAGAATTATTCTATGTGTAGTCTAGCATGATCATAATTTTAATTTAATTAATTATAATTTTTAAATTTATTTATTTATTATTTTTTAATATTATAAATATTATAATTAAATTTAAAAAATAGAAAATAAATTTATTTAATTTATTCATATGAGATATGATAGATGCATGTTTAGACTAGTTGTAGAATAGTTCTACAAAATTTTTTAGAATAAATTTTAATTTGATATGATCAAATTTAAATTTTATTTTTTAGATATTTTTAAAATAATTTAGATTTAAAAATATACATAATATAATACATGAGATATTTGTAAAATATATTTTTAGTTAGATTAATTTTTATATATGTAATATATGATGTAGATCTAACTAGTTTTATAAATTTTTCATATTTCTGATTAAGGCATTCTCCTTAGCCATACAATCATAAGAATGAAGTAGAATTTAAAGGCTCTCTCCTTCCATTTGATGGGATGTTCTTATAGTGTGTAGGGGTGCTGCACGTTCGACCTTAATCAGAAATCAAAACTTATTTTCTGCAAAACCTTAGATCTTGAAATCCTAGAATTTTATATATATATATTATTTATGAATCCTAAATTTAATTGAGAATTAAGATAAAAATTAAAAATTTTTAGATCTAAGACATATTTATAAAATTGGGTTCGGACTTGGGTAGCTCAATTAGGCCTAGCGGTTGATCAAACTAAATCAAAAGTTGGTTAGGTGGGATCAAGAATACTTAAATTGACCAGCCTAATAGGATTAAGTCTAGATTAAGGTTAAGTCACATGAGTGATCATTCAAGTTAAGATCTAATTAGGCTCAGTGGTTAGAGTTTGAATTATAGGCTAACCTAATTGGTTCTGGCTCAATAATTTGATGTCAAACGTAAGTTTGGTAGATACGATCGACTGATTTTTAATTAGGAGCTACTCGACTCGAATTCATTCTTATCGAGTTAATGGTATATCCCTTTCACCGATTTTACTTACCTGACCATGTTTGTCGATCCAGTTCTGATCTAAGGTGGCTAACAATCCGAGCTAACCCATACCACTAGATTAGTCATAATGATTATGGCTATATCAAGACAAGTTTAAAGAGACCTAAATCAAATCTTCCTAAGAAAAGATTAAGTCTAAGATTTTCCATCATTATAGATGTGCGGGCCCTTTTCGGAGTTGATTATTTTCGACTTGTCACAGTGGTTCGGTTGCACCGAAAAGATGCAACCATATCTATTAGGTATTGGATGCTATGGGCTAGAGGATGGATTGGACTCAATATTTTGGATACAGTAAGAGACCCAATTAGGAATCCAATCTATGCAAATGGTGGGTTTGACTTAACTAAGGAGTAGATCAATATTTCAGGCATGATAAGATTCATGAATTAGAGACTAAGTCTGGGTGCGCCATGATTAGAGAATCATTGGACAAGAGTTGTTCACTCATGGGCTAATCCATCACCAATAACTGTTAGGTAAGGTGATGAGTTAAGAGTTGTTCACTCATGGGCTAATTCATCATCAATAACTGTTAGATGAGGTGATGAGTCAATTGGTGAGACAGCACCATTCACTAAAAATCAGTAATCATGGAGATTTTTGCATCTCTACAAATGAAGTGTAGGGATCCAAAAAAATAGTGAAAGCTAATTTATTTAAAAATAAATCTCTAAATAAATTAGTCAAGTTTTAATTACAAAATCTAACTAGAAACATTGACTCTCTATAGGAAAAAGAAAAAAGTCTGCATCCAACCCACTAGCCCGTATCCTAGACACCCATAGACTGACTGGATCCAATTATAAGGATTAGCTTCGAAACTTCAAAATTATTTTGGATTTTGAGAAGTTGACTCATGTATTGGATCAGGATCCCTCCATCTTACCAGCTCATCCGTTCGCTGAACAGAGAGCATCTTTTGACAAATAGATGGATGAAGATAATAAGATCAGATACTACATGTTGGGCTCGATATCTGATGAGCTTCAATGCCAATATGAAGATATCAAGATTGCCCATCAAATGTTGGCTCACCTGTAAGAGTTGTTTGGTAAACAGAGTCGCGCAGCCAAATATCAGATCACTAAATGTCTATTTAAGGCTAAAATGCATGATGGATAGTCAGTCCAAGATCATTATCCGATGATAATCAAGGACTTGGAAGAGCTTGAGAAGCTCGGAGTGAAGTTAGACCAAGATCTGCAGAATGATATAATTCTATAATTCTTGATTGATGCGTATTGGCAGTTCATCATGAACTACCATATGCATAAATTTCAGAATACTCTGGTTGAGCTTATGAATATGCTGGTTATTGCTGAGCTCTCCATGAAAAGTTTTAAAGGCTCAGTACTTGCTATGGAATGGACTTCTTCCAAGAAAAAAATTTTTGAAAAGAAGAAGAAGTCTATGAAAAAGCAGAAGGTGGAAGATGGAAAAAAAAAAAGATAAAGCTGAAGAAAAAAGCTGCTGACAAAAAAAAGTATTTTTATTGTAATACTAACGGCCACTGAAAGCAGAACTGTCCTACATACCTGGCCATCCTGAAGAATAAGAAAGAGACAGGTCCTTCTGGAGGTATGCTTGTTATTGAATCTAATTTTATGATTTCTTTTACATCTAGTTGGGTGCTTGACTCTGATTCTATTGCTCATTTGTGCATTTTCATGCAAGATCTTGAGAATAGCAGGAGACTGAGGGATGGTGAGATGATCCTACGCATCAAAAATGGAGCAAGATTTGCTACTGTGGCCGTGAGAACCTACCCTCTTCGATTATCATCTGACTTAAATTTAGTACTTAGGGATTGTTATTATGTGCCTGCTGTAAACAGGAATTTGATTTCTGTTTCATATTTAGCATAAAAAGGCTATATAATTGGTTTTCTTAAGGACTATTATAATATTTTTTATGAAAAAAATAAAATTATAAGTAATTTTTTTATTAACGATCTCTACCAATTATATATTGATGTATCTGTCTCTAATATCGAGCAAAATATGAATGCCATAAGATCAAAATGAATCAAGGATAATCCAAACGATAGGTATCTATGATACCTAAGGCAAGGTCATATAGCAGAAGATAGGATTAACAAATTGGAGAAATTAGACTATTGAGTTCGTTGACTTCTGAGTCATATCTAATTTATGAATCATGTCTTCAGGGCAAAATGACTAAGCTCTCTTTTGTAGGACATGGAGAAAGGGCCATGGAACTACTTGTCCTAGTACATACTGATGTATGCGATCCATTTAATATGCCGACTAGAGGCAACTTTGACTACTTTATAATCTTTACTGATGATTTATCTCAGTATAGATATGTGTATCTTATAAGACACAAGTCTGAAGCCTTTGAAAAGTTTAAAAAATTCAGACATGAAGTTGAAAAGCAAACTGAAAAATCCATTATGGTTTTTCGATCAGATCGAGGAGGTGAATATCTTAGTCAGAAATTTTTGGACCATCTCAACCAAAATGGCATAGTCTCTCAATGGACTCTACCTAGAATACCTAAACTCAATGGGATTTTAGAACGGAGGAACCGGATCCTATTAGATATGGTCCGATCCATGATGAGCTTCATAGATCTTCCTGATTTTCTTTGGGAACATAGTCTATTAACTGCTATATATTTACTGAATAGAATTTTGTCTAAAATTATTCCTACCACACCGTATGAGATATGGCATGATAAGAAATCAAGTCTGAGTCATCTCAAAATTTAGGATTGTCGGACTCATGTCAAAAGACAACAAACGGACAAACTAGACTATAGGTCCTTTAAAGCTCAATTCATAGGATATCCTAAAGAGTCATTAGGATATTATTTCTATATTTTAGAAGATCATAATGTAATTATGAGTCAGCATGCCATCTTTCTTTAAAAATAGTTCATTCAAGATGGTGGCATTGGAAAGCAAATCAAGCTCGAAGAGAAAATCTCATAAGAGCAACGAACTAAGGATCCTATGAAACTAAATCAGGTTGAATCAATACAATCACTACCTCCTCCACCTCGTAGATCAAAAAGAATTTTTCGTCTCTCTGAGAGGTACTTAGGTACTATTTCAGAGAAAGTAGAAAAAATGTTCCTCGTAAGTAATGGGGTTCATGGTGATGATCCCAAAATCTATGATGAAGCAATATCGAATATCGACTCCGAGAAATGATTAGAGGCAATGAAGTCAGAAATTGACTCGATGCACTCAAACCAAGTCTAGACCTTGGTAGATCCATCTGAAGATATAGTACCTATTGGGTATAAATAGATCTACAAGAGAAAGATTAGTGCAGATGGAAATGTGGAGACATTCAAAGCTAGATTAGTGGTAAAAGGGTATAATCAGCATGAAGGAATTGACTATCAGATATCTTTTCGCTAGTAGCCATGCTAAAATTCATACGCACATTACTTACTGTTGCAGCCTATTTTGATTATGAAATATGACAAATGGACATGAAAATGGCATTCTTAAATGGATATCTTGAGGAAGATATCTATATGGAACAGCCACTAGATTTCACATCCAGTGATGTTGATCATAAAGTATGCAAGCTACAAAGATCCATATATGGACTTAAGCAAGCATCTTGGAGTTGGAATACTCATTTTAATGATGTGATCAAATTATTTAGTTTCATCAAGAAGGATGAGGAACTATGTATTTTCAAAAAGATCAGTGGAAACGCTATTGTCTTCCTCGTACCATACGTAGATGATATCCTCCTTATTGAAAATGATATTTTTATGTTAACCATAGTTAAAATATGGTTATCTAAAGAATTCTTTATGAAAGATCTAAGAGAAGCATCCTTTATTCTAGAAATTAAGGTCTATAGAGATAGACCGAATAGGATGCTAGGTCTTTCATAGAAGATGTACATAGAGAAAGTGCTAAAAAGGTTTAGCATGAAAAACTCTAAGAGGGGATTGGTACCTTTCAAACATGGCATTCATCTCTCCAAGAAAATGTGTCCCAACATACCTGAGGAGATTGAACACATGAGCAAGATCCCTTATGCTTCAGCAATAGGGAGCCTTATGTATGCTATGTTATGTACACGATCTGATATAGCCCATGCTGTGAGTGTCACGAGCAGATATCAGTCGAATTAAGATGAAGAACACTGGACTTCTGTGAAATATATTCTTAAGTACTTAAAAAGAACTAAGGATATGATGTTGGTTTTTGGTAATGGAGAACTCCAAGTCTAGGGATATACAGACTCGAATTTTATGTCCGATATAAATGATCGAAAGTTGACATCTGAAAGTCTATTTGTGTGTAATAGTGGTGCTATTAGTTGAAAGAGTTCCAAGCAAACAGTGATAGCAGATTTCATCATGAAAGTAGAGTACATCGCTGCTTCAGAAGCTACGAAGGAGGCATTCTGGTACAAAAAATTTACTACAGAGATCGAGGTGATGCCATCAAATATCATTTCTCTATACTGTGATAATAATGGCACCATAGTCCTTGCTAAGGAGTCGAGGTCTCATCAGAAATCCAAGCACATTGAGCAGCGATACCACCTCATTCGTGATTATCTTGAGAAAGGTTACGTCGAGGTCAAGAAAGTCAACTCCGTAGAAAATATGGTAGACCCACTTACAAAGTCGTTGGGCCAGCAGAAGATCGAAGCCCATCTTGAGAAGATGGGACTTAGATTTGTAGTCAATTGGCTTTAGATCAAGTGAGAGTTTGTTAGATATGTGTGCCCTAGAAGCCAGATTGGTTGACACTTGTAATACACTTCTAAGGATAAAATTATAATTTTAACTATAAATAATAAAATAGATTATTTTCTATCATAGCGTATATTTTAAAGTATCTATGATACGTCCCTTGAGTTAATGATAATGATAGTTCATATTTTCAAGAGTTCAAAATTTAAGACATAAATTTTTATTATTAACTCATAAAAAACTCCCGACCATAGGATCATCATGAGGATGGTGATTGATCTGGAAGGTTGATGTACGATCGCTTCTTTTGGATAGATGAGTCTTGAGTCTATGATGTAGAGACATCAGAGTGAGAATACATATACTCATTAGAGAACGAGAGCACTGAGCATGACCACCTCGAGCAGTCATAAGGAAGTCTACCTTCTCATCGATGACTAACTCAAAGCTACAGTGGTGTGTCTGATTTTTTGATATGAGATGCATCGATAGTTCACCTTGAAGGTGTTATAGTTTAACTACACCATAACTCGATCTCCTAATCATTCAGAATCCTGATGTGTATGTTGGCTATAGCATATTTATTGTAGGAATTGGATTGCACTAATAAGGGATCTATCTACCTCGGTAGATGAGGAGTAGCCCTATGATGATCATGAGAATCAAGTCCATAAGCCCATGGCCATAGCAGAGTGAAATAATATAAAGAGTTTCTATTAGGATTTTCACATTAGACTTGAATTGAATAATTAATTCATAGGACGAAAATTAGGATTTGATGAGATCACCTTAACCCTAATCCGATTGGAGCTTAAGATAGAAGAACTTAATCACATAGATAACTACACCGAGAGGTTCGCTTTCAGTTCTGATGCATTGCCACTATATGCTACTAGGTGTCACTGATGGATTTTGGGAGTAATTAGAATGATTTGGATGATCGATCATACTAGTTGTCTGAATCAGAAAAATTCTGATCCATCGAAAGATGTTTCGATGATGTCGACGATAGAGATCGCAACATATCCCATTACCATATGGAACTAAACTTAACTGGATCACACAAATAAAAATTTGGATTTGGATATCATAAATTAGATTAACTCAGTTCAATTGATTTGAATAAAATTCAATTAGGTTCAAGAAAATTATGCTAGCACACGATTGAGCCTAATGTTCTCCTTTAACAATCATTAAAGCTTATCACGACCGAGCCAAATGTATTTGGGCTCACTCAAGAACTCTTTACTTCATTTGACTGAAGCTTGTCCAGGTTAGAAAAGGATTATCTTAATTTATGAGATAAATTTGAGATAACACCTACCATTTTTCGTCACCTGCTAAATCTTATCTTCGAACATTGGTCAAATGTTGATCCTGGATACTTAGACATCTGCCCATATGTCATGCACCCATAGGAGAAAACCTAAGGACTTATCCCCCTACTAAAAAGCAGACAGGCAAGGGGCGCATGCCTAGGGATGCATGCATCCCATAAGGATGAAGATGGAGTCCCATACAGATGGGACTCCAGTTGCTTCAGGGAATCAAATTAGGTGGCACCAAGAAGGTTTGTTTGATCCAATCTTGGCACCACCTAAGGAGAATTTTGAGAGACTCTAATTTGATTGAATCAGATGATTTCATCCCATCAATTAGATTTAGATCTGATTGCATAAAGGGCCGTGATTGACTGGGATGATGTGGCACTGCATGGTGCAGCAGGGTTTATATAAATCCTATCTACTCCTAGAATTTAGTTCTTCTAACTTTAGCCCATGCCACATAGCCCCTCTTCCTTCTTCTCCATGTCACCCTCTGATCCTCTCTCTCCTCTCCACGCCCAAGGGACTTTGGGCACGATGAAGGTGCAATCCAAGCAAATGAAAGGCACCAGAAAAGAAAGAAGGCAGCACTACTGCCAGAGACAATGGCTGTTCTTCAAAAGCCATTTTGAAGATCTTCAAGATCAGATCCAAATCTAATTTTTGAAGAATTGATTGAGAATGAGAAGATCTTCAGATCCTATTCAAGTGAAAATTGATAGAGATCAGGCACTTGCGTGGCTACATCCAGAATCTCCGACAAGCATCAGAATCATCACAGGATAATTAGATTATCCAAAATAAAAGTATAATTAAATTAAATTAAATTTTTATTTTTATTTTTATTATCAGATCAATAAGATTAAATTTGAGAAGTCTCATATCTGATTAGAATCTTAGAGAAAAATTTTTGAAATATCTCTCTTGATCTAATCAGATCTGAACGAATCTGACCCAAAAATATATATTTTTTTCTTCACCACAGACCTACTTGCCCTCGTACATACTGATGTGTGCGGTCTATTTGATGTGCCGGCTAGAGATAACTATATCTACTTCATCATCTTTATCGATGATTTATCTCGATATGGGTATATGTACTTGATGCGACAAAAATCTGAAGCTTTTGAAAAGTTCAAAGAATTTAGACATAAAGTAGAAAAATAAACTAAAAAATTTATTAAGGTTCTTCAATCAGATTGAGGAGGTAAATATCTTAGTCGAAAATTTTTAGACTATTTTAAGTAAAATGCCATAGTCTCTTAATGGACTCTATCTAAAATATCTCAACTTAATAGAGTATCAGAATGGAGAAACCAGACCTCATTAGATATGATCCAATCTATGATCAGCTTCACAGACCTCCCTAGATCGTTATATATTTACTGAATAGAGTTTTCTCTAAAACCGTTCCTACCACACCATATGAGATATGACATAGTAAGAAACCAAGTCTGAGTCACCTTAGAATTTGGGATTGTTCGGCTCATGTCAAGAGACAATAGGCAGACAAGTTAGAGTATAGGTCCTTTAAAGCTCGGTTCATAGGATATCCAAAAAAGTTATTAGGATATTATTTCTATATTCTGAAAGACCATAATATGATTGAGTTGACATGCCATCTTCCTTGAAAAATAGTTTATTCAAGATTGTGGCATCGAAAGACAGATTAGGCTCAAGGAGAAAGTCTCCCAAGAGCAACGAGCTAAGGATCCTACGAAATCAAATTAAATTGAGCCAGTCCAATCACTACCTCCTCCACCTCATAGATCAAAACTTAGGTACTATTTTAGAGAATATAGAGAAAATATTCCTCATGGAAAATGGAGTTCATGATGATGATCCCAAAATCTATGATTAGACGATATTAGATATCGACTCTGAAAAATGGTTAAAGATAATAAAGTCAGAGATTGACTCAATACGTTCGAACCAAGTCTGGACCTTGGTAGATCTATCTGAAAGTATAGTACCTATTGGATGTAAATAGATCTACAAGAGAAAGATAGGTGCAAATGAGAATGTAGAGACATTCAAGACTAGGTTAGTGGCAAAAGAATATAGTCAGCGTGAAGGCATTGACTATCAGGATACCTTCTCATCAGTAGTCATGCTAAAATTCATCCGCACATTGCTTACTATTGCAGCCTATTTTGATTATGAAATATGGCAAATGGACGTGAAAATGATCTTTTAAATGGATATCTTGAGGAAGATATCTATATAGAACAGTCGTTAGATTTCACATCCAATGATATTGATCATAAGGTCTGCAATCTGTAAAGATCCATCTATGGACTTAAGCAAGCATCTCAGAGCTGGAACGCTCATTTCAATAATGTAATCAAATATTTAGATTCATCAAGAATGAGGAGGAACCGTATGTATTCAAAAAGATCAGTGGAAGTGCTGTTGTCTTTTTCGTACTGTACATGGATGACATCCTCCTTATTGAAAATGATATTCCCATGTTGACCACAGTTAAAATATGGTTATCAAAAGAGTTCTCTATGAAAGATCTAGGAGAGGCATCCTTTATTCTAGGAATTAAGGTCTATAGGAATAGACCGAATATGATGCTGGGTCTCTCACAAAATATGTACATAGAGAAGGTACTAAAGAGGTTTAGCATGAAAAATTCTAAGAGGGGATTGGTGCCCTTCAGACATGACGTTCATCTCTCCAAGAAGATGTATCCCAACACACCTGAGGAGATTGAACGCATAAGCAAGATCCCTTATCCTTCAACAATATGGAGCCTCATGTACGCCATACTATGTATACGATCTGATATCGTCCATGTTGTGAGTATCACGAGTAGATATTAGTCGAATCCAAATGAAAAGTACTGAACTTCTATGAAATGTATTCTTAAGTACTTGAGAAGGACTAAGGATATGTTATTGATTTTTGATAATAGAGAACTTTAGGTTCAGGATTAAACAAACTCAGATTTTATGTCTGATATAGATAATCGAAAGTCGACATCTGGTAGTCTATTGTATGTAATGGTGGTGCTGTCAGCTAGAAGAATAACAAGCAGACTGTGACAGCAGATTTCACCATGAAAGCATAGTACATCGCTGCATCAGAAGCTATAAAGAAGGTATTCTGGTATAAAAGATTTATCATAAAACTCAAAGTGATGCCATCAGATGCTGTCCCTCTATACTACGATAATAATAATACTATAGCCCTAGCTAAGGAGCCAAGGTCTTATAAAAAATCTAAGCACATCGAACGGTGATTCCACCTCATCCGTGATTACCTCGAGAAGGATTATGTCGAGATCAAGATAGTCGACTCTACGAACAATGTGGTAGATCCACTGACAAAGCCTTTAGGCCAGCGGAAGATCGAAACCCATCTTGAGAATGTGGAACTTAGATTTATAGTCAATTAGCTTTAGGTCAAGTAGAAGTTTGTTAGATGTGTGCCCTAAAAGTCAGATTGGCTAACACTTGTAATACACTTCTAAGGATAATTTTATAATTTTGATCATAAATTAATAAAAAAATTATTTTCTATCATAATGTGTATTTAAAGTGTATGTGATACATCCTTTAAGTTAATGGTAATGACAATTCATATTTTCAAAGTGTTAAAAATTTAAGATATAAATTTTAATAATTAACTCATAAACTACTCTCGATCATAGGATCATCACGAGGATGGTGATTGATCCAGAAGGTTGGAGTACGATTGCTTTCTTTGAGTAGATGAGTCTTGAGTCTACGGTGTAGAGATATCAGAACGAGAGTACAGATACTCGTTAGAAAATAAGGGCATTGAGCGTGACCACCTCGAGCATTCATAAGAAAGTCTACCTTCTCGACGATGACTGGCTCAATGTTGCAGTAGTATATCTGGTTCATTGATCTGAGGTGCATCGATAATTCATCTTGAGGGTGTTATAGTTTGACTACACCATAACTCGATCTTCTAGTCATTCGAAACTTTAAGGTGTATGTTGGCTATAGTACGTTCATTGTAGAAATTAGATTGCACCAATAAGGGATCTATCTACCTCGATAGATGAGGAGTAGCCCTATGATGATCATGAGAATCGAGTTCATAAGCCCATGGCCATGGTAGAGTGAAGATGATAGAAAGAGTTTCTATAAGGATTTCACATAGGACTCGAATCGAATGATTAATTCATATAATGGATATTGGGTTTGATGAGTTCACATTAACCCTAATCATGTCGGAGCTCAAGATAGAAGAATCCAATCACACAGGTAGCTATACCAAGAGGTTCACTTTCAGTTCTGATGGATTGCTTCCATGTAGTGCTAGGTGTCACTGATGGATTTTGGGAGTAATTAGAATGATTTTAATAATCAATCATTCTAATTATATGAATCAGAAAAATTCTGGTCCATTGAAAGGTGTTTTGATGATGTTGATGATGGAGATCATGACATGTCTCATTATCATACAGAATTAAATCTAACTAAATCATACAAACAAAGGTTTGGATCTGGATGTCATCAATTGAGCTAACCTAGTTTGATTGATTTGGATTAGATTCAATCAGGTTCAAGTTAATGGTGCTAGCACACGATTGAGCCTAACTTTCTCCTTCTGTAATCTTTCTGATTCATCGTAATTGAGTCAAATTTGATTTGACACATTCTTGTATCTTAATTAAGTTTATTTTTATCTGACTGAAATAAGTCTAGGTCAAATTAATTATGAAAATTAAATTTATTCCTAGTGCAATTGGACTAGGGTCAATAGTTGACCCAATTGAGAGAATTGAGGGTCATATGATCAAAGAATTTTAGAAAATTTTTTTAAAATTATTTTGCTCTAATTTTTGGATATGTAATATAACACGAGTTATACTTTGGGTGTACAAAATTTTATTATTTTTGGAGGTGCCTAGACTTAGTTTTGATAGAGTTTGATTTGGATCAAACTCTTGAAGGAAGAGTCCTAGATGCACATGGACTCTTTCTTATCCTTTCATGCCACCACCTTTCAGATAGATTTTTGGCATCAAAATCAAATGAGATCTAGGGTTTTTCATGGAGATCAGGTCCAAGAGTCCCAATGATTGAATTAAAAAGGTTTTTGGTCAAAAAATGACTCTTTATGGCGCTATATCTTGTATAAGAACTCTTCTCATAAAATTGCCTCAATGTAATTTATTTTTTCCACATCCAAAGGTGCCTTTCCTCTGATATCCACAATCTCTCTATCCTCTCTCTCCCTCTCTTCTACATGCCTAAAAAGTTAGGCATAAATCTGAGTTGAAGGTCCAAGGTTTTTGGCACAAGATTTAGCATCTATGCGATGGTGTTCGTGAGACGAACAGGCTGCCCTCAGAAGTTGTTTTGAAGGCTTTTCAAATCAGATCCAGATCTAATTTTTGGAGAAAAGATTCATGAGGAGAAGATGTTCAGATCCTGTTCGAGTGGATATTGGTAAAGATCAGGCGCGTGCATGGCTCCTTTCAGAACCTCAGAAATTAACAGGATCATCATAGGGTAATTAGATTACCAAATCAGGTACTTGAAATTAAATTTGATTTAATTTTATTTTTAACTTTTAATATCAGATCTTTATGATCAGATCTGAGAAATCTCAAATCCAATTAAAATTTTAGAAAAAAATTTTTAAAATATTTCTTCAGATCCAATTAGATCTGAACGATTCTATACCAGAAAAATAGGTTTTTCCTTCACTTTCAATCAGCACTTCGCTTCCATGGGATCTAAGGTTCTCGTGAATGTCGGTGGTGTATACTTCTTGAAGCCTATTAAATTGATTCTATGCTCTAATTGATTTCCAGCCTTCTATTGCTGTTGAGACTGACGCTCTTGCATTAATTACTGCATGATCTACTATTGCTGTCCTTGCTATGCCTC
Organism: Cocos nucifera; assembly: GCA_006176705.1. Taxonomy (NCBI): domain Eukaryota; kingdom Viridiplantae; phylum Streptophyta; class Magnoliopsida; order Arecales; family Arecaceae; genus Cocos; species Cocos nucifera. The sequence goes on along the minus strand of QRFJ01000021.1, from coordinate 3,547,282 downwards.
CAATATCTTCCTTATATCCTCCCTAGCAGTAGCTTGTTGTTGAACAAATATTTGCATTAATTAAAAAGTAGTAATATATTGCTCTAACTGAATTTCAGGCTCACTCGGGATCTCTGTCCCTAGAGTATTTTCAGTGGGCTCGTTAAGATGCTCTTGCTGCTGTGTAACACTGACTGGCAAGGATGGGGCATCTTCTTCTTGTCTAGAGGGCTTCTAAGCACTAAAGCCATCAGCAAATCAAGTAGGCCTCCTATTATGCCCATGATCGCTCCCTTGTGCCATAACAACCTACATAGGTTATTATTAGTATTCCTTAAGTTATTTCAGTCTTGATTAATTATAACTATGTCAGCTATGCCACATATAAATTTTTACTCAGTCGAGTGGTCTACCCATGTATTCTCTCCTTGAATTAAATTTCAAGCTTCTAAACCTAAGCTCTGATACCACTCTGTCATGCCCTGAACCCAACACCTTGGTCGAAAACATGATGGCCGTGTATTCCTTAGGATAAGAGTATTCTAAAGAATATATAAGACCTTAAAAATTTAGTACAATCTCAAAATTTATAAAACTAATCTAATTTTATTTTAACTGATAAAACTTGCATAAATATCAATTAAATTCTTTCGATTATCGATCCAATCAGAAATTAATAATACTCTATCTAATCATCTGCTTACTCACGAATCCAAACAATAACCAATCTTAATCATCTTGCAACTTTGAAAGAGAAAAAAGAGGAATAGAGAGAGGATGAGCCTTACAGCCTAGTAAAAATCTTCATACAACACACCAATATAATTTATAATTTAAAAATAATAACAAGCATAAAGCATTAGTACAAACATGCATCGAGCATATGGTCAAAAAATAGATCATCACATGCCATCAAGAAAAATCTTTTATTCAACAATAATCTTTCTGGACTTAATATTTATTTTTTTTTCATAATTCTAATTTATTAACCCTTTAACCTTCGACTTTGGATGAATCAAGATCATGCAACGATCTTTTATTGAGATCAAATTTTTATGATATTTCTCGGATCAAATTTTTCTGATCTTTCTCGAATCATATTTCTCATGATCTTTCTTCGATCATATTTCTCGTAATCTTTCTTGGATCAAATGTTCATGATCTTTTTTAAATCATATTTTTATGCATAAGCCCATGGAGGCTATTCCACATGATGAGGCTAGACCAAATCATATCATTTCTATCTGATTATTATATATTGGTGTAGAATTTAGTTGACGCCAGATTGAGCTGGAGTGGAGGAGGACGAGGTCACCGTCGGTGACCTGCAAAATAAAGTTTCGTCTGGAGTCGATGGTGGTGGCTCCGGTAGGATCCTCCGACGATCAAATCAGCTCTTCTGACCAATAGAAATAGAGTACTCAGAAGAAAGTTCGGTAAAATTTTTAGAGGAAGAGAGGAGAGCTTCGAGAAAATATATCTGGAGGATCCATTTTTATAGGCAGAGCTTGCAGAAGATTGATGGTGACAGTTGCAGCTGCCTGATAGTGGACCGCTCGAGGTTTGGCAGAGTCAGTCATGGAGGAAGGCACCGTCTGTAGCACCGCCTATAATAGATTGATGGTGACAGCCATCGTCGCTTGGTAGCGGATTGCTGTCCTCTACAGTGGACTGATAGTGATGACCACAACCGTTCGATACTGAGCCGCTTGGGGCCGCATGGAAGGTTGAAGAGCTTTGACGTATATTCATTTTGGAGGAGTTCGAACTTTCAAAGAAAATACGGATAGAGAGGATCATCCGGGAGGAATGCTAGTTGAAGGAGCCCGAAAGAAGTTCGGCTCTCATAGGAGTCCGACTGAAGGAAGGATCTAGAAGGAGTTTAGCTCCCATAGGCATCCAACTGAAGGAGAAGCTCAGAAAAAGTTCATCTTCTGTAGAAGTCCAACTGGAGGAGAAGCCCGAAAGAAGTTCAGCTCCTGTAGGGATTCGACTAAAGAAGGAATCCGAAAGAAGTCCGGCTCCTGCAGAAGTCTGATAGAAGGAGGAATCTGAAAGAAGTTCGATTCCCATAGGCGTCCGACAGAAGGAGGGATCCGAAGGAGGTTTGGCTTTCATAAAAGTCTAACTAGAGGAGGGATTCGAAGAAAGTTCAGCTCCCATAGAAATCCAACTGAAAGAAAATTCTGGAAGAAGCTTGACTCCCATAGAAGTCCGACCGAAGATGTCTAGAAGGAGTCCGGCTCCTAGAGAAGTCCGATCGAAGGAGAAGTCTGGGAGGAGTCCAGATCCTAGAGAAGTCCGATCGAAGGAGAAATTTAGGAGGAGTCCGGCTCCTGAAGAAATTCAGCTGCAGGAGCGATTCGAAAGAAGGTTGGCTCCCAGAGGAATCCGGCTGCAGGAGCAATCCGGAAGAAGTTCGGCTCCTAAAGGAGTCCGACTGTAGGAGCGATCCGGAAGGAGTCCGACTCCTGGAGGAATCCGCTGCAGGATCGATTCGGAAGGAAGTTGGCTCCTGGAGGAGTCCGACTAATGTGGAGCGATCCAGAAAGAGGTCGGCTCCTGAAGGTCGACCGCTGGAGGAGTTTGATTGGATTCAGCCGCTGGAGGAGTTCGACCGACCGAAGGAGTTCGGCTGCTAGAAAGAGAATTTTTGGTCGAAGCTCTTCCGTGATCATCAATTGCATTAGGCTAGGCACTAGACCGAACTTCGACGGAAGCGGGGTTTAGCCCCAACATTACATATTAATTCCATCATATCAGTTTAAGCTTATAATATGAACAAGATAAATGTAACAAATCCATATAATCATAACATCAATCATTATTACTCACATATAGTCATCATAGAATATACTAATGTTGAAAATCGTACAAAAAATAATACTGTCTCAAGCATAACAAATCTAACAATTTGAATAAAATAATATAAAATCAATAATATAAATCTAACGATAAAAATAACATATTTAATGATGATTTTGTACAGAAATTTTTACGTTTATTTATGATAAATAAAATCCTCAAGACTATGATCTGACGGTCAAAACTCTACTCAATGTCCTCTTATCCAATGATTTACCCTTCTATATATTCAAATTGATATCTTAAAATAAATAATTAAATTAATTTAAATTTTTAAATTTTTTATTGAGGGTGTACTAGGGCCCACACTCGATCCTTAGAATTCTCTCTTTTTCTTTTCTTCTTCTTTTTCTTTTTTATATAATTCATCTAAAAAATAATAATTAAATGATTAATTAATTAATTTAACTAAATAATTAGAAAGGAAGAGGAACCCTTCCCTCTCTTCTTCTCTTTTTTTTATAATATTTCTCATAATTTATATAATTAAACTAACTAATTAATAATTAATTTAATTATTAAATAGGAGAGAGAGAGATTTCTTTCTCTCTTCTCTTTTCCTAAATAGGGGATGCAAACCTCCCCCCTGTTCTCCCCGTTCACCCACCCGTGGTCGCAGGTGACTGGGTCGGCCACCCATGATAGCTCTCAGCGATGGCGATCCATGGCCTTGGCGATAGCCCGAGCGATGGCTGGCAATGTATGAGAAAAGAAAGGGAATAGCAGGGTCTTCCTCATTTTCAAATCAAGCCGGCTACTTGCTGGCTTCAATCGAACATCGGTGATGAGGCAAACGTCGAAATAAAGGAAGAGGAAGAGAGAAAAAGGCTTATCTTGTTTCGACGACCTAGCAATCCCCATTTTTCTGATGGCAACCCGTGGAAAACTCTTCCAAAATTTGGACGATCTCTCGACAAATTTGTGTGAAGATGTAGGCAAAGAAAAAAGGGCTTCTTATAGGAAGGTCTCCTAAACTAAATCGGACTCTCCAGCCCCGATTTCATCATAAGAGAGGGAGGAAGATTCTGATTAGAAGTCTTCTTCCTTCCCTCGCTTACATGCGTGACGGATGATTTGGGCCTTTTTTTTTATCCAAGCCGGGTCCAAAGTCCAAAGGTTGGGCTGGGTTAGTACAGTGGATTTGTGTCAATTTGAGACACGCTTTACGGGAGCGTCGTTGACAAAGTCAAAAGCGTCGAGGTTTTCTTTTGCTAATGGGCACTTCCGTGGCATCCATACATAACTTGGTTCATCCTCCTTGTGTCGTACAATGATAGGTGCGCCCCCCTAATGCATAAGATGAAACTTTATATATTGCATTCTTTATGTGTAAAAATTTGTGATCCGACGTTCCTTTATCAACTCGAAACATGCGAAACAACGAGCAAGGATGCATCTAAAGCCTTCATCAAAAGAATTAATACGCAATAGGATACTTATATGTCATCATACAAAAACCTTTTACGTGATGAATTAGCTTTATTACCATGCCTTTCTTTCTAACCTTACATGAATTAATAGCTAGCCTAAGATCCCCACGTTGAGTTATAAGTGCATTTATTAATTTGCTGATCAAGTCAGACTGGTCCGCAATTCGATAATTTTATTTACATGCAATACAGGAATTTTGATTTACAGTAGGTTTTGAGCATATGAGGGGTAGGAGGAGTAGGAAAGTGAAAAATGAACTACCATGATGATGTCGTATCACCCCTATTTTGCATGTGCGACTTGTAACAAAATATCAAATTAGTTCTTCCATCTTATTGCTCTTTTTAAGGCATTGCTAGCCCTAAAAGTGGTGATACCATTTAACGATTCACCGTGTTCTGACCTAGTACACGATAAAGTTCACCAAACGCCGCTGCTGAGGAATTCGTAACAAGATAATGCAGAATATCTTAATTTATATGTCGGGTGATTGGATTTTGCCATGCTAGTCCAATGTATATGAAAACCAATGGCTCATGTCATCATTTTCCACAAAAAAAAGAAGGAAGGATATCCTAATTTAATGTACGGGTACAGCGGATTGAATTTTGCAACGTCATCTCGAGTTTCTTTTCTTGTTTAATCATACGGTATTTCTTTTGCATGCTCTAAATTATGATTCTATAAAGCCATCTGAAAAGGACTCGGTCCGGAGCCGTTAACAGACAACGTCCTGCCTTGGACAGAAGTGGTCGAGCATTGAATTCATACTTGATAATGACGGAGCAGTGGCCGGGACGCCATCCCTCATGATCTCTATCCTAATTTCTACAACAAATAAGTAAGTTGCAGGCCGCTGGAAACCGGTGTATTATTCAACCGAATCTCCCGCTCCGCTCAGCCACAAGGGGACTTGAAGGACCGTCTCGGATGCGGGTCCTCATCCGAGATAAAGGTACGGTGGAGGTGGACTGCTGCAAGCAAAATATATTAAGTATATTTCTTCTTCAGAATCTTGAATCTTGTTGGTGGTATTTGTCCATTGGCACCAGCATTAAAACCTTGAAAAGTACAAAATTTACAGGTAGCTAGCAACCGGAAAACAAAGTTCATCGGCCTACTCAAATTCCATTTGGAGGTGGTTGACCACTGGAATTCGAGAATGACTGACCATAAAAATATTGCCATGGATTGACCGGAGATGAAGCCAAATGTTGGTTAGAGAGTACCGCCAAGGCTTGGGACAGTTTCATAACAGTAATATCTTTGGCGCATTTGGATGGAAAGAAATTTGGATCGAGGAAGCAAGCCTAGGTACTTGATGCAAAATCAAGGGAGGAATCCGTGCCCTTCTAAACACGCACTCGATCGATGGCCTATGATTTATTCTATAACTCCACGCAAAGATTGAATGAATTGCAACTCCTTGTAATCCGAAAGCTGTTTCCTGTTTTGCCACATTCCTTTAGAAGATGATCCTCGTGTCTCCCTCATTTGCTCGATGGAATCGGTTGGAGCCTTGCCGGTCCTTTTATTTTTTTCCGAAAAAAAATGTCTCAACGCCACTCAGACTCAGGTGGTACAGTTGCTCGCGCGCAATTAATCCTGTTCCTCAGACGTATTCGCGCGTTCCATTTAAACATTGTGGGAAATGATTGAGTCATTTTATGTCTCCATGTACGGAGAGTGGAGTGATAAGCGGATCCTCTGATGCCTGGATGGTATTGGGATGATATACTCATGCATTTCACTTGAATGTTATGGAAAATGGTTGAATCATCCTATATCACTGTTGGGGATAAACTTCGCTTCCGTCGAAGTCCAGATACCTCCCAAACTTTTCCTTCGGTTGAGCTTTCTCAGGATCCGAATTCCTCCCAGATTTCTCCTTCAGCAGGGCTTTCTCAGGATCCAGACTCCTTCTAGACTTCTCCTTCAGTCGGATCCGGACTCCTCTCAGACTTTTCGTTCGGTCAGGATCCGAATTTCTTCCAGACTTCTCCTTCGGCAGAATTTTTCCGAGATCCAGACTCCTTCTAGGCTTCTTCTTCAGTCAGACTTTCTCAGGATCCGAACTCCTCTCAAACTTCTCGTTCGGTCGGACTTCTCTAAGAGCCGGACTCCTCCCAGATATCTCCTTCGACTGAACTTTTTCAGGAGCCAAACTTCTTTCAGACTTCTCCTTCAATCGGATTCCTTCAGGAGCCGAACTCCTTCCAGAATTCTCCTACAGTCGGATTTCTATAGGAGCCGAACTTCTTCCGGACTTCTCCTTCAGTCGAATTTCTACAGCAGCCCAACTCAATCCAAATCTCTCCTTCAATCGAATTCCTACAGGAGCCAAACTCCTTCCAGAATTCTCCTTCGGTCGAACTCCTTCTGAATCTCTCCTTCAATCGAATTTTTACAGGAGCTGAACTCCTTCCGAACTTCTCCTTCAGCCGAACTCCTCCAAGAGCTGAACTCCTTCCGAACTTCTTCTTCAATCGAATTCCTCCAGGAGTTTAACTCCTTCCAGACTCCTTCAGTCAGATTTCTACAGGAGCCGAACTCCTTCCAGAATTCTCCTTCAGTCGGACTTCTATAGGAGTCAAACTTCTTCCAGACTTCTCCTTCAGTCAGATTCCTTCAGAAGCCGAACTTCTTCCAAAATTCTCCTTCAGTCGGATTTCTATAGGAGTCGAACTCCTTTCAGACTTTTTCTTCAGTCGGATTTCTATAGAAGCCGAACTCCTTCCGAATCTCTCCTTCAGTCGAACTCCTATAGGAGCCGAACTCCTTCCAAACTTCTCCTTCAGTCAGATTTCTTCGGAAGCCGAACTTCTTCTTGAATTCTTCTTCAGTCGGATTCCTACAGGAGGCGAACTCCTTCCAAAATTCTCCTTTGGTCGAACTCCTTCAAGAGCTGAACTCCTTCCGGATCTCTTCTTCAGTTGGATTTCAATAAGAGCCAAATATCTTTCAGACTTTTCCTTCAACTGAACTCATCCAAGAGCCAAACTTTTTTCGGATCTCTTCTTCAACTAGCATTCCTTTCGGATGATCCTCTTTAGCCATATTTCCTTTAGGAGTCCTAACACCTTTGAAATTGATATATGTCAGAGTTCTTCACCAATCAACGTCTGCTTCCTCCGAACTACGGTCATTAAATCTCGACGAACGATCGCCATCAGTCTGCTACAGACGACGCTACAAGCGGCATCTCCCTTCATGACAGACTCCACCAGACCTCGAGCGGCTCGCTACTGGATGGTATGGCTGTCACTATCAACCTGACGATACCTTCCTCTCCATACCGAACCTTATCAGGCCTCGAGTAGCCCGCTGCCAGATGGCTGCAGCTGTCACCATCAATCAAGCTCCATCTATAAAAAAAAATCCTTCAGATACATTTTCTCTGAGCTCTCTTCTCCTTCCCAACACTCTGCCAAACTCTTGCCTGAGTACTCCATTTTTGTTGGTCAGAAGAGCTGACTTGATCGTCGGAGGATCCTACCGAAGCCATCACCACCAACTCCGAACGAGACTTTATTTTGTAGGTCTCCGACAGCGATCTTATCCTCCTCCGCTCCAGCTCATCCCAGCGTCAACCAGATTCTGCACCAAAAAAATTGGCGCTAAAGGAAGGGCTTCTATCTCTGAGGTACCCTTGTTCTTAAAGGAGTACTCAGTCGATCCTGTCGATCTTCTTCTCCAAGGTTCATCTCCACCCTCTTCCTCAATCTCAAGAAATGCCTCAAAAAAAGGCGACTATTCAGAGATCTACCACTTCTGCCATCAGATCTGAGCCGAATCCATCCATTCCTGCTCCATCATCGGCACCTCAATCTCCACCACCACCGACGGTCATGGTAGATCCGAAGCGGTTTAACCTACTGATGCAGCGGGTTCAGGGCCTCATCAAGATGGTGCAGGCCATGCGATAGCCTCCGACGGTGACTTCACCAGAAAACCCATCATCAAGATGTCGAAAATCGATCCTGAGGAAGAGCACTTGGGCTAGCATATTCGTCGCCCCTAGAAAGAAAAAATAGAGAGCAAAGGATCCATATTCGGATCATGATTCTCCTTTGAAGGAGACCCTCCCCATCTGTAGTTGGAAGCCATCTAAGATCTACGATCGAGATGACGTCCTCGATCATAAACTGTGAGAGATGAATCGATGGATTGAGAAACTCCATCATGTCATCCCAGCTCGCTGTGACGATGTCTGCACCGATCCTCCTTTTTCTCTCCAAATTATGCAAGAGCCAATTTCGTCGAACTTCAAGCTTCCTCAATTTAAAAGCTATGATGGAACCTCTGATCCGGTTGATCATCTGGAGAACTTTCGAATCATGATGCTACTCCATGGCACACCAGACGCCATATTATGCCGAACTTTTCTATCTACCTTAAAGGAAGCAGCAAGAAACTGATACTCGATGTTGAAGCCAGGTACGATCTTCTCTTTGATCAGATGAGCCATCAGTTCGTGGCTCATTTTGTCAGTAGCCGACGTTCGTGCTGAGGTTCGAATTTTTTGATGAATGTCAAGTAGAAGAAGAAAAAATCCATCCGGACTTATGTCATCCGATTTAATACTATAGCATTGAAGGTCCGAGATCTGGACCAGTCTGTTGTAATGGCCGCACTCAAGGATGGCCTTCAGAAAAATGATTTGCTATTTTTTCTGGAGAAGAAGTACCTCATGGACTTTGCCGATCTGCTAGCCCGAGCCAAGAGATACGCCCATGCGGAAGAAGCCTTCAAGTTGAAGGATAAAGAAGCCATAGGAGAGTAACAGGCGGACGAGTCTAGTAAACCCGCAGCTGATGGAAGGTCGAATGAAGTTCAACCGCGCTCATGGACTCCTCCCGAGTGTAAATGAGTCCAAACTCCTTCTCGAGCTCGTCATCAAAGAAGCTCCGACAGAAGGGTGCGAAGAAGTTCTTCCTTCGGAAGGTTCCACAACTACGCCCCCTTAACGCTCCTAAAACTAAAGTTCTGATATAAATTAAGAATCAGCTATCAAGATCAGAAGAATTACGATCTCTCCCAAACAAGTACAATCGAAGTAAGAACTGCCTCTACCATCGTGACCATGGCCATGTGATGCATGCTAATCTATAGCTATGGCAAGTGCACCAATCGATCAAGTAATAAAGTGAATGAGTAGAGTATCATCCCTAGAAGATTGAAAAATAAGTACTGAAAAACTCTTTCCTATGCTTTATTTAGAAGACTGATTTATGAGAATAAGAAATTAAAGTACTAAATAAAAAATAATTAAAAATTTTAAAAAAATAGAGAGAGTGTAATTATTAGGATTTTAAACTTAAGAGCAATGTATTACTAAGGCAATCGGTTCATCAACTCAGTCAATACAATATTCAGGTTATTAGATTAATTTTATTTCATATAATGGTGGAGTCTCCTAATTTATTCACTATCCTTTGGTCTAAGCATAGCAAAACTATCAATATTTATTAATTACTCTTTAGTCCAGATGTAATTTAAATAAATATTAATGCATTAAGTTTTGTGAAACCCTCTAATTAAAATACGTTGCGTCCAAAGTGCACTAAAATTCCTACATGCATATGAATTCTAATTTGATTCATAATATAAGGTATATAATCAAGAAGCAATAACATAGATGTACTTAGTCCGTAACATCTATGTTCATCAGATCAATTAGAAGATGGTCAGTAATTTAAAAGCATTAAGATTAGATTTATATACTCCTCATGAATAAAATTTAAGATTAAAAATAAATCATACTGAATATTGCATCAAAAGAGTAGCTACACTTTAGCCTTAGTAAAAGAAAATTTAGTCCATGATAACAAGTTCAAAAATAGTAAATAAAATAAAAAGCATAAAGAAATTAGACTGTTTGATTGTTGAAATTCATTGTCCGTTGCTCTTAGTGTGGAAAATTTGGTGAAGAAGAACAAGCTCCTTGATCACTATTCTGATTATTGAAAGAAGAAAAATTAAAAATCTTTTTCTTTCTCTCAAAAATCTCTCTTCTCTTTCTATCTCTCTCCTCTCTTTTTCTTCTTTTTCTTTTTCTTTTTCTTTACTGTCTCTCCTCTCTCTCTCTTTTTTCTCACTCTCTCCTTCTACGGCAACAATAGGTCCTCTATTTTTATAGGCTAAGAAATCAATTTTTCCCCACAATCCTTTAGAAATTAGGTTTAAAACTCTTAAAACAACTCAAATTAGGATTTTAGATGATTTTGACCATTGGATGTTGATCAAATGGTCCAAAAATTACTTAAAAACCCTTTAAAATATTTCAGATCAAGTCAGAATTCATGCCAACCGTCGGATCAATCGTTGGATTGAATCTGGGCCGTCAGATCGTGCACAAAGAAGGCTTCTGATCTTTAGTTTAACGTCGGGATGAATCTCAGTGGTTGGATCTCGATCGAGAGCTACGGATGCCGTTCGTCAACGCATGCATTTCGACCGTCCGATCAAATTTCAGTGAAAGATGCCCGTCGGATCAAACAAAATTCCTAAATTGCCCTTTGCAGACCATGCGCGAGTATGGTGTTGCGTGGACCACCATATTCTTCAGCCAATCGGAGTGCACTTCTTCATGTGAAATTTCTAAAATACCCTCCAATCGGTCCATCATGCATCATGAAAAATGCTGACATCAGCTTGCCGTCAGCACTATGTTAGTGGGTCGGTCTGTTGGTGCGGTCGAACCGGGCGGTCTGCTGAGCCGATTTTTCTGAATCGATTTGAATTGGATCAATTTTTTTAAAAAATTTAATTTTGAGCTCGTTTGAAGTCTGTTTTGCCTGAAATTTATTTCATCTGAACCAAAAAAATAAGATCTTTATATTGGTAGCCTTCTTTCCTACATAAGATTAATAAAAATATTAATTTTTAAAGAAATAAATTAATTTATTTTATAATTTAATACTTTTATTAGTATATTTTTATCACTTATCACACCCTCCAACTTAGTCATTGCTAGTCCCTTAGCAATATTTTATTTAATACCATGTTTCAATAAGATTATCCATCATAAAGATAAAATCTAGGACTAAAGATTAAAAAGTTTAGAAAATACTACTAATTAAGCATTGAGCTTCAGAAGCAAATTTTTCAGTCAATACAATTAAAAACTTCCTTAGAGTACATCAAAGATCTATAGCACTTGTGTTCATGATGACTAACTTTAGCATTTCAGTATTAAATTAAAAGAACAAAAGTATCCTCTCTTATCACCTATTTTGGTTAATTTTTTATACATTCTCAATTTTATACTCATGAATTAAGGTAGCTTTCACACTGCCTTCTTTTTTTTTTTTTTGCTGTGCTGAGCATCCTGGCCTTTCCTTCACCATTTTACGTGAATTTTCATACTTGACCTAGGTGCAGAGACCCAGTTACTAGGCTTTGGGCAATCCATATATACTCTGTCTTTTGCACTTTATTTTTAGGTAGGTAGCTCTTTCCTTAAATTCAAGTTTCTTTGATTAGAATATATATTAATTATCAATTTTCAGTGATAATTGAATCCTCAGTTGGCCTTATAATCAATATCTATTTTGCCTTGTTAGTGTGCATGTACAATTAGAAGTGCTAATAGTCTTTTAATGACCTAAGTAGGCTGCTAAAAGTTGACCAACTAATCTACTTCTTTAATTCGTTACATTCATTAACAAATAATTCTATTTTTTATCACTTATCCAATCTATCTTACTCAAGATTTTCTTCTTAACACATGATTTTTTTTTTTACCTTATTCTACATTGTCTTGAAGGAGAAAGAAAAATAAATAGTGCAATAAAGGATAGGAAGAAATACACCTGATTTGGTTCAGTCTGGTTCTTTGAAGCTTTGAAATTTTGCTTGAGCTCTCATTGATTTTTCTCTGTAAAATTAAAAATACACACCAAAGCAGTAAAAGGGCAACAACAAATTACTGAAAAATAAAAGAAAAAAAAATTGATCAAAACTAAAAAGAAAAGAAACAACCTATCTAATAGTTCTGATTTATAGTCTTTAGCTTGACTTTCTTTGAATTCTAAAGTGGATCTTGTAATTGAAATACTTTCTTCTCCTTTTTAAAATTTTTATTAATATAATTTTTCAGCCTGTGATCGTTTACCTTGAAGGTACCTTTTGATTCATCAAAGATCTCTACTGCTCCATATGGAAATACCTTAGTAATTGTATAGGGATCTGTCCATCTTGATTTTAGCTTTCCTAATTGAAGAACCTTATATGCTGTTCTAGTTAGACCGAAATGTCCTCCTGCCTCTCGATCATGACAATGATGCAGAATTTTTTCATTTCTTCCTCTGGAATGCATCTTCTAATGACCTAGTTTGAACAACACTTATACAAAAAAGGTTCATCCCAGAAATAATGTTTAACAGTAAATAAGAACTTCTTCTTTTATTGAAAAGAAAGACCAAGTGGAAAAAGCTTACCAACCAAGTAGTTAATAATATCAGCATACCATGAAAACGTTCTACCTGATATAGCATAGAGGCATTCATCTGAAAATTCCTTCTTGATAGGGCAAATATCTAATTCCTTCTCTGTGATATTTTTCAGTCTGGAAAGGTGGTCAGCAACTGAATTCTCTGTACTCTTCTTGTCCTTGATCTCCAAATCATACTCTTATAGCAAAAGAATCCATCTGATCAGTCTGGATTTTGCATCTTTCTTAGTAAGGAGATACTTTAGAGCTGCATGGTCGGTGTATATAATAACTTTAGATAAAATAAGATAAGAATGAAATTTGTCTAATGCAAATACTACTACTAGAAGCTCCTTTTCAGTGATTGCATATTTTTGTTGAGCTTCAGTCAAAGTACGGCTAGTATAGTATATAGTTTGAAAAATCTTATCCTTTCTTTGACCAAGTACTACTCCTATGACTGTGTCACTAGCATCACACATCAACTTAAAAGGTGGGGACCAATCTGGTGCTACCGTAATAGGTGTCATGACCAGCTTCTCTTTAAGGATGTTAAATGCCTGCAAACACTCATCAAAAAAATAAAAAGAGATATCTTTGTATAATAATTTAGATAAAGATTTAGAAATTAGAGAGAAGTCCTTTATAAATCGATGGTAAAATCCAGCATGCCTCAAAAAGCTCCTAATAGCCTTAACTGAGGTCGGTATAGGTAACTTTTCGATCACCTCAAGCTTAGCTCTATCAACCTCAATACCTTTATATGAAATCTTGTGGCCTAACACTATGCCTTCTTATACCATCAGATGATACTTTTTCTAATTTAAGACAAGATTAGTATCCTCACATCTTTGTAAAATAAGAGATAAGTTATGCAAGCATTTATCAAATGTGGATCCAAAGATAGAAAAATCATCCATAAATATTTCAAGAGAATTTTCAATCATATCATAAAAAATAGCCATCATGCATCATTGAAAAGTAGCTGGTGCATTACATAAACCAAACGACATTCTTCTAAAAGCAAATGTACCATAAGGACATGTAAAAGTAGTTTTCTCTTGATCATCAGGTGCTATGGCAATTTGATTATAACCAGAATATCCATCTAGAAAGCAGTAAAAATCATGTCCAGCTAATCTTTCTAACAGCTGATCAATGAATGGAAGAGGATAATGATCTTTTCTAGTTGCATTATTTAATTTTCTATAATCCATACACACTCTCCATCTAGTAACAGTTCTAGTAGGGATTAATTCATTATTATCATTTTGAACTACAGTAATCCCATCTTTCTTAGGAACTACTTGAATAGGACTCACCCATGAACTATCGGAGATAGGATAAATAATACATGCATCGAGTAGCTTGATTACCTCCTTTTTGACCACTTCTTGCATCTTGGGGTTGAGTCTTCTTTGGGGTTGGACCGTAGGCTCATAGTTATCCTCCATGAGAATTTTGTGCATACAAATTGAGGGACTAATTTCTTTAATGTCTGCTATTGTCCATCCAAATGTTTTTTGTGTTTCTTTAGTACTCTTAATAATTTTTCTTTCATTAAATCTATCAAGAAAGAAGAAATAATAACAGGTAAGTGCGATGAACCTTCCAAGAAAATATATTTTAAATGAGAAGGGAGAGGTTTAAGTTCAAGAGTAGGTGGCTCTTCAATTGATGTCTTTGGAAAAGGAGTGGATGATCTTTCTAATTCTCCAAATCATGGTCTGTATGTGCATGGAATATATGGTCTAGCCCTTAACAATTTTATGCATTCTGTTTGTCTTTCATCTTCAGTTGAACCCTCTTGTGATTGGACAATGCAAGCTTCAATAGGATCCTCAAACCTGTTTTCTAAAAAATACTCATGCACTAAATTGTCAATATCATCTATACGAAAATAAATTTGATTATCATTGAAATGTTTAATAACTTTAAAAATATTAAAAGTAACTTATTCGTCTTGGACTCTAAGAGTTAATTTTTTCTGTTGAACATCTATTAAAGCTCCTCCAGTAGCTAAAAAGGGTCTCCCTAAAATAAGGGGTACATCATAATCTTCTTTTATATCAAGAACAATAAAATCAACAAGAAAAATAAACTTGTTTATCTTTACCAAGACATCCTCCACTATACCTCTCAGATATTTGATGGATCTATCGGCTAATTGAAAAGTAATAGTGGTAGGCTTCGATTCTCCTAGACCTAGCTTCCTGAAAATAAAAAAAGGCATGAGATTAATACTTGCTCCTAAATCACATAAAACTTTATCAAAACTACAATCACCAATAATGCAAGGGGATAGTAAAACTCCTTAAATCTTTTAGCTTCTGTGGTAATTTATTTTGAAGTATTGCTGAGCATTCTTCATTCAAATTTATTCTCTCATGCTCCTTCAGCTTTTTCTTATTTGTTAGGATTTCTTTGAGAAACTTGGCATACCTGGGCATTTGAGTAATAGCATCTACAAAAGGAATATTAATATGTAAATTCTTTAAAATTTTGAAAAAAATTAGAAAATTCTTTATCTGGATGCTGTATTTGTCTCTCTAGAAATGGTAGTGGCGGCACGTAGGGCTTCACATTTGGATCGATAAATCGTATACCTGGAGACCATCCATCTGCTGGTTGTTTTGGTGACTGACGAATTTTAGTTGATGGTTCCTTATTTGTAGTTGGCTCTTCAGTCTCTTTCTTCTGATGTGGCTCCTCCAGCTTTGTACCACTTCTTAGGGTGATAGCATTGACTTGCTCCCTTGGATTGGTCTCCGTGTTGCTGGGCAAGGATCCCTGAGGTCTCTCGGAGATTATCTTAGCCATTTGACCTATTTGCATCTCCAAGTTTCGAATTGCTGCTGCTTGGTCCTGCCTAAGTTTGGCTTCCAAATTTTTTATAGTTGCTTCTTGGTTTTGCATAAATTTGACCATCAGCTCTTCCATGTTGGACTTCTTTTCAGGTACTTGGAACCCCGAGGGTGGCTGTTGTGCTGCATTTTGATTGCTCCATGAGAAATTTGGGTGCTGCCTCCACCCTTGATTGTATGTGTTGGAGTAGGAATTATTTTATTGCGGCCTAAAAAATTACCAACATAATTAGCTGTATCAGTTGCTTTAGCAAAAGGATTACCTGTCTGGCAATTGCTCGTATCATGTCCTCCTCCACATAGGTCATAGGTGATGCTCTGAACATGCATAGCTGTTCCCTTCAAGTTGTTGACTTCGGCTCTAAGGGCTGCAATTTCAGCTAGTAAGGTTGGCACGCAATCTACTCCCTGCACAGCTGCTAGTCTTTTTGGCATCATGCATTCTGTCTGCCACTGATAGCTATTTGATGCCATCTCATCGATCAGATCGAAGGCTTCTTCCTTCATTTTTTGATTAATGGTTCCTCCTACTGCTGCATCAATCATAGAATGATTAGTAGGAGATAAACCATTATAGAAAGTTTGTACCTGAAGCCATACGGATAGTTGATGATGTGGACATCTCCTCAGCAGTTTCTTGAAATGCTCCCAAGCCTCATATAGTGTCTCCATGTCCATCTGCATAAAAGAAGTGATATCATTGCGCATCTTGGCAGTCTTGGAAGGTGGAAAGTACTTGGCTAAGAATTTTTGGGCTAGGACATCCCAAGTTGTGATAGAACCTGCAGGAAGAGAATGAAGCCAACTCTTAGCTTTGTCCCATAAAGAGAAAGGAAATAACCTTAATCTAATAGCATCATCCGACACCCCATTAATTTTAAAAGTATCACAAAGTTCAAGAAAGTTAGAAATATGGGCATTCGGATCATCATGCATGTGTCCACTGAATTGGATAGTTGATTGAATCATCTGGATCATCACCGATTTTATTTCAAAGTTGTTTGCTCGCAAAGGTGATCTTCTGATGCTCGAAGCTTCATCGGATATAGATGGTGTGATGTAATCATTTAATGGATGATGTACTGGTCGAATAGCTTCATGCTGTCCTTCGGTCGCCATATCCAATCCTAGATTGATGTCGTTAGGATCTTCAGCTGCCATGTTTCTTTCTTGTTGTAGTCTTCTAATGGTCCTTTCAATTTCTGGATCTAAAGATAGTAAGTTACTATGTCCAGTACGTGTCATGCACTGAACAAATTTTTTTTAAAAAAAAATAATAATAAAAATTAAAAATAAAATTCTAAAGTAAAGCTAGGATCAAAATTTTAATATTATTTTAGACACAATCCCCGACAACGGTGCCAAAAACTTGATGCGTGCTAATCTATAGCTATGGCAAGTGCACCAGTCGATCAAGTAATAAAGTAAATGAGTAGAGTATCATCCCTAGAGGATTGAAAAATAAGTACTGAAAAGCTCTTTCCTATGCTTTATTTAGAAGATCGATTTATGAGAATAAGAAATTAAAGAATAAAATAAAAAAATAATTAAAAATTTTAAGAAAATAGAGAGAGTGTAATTATTAGGGTTTTAAACTTAAGAGCAATGGATTACTAAGGCAATCGGTTCACCAACTCAGTCAATACAATATTCAGGTTATTAGATTAATTTTATTTCATGTGATGGTGGAGTCTCCTAATTTATTCACTACCCTTTGGTCCAGGCATAGCAAAACTATCAATATTTATTAATTATCCTTTGGTCCAGGTGTAATTTAAATAAATATTAATGCATTAAGTTTTGTGAAATCCTCTAATTAAAATACGCTGCATCCAAAGTGCACTAAAATTCCTTTGCATGCATATGAATTCTAATTTGATTCATAATACAAGGTATATAATCAAGAAGCAATAACATAGATATACTTGGACCGTAACATCTATGCTCATCAGATTAATTAGAAGATGATCAGTAATCTAAAAACATTAAGATCAGATTTATATACTCCTCATGAATAAAATTTAAGATTAAAAATAAATCATACTGAATATTACATCAAAAGAGTGGCTACACCTTAGCCTTAGTAAAAAAAAATTTAGTTCATGATAACAAGTTCAAAAACAGCAAATAAAATAAAATGCATAAAAAAATTAGACTGTTTGATTGCTGAAATTGATTGTCCGTTGCTCTTGATATGGAGAACTTGGTGAAGAGCTCTTGGTGTGGAGAACTTGGTGAAGAAGAAGAAGCTCCTTGATCACTATTCTGATTATCGGAAGGAGAAAAATTAAAAATCTTTTTTTTTCTTTCAAAAATCTCTCTTCTCTTTCTACCTCTCTTCTCTCTTTCTCTTCTTTTTTTTTTATTTTTCTTTACTATCTCTCCTCTCTCTTTTTTTTCTCACTATCTTCTTCTACGGCAACAGCAGGTCCTCTATTTTTATCGGCTAAGAAATTAATTTTTCCCCAAAATCCTTTAGAAATTAGGTTCAAAACTCTCAAAACAACTCAAATTAGGATTCTGGATGATTTTGACCGTTGGATGTTGATCAAATGGTCCAAAAATTACTTAAAAATCTTTTAAAATATCTCAGATCAAGTCAAAATTCATGCCAGCCATCGGATCAGTCGTTGGATTAAATCTGAGCCGTCAGATCGCGCACAAAGAAGGCTTCTGATCTTTAGTTTAACATCGGGATGAATCTCAGCCATTGGATCTCGATCAGAAGCTATGGATGCCGTTCGTCAGCGCATGCGTTTCGACCGTCCAATCAAATTCCAGTGAAAGGCGCCCGTCGGATCAGACAAAATTTTCAAATTGCCCTTTGTAGATCATGCGCGAGTCCAGTGTTGCATGGACCACTGCATTCTTCAGCCAATCGGAGCACGCTTCTTCATGTGAAATTTTCGAAATACCCTCCAATCGGTCCATCATGCACCGCGAAAAATGCTGACATCAGCTTACCATTAGTGTTGCGTCAGTGGATCGGTCTGCTGGTGCGGTCGAATCGGGCAATCTGTTGAGTCGATTTTTTTGAACTGGATCGATTTTTTTTTTTTAAATTCAATTTCGGGCTCGTTTGAAGTCCGTTTTGTCTGAAATTTATTGCATCTGAACCAGAAAAATAAGATCTTCATATTTATGACCTTATTTCCTGCATAAGATTAATAAAAATATTAATTTTTAAAGAAATAGATTAATTTATTTTATAATTTAATATTTTTATTAGTATATTTTTACCACTTATCACCATGATACTGAAGAGTGCATCCAGCTCCAAGATGAAATCAAGGAGCTCATCAGGAGGGGCCAACTGAGTTGATTCCTCAGACGCCAGCCTGAAATAGAAGAAGATCGGCCAAGGGCGTTGTCGTAGCCAAAACCATCAATGATAGAGGAATAACAAGGAGATCGACCGCCTCCCAGCATCATCAATGCTACCTCTGGGGGGGCTTAGTACTTCAGCGAGCCACCATCTCTAAGCCTCAAAGCCAAGAGAAGCTTGCCCCAAATTGGGAAGGTCTACATGAAGTAGAGGAGGTCATCCGGCATGAAACTTATCGTCTGAAAGAGCTTGGAGAAACAACGCCCCTACGACCTTAAAATTCAAAAAATCTAAGAATGTACCACCAGTAATTTTTCTTCAATAAAACTTCTTCCTTTCAATATTATTATTTCTTGGTACAAAAATTATGTGATAATAGGGAAGAAGCAGTCAATAATGACCGTGTTAGGAATTGAAGGAGAACCTCATCCTAACATGAGCAAGTCGAAGTCCTTCAACCTCGGCTAGAGATAAGATCTCTCCTAAGCTTCAGAGTCTACGTCAACAGAAGATAAAATCTCCTTCAACCTCGGCTAGAGATAAGATCTCTCTCGAGCTTCAAAGTCTGCGTCAACAGGAGGTAAGATCTTCTTCAACCTCTGCTAGAGATTAAGATCTCTTCCGAGCTTCTACATTAATAGGAGATAAGATTTCTTCAACCTCGACTAGAGATAAGATCTCTTTTCGAGCTTCAAAGTCTACGTCAATAGGAGATAAGATCTTCTTCAAACCTTGGCTAGAGATAAGATATCTCTCGAGCTTCAAAGTCTACGTCAACAGGAGATAAGATCTCTTTCAACCTCGGCTAAAGATAAGATCTCTCCCAAGCTTTCAGAGTCTACGTTCGATAGAGATATAGGTCTCCTTCAATCTCGGCTGGAGCTAAATTTTTCCCAAGCTTCTACGTCAATGGAGATAAGATCTCCTTCAACCTCGACTAGAAGATAAAATCTCTCCAAGCTTTCAAATTTACGTCAACAGGAGATAATATCTCCTTCAAACCTTGGCTAGAGATAAGAATCTTTTTCGAGCTTCAAAATCAACAGGAGATAAGAATTCCCTTCAAACTCTACTGGAGATAAGTCTCTCTCGAGCTTCAAAAGTCCACATCAACAGGAGATGAGTATCTCCTTCAACCTCGGCTAGAGATAAAATTCTTCCGAGCTTCAAAGTCTACGTCAACAAGGAGATAAGATCTCCTTTCAACCTCGACTAGAGATAAATACTCTCCGAGCTTCTAACATCAACAGATAAGATTTCCTTCAACCTCGGCTAGAGATAAGATCTCTCCCAAGTTTCAAAGTCTACGTCAAACGGAGATAAGATCTCCTTCAATCTCGGCTAGAGATAAGATCCCTCTCGAGCTTCTACATCAATAGAAGATAAGATCTTCTTCAACCTCAGCTGGGGATAGGATCTCCTTCGAGTTTCAATGTCTATGTCAATTGGAGATGAGATCTCCTTCAATCTCGGCTGGAGATAGGATCTCCCCCTGAGCTTCAACGTTTGCGTCAATAGGAGATAAGATCTCCTTCAACCTCGGCTAGAGATGAGATCTCTTCCGAGCCTCAACTTCAACTTCAACCTTGGCTGGAGACAAGATCTCCCCCGAGCCTCGACTTCAACTTCAACCTCTACTGGAGATAAGATCTCCCCAGAGCTTCAACTTCAACGGGTGTAGAGCCAAAAAAAAAACTTCGGCAGGCATCTTTTTGTACTCCCTTCCTTTGAATTTCAAACTCAAAAATGGGGGGAACTATTATTGGGGATAAACCCTGCTCCTGCCGAAGTCCAGCCTGATGCTTAGTCTAATGCAACCGATAATCATGGAAGAGCTTTAGCGACCAAACCTTAGCCGAGATCCTTCAACCGGTCGAACTCTTCAACGATCGAGCCCCAGCCGAACCCCTTCAGCTGGCCGAACTTCTCAACGGCCAAGCTCTAGTCGAACTCCCCCAATGACCGAATTTCTGCCGAACTCTTTAGGAGCTGGATGCCTCCCAGACTTCTCCTTCAGCTGAGCTTCCTCAGGATCCGGACTCCTCCCAAACTTCTTCTTTGGTCGAACTTCCCTAGGATCCGGACTGCTCCCAGACTTCTCCTTCGATCGAACTCCTCCCGAACATCTCCTTCGACCGAACTCCTTCAGGAGCCGAACTCTTTTCGGACTTCTCCTTCAGTTGGATTCCTTCAAGAGTCGGACTCTTTTTGGACTCCTTCAGTTGAATTTCTATAGGAGCCAAACTTCTTCTAGAATTCTCCTTCAGTCAGACTCCTCCAAGAGTCGAACTCCTTCCAAAATTCTTCTTCAGTCGAATTTTTATAGGAGCTAAACTCCTTTCGGACTTCTCATTCAGTCGAATTTCTACAGAAACCAAATTTCTTCCAAATCTCTCCTTTAGTCGGACTCATACAGATGCCGAACTCCTTCTGAACTTCTTCTTTAGTCGGATTCCTCCAAAAGTCAAACTCCTTCCAGAATTCTCCTTCAATCAGATTCCTACAGGAGCCGAACTCCTTCCAGAATTCTTTTCGGTCGAACTCATCTAGGAGCCAAATTTCTTCCGGATCTCTCATTCAATCGGATTTCTATAGGAGCCAAACTCTTCTAGACTTCTCCTTCAGCCGAACTCTTCTGGACTTTTTCTTCAGTTGGATTCCTCTAGAAGCCGAACTCCTTCCGGACTCATTCAGTCGAAATTTCTACAGGAACCAACTTCTTCCAGAATTCTCCTTCAGTCGGACTCCTACAGGAGCCAAAACTCCTTCCGAACTTCTCCTTCATCGGATTCCTTCAGGAGCCGAACTCCTTCCAGAATTCTCCTTCAGTCGAATTTCTATAGGAGCTGAACTCCTTCCGGACTTCTCCTTCGGTCAGATTTCTACAGGAGCCGAACTTCTTCCGAATCTCTTTTCAAGTCGACTCCTACAGGGAGCCAAACTCCTTCCAGACTTTCTTCTTCAGTCGGATTCCTCCAGGAGCCAAACTCCTTTCAGAATTCTCCTTCAGTCGGATTCCTACATGAGCAAAACTCCTTCCAGAATTCTTCTTCAGTCGAACTCCTCCAGGAGCCGAACTTCTTCCGAATCTCTCCTTCAGTCAAATTTCTACAGGAGCCGAACTTCTTTCAGACTTCTCCTTCGACTGAACTTATCCAAGAGCCGAACTCCTTCTGGATCTCTTCTTCAGCTAGCGTTCCTTCTGGATGATCCCCTCTAGCCGTATTTTCTTTAGGAGTACGAACTCCTCTGAAATTGATATATGTCGGAGTTCTTCACCAACTAATGCCTGCT
The DNA here is from genome assembly GCA_006176705.1 of Cocos nucifera. Classification (NCBI taxonomy): domain Eukaryota; kingdom Viridiplantae; phylum Streptophyta; class Magnoliopsida; order Arecales; family Arecaceae; genus Cocos; species Cocos nucifera. Next base: position 3,525,090 of record QRFJ01000021.1, on the reverse strand, counting down.
TTCTTCGAACTACGGCCATTAAATCTCGACGAACGATCGCCATCAGTTTGCTACAGGCGACGTTACGGATGGTGCCATCCTCCATGATAGACTCCATCAGGCCTCAAGCGGCCCGCTACTGGACAGTATGGCTGTCACTATTAGCCTGACGACACTTTCCTCTCCGTACCGAACTCCATCAGATCTCAAGCGGCTCGCTGCCATACGGCTACAGCTATCACCATCAATCAAGCTTCGTCTATGAAAAGAGACCGTCTAGATACGTTTTCTCTGAACTCTCTTCTTCTTTCCAAAACTCTGTCGAACTCTTGCCTGAGCACTCCATTTCTTTTAGTCAGAAGAGCTGACTTGATCGTTAGATGAGACTTTATTTTATAGATTACCATCGATGACCTCGTTCTCCTCCGCTTCAATTCATCGCGACGTCAATCAGATTCTACATCAATAATCCTCTTGAACATTCTTCAAAAGAGTAGGAGTACATGCAAAAAGATAGTTATATAAATAAATTTTCTCTTTCTAATTTTATGTTAAAAAAAAAATCTCAATTTTTTTTTTTTTTAATAATAAAGAAAACTAAAAAAAATGATGGCTCTGAACAACAAATCTTAAACATCTGCAAGCCGAAACGTCCGGGGTCTCGGTCACGCTTTCAAGTATACGAGACATCTGTTCAGAAAGGCATTCAAACTGGCACCAACCATTCTCGGATAAGCAGCATGAGCCGCACCAGCTGGGGTCGATCCAACTTGGAAACGACATTAAACAACTCATGCACATGGGAGTATTTATCATCCCTTGGACCCACCAACAGACACCACATGATGGGACGCCTCCCGATCCAATCGCTTCTTCCTGCTGACAACAAAATTTAATGCAAACATTGCGCATGTTATCATTTCAGTGTACTTGTCCCATAATTAAATTTCATGCCGCTCTGGCCTGGCCTGCGGTAAAAAAGGTAACCTAATTCAAAATGTTCATGGAGTGCCCTACCTACCTAACCTAAGCTAGCTCTTTCGAGTAGAACAGCATCGATCACTTGCCTGATTTCTCGAACCGCTCCGAACAAGCTATATCCTCTCCATTCAGGAGCCTATGCATACCGGTCCGAAAAAACTCTGAGCCGAGAAAAACCGTTATTCCGCTCGGTTCAGATAATTGTTCGGATCCGTATTGGATATTATTTTTCTCTCCTTACTTCAAAAATTATTTTTAAAAAAATTATGAAAACAACTCGTATATTACAGCAAGCTTACGTTCATAACAAAAATTTAAATTGCTTAACCTAATTACAAGGTATTCAGAAGAAAACGTTCCTCGTGATGATAAGAGATGCTAATTATAAATTGGATAGTGATGGCTAGAGAGATATACGAAGGTGCAAGCATAAATGATAAATCTAAGAGAATAACAATAACTAGATATTTTGATGTTAAGTCCATCTAAATATCTGAATAATGTACTCTATATGAAAAAAATGACCAAACCTACATCACTTAGTTATATTGTTGCAATATGGGATCCTAAGAGCATTAATTAGGGACTGACCCATCCTTTATCATATTTTATACAAATTAAGTAGTTAGCTATGATTGCATGACTATAATTTATATTATTACACTCATCAGTTCAAGCTTTTAGCATTATGAGTTGAAAGTAAGGGGAGGATGATGATAGAGTTAAAATTAAAGAAAGAATAATACAAATCAAAAGCAAGAGTTCAAAGAAAAAAACAATAGCTGAGAGAAAAATGCAGAATGACAAAAACTAGCAATATATATATATATATATATATATATATATATATATATATATATGTGTGTGTGTGTGTGTGTGTGCGCGCGTGTGTGCGCGCGCGTGCGGCACGTGCACATGCATTGAAAATTATAAATCTATATTTAATATTATAATTATATATTTTTAGGTTGCCAACATGAATGAGGATGCATGAAAAAATTATGGCATCTGGAACCAACAACTTGATGATGTACCTAACAATATACAAGAGAACATATATAATGATGATGGGTGCTGCAGGATGACTGAGAAACAATCATATTTCCCTGAAGATAAATTAACCTTTACAAGATAATTGGTCTTAACTCAATTTTGATTCCCCTCTCCACTACATTTAATTAATTAGGCAAGATTGGGCGTTCTTCACATGAAAATAGTTGGTAATTAACATGCGCATATAGTCTTTCACTTAAAAGTAGTTGGCCTACCTCGTGGCATTACTTTGCCGTGCATTACCGTGGCTTCATAAATAATACTCGCATAAAATTATATATGTAAATCAAATCTTGGGATCCTGCAGCATTAATTTATCAATTTTCTTGACTATACTCTCCGGCATGGTTATGAATTGAGAATTTTGTCATTCACCTTGCCTGATGCAATAATAAATTTATCATAATCTTCTATAACAACTTGGTAAAATGGATTGGATCGAATTTATCACAATATCATATTCTTCATTTAGAAGGTAAGTATCATATTTCAAATAATCTCATTTATTTTAGTTAAATATTATAATCTTTATAAGAGTCGACTCAATCCATAATTTGTATAGACCGGAGATACTGCAGCGTTGGACTAATTAGAGATCAATTATGATGTTTATGAATAAATACATAAATTTGAATCCTTAGTCTATTAGAACGTCAGGATTTAAATGGAAGAAATATATGAAGATTCGTACCGATGTATATTTAGTCTTATACCGATTATTCATCAGAAAGATTTTAAATACTTATATATGATTAAGAAATCCAACTAATATTTTCAAACTAATCTTTTTGATGAGATCTTGAGTTGTTATATCTGATTATTAATTATTAAATATTTTTTTCTTAAAAGCTAGGTTAAATTTGTTTTATTTTTTTTATTAAGAATTAATCAACAATTAATCTCTCTCTCTCTCTCTCTCTCTTCCCCCGCACCGCATGTAAGACTTTTGATAAGATTATTGTATCTTTTGGAATTGTCGTGACCAGTATAGCCGGTTATGGTTTTAGTTGACTGTTCATCAGCCAGGCCAAAACTCAAAAAAGTTTCATGTCATCATTTGAGCAGTGCGAGCGATGATATCGTGCATGCTCATCTTCTCCCCCCGTTGCGAAAGCGACAAAAGTTTCGAAGCAATTGATCTTTGGGATGTCCATTGATTCCTTTCTTCTCAAATGTACTTAGTAGAACCAGAGAAAGCAAGGCAGGGCCGAAACCAAACCAGTGGAGCGATGATTTATTTACAAGGCTCAGGTGAGATTTTACAGCCTACACGAGTAGACAAGCTCTTGATCTGCGCTAATAAAATGGTCCAGTGAGAGGGGACCGGCGGTACCATCCTAGCCATATATGTGTCTTCTTGTAATTACATCATGGCCATTAATGCTGTTCCTGCCATCACCACAATTTCTAAAGACAGGTTCACTTATTTCCATGCAGCAGCTTGGTGGGCTTGTCTTCCCTTTATCCCCGTGGTACACCCGAGGGCGCTCAAAGCCGAAGGTGGTAGTGGAACCCCTTCATCGTTCCTTGTTGGAAGGCATGCAGATTGCGAGCGCCTTTGATCGGAAAAAGGAGCCTTTTGAATCCACTTTCTTTTTCTGCTTTGCGACAAAGATGCTTCTTAATTTCTTCTTCAACCATATTTCCTCCATCCCCTCATGTTCCATGTTCGTATATATATACGTATAGTCCCAGTTTCAAATGTTAATCAATGCCCAACGCGGTCTTCGACAAATGTTTTGGTTGGATTTCTACTCATTTGAAAATGGCAACAGGGTCAAGCTTGGTCGTAGCAAGTGCGGATCGTTACTTTATCATCCATTAATCCCCGTCATTCAAACTAAAATCTCAGCCATGCCTGCCTGCTTTTCTTCCCGTCGATCACGAACAAAAACGACAGCAACCTTCATAATGACAATTGGTTAAAAAGCTCCGGACCTGAGAATCTGAATCACCTCTCGTACAGTTGGTGAAGAAAACAGAGACGGCTGGACCAATCTTAGTGGTTGGTTGGACCAATCTTAGTGAAAGCTCCGTTTCATCTGTCAGTTCTCCTGCCAACTAAGAGTTCTTTTCTGTCCATTTCCTCCTAAGATATTCCTTTTTATTTGGTGAAGTTACGGTTTAATTTGGTCCTTTTAAATACATATCCTGATCCCAACGAAGCAAGCATCGAGTTTTGTCCTTTTTAGATAGGCATTCGCATAAGAAACCTCGCCGTTATTAAATGCCCTCAGATTATTGTTCTTCTTACCTGTTCAGATAAAATATTTCCACATCTATATGGGCGTCGAAAAAAATTGACAACTGCGCATGGAAAAGGCTAAAACGTTAAATAAAAGCTAATTAATGAGCCGACCAAGCCTTCGGTTAATTTCTTTCCCTTCTATTTCTCATGGCATTTTTTAAGACAAATTTGCGACGACAATCAAAGTGCTGGCTAGATCAGAAGCCACACCGTTATCAGCTTTGTTCTGAAGACTAAGAATCAGGTGTCTTCGTTAGTCCTCGCTTCTCAGGCGACTACATATAGTTGAACAGGTGCACGTACGCACGGCAGCCGCTGGATTAACTGACGCAATCTAAGGGCCTATTGTCGGCCCTGCACATTTTGGTTGGGTTCAAGCTAGTCATTGTTGGCCACCTAGCTCGATGAAGATAAACTATAGCCAGTCGATCAGCATACAAAGTCGGTGCCAATTAACTGTTAGGCCATCCAATACCTTTAGTTTTAGATCTTGTACAATTCCAACTATTGACAGCCATATTTTTCCGTTCACGTTTCCCAGGATCATTCATCCACCGTAGCTTTATGCTCGGATCCAGTTATTTCAAGTACTTTCCTTTCAATAAGGGATCAACCAAATTATTTGAACATCAGTTTAAGTCGGTGCTACCTGAATGTCTTCATCTTCATCTGCAAGTGCTTTTATATATATATACACACACACCATGAGAAAAGATTTCCCTGCATATGCCTACCATCATACCTTCGGTCTATATGCAAAAATTAATCAGCCATTAGAAAATATGATAGCTGACCAAACTCTATCAAGGGAATCTTTTTAGCAATCTCAGTACTCTCTAACACAAATAATTGCACCCCTTAGACCTCTAAAGCCCTAGCTATCTGCTAAAAGAAATATAAATAATCACATATATAGATGCTCCCTCTATCAAATTAATGATCCATTACCAGCTCCACCCCACCTACGTGTTCACCTGATTTAGCTGCATATTCTCGAATGCCCCTTTGACCTAGGAGGTACAGAGTACAGGACCAGCGCTCAGAACTATATTTTAATTTGATTGCACATAAAAGGATGCCCGCCACTGAAACATATAATATATTCATGATGTATATATATAATGAAAATAAATGAGTTGATTTTGCCTTCCTTATAACGACATCTGCAGTAATATTATCATCATGCAGGGAAATAAAATATTAGGGCATATATTTTTGGATACTTGCATGACAACCAGGGATAAATATCTTTATATATATCACTCTGTTGTGCATCAACTTTGCATCAAACCGATCTCCTAACAGTGTGAATCAGTGCCTTCATTTTATTCAATAATTAATATGTGCCAAATTAAGTTGCACTCAGAATACGACCTGATCAATTATTGATTCATATGATTCAGAGCATAAATAGTTAGATTATTATAACAATGCTATGCATGGCCATACCATACCGCTAATATAATTAGACATGTCAAGCCTACTCTGCTCGTGTAAAATGATATCCTATATATGCCTTCTTGAAGCATGTGAACAACAGCCGTGTGCACCCATGTGCATGTCAAAATGTGGTCGCCTGCAAAAACTTGAAGACACTGATCGATTGCTTAGTTTGGAGATCATCCCTAATTACCAGTGTCTCACTTCAAAACATGCATGCATGTGCTTGCAAACTGGCCCACATGATGCACATCCCGTAGATATCCTTCGAGTAAGAGAATCCCTGCGGCATATATCCATGCCTACGTCTTCACGAATGCTGCACATACACGTACGCATGCCCCGGGATGCATGTGGTCTATAGGATCTCCATTTTAATTTTATTTTAAGCCTCTCTACAAGTATCGCCCGCTTAATTACCTCTAGAGGTTGTCCCCTTCATAAAGAAACAACTGAAGCTGTCCTAGCACTAGCTCTACTTTAGTTGACAAATAATTTCTCTTGCATGTCATACATGCATATTATGCCGATGCTTCATCAAATTAATCTCTTCGTAATTAATTAATTAATGTAGTGATATTAATTATATCGAGTATCTCACAGGAGAGAATGGATCATGTGCAATAACTGTTGGGTAAAGTCTTAACATCCTGACAAACAAGACTGGCAAGCCTTATTATCATTGTAAGGTGTGGAATATTTTAAGATGAAAGAAATGGACAGCTTATGTGCTTCTATTTATTGCATTTGTCTGTGTGATAGGTTTAGAATCTATTCTCCATCCCAACTCTTGAAAGCATTGCCTCCACTGAGATATGATCTTAAATCTTTCCCGGCCCCTTGCGACAAAGGGGAGTGACTCTTTGCTATGCGCTTTCTTTTCTCGAATTCTGCAGGTGCAGTGAGTGGGCTTTGTGGGAGGAACAAAATAAAGGGGAGGAGATAAAGGGATTGCTATGGAAGTGGCAAACATAATTGCCAGGGTCCTATAAAAAGAACTTGAGAAAAAGGCCCCCACATTGGTGCCCCCAAACATGGATACTTTAGAATTTTATTTATATTATTATATTAACTTGTCATTATGAGCTCGGCTTACGTCTATAATCTAAATCTCAGCCAATTCTGCGCCATATGCTGCACATATCAACAAAAGAACGAGAGAATCAAATCGAGAAGAAAGAGTCAAAACAAAGAAAAAGAGAGGGAGGAAAGAGCGGCATGGCCTGTTGGGGCTGGATCCACCAACAGAGGCCAGAAAAAGTTCCTTGCTTTTATGTATAAAACAAGTTTATCCAAAAAAAAGAAATCAACATAAATATTATATAAATGAATAAATAAATAGATTTAAAAGTTTTTAGTTTTTTTTTTTTTTTTTTATATGAGTCGGATATTTAACAGAGGTTTTCAACTTGGAATGAGAAATGGTAAACTACATCAGATAATTCTTTTCAAAAGCTGATGTCTTCCTTCTAATCCTCAAATTTGAAATATTTAGTATTAATTATCAAGATCTATTTCTATATTTGTTACACGTGGAGAATATTTCATCTAATCTCGATCTTTATTGAGGGCTAGATCGGCATGATGAATTTTGTCACCTTGGCAATCGACGACCTGAAATAACGATCGCATCGGCCCGCAATATCAAGTAGCCATTACACTTTGGATTATTTTTCGATTGTTATCGCATAAATAAAATGCTCGAAACCATCAAACTATGTACTAGCTGCGACAACCGATTCAAACCGCATGCTAATGATGGAGCATGTTCTGCAATCACCGTGAAAATGGCCGTCACTCATTGCGAAAATAGTAATTAATTTATTTTTATAAATATAGAGGTAGAGAAACCTCAGTAAAAAATTTCTCGGGTGCTCTCGTTCTCTTTTTCTTTTTCTTTTTTTTTTTCTCTCTTTCATCGTTCTCAATTTTCTATATAATTTAAGCATCTAATGGTCCTCACCCAGAAAAACTCCGGTAAGATGATTTCTTTGCAAGTCCGATCTTTAATTCAAGAGTCCCAACCGGCAATTTCATCAGCCCCAATACAGTTCGACCCACCGTCATTCTGATTTTAAAAATCTGCAGCAATATATAGCTCCCGATTCTTGTTTATGAAGTTCCAACTTGGAAGCTGATCATCATGAAGCGTACAATTCTAAAAGATAACCCGATCGACTAGAACATAAAAATCAAGACAGTATGGCTAGACTACATCAAAGATATTTGCTGAGTAGTTAAATAAAAAACCAATTTTTATTTTAATTAACTGCTTAATTCGTTTATGGATTGAATAGAATGGGATAAGGTTTGTTGGCTTTGATGGGATCAGTATTATATCTTTCGCGCAAAAGAAGGATTATGACAATGGTCGTGTGACGGAAGCGGGCAACAAAACACCACTTTTACCTCTAAAGAGGTGGAAGGATTCCGTCGAATTTAGAGAACCAGGATATGAATAAGACGGGAACCATTAGATTAAATATTTTATTAGCTACTGACAAATAAAATGTACCCCGACCATAAATTCCACTCGCTTGGAAAAAGCGCTGGAACAAAAAAATATTAACAGTAAAAGTACCTCCAGTTCGTGTACACACAGCAACATACCCAGATAACCAAGACAGAGAAGAAGGATAACGTGACCGAGATATGTAAATCAGATCTACAAATTCTGAAACTAGAACATGCAAGGAGAGCCGTTTATATCCAAAAAAAAAAAGAAAAGAAAAAGATTATAGAGACCACACTGGAGTTTGTTTAATTTTCACAGATAAAATGCGAACCAGCTTTGGTTTGTCAATAAGAGCCACCAAACCACCTTAACTGACAAAGAATATCTGGGGAACGGAGAAAGGAAGTCTAAGTAAAGAAGCAGGGTGAACTCAGAAGGCCAAAACCAAGTCTGAGCTCGCTTCTATGGCCGAAGAGATGGGAAGGGAACGAACCGCAAGGACATGTCCGCAAAGAAAAAACGTTATAAAAGAGAGATGAAAAGAAAAGCTAAAGCTTGCTGTTTGCTGGGCCGTAAGATGTGTTGGAAGGCCGGAAATCCCTCCCTTTCTCCACCTACCAATAAAACTCATGATTTGGGAGTAAGAAAAAAAAGGAAGAAAATAGTAAAAACAGCTGGTGTCTCTTTAAAACGCACCCGCCCCTTTTATTGCTCCTCCCTCACGGCCACATGGAGGGAACTCTAAAAAACCCCACCCAATTGGTCCTTTCGTATTTTATTAGCTCATGCTTGAAAGTTCTGCCTGTCAGAGCCCACTACCGTGGTATCTGAAGCTGACCGGAGAGAGAGAGACTGGGAGATAAAATATAAAGAGGGGGAGAGATGGGTTTATTGTTATTGTGAGGTTTCTGAGCATTGGAAGTGGTGAGAAGGGGGCTGGTGGTGGATTGAATTCCATGAATAATTATTCTGTTTAGTGGGGGTGGAGGTTGCTTGGAAGTGGGAGTTAGTGTTCCTCTGGACAAAACAAAGGGAAGGGGTCATAAGAACATACAAGAAGAAGACAACCAGGCCGATGTCCCCAGATACAGACAGCTCTAGAAGAAGGATCACAGCTCCGAAATTCCCCAGAGATGGCTTCTAGCTGCTGCAAGCGTCCTTCAGTCATTGCCATCTTTGTTGTGCTTCTACTCCTGGCAGCCGCCACTCCTGTCCTCTCGGCGTCGGCGGCAAATAGCACTACGCTTCGGCCCGGCGAGGAACTACTCAAGTATAGGAGGATTAGAGCCTATTTAAAAAGGCTCAACAAGCCTTCGCTCAAGACAATTAAGGCATCGACTCCTTCCTTTTACTCACTTCTCTTTTTCCAGGGGAGGTTCGTGACTTGAACTTTTGCCACAATGTGCAGAGTCCTGATGGTGATTTCATAGACTGTGTTCCGTCTCACCTCCAACCAGCTTTTGATCATCCAAAATTGAAAGGACAGAAGCCATTGGTAACCGAGATTTTGATTTTTTTTTTTTTTCCTCTCTCTGATAATTATTCGCAAGCTTGGAATTTATGCTCATGAATGAGAAGTTCTTTCCTAATCTTTTACCTGCAGGATCCCCCAGAGAGACCCAAAGGCTACATTCAGACAGCTGCAGTGGATGACACCTTCCAGGCGTGGATGCTTGCTGGTGAATCCTGCCCGGAAGGAACCGTGCCGATAAGGAGAACAACGGAAGAAGATGTACTGAGAGCTACCTCCATTCAGAGATTTGGAAGGAAGCCAGCGGGGAGAGTGCGGCGCGATTCCACGCGCAGCGGACATGAGGTCAGCCCGAACGAACTCGCTGATGATTTTAATCTTCTCAATTTTAATCACTGGAAATTTTAAATTAGAAAAGGAACCAATAAAAAAAAAAAATGTCAAGTATCACTCAGCTAGAATCAGCCGGACCAGACAAAAAAAAAATTCTTTGATTTTTCGATTGTCATTTACTTTCCATAGAGAAATATGCAGATAACTTCTATAATAACTGCCTTTCCCTTGGTAAATTTCGCCTCTTCTTCCATAAATAACTATACTTTGCATCTTCTTTTCTGGTAAAAAATGGAGGGTCTGATACCCGAAGGGCAAAAGTGAAAAAAAGAACTATTAGTTCTTTTTCCAAAAAGGAGAAAACAAAATTAGAGCTTTTGTTTCTAGTCAAAAGGTGGATTTCACAACAAAATGAGAGCTTGGGTTGGAATAAGAGTTTAAAAAACCCACTTCATATTGCATGATGTATGATGGGACTGGATCCCTGTATTGCAACGAGATAAGCGGGTTGGATTCATGGGTGAATGCCATAAACTACACACCAAACCATGCTCTTTTAAAATAAGACAAGGCCCTCCTGTGCAACTACGGAAGCTTCAGAAATAGAACCAAAAAAATGAGACCCTTGACCAAACTTGTTTAATGATTGCAGAGTTGTCATATATGTAGCTAGCTTCTAGTTGACCAAACTTCAAGGAATTCTCAAGCATAAGGCTAACTTGTAATTTCTTTTTTATGATAGATTTGTTAGAATCTAGATGCCTAGATATGAGACCTTCGTAGACTTCCGGTAAGGCAAATTGACATCGTTAATGTTTTGCTAACATTTATAAATACATACATCATGGTTACAGCATGCAGTTGGGTATGTTACGGGAGATCCGTATTATGGTGCAAAAGCTAGTTTGAATGTGTGGGCACCCAGAGTAACCAGTCCATCTGAGTTCAGCTTGTCGCAAATCTGGGTTATCTCTGGATCTTTTGGCAATGATCTCAACACCATTGAAGCTGGATGGCAGGTGAACTGGAAAAACTTTTTGGATTGCTTTCTATTTATGACTTTTACAAATTCCTTCTTTTTATTAATTTTCTGTGGGGTTGTACACTAGTATATATATCCAGGCTCCGATGCACGATGCACATCGTTATCAGTGGATCTTTATGGGAAATCTCTCTAACAAAATCTAGGGTGCTATTGCTGAGATATCTTGCTGACCAAATCTATTGAAGATTATAAGCTAATGCAGTGAACAAAACAGCTTTGCTTTGTTTTGGCAAACTCCTGTTACCTTTTTTTTTTTCTTTTGGACAAATGCCAATCATTTCTAAGTTTGCTGAGGAACAGATGATTTTTCGGTAATATATATTAATTGACGTTCGCTGCATTGGGATGCTTTTTTTTAAAAAAAAAAAAAAAATCAGGTTTCACTTCTTTTAATTTAAAGATTTTTTCAAAAAAATTAGATTTTTTTTTTTTTTTTGGTAATTTTCTGGGGAATGTTGGACTGCTACAAGAGAAGTTGAAATGGAAGACCAGTGACCGGTACAGGATGACGGATGATTTTTCTTTTCTTTAAGGGGATTGGTTATTGCTGGTTTAGTTGAGACAGCCATTTTTCTACAATTATATTTTATTTTATAGAATTTGCTAATTACAGTGAATTTTTGTGCATTTACTCCATTATATTTTTATATTTTTAGTTGGTTCAATCAAGTTCAGTGAAATAATTGATGCATATTTTTGACTATTTTCAGATCAGTCCACAGCTATACGGGGATGCTAATCCCAGGTTCTTCACATATTGGACGGTAAGCACATCATTTACCTTAAACCAAGTAGATTTAGTCGTGACGTACAACTTATATTGTATTTTATTTTTATGAGCAAAACGGTGCCAAATGTATCTGTTATTTTCATTGTTCAATGAAATGAGGGAAAAAGAGATAAAACAAACATAATTAAAAAAAAGAAAAAGAAAAAGAAAAAATCATTCCAGCATATCGTATTCTTTCTCATTATCCTCATTTTGTATATCATCCAATTGAAGTAATTAAATATCAAATTAACACGTCTATTTAATGCTAAATATATATTTTCCCCTTAATGTAGACCGATGCATACAGAGAGACTGGATGCTACAACCTGCTGTGCTCTGGTTTTGTTCAAACAAATAATAAGATTGCTATTGGAGCGGCCATCTCCCCAAGATCAACTTATAATGGCGGGCAATTTGATATCAGTCTGCTAGTATGGAAGGTAAGCTCAAACTGAATTTATTATTATATTAAGAACAATTATGAAAATTGTGACTGATATACCAAGTAGATATACAATAGACCCTATAAATATGTATAGATATTTCAATAGTTTCTCTTACATCTGACATCGGCTTAATTGACCCTATGATATCACTGCCAGCTGTTAACCAAAATTGGTGAGACCATAGACACCACCGTGACCGCACAAGGTTCGGTCGGCTGTGAACGCAGGGTTGGCTTTTATCAGGAAAGAAACCGGTGCTTCCAATTCCCTGTACCGGCACTGCACTACCATTCGATGATGATATGATGCGAGTCTTTCATACTGAAATAAATTGTAAAAATCCGGCTACTGCCAGTCTGCCGATATATGGGGTCCGCCGCTTTAGTGGCGGTAGTGGTTCCGATCCCCAAAGTCTGGTGGGTGAATAGGGCGGACCTCTCACCTTTGCCTACCCTACCGTCCGTCAGACACCGTCATGGAATGACGCGGCTCCCTTCAGCAAAACTTTGCACGAGGTCTTAGGCGGGGCCTAATGCAAATTAAGACAGGACGCTGTATTGTTCCACATTTTTTTACTCTCTATTTTTCAAATTTTATCCAATTTAAAAAATTTTCTATAGATTATCTATATTTTCTTCCATGTTCGAAGATAATATATTTATTTGGAGAGTGGGAATAATATTAAGTAAATATCCTTGTTGTTTGTTTTTTTAATCCCGTTGACCACAACATATAGATTGGTAGAATGCTGGTTTTCCTAGGAGTAACAATCTGCTGGTGTACTAAAGTTGCGATATATGCATGTGCAATGAATAGGATCCAAAGCATGGACATTGGTGGCTGGAGTTTGGATCGCGGATTCTGGTTGGCTATTGGCCCTCGTTCCTGTTCAGCCACCTAGCAGGGCATGCGAGCATGGTGCAATTTGGTGGGGAGATTGTTAATACTCGACCCTCGGGATTCCACACATCAACACAAATGGGCAGTGGGCATTTCGCTAGAGAAGGTTTTCGTAGAGCTGCTTACTTTCGAAATTTGCAGATTGTTGATTGGGACAATGGTTTGATCCCTGCACCCAACCTGCGAGTCTTGGCTGACCATCCAAATTGCTATGACATGCAAGGAGGCATTAACAGGGTTTGGGGAAATTATTTTTACCATGGAGGTCCAGGAAGAAACGTGAGATGCCGTTAATTAGAACGTACGAGAGAGTTCTTCTTCTTCTTTTTTTTCTAGATATTTTTTAAGGGGGGTTGTGAAGGTTATTTTTCAGTCATTCTTGGCTTTACGAAAGGAATCTCTTCTTTCTTGTTCATCATATTACACAACTTTTGGAGGACGATGTATATTCAGGAAAAAAATATATAGTGAGAAATATACGATGCTTATGTATGCATCTCCGTTTCTTTATCGTCTCTTATATTATTCACAAATAAATATTCTAGTATCTTTACAAAGTAAGCTTTTTTAAAAATGTTTATCCTCTCCAGAGGAGCTTGTTACATGTTCGATCGGGTGTAATAAATTTTAACTTTTCACTCGGGATTTAGAACATTGTCAAAATGATCTCTCGCTGGATATGCTTGGAAAGGTTGCTGAAGCTCATTTCAGACGAAATAATGCTAACGCTTGTCAACTTCATTTTAAGAGAGCAAGAATCTTGCCGTGCATCTAATATCTATGTTGGAAATTTTTTCTGTATTTGTACTTCATTTCTATCTTTCCTTGTGAATGCCCTCAAGAGAAATAAGACTTCATCGTGAAAACAGCTAGGTAAAGGTTTAAAGGGGCTGTATTTGCTGACAAAGCAACACGGAAAAAAAAAAAAAAAAAAAAGGGAAGGAGAAAAAATCAAACCCTTCAAGGCAGTGGTGAATGGTAAATGTTGTATACTTAATGAGACAAATATACGTGACCTCCTTTAATCTTGAAAAAGAAAAAAAAATAAATAATAATTGCTGTTCATTCTCGTCCGAAGTTGAGATAGGCATAGTTGAGGACAACCAAGATCTATACCACTGGCAAGACACTCCGAGATCTGTTTTTTATCGAAGTTATTTTTGATGACAATTCTCCAATGCTTAAGTTAGCAGGAGAAAAATGAACAATATAGGAGAGAGAGAGAGAGGAGGGGAGGTTGAGAGCTTTATCCCATGCTTACTTCTATTTACAGAGAGATTGGAGGTCATTTTTACGATGGATGATGGTCATAGCTATAGAGATCGTGCGAGTAGTGATAGCGCTTCATGTGCCATATGCGATAAGGATGAGCTGTCATCCTTCAAAAATGGCGTCCAACCTCTTTATATAAATAGAAGGAAGTAAGGAACCAGGTAAAACTCTCATGCCCCTCTTGGTCTCTTAATTCTACTATTCCTTAAACGTTGGAGGGGTCCTCCCTCACCGAGAATAATTCTGGTAAGGATCTTTATTTTGTAGGTTTGGTCCTCTCTCTTGGAGCGCCTTGCCATTGTTGTCGACCTTGGTTGTCCTCGGCTATGCTGATCCCAACTTCAGTTCGATGATCAACATTAGCGCTAGAGAAGAATTCATTTTTGGCTCATTTCGAAAGGAAAAAATACGAATTCATGTAAGAAGGCATCTAACTCTTCACATTGCTCCAACACCCCATCGCTGGGATTGGTAGAAGTGCCGTCTTCACCAATCGAGGTGCCACCGATCTCCCCTAATCCAACCTAGCTAAGCTAATGGTGACTACTGAGCAGTTCAAACAGCTTGTACAGTAACAGCAGACTTTGGTTGGAGAAGTTGGAGGGATGCAACAGAAACAATTGATAGAAAAGTATTGCAAGGGCGACGAAGTAAATACCAGTGAGCATTTTCCATCACCAATCAGAAGGTTACATACTTCGGTTTGGTACAGCTGTCGTATGTAATTAAATTCCGGAATTATTTGCTAACCCGACGGTGTTAAGGACTCAAAACTGATGGCCGATGCCTACTCCTTTAATTGCAGCCGCAACCACTCCATTTTCCGGTAATAACTTGATAACGACACGTCGACAACATGGACATGTTTCATGCCCGTGCGCAGCTTGACAAATAGAAGAGTTTTCCACGTGTGACACCACCGCTTCCTTTTCATTTTGGCCATGCGTGACACAGCAAAGGAGGTTGCTTAAGCCTGAACTTAACCAAGGTCTATCGTAACATACCCCACAAGCCTAGCAGATGATATACATCCCAAGGTCAGTGGCACAGGTCCATGCATGGTTTCCTATAACAATCGCATGCGCAACCACCCAATCTTCTGCTTGATTATCTTCCCGGTGGATACGGACGTGGCTTTCAATGCAAATATTAATGTATGGCATGGTTCTTTAGCATCGGGCCACCGATCAAGTGGCCGTCATCCCACATTTTCTGGATTACTAGCTACTAGGATCTACAGATCGTAGTCCGTTCGATTGGTTGGCGTCTGGATATGAGAAGTCTACGGTATCCGAATCTCAAGACCAGCCTGTAATATATATATATATATATTCCTACTTATGTTGAAATTTGAGACGAAAATACGCGTATCAAAGCGTTCGTCCCAGGCCAAGGTCCGGTTGAAGCCAGCCTAGGGCCTGCAATTTACCTTGTCCCTGAATCCAAGCCCGATATCTATGGGTCTGTCATTTGGGGTCGGGCATTCACATAGGCTTAGGAAGCCAGCCAGCTTATTAATACCAGGACGGTGGTAATTGAAAGAGTGCTTCTACACGCACAGAACGTTTTATTGCAGAAGAAGGAAAAGACCAGGTAGAGCAGTCCCCGCCCCAATCATTAATTATATGTTCCCCCTCTGTTAAGCGACAAGCCAAATCTTCAACAGCTTTCCTTTTTGCAAATTCTTAAACTTTACATAACCAACAACCCTCTGCCATGTTTTTTCGATCTTGGATGCATGTCAACGTACTCTGTTGACATTCAACTTCCTTTTTTCAAATTACTTCAAAAAAATCTCTCTTTTTGAAGCAGACTTTCGATTGGAGAAAATAAAACTCCAGCATAAAATTCTCAAATCTATCAGTGCTCAATGCATCGAGTCCTTGAAATGAGTTACGATATTCTAAGAAATCCACCAACAAGTTATTGATAAAGGCCCTAGACAAAACCTGACATGTTGTGAACAAGTACTCGGTCTACCTCACACCCGTTCTTGATAATTTATAATCACCATTGCTTCATTGATAAGTACCTGTCGTAGTCATCTTTCTTTCATGGACTTTTTCAAAGAACAACAATGTCTAGGATATTTGAGAATGTATGGGACAAAAAAGCTCGCATTCTTAATGTTTCTTACTTGAAACCCTGACGGGTACCGGATAACAGGCTAGAGCTCATAGGTGTATCAGCTGCGTTCCAAGGGAAACCCTAGGCTTCACCGAACGTGCAGCAATTTTAAGGTCTAACAAAAGCATTCTCACGATTGAAGCTAAGCCCTGAGGCAAGTTCATTAGATCCAAAAACTAGCTAAAAGAAAATAAAAAAGGTGCTAGAAACATAAATTTTTTAGAATATCCCTAAGCCAATCGCAGTAACTTCAATTCTTTTCTCATTAATTAAACCCTAAACTAGGCAGTCTTGACATCGGAAATTTAATTCTTGAAAAAGATGCCTAATAAAGCAGATTCAGATGCGGTCAACGATATCAGGACTCTTAGCTACTTGATAACGGAGAAAAGAGAGAGTCCTTGTGGAAGACCTGCAGATTTTTGAGGATTATGACTACAAAATAACAAAAAATAATGAATGGATGGCAGATATGCGATCGAGGAACATGCATGTAACTCCCATTTATTTTCATTTCAATAGGCTGCAATTACAGCATTCAGAGATCGAGATGGCGATTTATGCATCAAGAGGCATTGAAGAACGAAGCAGAAGATCATGGAGATGTGGGGACCATATATGGTTACCCAAAAAAGTATATCCACGAGTTTATGAGAGATGCAGCAAAAATAATCCAATCTGGTGATTTATTTCTATTTAGAAAATATAACATGGAATGGTTGGGAATTACAAACTGCAAGCGACAAGAAGTTAATGTGCAAGTGTCATGCGAGCGCCATAGATAGAATTACGGATCGAGCAGAGATCATAGAGACCTGGGGGGCTTTTCTAGCAAAGCAGAGAGATATACCTCCTCCTTGGACTTGAAGGAGACCACCCACTTATGCTTCCTGTATCCGAATTGCTGGAACATGTACATGTAGTCATCCAAATCCTTTCTGATGCAGAAGAACTTGTCCACCCACAGCAGCCCACCGGGCCTCAGCACCCGATCCCAATCGAACAGGATGAAGTCGAGGAGTTGGAGGTCGACCCAGCCATCAAGGAACACGCTGGTGTGGATCAAATCCATGGTGTTGTCAAAGAAAGGCAGCCGCTGGCTGAGCGTGGTGTAGAGCGGAATCAATCCTCTCAGCGCAATCATCTCACTGAATGGCGCACCCACGTTCAAAGCGGTGGAGACTATAGTCACATTCCACTCCCTCATCCTTGCAGCAAAGCTCCCCGTTCCGATGCTCATGTCCAGCCCGATCCTGATCTCCCCGGGCTTCACCGCGAGCACATCCCTGATGAGGAAGTCCGCGAGCGAGGCATTCTTCGTGACCCACTTGAGCTTCTCCCTCTCCAATTCGAAGCACCCGGTGCACCTGGAGAAGCCCCTCCTCGGGTTTTTGCTCGACAGGCACTTGAAGTTCCGGCACCGGTAGTTGCTCCACCGAACGTTGCGGTCATCCGGCATGGTCCACAACGACTCGTTGATCGGGAGGGGTCGCTGGTAGAGCTTGGACGCTCGGGCCAAGCACCGCCTCCTAGGAAGGGGATCGCAGCCGCCCAGCATCAGCTTCTGGGCCAAATGCCAATCGTCGTTGCAGTATAGTAGGACCCGATGTCGTAGTTCATGTACTCCTCCAGTTCCTTCCGCATAAGAACACAAGCATGGCCGATGGTGGCGTAGGTCTTGTTGGTGCCGTATTTGCTGAGCTTTCCATTCTTGTTACCTTTGGGTGTGATGTACTTTCGGGTCTCCTCCACCGTGAAGAAGTTTATGAGAGGGTCCTCCGTGGAATTCAATAATCCAGAGTCGTCGGGTTTCGGAATTCGGATTAGCCTTAGGGCAATGTGGGCGCTGTACACGGGTTGGATCACCTCCTCCTCAAGGAACCTCCTAAATTCGGAGCGCGTCATGTTTCGGGCTGCACCTCCACCGCCGTCTTTCCTCTCACGGTCCATCTTCTGAATGGTGGCGTCCAGCTTGTCCTGAAGCTCCAAGAGCTGAGAGACGACGTCTTCCACGCGTTCGGAGAGGGCCTTGAAGTCGAAGTCGGCATAGCCCTCCTTGATGGTATGGAACCTCTGGCGGGAATCCTCGTCGTTGCTGGGGAGGAGGAAGCCAGCCAAGTAGTAGCGATGGATGCTGGCGACGCTGATGAGGACGACAAAGACGCCTAAAATGATCTGTAGGATGGCCGTGATCCTAGAAAATCTACACCTGGGAATGCAGAGCGTCTCCATTCTCGACTCGGTGCCGGTAAATAAAGGAACGGTGGAGCAAAATCCTATCTTCCTCTAAGATCGAACAACAGAGCTATAGACTTGTCGCATGAAAGCTAGAAATTTAAAAAAAACAGCTAAATGATGAGCTAAAACAGAGGTTTAGAGCTCCATAACCTTGAAGAAACTCTCCTGCACCTACCTATCTATTCCTAGCTAGGGTACTGCCCAAGCCTTCTACAGATATTCAGATCTTCTGAGCTCGATCGAAATCAATCCAGCGGGGTTGACTCTTCACTTTTTAGAAATTCGCATTAGCTTTCCTCAATGCTAACAATCCAACTGATGTCGATACTCTAGACTTCCTGAAATCCAACTAAATCCAGCGCCACCTCAAGACCCAAAAAAAAAAAACAAAAAAAAGAAAAAACTGCCCGACCATCAGATCCGCATTAAGAGTCAAAAACTAAAGAAATCTAGCATATCCACCAAACTTTGAGAAAGAAAGCATGCGCGAACAGCGTTTTTTTCCCCCCAAAATCCAGATAATTAACAGCAAAAAGGGAGAACTTGACCTCTAAATCCAGAACTAAACAAAAATTTCTCAAATTTACCGGACGAAATGGGAAGAGCAGAAGCAAACCGAGAACTGAAACACCGATCGCCGCGCAGACCTGGATCCCTCTTTCTCTCTGTAATATACAAATTCAAAGCCTCGTGATCAGGGTTACAGATGAGTAAAACTAGGGTAGGGTTTCCATTCTTCGAAAGCGGGGAGAATAGTATTTATATTATTTTACAAGAGAAAACGGCGGGAAGGGGGGAACCAGGTTTGGTAATCGTCCGACTTCCGTGGGAGGAACGCCGCTATTCCCGTCAGAGCAGCAAACGCCAATTTGGTAAATCGTATCCTTCCACGTGGCCTAAATTCGATGGAATACGCGGTAAACTAATTAGCCCCCTATGTTTGATGCGAGAACTCAAAACAGCAGACCGATGCAAATTTGGAAATGCGCTAAGAACTAAGAAAGAGTGGACCTTTAAACAAGAAAAATGATGAGAAGAGGAGGTGCACTGGAAGTGGACAAAGACCGACCGGTCCCCGTCCTCGGTAGGCCAAGCCTAACAAAATTGTGCTACCGGTCGAGTCCGGGCTTCTGATAAAAGCTCGAACGCATCCAACCAAGTTGGTGATCTACTTGGGCCGGGACAAGACAGGCCTGGAGTCTCGACACCGGAGTCCAGGACTGGCTAAGCGCCTAATTGGACGAGTGGATCCAAAACCCTACAGGGATGGGCTAGTGTAACCAGAAGAAGAAAGTTTGTCGAGGCTTATATCCCTAAATATCCAGCCCACTCCAATAATAGATTAATTTTTTCTAGTTACACTAATGAATTCTAGGAGATTTTGGACCCAACCATCCAAACGGATTCAAAATTTATACGGCATCCCACTTCCTGGCAACGTAAAGGGCCTGGGAGTTTTGGTACATTATTCATTAGACTTTGGTTTTTATGGCGGTCATTCTTGTCCTACTGCACATTATGGAGGGCCTGATGTTCCATAGATCCATTATTGTTCTTCTTGCATAGGAAGGTTCAGTGCAGCAAAACGATGGCAATCGGAAGCATGATGTAGTTCACCCATAAGAGAGTGCTCTTTAGTAGCCTTCGAGCTTCTGATGGTAAGAGTAACAAGTTAAAAGCAGAAATCAGAAGAGGTGCTTACAAGTAGATGGCATGTTTGTGTCTATATCCTTTTTTTTTTCTCTTTTAGATAAAGAAAGAATTAAGCTTGGCACATGATTTTTTTTTTTCTTCGGAAAGGATGATAACCGACAGGCATGATGCTGGTTTTAATTAGTTTACTTGTGGTTTCCAGAAGAAGAAGAGGTTCAAGTAATGCTACCATGATATAAATTTCTCGAACCAAATAAATAATAAGTCAAAACCAGTATAGCTACATCACCAGCCCACTTCAGGGACTCATGAACACCAATAAGGCATGTAGAATAGCACAACTAAGAGTTTGTGAATTCATTTCTTTATTTTGACTTCATTAAGCTTTCACTACATAAAAATAAAACTCAACTCAATTCAACCAAGTCTTTCTCTCCAACAAGTTAGAGCCAGCAACATAAATCCTCTTCATTCCACACTGCACTTTCTGAAACGTTATGAGAACAAAAGAATTATATAATATGAATGAATATAACCAGGATTTGAGTACTAAGATTAGTGCCAACTAATTGAAATAATATTGGCTGGCACTCTCCAACATTTTTTAAAAAATGAGGTCTTTAGGCAAACCAAACATAAACTAATAAATCAAACCTAATGTGTTATGGTGCTGAAATATCTGAACGCAAGTTTTTAGCCCAAAAATCACAAAATAATAGTTCCTGCTTGGCTAGTGAAATCTCAAAGAAAGCACCTTAGGAAACTTTATTCCATGCAACCGAAGCTACAACCCGAGATTTGGTTCAGTAAGGTAGCGAATTTGCTTGGATGCTGATTAGGGACAAAAAAAGTTGATAAATTATTGGAAGTTCGAGGATCATTCTTGAAATTCATGTTGGTCAATGGAGGTTAATTTTCCATAGCATATAGTTTATTTGTAAAATACATTTACTTCTTTTCCCAAACCTTCGTCCTTTCTTCCTAATTTCATTATTCTCAAATATTAAACTTGTGACCATGACTGGATCTTTATACTTTGTTTTCATGTGCTAAGGATGCAAGTGAATTGAATTCGATGAACAAGATAGATAATGTCTCGAGTCTTTAGAAAAGTAATAGACCAATGGTTGCAATCATTCTCCTTCCAAATGGAGTAGGTTCCGGTTTTATATATAGAAAAAAGGAATGATTCCCAGCATTTGGACCCGAGTAACTCTACCCTAGAGGTATTCCTCTTTTAGAAAGATGGTCACCGACCTTTATGGTGCGATGCGAGAATATCAACTGAAATTAAATATTTAAGAGTTTCTTGACTCAAGTGAGGATCTGACCGTCGTTAAAATTAGACCAGCAATCACACCGTTTTGGATGACCTTAAGAGCTGTCAAGTTTTCCACTTTGCCAATGGCTCATAATTACTCAAGTTGCATCCCAAGTAATTGATTGTGTCGAGAGGCATTCTTGTACAAATGGAAGGCATGAGATTATTTAAGTGACTTGGTGCAGGATAAGCATCTAATTCTAAACAAGCTTTCTCGTAGCTTTTTTATTTTTGTGAGCTCCATTGTTAGGTAGAAAGACTAAGATGGATAAGCAAGAAGAGAAAGAAAGGCACATACCACCAAGGATTAAGGGCAATGATATCAGATTAAAGAAAAAGATGGGAATCATATTAGATCGATCGTATTATATAAATTTTTTAACCCTATATTTGCCCTGAGTGCCGAAAGATACAAAAGTGATCCAAGCCACTACCCTCAAAATCCGGAAGAGCATCCCAAAAGGATCCTCCATGATGCGTCTCTTATTTGACACGTACATAGCCTTTCTTAAAGCTAGGAGCTTCGCAGAGAAATAGCGATACCACTACAGTTAAAAGTTCCAGTGATTCATGGTTTGGAGTTTGGACCAGCCCACCGGTGGATGGACCATTGGATTAGTGGGTAGCCTTAATGATGAACCGTGTGGGGGATTTATTGCTTTAAGCTGCTTTAGCCGGGCCGCTTAAGCATATCAAACACGAACAAAATGATTTGAGGCTCCAATAAAGTTCCTTATTGTTATTATTTTTATTTTTATACTTCTCAGTTGATTCAAGTAGTGGTCCTTGAGACTCTACAAGGAGTTGGGGTGTGGGAAAGAAAGTTGGTCGTTAAGACCTGAGACTATTAGGCCCAACGCACAGCAGAAGACACGATATTGACCAGCATGCCCATTCCTTCTCACGTCCCTTTGGCAAAAAAAATTTACATCCTCTTACATAAATAGTCTGGTACTGTTGTTCTTAATGCATATGGTGCACTTGGCATGCACAATATGAGCTGGGCAGTGGTGCACTTCGATGCCTGCAGCATTTGTGAGCACAAAGCCAGCAAAGCTTGCAGACATGCAATCTGAACGTGACCTTCCTTTTCTTGTAACATATCTGGAGGATTCGTGGTTAAGTAGACCAGAGCGATATTTTATTTATTTATTTATTTATTTGATGGAAGAGGCTTGTAGGCAATAGGTGCATAAATTTGGTTACATCTTTTGTACTACCACCATCAGGTTTTCATTGGCATCTTCATTAAATTCAATGTGTGTCGGCAAAATTACTCTACATGTGGCAATTAACTGTTTTTCTTTAATTAATTATAAATTTATAGGATGCTATCATACTTAAGTAGTTTGTCGTTAAAGGAGAATTTCTTTTGGTAATGAAGCCCATTTTCAATCAGGATATGTTTCCTTGTGCTTTTGTACACAATTGGATATATAGATTTTTTTATGGCAAGAGAATTTAATTCTGTTTTGATGACTCTTGATGGTGGAGGTTAATGCAATATACACTCAATAATAAACTCTAAATCTATCTAAGTGATAAAATTTGCTCCTCTACAATAATTTTCACATGATATTATTTTTCCTTTTCCTTGATTTTAGGAAGACTTGTTACTTCTGCTCCATAACCAACCCATGTTTGCAAATCTTCATGGCGTCTGGATATTTTCAGTTCGATTCTATAACCGAAGTTGCATCAATTAGTAAAAGCCCATTTTGTAAGATTGACATATTATACCGAGCTTGAAGTCGGAAGATCAAAAGAAGATATCGGAAATTTTTAAGTGACAATATTTCTAATATTTTGAAGATTTGAAGAAGGACGTTCTACATATTCAAAATCATTTGTATCCTAAAATCAACTAAGATTTTAAGTATTTAAAATGGTCTGACGTTTGTCCTACTCCAGATCATTTCTCTTTCATTATAAAACATGAATAAGAACATCTAGCTACATATTTGGTGGAGCTAGTCCTTTCATTATAGGACTATATATATTATTATTATTATAATGACCCTGAACATGTCAAAAGATGCATAAATATGCTTGACTTGATAACCATTTACTTAAGTGGTGTTAGAACGGCTGATAGATGCACTAAGAATGTAATAACCAACAACTATTAGGACCTTACATATATATAACCTACAATTTTGTGCATCACATCAGCAAAAAGGAGCAGACCGAGGGACAACAATTTTTGCGTTTCTTGTGCTCTGATAACCAAGATTGCCGACACATTGATAAAACTTTATAAGTCTAATAGAATAAATTATCACGCAGATCTCCGTCACTTAATCTGTAAAATTTTCTTGAGGACAAACTCTTCATACAACGCCATCTTTTTCTTTCTCACTTCAACCTGTTTCGGATATAGATTCCATTACGTCATACGAACTGGAACTTTCATTAATTGGTATCAGAGATACACCTACTTCACATCAAACGTTGAGGGGAATCTAGATCTAACATCGATCACACGTTACTCCTTCTGTTAGTCACCAATTAATTAATCAACTTCATTAGTGGCTTAGCCTCACTGCAGTGGACCTTGTACCGGAGAGTGTATACATACCCTCAAGGGCAAGGGGTGCTCGAGATGGGCTTGATGTCAGGAGGACGGTGGGGCCCCCGCTAACATGCCAAGACCAATGCTTATCGATGCCACACCCCACCCCAACCCCACCCCGACCAGCGTGTGGCTCGCTCCGATCGCCTCCCAAACAAACCCATCTCCATCCACGTCCCTCTTCTCTCCTTTTCATGGGGTGGGTTGGTTTGTCTCTTCCCCTCATTCTAATCGACAAAAATTTCCCCACTACAAGCTGTCCGACGCCATGACACCTTTTGGTCATCAAATTTGGATAAACAACTAATTATATCCTTTTAAAAATTGGAAAAATTCATGGCTTCCATCATCAATCCACCATCTCTCTCCCGCTCCTGCATGTCACCCTTGACTTATTCCTTTTCTCCTCACTCCGTCCCATGTGCCCTTCCACCCTCTTCCCTCGTGCCTAGGTTCTCCACCTCTCACTAAGTCTTCACGCTTATAATTATAATTATGAATTTTTAAAGCCCAAACACACCCTAGCTTCTCTTTGACAGCTACACTCTTCTCGTGTTATTGTCTCTTTCTCTCTCTCTCTCTCTCTCTCTCTCTCACACACACACACACACACAGAGAGGAGATATCATCCATTCCTATACCTACACATCGCCACAAGCCTACAGGAATAGGTACCTGCAGACAAAGGGAGGGACGGGGTTGACGTGTGGACGAAAAGATACGCTCACGGGGTAGGGAAGCAAAGAGTCCGCTATCTCACGTGATAAAGCGACATTACATTGTATATGTGAGATTCCTTTCAAAACTGAAACTAGCTCGCTTATTTTTTAATTATATTTTCTGATTTTAATTTTCCAGGCATGAGTGCCCAGATTTAAGTAGTACGTCTAATAGACTACGGAGAGATGGTTGAGATATATAAGCGGGCAAATTTGCAGGCTGGTAGATCTGCGTTGCTCCTGCGGTGAAAACTCTGGGAAGGTCCGTGGTTGAATGATTGGGCATTTAACTTGTTTGAGAGGATGACTTGGTTCGGCTGTTCTGATGGGGACAGCAGACAGCGCTCTGGGTGGATCGTTATCCGAAGATCTTACATAAATGTCAAGCGGGCTCACGTACATCAAAGCATAAATCTCATTCAGATATGGCTAGTAAAAATGTATAACCGGCCCCATCCATCAGGCACTAAACAATAGAAAAACACCACGGCAGACGATGAGGGTGACCGAAAATGTTCTTAATCTGGGCTCGTCTCCGAGTTTCCATGGGCTCCAACACACAAATGAAGAATGTTGTATTTAATTTGTCCGCGACCAGATAGTTGAACCCCTTCCGGTGCAAGAAAATAGACACCAGACGCGATGTTTGGAACCTCGATTAATGTAACTGTTGCTCCTGAATCTCCTGACTTGAGGTCAGCCGACGAGGACGAAGAAGCTCGGCCACCGAGAAATATGAGACCGAGGACGAGCTTGACTAGAGCTTCACCCATTCACCTACAATAAAATCCCCACCGGAGTGTTCTCCGATGAAGATCCTCCGATGCTCAAGTTAGAAGATTGGAGAATAATAAGAAAAAAAAGCGTCGAATTGAATGGCCTATCTGGAGGATCCCGGAGCTTCTTTATTTATAGGAGAGGAGTTGGAATCGTATCCATTTCGGATTCTAACGGCTTTCCGAGTTAGTCGTCCTGGATTGATTCGAAAAATTTCTTAAGAGACGGGATTGCGAAAGATTCCTCTTTATTCAGGTTTTTCGATTCGGAGAAGACGCAGTTTCAACAGGGATGGTTGTAGGTCGGTCATTGACGAGCTATGAGTCTATTCATATAGCTCGACGGCCGATCTGAATCCGATGAGGATGAGGTATGAAGGCCTACCTTATTTTGCTAGGAGGCGATCTTCAGTAGGTTGACCAAAAATGTAGCTCGGCCTAAGTCGACTTACAGCTAACCACAGACGAAATGTCGCATTGTTCCGCTCGGACGATCCATTGGGGTAGATCGATGGCCGACCCTAAACAGGCTGAGGCCACACCAACCCCATTCCATAATAATTTACCCCTCACTTACAAGGTCGATCTACCTCTGAGCGATCGATGTAAGTACCCTATCAAAGCCGAGGCCGATCTTCAAATCGTGCCCGCATTGCGGCGTTGTAGATCGGTAGCATGACAAGATTGGGAGAAGTCCATTAGCCATGAAATCTAATCGTCTGTTGCTTTGCTCCAGGTCTACCCATCCCAACCAACGGATATCTGACACCTGGCGAAGATCTAAAAGGGTAGACGAAATGGGAGTAAATCGGAGCCGTCCATGCCTCTTATAAATAGGATCTGTATTACTCCTTTTGACTGCCACTATTGCTTGAAGGGTGAACTCCGGTATTTTGCATGAGGAATAGCTCGGACTCAGTCGAGCTACCGTCGATCCTGCCCTAACTCCCCTTGTTGCTCGGCCTCCTGGCCCTTTAGGTCAATCCCCTCCGTACTCATGAGTCAAACTAGTTTGTCCCGATCTTCTTGGGGCTCGGATAGCCCTTCCAACAAGGATCATGGTTCTGGGGTAGTAGGTTCTCCAAGCCGATTCGAAGAACGTGAAGTTTCGGACTATGGCCCTTTTAGAATAGATTTCGTCCTCACATCGGAGGACCTGAAAGTCGTTAGGATGAGGTACCATGTCCCCAGTGATTTCAAGTTATAGGTCGCCGGTCCCGGGGAGCGTATAGCTCTTCCTCAGCCTGGATGGGTAAGTGTTTACGAGGAATCGCTAAAGGCCAGCCTTAGGTTGCCTTTTCATTTTTAAATTATCGAGCTTTTGAACCTGTATAGAATTAGCTTTTGTTGTTTGGTGTCGAACTCCTGGCAATCGATTTTAGGCTTCTTCATCCACTGCCTCCTCCTCGGGATCGAGCCTACCTCCCATCTTCTCCGAGCTTGCTTCACTTTAAAGGAACATCCGACGGAGATCGGGTGGTGGTATGCTTCTCCTCAAAGAGGATGCTGTCTTTTTCGAGGCGCTCCTTCCTTAGTGCATAACTGAAAAGAGCGCTTCTTTTTTGTGTCGGTCGAGCAACCATGGGATTTCAGCATATCATGGGGGCGACCTCATAGGTCGGCTGTCAGACCTCCACCACTGTCCGATGCCGAGGAGGAGATCTTGAGTCAAATCTTTAGTCTTGCTCCTCTCCCGCTATCCAAGTTTCTTACCGAGGAGAACTTATTTAAGATCAGATCGATTCCAACTGACTCGATGAGTAAATGTTCTCATGCGATTTTATTTGGGTCATCTTTTTTTTTCTTATCATTATCATTGATCAAGTCTTGTGTTTTCTGTCTAGCGATGAACCCATCCGACCTTGAAACTCTTCGTTGAATGGCGAAGAAGAGGAAGACAAGCACGATCGTGGCCCCCAAACGCACTCGGACCGAGGCTGTCCTGGCGCAGCCCGCAGTAGGAGGTTCCTCGAGAGCGGCCAACGCCCCGAGGAAGGAGAAGTTGGCATCGGTGAAGGCTGTGATGCCGATTCGGTCCGCTGCTCTAGGGGAGTTCGTCCCCTGTCCTTCTGCATCCTCTTCCAAAAGAAGCCCGGGTGGACCAAAAATCTCCATCTGAATGTCGAACCGCGGACTTGATGTTTCAGAGAGTGTTTCTTTGGTGGAAGTTCCCTCGGATACCGAGGACAAAAGGAAGGGCCTCGACGACTACCGTGTCGCCCGTTTATTGCTGAAGTCGGTCATCTTACCGACCGACGTCCAAACCTTCGAGGAGGCTGGGGGTGCCTTTCGCATCCAGAACTTCTACGATTCTCTCCTTCGGATATGTGTCTGCCTTTTTACCGACCTTCATCTTAGGTCTTCTGTTCATTCCTCGGCTCAGCTTCTTTTTCTTTTTTCTCTTCTCCTTTTTTTTTTCAGCTCGTCCATCATGTGGAGCATTTTGCCGAGATAATTAGAGAGATTCGGCGCGTCTCTAAGGAAGCTAAGGAGAAAGCCGTCCATGCCAACCGAAGGGTGGACAATGCTCAGTTATCTCGGCTGAAGGCCGAGGATGAGACTAGGTCCTTTAGGGAGAGGGTGAAGCAGCTGGAGTCCGAGCTGACCAAGGCTGAAGCTCGGGTGCTAGGAGAGAGGAAGGTTGGGAAAGCACGAGTGGAGTCCACTAGGATAGAGGCGGTCGAGGCCTTCTGCGTCTCGGAAGAATTCTGCAACATCAAGGCGAATTTCGCATCGCTCTCCTACCTGCAAGAGGGCATAGATCTGAAAGAGAAGGTCAGGAGGATCTTCTCCGACCTGAACTGGGACCTCTTAGAGTTGAACGACGAGGAGGTTGAGGAAGCTAAGGATCAGGAGATCCAGATGGATAATTTCTTCAGTCCTGCACGTGACGACTTGACTACCGAGGATGCAGCATCAGTACCACCTCCATCGTTATCATCCTACCAGACCAAGCGAAGGTCGGCGAATCTGGAGCTCCGAACGGAGCTTAATGTACTATTTTGATCGAACATATCCGATCTCTCTTTCGTTTTCTTTTTTTTAGGTCAGCCTTTTTTGTTTACCCCTCATCTTTGTTAAGGTATTTTTGTATAGGCCGACCATCACTTGTAAACACTGAACGTTAATGCAAAGCCTTTTTTTGCTTAAGTTGTTAAGTTCATATGTTCTTCATCAGATTTTTCTTTTTCGAGACGTAGGTTAGCGTAGACCTTAGACGGCGTGACTGAGAAGTGACGGACAATTCATGCCGGTGTATTACGATCCTCGACCATAGTCGAGAAGCGCGTATTGGCGGGCTTCGATGGAGATGCATTCCGCTCCTCGACTATGGCCGAAGAGTGCGCATTGGCAAAATTTGATGGAGATGCATTCCGCTTCTCGACCGTGGCCAAGGAGCGCGTGTTGGCGAAATTTGATGGAGACACGTTCCGCTCCTCGACCACGATCGAGGAGCGTGCTTTGAAGAAATTTGACGAAGACGTGTTCTACTCCTCGGCCGTGGCCGAGAAGCGCACGTTGAAGACATTTGATGGAGATGTATTTCGCTCCTCGATCATGGCCAAGGAGCATGCATTGGCGATATTTGATGGAGATACATTCCGTTCCTCGGCTATGGCCGAGGAGCACGCATTGACAAAATTTGATGGAGATGCATTTTGCTCCTCAGTCTTGGCTGAGGAGCGTACATTGGCAAAATTTGATGGAGACGTATTTCATTCTTCGGTTGTGGTCGAGGAGCACGCATTGGTGATATTTGATGAAGACGCATTCCGCTCCTCGATCGTGGTCGAGTAGCGCGCATTGGCGACATTTGACAGAGATGCATTCTGCTCCTCGATCGTGGTCGAGGAGCGCACGTTGGTAAAATTTAATGGAGATGCATTCCGCTCCTCGATCGTAGTCGAGAAGCATGCGTTGGCGACATCCGATGGAGATGCATTTCGCTCCTTGGTTATAGTCGAGGAGCACATGTTTGCAAAATTTAATGGAGATGCATTTCGCTCCTCGGTCGTGGCCAAGGAGCACGCGTTGGAGACATCCGATGGAGACACGTTTCGCTCCTCGATCGTGGTCGAGGAGCGCTCGTTGGCGAAATAAAATCTGCAAAAAGTTATTATTCATTATTGAATAAAAATTAAAGATGAAAATTACATTCTAAGGATAATATCTTCGAAGATTGTTGGCATTTCAGGTCCTCAGGATCAGAGTTCCATCAGTCCATAAAAATGGTAAGTTTTCGATCGAATTACTTCAACCACGCGATAAGGATCTTTCCAGTTCGACGATAATTTTGATCGTTCGAATGGGCGAGAAATCTCAGTTCGTCGAAGAACTAATTATTCTGCCAGAAAAGATTTGCTCTTTACTCGAGAATTATAGTATCGAACAATCTTCTGTTGATAGTTGGCCATCCGAACTCGAGCCCATTCTCGGATTTCTTCCAGTAGATCCAGATTCGCTCTCATCCCAAAGGAATTTCTATCTTCATCGAACTCCTCTACTCGGAGCATGGGCAACCCCATCTCTACGGGTATCACAGACTCCGTACCGAAGGCTAACATGAAAAGTATCTCTCCAGTTGGGACACGTTGCGTCGTACGATATGTCCAAAGGATGTTGTACAAGTCTTCGACCCACGATCCTTTTGCCTAATTTATGCGAGCTTTCAATCCCTACAATAATGTCCTATTCATCACCTCGGCCTCGCCATTAGTCTGTAGATGACCTACCGATGTCAATCTGTGAGAAATCCCATAGTCATTACAAAATCTTATAAATCTTGAGTTATTGAATTATCGTCCATTATCAATTATGATGGCACGGGGTAAATCATATCGACATATAATAGACTTTTAGATAAAATTCCAAACTTTGGCTTCGATAATCATAGCTACTACCTCTGCTTCCATCCATTTAGTAAAATAGTCAATCACGATAATCAGAAACTTCTTCTGTGTCATAGCGATGGAAAATGGTCCGAGGATATCCATTTCCTATTGAGCAAAGGGCCAAAGGGGTCATGATCGGGGTTAGAGGGGTCGATGGTCGACGTTGAATGTTTGAGATCCTTTGGCATTGGTCACATTTGCTCACCAGTTCAGCCGCATCTCTTTGCATGGTTGACCAAAAATATTCCTACCATAATATTTTATGGGACAGAGCCTTGCCCCCTAGGTGATTGCCATAGATTTCTTCGTAAACTTTCCGCAGGACATAGTCAGCTTTCGAAGGACGGAGGCATCTGAGCAGAGGTAGGATGAAGGATCTCTTATATAATTTTTCTTCATAAATGATGTATTGTGGAGCGAGGTGTCTCAATCTTTTTGCCTCATCTCGGTCCGTAGGCAAAATCTCATCTTGCAAATAATGGAAAATAGGATCTATCCAGTTCGATTCTAGATCAACTTGCATTACTGGGACCTCCTCAATGCTCGGCTTCTTCAGGACTTTTATGTATGAGCTTCTTTTTAGGTCGGCCGCTCCATGGGTTGCTAGTTTAGAAAGAAGGTTAGCTCGCACATTCTCCGTCCTTGGTATCTGCTAAACATCCATCGCTAAAAAGCTAGAAGCCAAATCTTTGACCTTCTGCAGATACTTTACCATATTTGGCTCCTGGACTTCATATTCTCCCTGAATCTGACCAATCACCAACTGCGAATTACTATGTACTCTGAGATGTCGAACTTCAATTTCTTTCACTATTCTAAGTCCCGCTATCAATGCCTCATACTTGGCTTCATTATTGAAAGCCAGAAAGTCGAAGCATAGAGCATATTCTGCTACTACTCCTTTCGAACTCGTCAAGATCAGTTCGGCTTTGGAGCCCGTGGCATTCGAAGATCCATCAACATGTAGGGTCCAACATTCATCAGTTGAAGAGGTTTTAGTGTGACTGGATTTCTCATCTAGAATTGTATATTCCAGGATGAAATCCATCAACGTCTGAGCTTTAATGGACGACCTCAACAAATATTTGATATCAAATTCACCTAGCTCGATAGTCCATTTAGCCAGCCGTCCGAAAGTATCTGGTCGGTACAATACCGATCTAATGGATTGGTCTGTAAGGACTACGATGGTGTGCACTTGGAATATGGGCATAATTTTTTTGCAGATATCAAGAGAGCATAGACGATCATTTTCAATCTCGTATACCTGGTCTCAACATCATGAAGTATTCGGCTCATGTAATAGATCGACTTTTGTACCTTGGCCTCTTGTCGGACCAGAACTGAACTGATTGCTGAAGAAGAAACAGCTAGATACAAGTACAATACCTCTTCAGGCTCTGACTTGCTTAACAGAGGGGGAGAGCCGAGGTATTTCTTTAGTTCATCGAAGGCTATCTAGCATTCATCCATCCATTGAAATTTTTTCGGTTGCTTAAGAGCTTTAAAGAATGGAAAGCTCTTTTTCGTCGATCTTGATAGAAATCTATTTAAGACTGCGATCCTTTCTGTGAGTCGCTGCACTTCTTTGATCATTCTCAGAGGCTTCATCTCTTGAAGAGCTTGAATCTTCTCCGAATTGACCTCAATCTCATGTTGTGATACCATGAACACAAGAAATTTTCTGAAAGTGACACCAAAGGCGCATTTATCTGGATTGAGCTTCATCCGAAAATGCCATAGTATAGAAAAGGCTTCTTCTAGGTCGGTAATATGGTATTCGGCTGTCCTACTTTTGACAAGCATGTTGTCCATATACACTTCCATATTTTCTTCAATCTGCTCTTTGAAAAGCTTGTTCACAAGTCTTTGATAGGTCGCCTCAGCATTCTTCAAGCCAAACAACATGATCCTGTAGCAAAAAAGGCCTTGGTCAGTTATGAAAGAAGTTTTTTCTTCATCCTCGGATGCCATTCGGATCTGGTTGTATCCCGAGAAAGCATCCATGAATGATAGGAGCTAATGTTCCAAGATCGCATCCACTAGTTGGTCTATGCGCGATAGAGGATAGCTATCCTTTGGGCATGCTCCATTGAGATCCACATAATCAATACACGTGTGCCATTTTCCATTGGCCTTTTTGATGAGGACGATGTTAGCCAACCACTCTGGATAATAAACTTCTCGGATGAAGTCGACCTTCAAGAGCTTATCAACATCTTCTTATATCGCCCTCTGGCATTCAGGGGCGAAGCTCCGCTTTTTCTACCTATCGAACGACGATTCAGATCTACATTGAGTCGATGTACCATGACTTGCAAATCGATGCTGGGCATATCCGAAGCTGACCAAGCAAATACGTCGGCATTATCTAGTAGAAATATGATGAAATGATGTCGATCTTCTTCACATAAGCTTGAGCCAACCTTCACAACCTTATTCGAATCATCCTTGATCGATACAGAGATCAGTTCTTCTGTCGAGGAGCCTCTTTGTTCAGTTTGTTCATCTCGGACGTCTAACTCATTCATGGGTTGCTCTTCAGCCACCACTCCACGCAAAGTAGCCATATAATATTTTCTTGCGATCGACTAATTTTCTCTGAGCTCACCGATTTCATGTGGAGTCATGAATTTGACCTTAAAGTGATAGGTCGATACTATGACCTGAAGAATATTTAGGCCTGACCGACCTAAGATAACATTGTAGGCGGAGGGACTATTTACAACGAAATAAGTTATGTCGACAATCGTCTGCTTTGGAGCTCGTCCAGCTTTTGTCGTTAGTAAGATAGTCTCTTTTACTGAAACAGTAGCACCAGAAAATTCGACCAGTGATACATTCCTCTTCATCAGTAATTTAGGGCTTAAGTTCATCCAAACAAAGGCATCATAAAATAGAACATCTACTGAGCTTCCATTATCAACAAGGATCCGATGTACATCATAATTAGCAATATTCAGAGAAATGACTATAGGATCATCATGGGACTGATTTATTTCTTCCAGATCTTCATCGGTGAAAGTAATTTCACCATCTGCCTTCCTCTTCCTCGATCCCTCTCCTGGTCGATCCCGATCCGAAGCATTTCCATCGAGGTTTTCTTCAATAATTATTTTGATTTCTCCCACAGTCGACTGCTCTCCGCACGATTCATCATGCCGAGGTTGGTCACAATCCGAATTCGCTGGGATTCACCGTTCATCCATATAATGCTGAAGTTGTACCTGCCTGATTAGTGCCTCTATTTTCTCTTTGAGCTGCCAGCACTCCTCAGTATCATGCCCATGGTCATGATGATATCAATAATACTTCCTCGGATTTCTTACTCGAGCATGGGTTATCATTTTTTTGGGTCGAGGTATATCTTCTCATCGCTCGATCTCTATCAAAATCTGAGTTCGAGATACGTTGAGGGGGGTGTGGTAATTGAACCTCCGAGGTGGAATTCTAGATCGGCCTCGCAACTTTGGAGATGCTGGTCGGCTACTCCAAGGTGGGATGCGTGATTGATGAAATCATGAGTCCTTCCGATGGTGCTGCATCCATCTATGGTCTTTTTTTTCTTCTATTTTTGGGACGGATCCGACCTACCATCTCGGTTACTCCTCTACTGGTCCCAAACCTCTTCGGCCTGGGCATACTTTTCTGCTTGTTCTAGCATCTTAGCGAAATCCTTTGGATAGTTCAAGTTATCATTTTTGAGGAGGCCGGCTTTGAACGCCATCATGGCCACAAACAGATCTAAATTTTGGACCTCCAAGATGGCCGCATTGAAGCGATTGATGTACTCTCGAAGGGGCTCATTCTTCCATTACCTGATGCTCATGAGGAAGTCAAAGTTACGATGTTGCCGACAACTGCTTACGAAGTGGGCAACGAACAGACGGCTTAACTGGTAGAAGAAATCTATGGAGCCGAATTTCAGATTCGAATACCAATGTCGAGCCATCTTTCTCAGAGTTGAAGGAAAAGCTCGACATAGCATCGCATCAGTAGCCCCTTGCAGATGCATAAGAGTTCGAAATCTATCGAGATGATCTACGGGATCGGCCATTCCATCATAAAGCTCCATCTGAGGGATCTTGAACTGACGTGGCAAGGGTTCGTCCATGATTTTCTGAGTGAATGGGGGATTGACATTAAACCCCAAATCCTTTCCTTGTTACCTCGGCTTCCTTAACACATCCAATTGCCGTTGTATCTCTTTGAGCTTTTTCTCCATGTCATCCTCACGAGTGGCTCGGTGCTGAGAAGTCTCATGGCTCGGGGTGGAGCCTCTTCTAGAAATCGATGTTGGCGAGCGTTCAGATCTTCAACGGAAAGGATCAGTAGGTCAACTATGACGACTGGCCTCCATCCTAGAACTTCGAGGGCGTCGTTCCTCCGACCTCATTCGGACCAGACCTAAATTTTTTTCAATCGGACGATGCTCGTCGGTCTGCTGTATTTCTCTTACGATGGCTGATAGTGCCTGCACCTGATGAAGTAAGGTGTCATACTGTTCCTATGAGACCATCGATGCCGTTGGTGGATTCTCCTGGATTGATGGTGGAGATGTGTTAACCTGTTAAGCATTATAGGTCCTTTAACCACTAGAATACTGGGATGCGTTTGATGTCCTCCTTCGGATTCTCATGATATCTAGTGTCATGCTTTTTTTCCTCAAAATTAAACTTTAAAAATAACCAAGGCCCTTCCTCTAACGCCAACTGTTGCTCCTGGATCTCCCGACTTGAAGTCGGCCGACGAGGATGGAGGAGCTCGACCACCGAGAAATATAAGGCCAAGGACGAGCTTAGCTAGAGCTTCATCCGTTCACCTATAATAAAGTCCCCACCTGAGTGTTCTCCAGTAAAGATCCTCCGACGCTCAAGTTAGGAGATTGAAAAACAATGAGGAGAGAAAGCATCGAATTGAATGGCCTACCTGGAGGATCCCGGAGCCCCTTATTTATAGGAGAAGAGTTGGAGTTGTATCCATTTCGGACTCCAACGATTTTTCGAGTTAGTCGCCCTGAATTGATTCGGCATATTTCTTTTCTTCTTAGGAGACGGGATTGTGAAAGATTCCTCTTTATCTGAATTTTTCGATTCGGAGAGGACGCAGTTTCAATAGGAATGATTGTAGGTCGGTCATTGACGAGCTATGAGTCTATTCATGTAGCTCGGCGACCGACCTAAATTCAATAAGGATGAGGTATGAAGGCCTACCTTATTTTGCCAGGAGGCGATATTTAGTAGATTGGTCGGAAATGTTCCTACAGCTAACCGCGGACGAAATGTCGCATTGTTCCGCTCGAACGATTCATTGGGGTAAGTCGGTGGCAGATCTTAAACAGGCCGAGGTCACACCAACCCCATTCCACAACGGTAACTAATCCAAACCAAAACCCCATGGAGATGGTTTTCAGCTAGTAGTTTTACTGGTGGAGCTGAGCTAGAGGTAGATCCATCTGGATATAGATATGTGTAATCCACCCCTTATGAACTGCTAAACAGAGAATGGTGGCTTCGTAATGGTACGAAGTACAACTAAGCAGAGGAGATCAGTTAAAAAGCCATAATAATAATAATAATAATAATAAACTAGATTAGCTCTACATGCCTCCTTCTGCTCATATGAGGCAAGTTCATGTCCCTTCATTATTTTAACCATCTAGGTTAGGTAGATCTACCATGAATCATCACGGATGATGCCAGCATCATTCCGCCAGGGGGAAAACTCCGTCTGCAGCCAGTGATCAACCATGGTGGACTTCAGCTTTTATGAAACTCAAACCCTTCCCAGAAGTTACCCAGTGTTTTGAAATCTTCATACCATGTTACAACT
The DNA here is from genome assembly GCA_006176705.1 of Cocos nucifera. Classification (NCBI taxonomy): domain Eukaryota; kingdom Viridiplantae; phylum Streptophyta; class Magnoliopsida; order Arecales; family Arecaceae; genus Cocos; species Cocos nucifera. The sequence continues at coordinate 3,488,565 of QRFJ01000021.1, read as the reverse complement.
TTATGACATGTCCAAACCAAAAAGTTGATAGGGCCGTAAAATAGCCACAAAGCCTCACCGGCCCCATCTCTCGCTTTCGATAAATTACTCCTCTCCTGTTCTGCTGCATATTAAACAAATCCGAGGACGCCATCCAAATCCCATCATCCAGCACCACCAACATGGCCTAGCTGGTCTTGGATCCGGAGATTCTGGGTCGCTCGGGCCACATATAAAGCTACAACGATATTTTAAACTGTATGGAGACATGGTTGTCCCTCCTCTCTTCCCCCCACCCCTACCTTCTCTCCTCTTCTTGGTCTGCTCCATTCTTCCAACACTCGCTCACCTCAGCTAGCAAGCGATCAATCGTGGACTTGGTGATGTCCCTGACAGTGGGTATAGGGAGGACCCTCCTCTCCATCCTAGCATTTTCCTCGATTTTCCTGGGACTGGGCGCTCTCGCCACCGACGCCCAAGGCGAGGCGCTTCTCTCTTGGAAGCGGACGTTGAACGGTTCCTCCGACGCCCTTTCCGATTGGAACCCGAACGATCCAACCCCATGTCGCTGGTCAGGCGTCTCCTGCGACGCCGACAACCACGTGGTGGAGCTGAATTTACAATACATAGACTTTTTCGGCGAGGTGCCCCGCAATCTAAGCGCGCTGGCTGCTTCGCTCACCAAGCTCGTCCTCACTGGGACCAATCTGTCAGGCCCGATACCGCCGCAGCTCGGCGACCTGTCCCGGTTGACAGAATTGGATTTGAGCAGCAACGCGCTCACGGGAACCATCCCCGCCGGCCTCTGCCGCCCGGGGAGCCGGCTCGAGCGGCTCCACCTCAACTCGAATCTGCTCGTGGGCCCCATCCCGCATGCGATCGGAAACCTCTCGGCTCTTCGATGGCTGATCATCTACGACAACCAGCTAGACGGGGAGATCCCGCCCACCATCGGCCGGCTCGCCAATCTAGAAGTGTTCCGGGGGGGCGGGAACAAGAACCTCCATGGGCCATTGGCCCCCGAGATTGGCAATTGCACCAGCCTCACGATGCTGGGCTTGGCGGAGACGAGCATCTCGGGCTCGCTGCCGCCATCCGTCGGCCAGCTTAAGAAGCTCGAGACCTTGGCCATCTACACGGCCCTGCTATCCGGTCCGATCCCACCGGAAGTAGGCCAATGCGACGCGCTGCAGAACATCTACCTCTACGAGAACTCCCTCTCGAGCTCCATCCCTTCTCAGCTCGGCAACCTCAAGAAGCTCAAGAATCTGCTGCTCTGGCAGAACAACTTGGTCGGCGTGATCCCGCCGGAGCTCGGCGGCTGCAGCGAGCTCTCCGTCGTTGATCTCTCGATGAACGGCCTCACCGGGAGAATCCCGCCCACCCTCGGTAACCTCACCGCCCTCCAGGAGCTCCAGCTCAGCGTCAACCAAATCTCTGGCCCTATTCCAACGGCGATCGCCGAGTGCCGGAACCTGACCGACCTCGAGCTCGACAACAACCAGATCTCCGGCGTGATCCCGGCGGAGCTCGGCCGGCTGGGGAATCTCCGGATGCTGTACCTCTGGGAGAACAAGCTGGTTGGTAGCATCCCGCCGGAGATCGGCGACTGCGCGAGTCTCGAGGCGGTGGACCTCTCGCAAAACGGGCTGACGGGATCGATCCCCAAAGGGCTCTTCCGGCTGCGGAGCCTCAGCAAGCTGCTGCTCCTGGAAAATGATTTGTCCGGGGTGATCCCGCCGGATATCGGGAATTGCTCGTCGTTGATCCGCTTCAGGGCCAACGGGAACCGGATAGCCGGCGGGATCCCGCCGGAGATCGGAGCGCTGAAGAATCTCAGCTTCCTGGATCTCGGGTCAAACCGCCTCGCCGGGCCCATCCCGCCGGAGATAGCCGGGTGCCGGAACCTGACCTTCGTCGACCTTCACTCCAATGCCATCGCTGGGGCCTTGCCGGAGGATCTTTTCGAGGGCCTGGTCTCGCTCCAGTTCCTGGACCTGTCCGGCAACTCGATAGGAGGAGGTTTGCCTTCAAATCTCGGGCTGCTGACCTCGCTCACCAAGCTGATCCTCGGAGGGAACCGGTTCTCTGGTCAGATCACGCCGGAGATCGGCTCGTGCTCGAGGCTCCAGCTTCTGGATCTCGGCAAGAACGCGCTCTCCGGCGAGATCCCGGTGAGTCTCGGAAAGATCCCGGGCCTGGAGATTGCCCTGAACCTGAGCTGGAACAATCTCTCCGGCAAGATCCCCGCCGAGTTCTCCAACCTGAACCGGCTCGGCGTGCTCGATCTCTCCCACAACCGCCTCTCCGGCGATCTACAGCCCCTGGTCGGTCTCCAGAACCTCGTCGCACTCAACGTCTCCTTCAACAACTTCTCCGGCCGCGTCCCCGACAACCCATTCTTCTCCAAGCTCCCCATCGGTGATCTCGAAGGCAACCCCGTTCTCTGTCTCGCCCGCTGCTCCGGCTGGGAGGGTGACAAGGCCCGGCGCGACACTCGGAGGGCCACCCGCGTGGCCACCGTCGTACTCCTCTCCGTCGCGGTGGTGCTGCTCGCGGCGGCGGCCCTAGTTTTACTCGGCCGGAGGCGGGAGCGTGGCGGTGGGTCCGAGGACGAGGAGAAGGACGGAGACATGTCGCCGCCGTGGGAGGTGACGCTGTACCAGAAGTTCGGGATCGGGGTCGCCGACGTGGCAAGAAGCCTGACCGCGGCGAACGTCATCGGGCGGGGTTGGTCTGGGGTGGTGTACCGGGCCAGGATCCCGTCCATGGAGGCGCTGATCGCCGTCAAAAGGTTCCGCACGTGCGACGAGGCGGCCGCGGCCGCGTTCGCTTGCGAGATTGGGGCCCTGGCCCGCGTCCGCCACCGGAACATCGTCCGCCTTCTCGGTTGGGCGGCGAACCGCCGGACGCGGCTGCTCTTCTACGACTACCTACCGAACGGAACCCTGGGGGACCTCCTCCACGGAGGCGGAGGGCCGGCGGTGGAGTGGGAAGTGAGGCTAGCTATCGCCATCGGGGTGGCGGAGGGCCTCGCCTACCTGCATCACGACTGCGTCCCGCCGATCCTCCACCGCGACGTCAAGGCCGACAACGTCCTCCTCGGGGAGCGGTACGAGGCCTGCCTGGCGGACTTCGGCCTGGCCAGCGTCGCCGACGACAGCGCCGCCGCCGAGAGGGGCAACTCCACCCCGCCCCCCTTCGCAGGCTCGTACGGCTACATCGCCCCCGGTGAGCCTAAGCGTCCTCTGCTGCCGCTGCTTTTTCCCTCTCTTCTAACGGGTAGATTAGACAGTTATGAATTTGACGGCCGTGATTTGAATGCAGAGTACGCGTGTATGACTAGGATCACGAAGAAGAGCGACGTGTATAGCTTCGGGGTGATGCTGCTGGAGGTCATCACGGCGAAGAGGCCAGTGGACTCTACGTTCGGGGAGGGCCAGAACGTGGTCCAGTGGGTCCAGGACCATCTCAGGAGGAAGCGGGACCCGGTGGAGGTGCTCGACCCCAGGCTCCAGGGGCGGCCCGATACCCAGGTCCAGGAGATGCTCCAGGCCCTGGGCATCGCCCTCTTGTGCGCCAGCACGCGCCCCGACGATCGCCCCACCATGAAGGACGTGGCTGCGCTCCTCCGCGAGATCCGCCACGACGAGCCCCCGCCAGGAGGCGACACCCGCAAGGCCGGGGGAGTCGGAAGCGGAGGGAAGCGGGCGGAGCCGCCGCCTGCGTCACCCGGCCGTGTGGTGGCTATCCGCGGCTCCTCCTCGGCGAGCGATAACTTCCAATGATTGGATGGCGGTTGTCTTTTTCTAGTTGATAAATTGATTCCTGACCGTTGGATCGGTGGACTCCTTGGACTAGGGTAACGAAGGGAGAGAGGAAAAAGGAAGAAAAGAAAAAAAATGGAGAGTGGAGGGCGACCTTTCAACTTCAGGAGGGTGGGAAGGGACCAACCTGGAATGATGGGTCCTTTTCCAGCATTGCATTATTTCCCTGGGTGGTGTTGTCGGATGCAGCGGAAGGAGGTGGTTCAGCTTGCGTTGCCGGCCGGCAGTTGATTGGTATTAAGGTAGGGGAGAGGGCCCGTTCACATTGGTTGTTGCGTATAATTGTACAACTACTGATAGATGTGATCGACACAGCCACAACGTTCCCCTCTTACTGATTGATCTGCAATATTGGTTAATGCGGCGATTTCATGAGAATTGCCACTGGGCACCACTCTCTGTTCAGGATCCGCAGTCGTCTCAGCATGGCGCTCGATAAATTGTGGATCCCCTTTGGAGTGGAACAAGCTTATGGGCAAGCGCAATAATTTCATCTTGCCATATTAAACAGAAAACAAAGAAAAATAAGCACAACAATGCACCACAATGAAACAATGATTTGAATGATCATTATATCGAGGATGTCGTATCCATTTGTCATGTGCAAATGCATGTGTTGCCCCGTGTCTACCATCGTAAATTATGCTAAAAATTATTTTTAAATAAATTTTAAGTACTATACTATGCTCTTGCAAGCACATTCCAGTAAAAGAGACTCTATGTGCATGGGGCCTCATAAAAAGAATGTGATTGTTGTCCTAGCTCAGTCAGGTATCATCTACTTTGGCCCATATCAACTACCATATGGTTTGTTGCACATGAAGGGTGCCTCACCGGAGAAAAGAAGACCCCCATTTCATATAAGCTTGAGTCTTTTTTGACTCACAATAGATGTAAGACTAAAGATACCGTCCTCTCACAATAATAGAAAAGAAATATTTTTTTTAGTAAATAAAAAATTAAAATTTATTTTTGTTGTGGAATGGGACTGGTGTGGCATCGATCTATTTGGGATCGACCGCCGATCTATCCCAATGGATCGTCTAAGCGGAACGATGCGATATTTCACTCACGGTTAGCTGTAGGTCTGCTTAAGTCGATCTACAATTCCATCCGACCTACTGAAGATCGCCTCCTGACAAAATAAGGTAGGCCTTCATATCTTATCCTCATCGGATTCAGGTCGGCCGTCGAGCTACATGAATAGGCCCATAGCTCATCAATGACCGACCTACAATCATTTCTACTGAAACTGCGTCCTCTCCGAATCGAAAAACTCGGATAAAGGAAGAATCTTTCATAATCCCGTCTCCCAAGAAAAAAATAAATCTTCCAAATCAATCTAGGATGACAAACTTGGAAAGCCGTTAGAGTCCGAAATGGATACGACTCCAACTCCTTTCCTATAAATAAAGGGGCTCCAGGATCCTCCAGGCATGCCATTCAATTCGACACTTTCTCTCCTCATTATTCTCCAATCTCCTAACTTGAGCGTTGGAGGGTCTTTACCGGAGAACACTCCGATGGAGACTTTATTGCAGGTGAATGGGCGAAGCTCCAGTAAAGTTTATCCTCGATCTCATATTCCTCGGTGGCCGAGCTCCTCCATCCTCGTCAACCGACCTCAAGCCAAAAGATCCAGGAGCAATAGTTTTCATTGTCTTTTCCTAAATAGATGGAAATCTAACTAGAGTTAAGGAAAGTGGGATTTAGATCTACATGAATTAGATACTGAGTTGGCGGCCTCTCATTGGTTGTATCTACCATATGAGCTGTAGAATAAGTCTAGCCAAGAATTTCTCCTTCTCATGGATAAGATAAATACTTCCTTAATGGTGCTTCGCACCGATCCTCATTAAAGGAGAGGTGATATTTCATTAAGAATACTTAAGGATAGATCTTGCTAGCCCGATACTCTAATTTAAAAGCTCGATTTGTTGTTGAGGTTGAAAGCAACATAATTTTGTTTTTATTTTTTTCTTTCTTTTTGCTAGAAAAGCCACTATTGTCAATCATTCTTTGGCTACCAAAGGCCGAGGCCGCCGAGGGTCAACTACTATTAGATGTCACTCATCGGGGGCCACCACTATGGGAGGTCGCCGGCCTTAAAGTTTCCCCCTTTCCCCTATTTCCCCATTTAAAAAAAAAAAGAAAAAAATAAGAAAATGAGATAGAAAGAAAGAAAAGAAAAGAAAAGAGAGTTTTTTTCTCTCCCTCTCCTCTATCCTCTCGCTATCTTTTCTCTCCACTTTCTTTCTCTATAAATTTTTCTATCTACTTTCTTCCTCTAAAATTTCTTTCTTTTCATGGATTTCTCTCTCTAAAAATCTTATAGACTAGTGGAGGGTCCAAGTATTTAGTAATGTAAATCAATTGGTGACCTTGAGAGTGGTTCTGGACCAATAGTATTATAGCCATCTTTCATAATTTTTTTATTATCCATAATCATTTATAATTTTTATGTTGATCTTGAGAATATAGAGATACAACTATTTGCACAAGAAGTATTAAGCAGAATACCTTATTTTCAAATTTATAGATGGACAAGTCCATCAATTACTATGTCTAAGTCAATTGTTAGTAGATGTAAGAATTCTTGGAACACAAACACTTAGTATATATTTTTACTTATGCATTGTATGGTTTTGTTTTTTTTGATAGATATGTAATTGTTGGTATTGGGGGGTATTTTGGTACTGTTCGAAGACATGGGATCCAAAGAAACCATTGGACTAGCCGTATATACGCTCTGAAAATTACCTTGGTTTACTTGGCTTTGGAAGAGGTTTTAATTATCTCTCCGTTAGAAGAAAAAAGAAAATGATAGTCATTTGTATTCAACCAAGGCATTAATTGCCTCTTCTTTTCTCGTCTTATCCCTCCATAGGACAAAAGCAAGAGAAAGAAAAGATGGTGGTGGGAAGAAAAAAAAAAGAGGACACTTTCATGGGTGCCCACGCTCCCTACGTCTATCTGACCCCAGGTCCTCCATACAAAGGCCCTCAGCTAGAAGGGTCCTCTACCAATAGGCCCCTATCAGTCCTTGTATTCTCAGCTTTGACCGTTGGCCTTCAGAAAGTCTCTTTATAGCCTCATCATATCATGCATTAAAAGACGAGAATAATCATGAGTAAAACAGACCCCTCATGCTCTCGGCCCCGAGCTATCAACTCACATCATTGATGGAGTAGCCCCCGGCTCTGGTATCTTCTCTGAGGATCTCTGGCTGATCCTTACTCTTAATCGGCCTCAAAGCCGTTCACCATTATAAACTACTTTGAAGAGATCGGCCCTCGCATGATCCCGTCAAGCCATATCACCCCACGTGGGATCAAGCCACTTTAATGTTCGATCCAGACCAGCAGAGTTCAAACTTCGATTCTCAACCAAAAAAGTCCTTGGCTAGCATCAGTTGCCGAACAATCCTCGACCAACAGGCCTCCGTCGGCCCCTGCTCTCCCAACTCTGGCCATTGGCCTTCAGAAGGTCTCTTCATGGCCCTATCACGTCACTCCATTGATAGATTGGTGTAATCATGCGTAAAGAAAGTCACCCATACTCTCTAACTACTGTTTGTCAATCCATGCCATTAATAGGGAAGCCTTCCGACATGCCACGAAGTGACTACTCATCAAACTCAAGAAAGTCTAAGAGCTATGCATGGATTTCGAGGATATTTAATAAGAGGCAAAAAATCTCTAACACCATTATATTCTCCCACAGCTCCAACCTTTTTCATAAAGAGAGGTAAAAAAAGGACCCTCAGGTATGCAATCTTTAGCTCTCGAATGCTCTTCTTTCCCGTCTGTTGGCTGGATAACTAATTTGAGCATCGGAGGGTCTCCGTCGGAGCCACCTCCGATGGAGGCTTTTCTTATAGGTCCCGCTCCCGATAGTCCGGCACTCCACCAACTCCAACCACTCCAACGTTCGACGAAAATCTACATCAACAATTGGTATCACTTGTTTTACTTTCTGTATTATATATTTTTATTGATAGCTTTTCGGATGGTTTGGATTATGATACCGACTATTGCAAATCTTAAAAGAATATAATATTTATAGTATTTTTCTAGCATAATTGAGGATAATAAGTTGATCGAGAAAGGGATGTTTGGAGTAACTATTTTAAATTACGAATAGTCTGATCAGGGGCAGGAATATGACATTGGAAATAGCATGCCATGGGTAGGAATATGGCATTACAAATAGCCCATCATAGACAAAAACATGGCACTGAGGATAGGTCACCACGGGCAAGAACATGGCACTAAGAATTGCCCCATCGTAGATAGAAACATGATTCTTGAGTTTGCCAATTATGGATTGAAGTGTAACCATGATTAATCCAAAACTCTAAAGATAACAGTTGATTAATCTGAATCATGTTAATGAGATATGGATAATAAAATATGAAATCATAATTAAATAAAAAGAATTTTACTTCATGATATATATATGGTATATCAATTTTGAAAAAGATGGATATTCGATGGTATATCATGTATATTTTTGTATATATCGATATTGAGTTATACTAGATACTTGATATAAGATTTCATGGTTTATGTTCTCTCATTGATACTATTTGTCTGTTATTTTTAAAGTATATATGCTCCTATATTGATGTAAGTGTGTGGAGATTCGTACTGGGCTGTAAAGTTCATAATCATCCTTTTTTCTTTTTCAAAGTTGTAGGATGCCTGTACTTAGCTATGGGATCTTGATATGAAAGAATTGATTAGATAGAACATCATTAATAATATTTGGATGACCAAGTTTTATAAATTATGTGAAGTTTGATATTTATTAATGTAGAATATTTGTTATGAATTGAGATCAATAATATTCATAGGATTTTAAGGTTATACTGAATTTTAAGATTTTGTATATTCTATAACACCTTACCCTAAGAAGTATGTGATTAACTCGAATGCTAGGTTTGGGGCGTCATAGCATTATCCAAAATCATCAAGAACTAAACCTTTGTATGTGGGCCATATATAGCGACATGTGCAACCACCTATAACCAAGTCATCATCTGCCTCATCAAAATGGAGCTGCTTTGTATGTAAGGTCGAGATCTTGATATGAAATGATTGATTAGATAAAATATTATTAATAGTAATTGAATGATTAAATTTTATAAATTATGCAAAATTGATATTTATTTATGTGAAATATTTGTTATGAATTGAGATCAATAATATTCATGAGATTTTGAGATTATACCAAATTTTAAAACTTTACATATTTTTTATGTAGCTGTTACGCGGCTAACTCGGATATTAGGGACTAAACCTTTGTACGGAGGTCATATATAGCGACGTGTGCGACCACCTGCAACCAAGTCGTCGTCTGCCCCATCAACATGGAGCTGCTTTTGCTTTGGCATCTGCTGCTCCTAGTAAAGTTATAGAAAACCTCATAACACCTTAAGAAGGTCCAAGTAATGGAAACTTTTCTGACGATCAAAACAATCAGAATCAGAAAAATCAATACCCGTAGACTAAAGGTCCATCATCAAACTTCAAAAGATTTGCAAACCCCGTAAGGATGAAGTTTTTGAGAAAGAAGCTATCCGTACTCCAAGAAATCACTCTCTGACTTGGGAATAAAATTATCCAGAGATTTTCCATCACCTCTCCTGACAAATAATTCGGTGTTGACTTGTAATCAGTTTCTTCTACAAGCCTGCCAAAAGTGATTGGCATTTGTCGACCAAAGCATTATGATTCTTTAACCATGATGAATCAGCAGTTTGCATTTAAATGATAAATCTAAAACACCAATTTAAGGTTAGCTTTGTGGATCCTACTTGGCGGCGCCCCCCTTCTCCAAATACAAGACCATCTACATCGTTCACATATAAAAAGTAAATAAATCCACAATTTTCACCTTTGTCGGCCAAATTGCTCTGCAATGGAATCTGCAAGAACTACATTAGCTACCTCAGCCTTCTTTGCATCCGGTACTTTTCCTTTCTTTCCATCAGATTTGCTACCAAGCTTAATTTGATTCAGTCCTCCCTACTGAAGGTTCTAGTTTGGGTGCCTGCATGAACAAATCCACCTCCCACCTGTAACTTAACATCCCATTCAACAAGTTTTAGAAGAAAAAGCATGATTTATGTATCTACTGATGATCTGTTCATAGAATGGTGAACTTGACTTAGGTCTGTCCTCGGCCTAGATCAACTATGTGCGACAATATATGTATATATGCATGTATGAACCTTCTCTCCACAATGTCTTCATCTAGATTCCAATGTGGGGGAACCAAAGGTTGCAAGAGCTTAAACTACAAGATTAATGGAGCAGGTGCCTCTAATTGCATTTTAGATCTCATGGTGAGCATTCCTCTCGCCCATGGCTTAAACAAGAAAAATTAAGTATAGAAGGAGATATCTAAACATAGGGACATTCACTAGCACGCAATTCGAGATGATAATCGCAAGGACAAAGCATCTAGAAATAGCACCTCTTTCTATACCACATTACCATTCATATATACAATTCTATTGACCTACCTTCCAAAGAAAACAGCATCCTCTTCCTGAGGGTGCCTAACCTAATCCTGTCAGAAAAGACCATACATCCTTAGTTACATTACCATGCGACGAAGAAACTCCAAATCAATTTTTCACCTTACAAATCTCTCTATTAGCAAGGAAAATATGCATATCAAAATCTCTACATTTCTATGCATCGATCCCACATGCAATTCCTTTATGTCCAATTCCTAATCCTCCTACGAAAGTTTTAAATAAGCTTTTTTATCAATTGACAAGATGGAACTTCCTATCACCCTCCACTTCTTTCTACAGAAATGTATCTCATAATTTCTCCTATCTTCTTAGAAATCCAGGAGCGAATCTAGAATAAGGATATGAAATAATTTTTCAAAACAAAAAAAAAGGTTGGAGAAAGGTGGTTTATGAGAAACTTCCTCCTTCACCCTGGAACTAAGGGAAAAATCACCTTGCAAGGAGAAGGCTTGTTCAAGATCCCGCCATAGATTCATGGGCAGCCAGTGAGAAGGGGTCGACGATAGAATAGCTAGCTCTTTTTGTGCAATCAAATTACTGAAAACTTGGGTATGTTCCAAGTACCAAACTGCACAGCTTCAACAAATTTACTATTCCAGAAAGGAAAAAGGAAAAAATCATTAGCATAACTGCTCTTTCAAATCCCTTATAACCACCTTAACAGGTAAAACTCACATTTGATCCAATGTAAAACAAGTTTCAAATTATTACTCCATCTGATTCATCGCTTAGATCTTCAAATTTTCAAAGCAAAACAATAACCAAAATTATCAAAAGGGGGGGACCTTTTCTGAAGAAAAACATGGTTGTTTGAGGTGATGAGCATGCGCTTAAAAGGGAAAAAAAGCAATGCGTAGGCCCATGCCAATTCATACCGGAGAGCAGCACAGTTATCAAAGTAAAATGCACTAGTATCAACCTATTCATGGTGATACAAGTCAATGTAAATCAAAAAGTATAGATGGATCACCACCTTCTTTTGTGCTAGAAACCTATCACGACAATATCCACCATAGGTGTAGGTACAATATACAATACTGAATGGTACTCTATACTAAGGGTAGGTATTAAAGATAGGCAGCACATCTCTACAAGTTGAGAATTTTGAGCATAAAAAATACAAGAGACAAGGTCTCTTTGCCACGCTAGTGGATGGATACACATCTAGTTCTGTATGGCTCCACGGTGAGAGGAAGAACTAGGAGATAAGGAGGGATACTAAATTCCACTTTATTGTCTCTTTGAAGGGTGAGGTGGATACATATCCCCAAAAAAAAAAAGGGTGAGATGGATGACTATGATCCTACTTCTATTCGACATATATTAATTGTTTCATTATGTTCCACTAAATTAATTTGAAACCACTATACAGCATGTAAAGTTCAAGCAACTAGATATTGCTGCATAGGAATGTAAAGGCAAGCTGCCATAATAGATGCACAAAAGATATAATGGAGAAGATACCATGGAGTCCTATCGCTTGGCTCTCATTACTTTATATTGTTCTGACAATTGCACAATGTGATTTGTATATGTTTTGCTAGATGGATAGTAATCCTCTATTTGATATGAAGGATAGATGGAGGAAGAATGGATGAGAGAGAGGATGGATGAATCATGAATGAGAAAGAGAATGGATGAATCTTTCATCCATTCTTTCATATATCTGATAAAACATAAAATAATGGATATAAATAATTTTCTCCTCTATTTGGTATTGGAAGAATGAAATGAAGGATAGATAATATTTATATAATATTTTTATCAAACTATCTTTTGATAAAAATATTATTATTATTAATTTATAAAATTTATTTATATTAAAAAAATAAATAATATATAAACTTATAGTTATTATTGTTGTGCCACGTTCTTAGATGTGTAGAGATCCTCTTATCAGCAATCAACAGAAGAAATCTCGCTGAAAGAGGTAGAGAACAAGTTGGAGATGAAAAAGTGCCGTTGGATATATATCAATTTTCTAATTTAAATTTTTATTTTTACATATCAATTTTCTAAACCATATATATATATATTGTAATTTCATACAATGCACGTACCAAAACTATCAACTTTATTTATATTGGATTTTGGATATTTTTCGAATCATATATAATAAATTTAAATACATTTCAATGTATGATGATAAAATTTATTTATGTTGATCTTTAAATATTTTTTAGATCATATATAATAAATTTAAATATTTCTATATGTTTCAATATAAAAACCTAAAATTAATCTTAAAAATTTTAAAAAATATTTTTTTTGATAAATTAGTATCATCCAATTAATACAATCAATTTTATTTTTTAATTTTCTAATTTTTTCATCTATACATAATATATTCAAATATTTTACACGTTCAGGCATAAATTCTTAAAATCCATCTAAAAAGAATCAAAAAAATATTAAAATATAATGCATAGGGTCGAAAATGCAATGGGCCAATTCTGCCTCTAACGTTATAATGGGCTTAAGGATAGCAGTTGGATGGCTTTTTTCAGATACTCGATCTATGTCAAATTTTAATAATTATAGAATTTAGAATGGATTTAAAATTTAAAATTAAAATTCATTTGAATTTAAGATGGAATTGGTATTTTATCTTTGGATGTTCACAACCCAAATCCAATTATATATATATATATATATATATATATATATATATATATATATATATATATATATATATATATATATATATATATAAAACTAATCAATGACCCATGCATTGCGCAGAATGGATAATTATGGTCTATAATTATTAAAAATTTTTAATAATAAATATTCATAATAAATATTTTTAAATTTTTATAATAATTTATTTATTTATTTATTATATATTTTTTATTTTTATAAATAATATTTTATTATTTTATTTATTTTTTTTCTTTCTATTCTCATATTTTTTTTGTGCTCGTCAGTACCGTCCCACCCCCTACTGCCCCACCATAGCTTTCCTTCTCTCCTGGCAAATGCCAATCTTGGTTACACTCCCGCTTTCTCTTCTTCTTGTACCTTCTCCACGCTCACTGGTGCCACCCACCATTGCTCCCCTTCTCTCTCAGCAAACGTTGAACCTGATCACACCCGCAAATGCCTCTATTGGTATTGCCGCCTTCAATGCCACCATTGCCCCTTTTTTATCCTCTCTTACCTCCTGCGCGGCCCCCTTCCTACTACTTTTGTCTGAAAATTATTTTTCTATAGAATCAATCAAATAATAATAATAATAATAATAAAATAATATAATATAAATTATTTGATTTAAATTTTTATGATTTATTGGGTCCACTCCAAGTGCCCTAGCTTTTAAAGAAATAAATTAAATAAAAGAAAGAAAGAGAAGAGAGACTCTCTTTCTCTCTTTTCTCTTTTTTTTTCTTTCCTTTTCTTTTTTTCCTTCCTTTTCTTTTCTTCTTCTTCTTTCTTGCCACCCTCCACCTCCTTCCGATGAAAGTTCCGGTGGCAGCTGCAGGCAGTGTAGTGGAGCACGTCCAACGTCTCCTCCTCACCGGCCGCCATAAACTCCCCACATTTATTCACCGCATGGCCTCCGATACTCATGACATGGTTCTTGAGGCACTCCCTATACCTCCCTCCACCTCCCCCATCACTCACCTTCAAGTTACTTGACCCCACCGCCACCCCGGCAGATACCATCCCCCCTTTCCCTCCTCCTCTGATGACTTTCCCTCGAGTTTATCACTCTCGACTCACTAACAAATCTCAATAGTTTCTTTAAAACTTCCACTATTTTTTTTTAACAACTCATTATCGGTCACCCTGGCTGCAGGGTAAGGTGGTGGAGCGATCGGCGCCGTGTTAGGGTGTTGATGGAGGGTGGTGCTGGCCTTGATGGCGAGGATGAGAGGTTTGGGAGGGAAAGAGGATAGCGAGAGGAGGAGATAAGGAGGAGGAAGTAGAGCTGCCCTGCTGGAGCTCCTCCTCTACCTCCCCCGATGGGTGTGCTCCAACGTCCATCGCCTCGCCAGCACACAAGTAGCACCCGGGGCTCCTCGCTGCCACCAGCCTTGTTGTCACCGCCCCCTCATACTCCTCCAAACTCCCATCCAAGTGTATCACCTTCACTATCACCATCGACGGTGGCAAGCGATCATGTCGCTTATTGGGGGCTATTAATCTGCCACCCGACTCATCACAACCGACTGATTGTTGATCATCGATGGTCATTCATTGACTGACGATCGATGATAGAAAAACTCGTCGAAGGATCATGTTGGAAAATATATAGGGTTTAATGCTTGAATTTTAAAATTTTTTCGAAATATAATGCAGCGAAAGATATAGATTAAACTATTTAATCTACAATAGCATATAATCTAATTACTAAATCCTACGTCTAAGACCTATAACATATTATAATGCATTCTTAAATATAAAAATAAATATTTTGATATTGATCAAATCAATACCCTAAATCTAGAATAATTCTAAATCTAAACTCTAGATCGCATCTATGTGAGAGAAGAGATCAAATCTCTTACCTTCGTGCGGATCGAGAACTCCATGATCGATTTTCATTATTATTTTTGGAGCCACACATATGTTCGACCACTACAGAAAGTTTACACAAGGCTGCAACACAAATCGGAGGTTCGTCGAGCGAAGATCCACTCGAAGTACTAGCTTCTCATGGATCTCTCCTGATAGTTAATCTAAAATTTATTTTTCTAATCTATTGGACACTCTAAGAGATGAAGAATAAGAAAAAAAATTCAATCCTTGAATCTTTCAAAAAATAGAAATAAAATATACAAAAAAATGATGTTTAGTGAGAAAATATTTTATGATGATAAAAAATTTATCATAAAAAATTAATATTTTTTGATGATATAAATATCACCGCAAAAGATGTATAGATGATTTTTTTTACGATAATTTTATTTTTTTATCATAAAATATCATCATAAAATACCTTTTATCATTTTTTTTTATGCCAACATTTTACGATGAATTTTTTTTTCTTTTTATGACAAAAGTTTGGTTGCTGCAAAAAAAAAAAAAAAAAAAAAAAAAAAGCCTGCCACTGTACGGCGAAGATGTTCGTCGCAAAATATATACATTTTCTCGGCAACTAAAAATTTCGCCAGTATTTGAAAATTTATTTTTCCTCCGTCTTTTTTCTTTTCCTTCTCCCCTTTTTCCCTGCCGCCTTTTCCTTTTCCCTCTCCCATTTTCCCCTTCCCGTCTCCCGTTTTCCCCTTCTGCGTTCTTCTTTTCCTTCTCTCGAACCGATCACCGCCTCCTTCCTCCACCGGCAGACCAGTGCTCGGCTCACCGATCCTCCGCAAGAAACTCATCGGCGGCCTCCTTACGAACGACGACAAGCTTGCCCTCGTCCTCATCCTCGTCATCCGACAAGGTTGGTATGTTTCTTCTATGCCTCTCTCTCTCTTTCTCTCTATCTTCTCTCTCTTCTCTCTGCTCTGCATCAAATCTTTATTGCTTTCTATTCTCGTGCTTGTTTAAACCCACCATGTGTTTGATTTTATGCCTATATGAAAATGCTGAAGTTTTTTAATGATATTTGTGATGATAATTCAGGCCATAATTACTGCAAAATGTGTTTTCTATGAAATCAGTCATATCTAGAGACTAATTGGCTTCTGGGTCCTCCTACTTGGATTTGTGATCAAATTTATATATTCAATACTAATTTACTGATTACTACCAACTCTACTGTTTGCTCGTTTGGTTGCTGCACAGATTTCTTACCATACTTATACACTGGATGTTGCATCTTCAATATTGCTGTTCCATGGAGAATACATTTATAAGGATATAACTTCTCTATTTGGTCTTCATCAATATTTATGCTTCAACTGCTTCTAACAATTACTATGCTATATACATTTTAACACATCATATTGCTTCCTAGAGATTGTTCTTGCATAAATTTCTTTGTCTCTTTCTTCACACCGTGTCATCTACTATGTTACTGGTTCCATTTGTGGCCCAGAGCACAAGAAAATTTTTGAAGCTGTTACTTGAGTGATAGATTATAGAAGTCCTGTTGCTTTGTTTTCCCATTTCTCTTTCTTCACTGGGTTTCTTATATAACTCATGTAATTGGGCTATAGAGTTTTGCCCGTGATTTAACTATAATGGCTGACAACGACCATTATAGGAGTCATTGTTTCATTGCACAAAAAATTAATTAAAGCTGGACTAGTCAAACGGTGGATGTTTTTCTATAACAACAGTCAATCAAGGAACATTAGGAAGCTATTCTATTGTTCTGATATGCTATTCTATTGTTCTGATACTGTTAATAAAGGAGCTCGCAACCAGCATGTGTTACAATAATTTTTTTTTTCTGGTAGGCAGAAAGACTGGTGAATCACTGGTCAAACCAATGGAATGCACATGACTAATCCATATTTATGCATGGAATTTATTCTTGGTGACCATGTCTAATGATCGGTCATATGGTTAATGATTACCTAACCATGCACTCAGAACGAGCCAAGGGAAAGGTCTAATTGTGGCTTTGTATCTTAATAGATCTGCACCAGAACTTGTTGCACCGAATGATGCTTTCCAGATATCTTTTTGATGATCATGTGAAACTATTTAAAGCTTTTTCAATCTAAAAGTGACCAAATGGCGGTAGCTAGTTTGACCAAGTTTTATTAATATTGTTGGTGCAGTTTGACCTTAGAGCTCAGCAACCTCATTAGAACCCAATTCCAATGGAGGAAAATAAAATCCATTTTTGTCTGCTACAAATAATTTGGTAGCTCGGATTTATCACCATTGGCTTTGATACAATTTGATGGGTGATACTGTGCTTATTTTGATTTGCAGCTAAAGCCAAGTTTAGACAAAGATAAAGACCCAATGGCAGGAATTTTGGACTTGATAAAGGTGAGCTTTTTTTTTTTTTTTTTCCTGACAGTATCAAATATTTCTTTTCCTTTGTTTTATTTTATTTAGTTGCGTGTGCTAAGAAATTAAAATGCAAATGCATTGCAGAACATGTACGAGGAAGGTGATGATGACATGAAATGAACAATTGCCAAAGCTTGGTATGATGCAAGATCTGGGAAAATAGCTGACTCGTTAAAAGGGTACCCTTGACCAGTTGGTGGTGGATTGTGATCTTTATGTTTGAGTCTCAATGTATTTTGTGAATGATGTTGAGAACACAAATTATTACGGATCTTCTTTCTTAAAACTTTTATAAGTATTTAGGATGATTTTCATCAAGTAATATTGCATGATTGTATCAATCAGTTAGGATTTGTGCTGGACTTGGTCATGTTGGAAAGGATTGGTTTTGGTAGTCTTTTGCGTTGGATCTACATGAGATACATTTTCTTGGGATAGATCTTTTACATAGTCGTTCATTTTCCTTCCTTTTTTTTTTTTCTTTTTCTTTTTTTGTTCTTGAAATTTTTACAAATAGAAATATCCTCAGCCTTTCGATTTTTTTTTTGTCCACCATGTCCTAGACCGTGAGATTCCTCTTCATGCAGGTCATGCCATGGCCGGGCAGCATAAGCTAGCGTGCTGGTTCGATGTTTCTTTCATTAAATTAAATTAAATCTATGCAAAAGGTATAAATATTTTTTTTGCGGCGATAAATTTTGTCGTAGAAAATAATGGCTGTATCAGCTAATACTTTTAGGGGCGAGAAAGTTTGCCGCAAAAACTTTTTCTTTCTTTGGCGATAAAATTTTGCCAACGAAAATTATCGCTTAAGTTAAATTTTTTTCGGTGACATAATATTTGTTACCAAAGGACATTATTTTTCGGCTAAAAATTAAATCTTTAGTGATAAAATTATTTATTATTAAATATTTATCTAACTATTATTTTGCGGCAAATCCGTTGATGAGGCGGCGGATAGTTTGCTTTTTAACGATGAGGTTGTTTGCTGCAAAAGGTCCATATTTTTTTATAAAAATAATTTTGCCGCAAAAAAGTTAATCTTTTGCGGCAAAATTATTTTTCGCCACAAAAAACATCTCCCAGTGGGCTTTTCTCGGCGATCATTTTTTTGCCGCTAAAAATCTTTTATGGTGAGATATTGATTTTTGGCGGTAATTATTTTCACCATAAAAAGTAATTTTTTTTATAATGGATTGATATCCTGACAATATCTCTATGCTAGGACAAGAGAAGATCTTCTTCTCTAGATTTTTTTCATATTTTTAGATCTAAAATTACCTAATTTTTTTCATAGAAAAATTTTATAAGAGATGAAGAAGAAGGGATCTTAAAAAAATCCTAATAGAAGATCTTTCTTCTCTTCTTCTTCTCTCATCAGAACATGATTTGATCATGTCCAATGATGACCACCATGCCCCAACTATTTGAAACACTCCTTCACACCCTCTCTCTTTCTCTCTCATATTTCTCTCATAGAAAAATTACAAAGAAATAATGAGAAAATAAACCTTGAAAGAAAATTATAAGAGAAGACATTTTCTCTTACCTTTGTTTTCATCAAGACATAAGAAAGGACCTTCTCTAAGAAATATGGCATCCAAAACCCCATGCCCTCTCCCCCTTTTCTTCTGCTTTTTGCATAAAAAAACACAGGCTCTCTCACGCCAATCTCGATAAAATAGGAGGCGCCACATAATAATAGGAAGACTAGGTCAAATGACCTAGTCAAACTAAGAAACAATGAGGAGATTGGGGGCGTCCAACTCTTGGATGCCTCCATAGATTTTTTTGTACGTGGAGAACATAAAAGCATCGCACAAAATGAGAAGAAAAAGGATGACATAATAACATATGAGGCATGGGTTAATTTTCATAGAGAGAGGAGAAGAGTTTTAACAAATTAAAACTCTTATTTAGTTTGACTCATTCAAATTAACTTCCAAATAAGATCGAGTTAAATTTGTATCCAAATTTACCAGGATATGGGGCATGGGAAATCAATCTTAGGCATGAAAAATTCAGGAAAAAAATTTGGAAACAAAAAAATGGGCATGGGCTCAAAGGTGGCGCAAGGAAGGAGTGAGAGTCCTAGTCCAACTAGGATTCTTCTTGTTTGACTAGGTCAAAACTATTTTGAACGTAATTCAAACCAGATTAAATATAACCTAATTAATGGTAATCCTAGTCCAATTAGGAGTCCAATTAAATTAGATTAAAGTATATTTAATTCTGATTTAAATCCTAACTCAATTACGAATTAGGTGCACTCAAATTCTAGTCCAATTAGAACTTATTTTTTGCTTGTAATTGACTTATCCACTAAACTAGTTAAACTTAATCTAATTAAGTCTAAATCAATTCTAATTGAATCTAATTCAATTAGACTTGATCTCAGCCCGATTGCTCAATCAAATTGAGTCAATCGGCAATTCAATTGCTAATTGATCCTCCTGCAATACTTGCATTAGGTTAAACATCAATCGCATTGAATGTTTGACCTTAGAATGATTCTTAATCATCGATTAACCATCTAATTAGGTTACAACTTCTAATGTGTGTGACTCTATAGGTTCGAACCTAAGTCGATAGCATAAGAACAAATTTCTGTACTAGTCGAAGTGACCATCAGGCAATGGTTCCTGATGTTCGGATAGGTCAATGTATGTAAAGCAACATTCTTAGAATTCTGGCCCATAGTTGTCGTATAATTCATTCATTTGACCAATAATGCTCAAGATGACTTCGAGTACACTGTCAACACTCATACAAATTATCTCTATTATGTTTCAAAGTTTTGTAAATCCTGTGACTTCTTACGAGGATTATCCAGGTCTAAGTTTTGCTAAATTAAAACACCACGAGTCATTCTCTTTCTGAAGTTAATCAGGAGTAGTCAATCCCATCTTGACTCACACATCGACTTCATAAGTATTTGACTATACTTAAAAATATTCCGAACCTATATTAGAAATACAGGTAGTCCGGCATCAAAGCATAGTGAATTGCTTGCAAGTCACCGTGGTGATCTCAGGTCGGAGGAACATTTATATCCATTGGCCTTAGCTAGCTACTCTTGATAGTAGAGTGCTTCATTGATCACGTTTAGTACAAATATACTCCTACATCTCACCTGGATGTCACATTAACGTCTCTACACCACTTGGTTATGAGGATAACGAACGCATATGGCATACAACGATCTACACTCGATAAGTTATCGTCCTTGTTAATAACTTATCATTTAATCGTGAATAGTTTGAGAACCATCCGATAAATCCTCCTTTATCGATTGATTATAGTTTTAAGGACTTTATCATAATTTAGGAGTTTATTTAAGAAAGATAGAACTTTTATGATGAACCAACCAAATAACTATTATTATTAGATAATTCATATACTAATTTCAATCATCTACCACTTAGTTGATTGGCTTTAGGATATATTTTTCAACAATTCCCACTTGGACTAAAGCCAATCAAAACGATATCAAATATCCTATTTTCCACTTGAGTTCGTAGACTTCTTAGTTCCAAGGCCTTAGCAAATGGGTCGGTCAAGTTCTCCTTTTTCATTGATCTTCCAAAAATTGACATCATCCTGATCTAAAATCAAAGATGATAGCGATGTAAAATATGCTGGTCCTTCGGTTCTTTAGCCTGAGCTATAGCTTCAATGCTATGATAGAACTAGACCATCGATGGAGGGTGTTACTCCCAACCTGCTAATGAACCTAAGTAGCTACACAGCTTACATGACAGCATCTTATACCACGATGTACTCTACATCACTAATTGAATAGGCTATAGTATCATGCTTGGAATCTTTCCAACAGATTGCTGTTGTAATTAGGATATGATCTGACACTCTCTTGCTATCATCTTGATCTGACTGAAATTTGAAATCAAAATATCCATAAGTTTTAAGTTAGTATCTCCATATTTGAGTCACTGGATCTTAGTATTTTTCAAATACTTAAGGAGTTAGTATCTCCATATTTGAGTCACTGGATCTTAGTATTTTTCAAATACTTAAGGATTATCTATATAATCTTTTAGTAATTCTCATTTAGATCAGATTGGTACCTACTCACTACCATTAGTGAGTATATTATATCTGATTTTGAATATGGAGAAATTAGATAACAACCAAATCTTTATTCCTTGCAATATTGGAATGCCATTCCCAATTAAGAGAATTTCATCTACGACAATATAAGAAATAACACCACAGAATATTTTGCCCAATTATAAATGTAGGGTTTATTTTTGTTCATAACAAAGACATATGTTCAAAATGTATGTTCGAACTTTGAGATGATAGTCAAACAGGCTTTGTAGGTCCTTACATTCTCGTCTGCTCTATTCTGATCCTCTTGAAAATTCATTCACACCCAATAAATTTTATTCCTTTAAGTAAATCAACTAGTGTCCACATACTTGATTTTCATAGATTTTAAGATGCTGAGTTAGCAATATCATAATACTCCTCCATAACACACACACACATATATATATATATAATTGGAGGATCCAAGATTTACTCCAAATCGCTGGATGGCTTTAATCAATAAAGCTGTGTCCATTTTCAAATTAAATAATCATATATTTATATCTTTTAAATTCTTTTATATAATTATCAACACAAATTCTGGCCACTAAGCTGCCCTATTTGGCCGCTCCAAGCCTCCCACGGTCTCATCCAACTGAAATTCCTCAGAACGGAAAAAACAAGGGAAGCACAGTGGAAAGATCCACAAAAACTAAGGAAAGATGGAAAAAATTAAAAAGTAAGACCTTTTCCCATATGATTTGATCTTTTTTTTTTCTTTTTGCTTTTTTTTTTTCTTTTTTTTTTTTGGACATGTGCGGGAAGGAGAGCATCTGAGGGGTTTCTTAGGCTCCGATTGGGTTTTCTCAAGCATATCTGTAGAAGCTGTGATAGTATGAGTTGGTCCTTTGAGGTTTCAACAGCTTAATCTTGAGCATGATATTTTATAGGATTTAAAAATTTTCTATCGAATATAAAATTTTTAATTTATAAAATTCTACTTTTAATGCAAAATATAGTTTGGAGAGTCCAGACACCCTCTAGCATATTGCAAAAAAGAGATGCCATATTTATCGCGAATGAGATGCACCATGTCGCAAAGTGAGGTGGGGTCGGCGGTCACGGATGCCAAAGGTTCGATCAGGGCGTGGCGACGGAAGGGGAGGAGACTTGCTTGGGCTTGGGATCGTTGGCGAGTTCATGAGAGGCGAGGAGGAGGGATTTTCTTCTGGTGGTAAGTAAGAAGAAATTCAGGATGGAAGGGAGTGTAGGATCAGAGATCTGGGGATGACGCTTTGTTTGTTCATCCCTTTCCCATCTATCTCTCGATTACTAAAAAATTTAAATAATATTTAATTATGTTTATTATTCTTTAGTTTATGATTTCTTTGTATATAATTATTCCTCAATGAATAGTTTAAAACTTGTAAAAAAAAAAAAAGAGTAGCTTAAAATTTATCAACTTCTAAGATATTTAATAATTATCAATTTATGTAGATAGTTCATGCGATCAATATTTATAATTTCTTTCAACCAGTTGTATATGCTATTCATCTGAGTAGTTTAAAATTTGTATCAAAAAAAAGTGTAGCTTAAAACTCATCAATTTCTGAGGTATTTAATAAATTATGTTGTTGATCAGGGGTTGAACAATTATTATGACTTAATCTAGGTCAAATTGGGTTGAATCAGTTTTTGGGCCAAATGTTTAATTCGGATCCATTCATTTGGGTCTCGAAACGACCTCAGGTCTAGACTGGGGTCAGTCCTGGTTTATTTTTAAACTTTCGGGTCCCAAGGAAAAAAAATAGGCTGGGCTTGTGCCCATTTTCAGATTGGTGCTCTGCTAGGCTGCATCGTAATCTCTTGCCTTGTGCCTCTCTATTAAAGGGCTTCTTTGTTTTTTTTGTTGGAGGAGACAGAGCGGCAGTAGGAAAAAGGGCATCTAGGGTTTGGATTCCGATGGCTTCTCATTCCCATCTGGATGATGTAAAGCTTTCTCTTCGATCCTTCCCTGATCTCTCTTCCTTTCTTTTTTCGCCTTTTCTTTTATTGTTTATTTTTTGAAAATTGTTGATTTTGAATGAATACAGGAGGATGATTTCGGAGGAGATTTTTCTGGAAGCCATAGCAGTAGACGCACAGGTATTTCTTTTATTTTTTATTTTGATAGGACCCTAGGCCTCTATCAGGAATATTTTGGATTCAAAGAAAGATTAAATAGAAGAGAATGAAGAAGCGATAATTTGATCACTTCATGACCTTCAAAAGCTCTTAGGCTAATTAATTTAAGCAATTCATTGCTTGACATTGTGACCTTAGGGCATTATATATTTATAGCCATCAAATTACTTGTCCAACAAGTATAAGGACATGACTACTCGGCAAAGAGATTTCCTGGATTTTTGGACTAATTTAAAAAAGGAAAGCAAAAATAATAAACAAAAAAAAAATCTAATTCTAGGGAAATAAGGAATCCTATTATTTCCCCACCCTTCAAATCAACCTTGTCCTCAAGGTTGTAAAACTCTATACCATGTCTCATTGCCACAATCAAAAGGTTTGATGTGTAGCTTCTCACGATAATTCAACTTAGAGTGATATAAAGAGGTTAGTGCCCATGTCATACTTCAAGCCTCCACTTGTACAACATGATAAAGTCTTGCTTTGAAGGTCGCGAGTTGCTTTTAGCATCCCTAATATCAGATCTTTTGGAAGGAACATTAAGAAGTGGTCTTTATATGCTTCAAAATCTCCAACTATAATCACTTAATAGGTCTTGTTTTTTCTTTATCAAGTAGATTATTTAATCCCTCTTTTGATGGCTCAATGGTTTGATCAACTTGTTGAAGGTTCACTTGTGGCTTGACAGGCTTGATGCAAAGTTCTTCAATTGAATCTATGACTTCTCGATTTTCAAATGATGTATCCTTGATTTGCAAAATTTCGATCATAAATCCTTCAACTTCTATGGGGTCATCTTCATTTGCCTTTCTTGTATCCTCGTCACAATGACGTTTGCCCCTGTCAAAATCTACTAGTTCGTCATATAGATTGCTTGAATGTAAAAAGCCCATTGGTTGCATCAAATCTCATCATTGAGCCTTGTTCCTCTACTTGTGCAAAAGAAATAATTGCTTTTATTATGCGAGGTTGGTGGATCTTAACCTCATATTTGATTTTGGGATGAAGACCTTCAATCAATGTTTGCAGTTGTTGTCTCTTAGACCAATTATGTGCATAATTAGGCAGGTGCTCAAACCGAATTTGGTACTCCATTATGCTACTTGCTTGACAAATTCTTGCAAGCTTATCATCGATGATCTCATATTTAGTGTTAACAAGATATCGAACCTTACTGGCACTTAAAGCTCCAATTTGTTGGGCAAGACTGGTCCCCATCTCCTTCTACTCCACAAGTTGCTGATTAACTGAAGCAATTTTGCCCTTGAACTAACCATCATATTGTTGTTGAGATGAACTCCATGAAATTATGTTATAGGGGCCGCAAATGTGCATAGGATTAATGTCTAATACCAACCTGATAGGACCTTGGGTCTCTATCAATAATATCTTGAATCAAAAGAAAGAGAAAATAGAAAAGATAAAGAAGAAGAGATAATTGTATCACATCGAGGAAAGATCGGGACCTTCAAAAGCCTTTAGGCTACTTAATTTAGCTAATTCATTACTTGAGATTGTGACCCTTAGGCATTACATGTTTATAGCACCAAATGTTCAACAAGAATAGGGGCATGACTCTTAATCAAGGATTGTAGAACAGTCTGGTTTAGGGCGTATTGAGTCATGCCAGTGGTGGATTGAGATAGTTCCGGTATTCGAAATGAGAAATCAGCGAAAAAGTGGGGGAGGGGGAGGAAATAAAGGAAGAGAGAGCAAGATGGGGGAAGGAAGGAGAGGGAGAGTGAGAGAGGGCCATTAGAGGACTGCGAAAGCCTTCAAAGGGCTGGAGGAGGGGCTCTTCCTTCTCCCGATTGAGAGGTGCTCCAGTTGCTGCCTTCATTGAAAGTTGGTAAAAAAAAAAAAAAAAGAGAAATAAAGATTGTTCACCCTTATTTTGATTGGGAGGAGGGCAGAGCCTCTCCTTTGATCCTTTGGTGACTTTCGTGGCACTTTGGTGGCCTCGGCAGCTCTCTAGTAGCCTTTGGCGACAATCCGATAGCCCCCTCATCCTTTCTCTTTTCCTCTCTGATGTTTTTCTTGTCCCCACCTTTGCCGCCATGTTGGACCACACTCCGCTTGACTTCACCATCTCTCTTCCTCCCCCTCCCTCCCCCTCTTTCTCTCTCTTTTCCTCTCTCTCTTGTTCTCCCTTTCCCCTACGCGCTCTATTGTATTGGTTTAGGTTTGGCAGAGAACGGCACAAGGATGTATCGAAGCATGCCACTGGCCAACCGGTCTTGGCCCTGCTACCAACATTGGTGAACCTTGCTCCTAGGCAAACTAGATATCCTAGACTATCGGACTAATTTGAAAGGAAAGCAAAATAATAAACCTAAAAAATAAGAAATCTGATCCTAGGAAAATAAGAAATTCTATCATATTTTTTTAATTTTTACCATCTTTTTGGAGCCAGAGTTGGATGTCTTCTTTCCCCCTTTTTTTTTCATATTTGAGTGATTACAGGTGATAAAAGAACTTTCGGAGATCTCGATGAGGAGGAGGACGATGTCTTTGGCCCAAAGAAGGTAATCTAAAGCAGCCCTCATTCTTTATGTTTCCACTTTCCATTGATTTTGGTGGAATTTTTGCTTAGAAACCCTAGTTGTAGTCTATGGTTTGAATTGTGATGCTTTGATATTAGAATTTTTAGAATTAAATGAATGCTATTGCACTTTTGATTGTGATCTATCTAAGTTTGCTCAAATGCATGAGAAATCAAGCCATGATGTGAGACTGAACTTTATAAAGAAATCTATTCCATGTAGAGAGGAGATAGGTAGTATATATTATAAAATAATTTGGAACCTGATGGACCCATTCAGGTTATGCCGGGCTTCTCAAATTTGATAATCATATTCTTCTTTCATGATTGTTTGAGTTTTTTCGTTGAGCTATGTAGAAGAATCTGCTTCAATTCCTCTTGGTCGCAATGCATTATTTCTCCCTTATTTCATAAAGGGAATGTACGTTCATCTGTAACTACCTTGTGGATCCTCCCAGTGGAGGAGAAAACCAACAGTCTCTTGAACATTTTACAAGGACAGGCCAGGTTGTTTCTTGTGGTTAGGGGTCGCAATAAAGGATGGACACAAGAAAAAAGAGGCTTCAAGGCTTTTCCAGTATTTGAAAAAATGGTTGCTGTTTGGTGCTACCTAGGTGTTCTTGCACCTAGCACTTGCCTTGAAACTTTGATTTTGCATTGGATACATTGGTACTATCCCATTGGCTTGTGCTATAAGATGTGCTTTCGTATTTATGTATATACGTCTAGGAGTGTGCATTGTCCACAAGGTTCACATTTACAAAAGGGTTTATTGATAAAGTTATCGTACAAGGGCACATATATTGGAGCAGAGGGGATAAAATGAGGAAAACAAGGATGCTTCGACTAGCAATGTCCAGAACTAAGGGATCTTTTTGCCTAGTGAATGTGTAGTCCGGTTCTCTGCTGAATAGTCCATTAGGTTCCTTTTATGTGCTTGAATTTGAAACCTTGAGTTAATAAAACATCAACATATTCCTCTATAGACTTGCAAGGTGACAATAATACTTGTTGTCCAACATGACATTGTTCAATATTATCTCCATTAAGGTAAGATAATTAACGTTCTTCATCATTAAAGAACATATCACTCTCCTGTCATGAAAAGAAGCAGACATTCTATGAAGTTGAATTTTATCAATCTCCAGCTTGTAAAACCAACTATGGTGTCTGCCACCATTTAGACACGGACACATTGCAACTCCTTATACCACCATATCCTTTTTTTCATATTATTCAGAAATAATTAAATATTGCCTTATGTAATGTCCCTCTTCACTTAGCTATATAGATTTTCCCTTTTTTTTATGTGATACTTGATGGTGACTACGGCTGAAATTTAATGCAATTCTATTTCAAGAAATGTTAAAAGATAAGCTCTTAAAATGTTAAGAATGTCATTTCTAGAAACAATAAAGGAGTAATTAGCAAAACATTAGCAAATAGAGAAGATGAAAACTATGGAGACCTTTAGTTGATGATTAGTTGCTAGTTGTCAACAAGTAAAGAGAATGATCAAACATAAAACATTGAAAAGCTATAGCAAACGCATGGCCAACTAGCTAAATCAGTTTTAGACTTATATGATATCTTATATAACATCCATATCCATGTAAAACACTGTCCAATTACATTTCAGTTTGACATATTTTTAATTGCTTTGGATGTTGCTGAATGAAATACTTCCTGTCTTCTGTATCCATCTCTCATGTTGCTTCTTGTGATCATGTCTATTTCATACTGTGTCATCTACATGCATATGTTCTGCTAAAATAGTGGGAATTAGATCTGAAGTGGTACGAGGAAATTAAACTTCAGTCTTGGACAACTGGTTCATTTCCTCGTAATGCAGGGAAAATCAAGGGTCGAAGAAAGTGGACCTGGTGCAGCCACAGGGATGATTCTGTCTCTACGTGAAAGGCATGCGGGATTTTATTAATTTTAGAAATGTTTAACATCTCTTTTAAGATATTATAGTAAAACCAGCCGGTGCTTTGTCATCATGCTAACCCTACAATTTGATTTTGCATGTTGTTTTCTCAGTCTGCAGAACTGTAAAGATAACCTTGCAACATGCCAGGTATGTGGTTATGTAGAAAACGGAAAATAATTTTAAATTTATCTTGTCTTCTTGGAATTGTTACTCTTTCAATCTTGTCTAATTTTTATACGTATATTATTTTTTCAATCTTAAATGTTCTGCTATTATAATTTTCATGAAAATAGAGGGTTGATGTGCTTTTAATCAGTTTAAAGTTTTAATTGATTGCTTTCTCAAAGATGAGATGTAATTTTTATCTTTGGTTTTTTACATTGGTATGTTCTGTTCAGAACAACATTATTTCCATTTCACTCGTACATTTTATAAGCAGTTAAGTTTTGGCATAACTCATGAGATCCTGGATTTATCTTTTTCTACATTATGCGGGCTTATAGAGTGATATCATAAAGTGAGTTTTTTTTTTTTTTTTTTTTTTTTTGTGTCTACAAAACAAGAATATCATATGCCATGCCATGACTACTGATCTACTGATTTTTTCAAGTCAGCATAGGTCAGACGTTAACATGTCATGAAATTTGCAATGAACTTCCACATGTTGCAGATTGTATTTTCGAATCAGTCATTATTGAAACGGCTATATCGCATTTGTTCCAGGCAGAGTTAGAAGCTGCAAGATCAGAGATTCAGAAGTGGCATTCTGCATTTCAGAATGGGCCAGTGACACCGGCAGGCACATCTCCAGGTTAGCGTTTGCTTTACTTTTTCCTTCATATGCAAGTCTGTTTCAGTTTAGGGAATGATAGATGTTGCTTTTGCCAATGTAGAACCTGGATTGGTGGTAACTTATCTCCAGAATTTGAAGTCTTCTGAGGAGTCTTTAAAAGAACAGGTTTGTCATATGCTTCTCCTAAAATTGCCTAGTTGCAGCTCAGTATATTATGTTTTCATGTTGCCTATATTTTCTCAGTTAGAGAAAGCAAAGAAAAGGGAGGCTGCATTTATAGTAACATTTGCTAAACGAGAGCAGGAAATTGCAGACTTGAAGGTAACTTTCTATATTGAATACGTTTGAAGCATCATATAGTAAGATTGGCATTTTGATAATTAACTATCGTCATGTATCTAGTGTCTCTCAATATGCTGCATGCTAACTTGGATCCATCCCCTCCCAATCCCAACACCATGCAAAACCAAACAAAAGGAGAAAAGAGAAAAACACCATGACACACAACAAGGAGAAATAGAGTGCTACTGTGTAGTTGAAAATAGGTACGGTAGCATTGGGTGCTTAGTTTTTACAAGGCATGGAATGCCGTACCGGGCCGAACCGCTCGGTACAGCCCGAACCGAGCTGGATCGGCGGGGAACCGGTTTAGTTTGGCGTTTTTTCCTGAAAAAAACATCAAACCGCACGGAATCGCTTGGTTCGGTGTGGTTCGGGATTAAATCGCCCGAAACCGGGTGGTACCAGGCGGTTTGGCTCTGAACCGAGTCGTACCGACAAGAGAATAAGGGGGTGGGGTGGGCCAGCCAATAATGGCCCTTGCCCCTTTCTTTTGCCTCGGACTCTCAGAATCTGAGAGTCTGACAGCGTGATCTCGAACTCTCGGGACGCCGAGAGTGCGAACGAAGCCCCCAAAAAAATAAAGGAGAAAAATTCAAAAAAAATTATCACAATTTTGGGGAGACGACGGTTTTCAACCGAAAGTAAGGTAATCTAGTATTCTGTTAGTAAATATTTTATTTTTCAGAGTTTGTGTTCAAAAAATGGTAAGAAGTAAAAAAAGTAAGAAAAAATTATGCCAAAATTTATGATTTTGGTATGATTTCATTATATATTACAGACCTTTAGAAGATCTATGTGGTGATGCTAAAATTATTAATTTTTGTTAATTATATATATTTAAAATATATATATATATTTAGAATAAAAAAAATAAAAAAAATAAAAAAAAATAAATTCATAATATTATTTATGGCAACTGAAGCTATGTATAGTATAATTTTTATGGCCGATTTTGTAGTTTTTGATGTATCATATGCTTGGTAACCTAGGCTTAATTTGGAATAAAATTAAAAAAAATAGTATTTAATGTATGTTAATAAGCTTAAAAGAATATATGTAGAGTCTATAATATATTTCTACTTGAATCTAAGCTTAAATAAACTATTTAAAATTTTTAAAATTTTTTATATTTTTTAATTACTTAAATAATAAAAAATATAAGATCTTTCGATGAAAAATTTTAATTTTTATAGATAATTATTAAAATGATATGTTTTATTAAACTTGCAGAAATGAGTAAAAGAAGGATACAGAGCGTGATATTGGTTGGGAGCATGACGAGATGCTCTCGGCTCCGCACCATTAGAGATGCAAATGGTACAATATAGAGTTCAAGAAAGGAGGGGTGACTAGGTTGAAGCAGCATTTGGTTGGTGGTTACCCCGATGTGGTCATATGTCAAAAATGTCCGTAGGACGTTCGACAGCTGATGAAGAAATACCTTACTGATTTTAAATCAACGAAGGAGAAGGCCAAGCAGAAGAGAGCAGAGATGGACCGTCGAGCTATAGAGCCACATTCTTATCACTCTAGAGAGTCAGAGCAGGCCTTCTCTCCAGATGATGAGGCACAGATAGAGGCTGCCATTCGGACGAGTATGGATGATCAGTACCGTATGGAGGAGATGGCCAGATGTAGAGAATGATTTGGACCGTCATACTATGAATTAGGATCCGGCTCTACAGCTGCTGAGGAAGAATCCGAGTTCAGGAGGACCACCTCAGTCAGGAAGATACCCAATAGAGACAGGCACAGTATTTCATCTATGCTGGGAGCATTTGGTAGTAGGAGGTCCTTCAGGGACATGCCAGTAGGAGCCACCATTCATGATTTAGATCCATATGCTTTTTTCAGCAAAGATTCAAAACAACAGAGGATTGACAATATGTTAAAGAAGGATAAGAAAAAAAACATGTGGCGAGCTATTGGATCATATTTCATTTTAGCCATATTCTAACAAATGCAACAGGTAATACCTACTATCGGTCTGCCATTTCAGCCATACAGGTAGCCAGCCTGAGTGTAGATTCTCCAGCATTGAAGGATATTTATGGTCAGCTTCTTGATGATAACAAAGAGTTGCAGAAATGAATTTCTTATTACAAGAATAAATGGCCTACATACGGATTGACGGTGATGTGTGATGGTTGGACCGGTCCTACCAGATGGAGCATCATCAATTTCTTGACTTATTGTGATGGAAAAATATTTTTTCATAAATCAATTGATGCTTCAGATAAGGTGCACGACGCTACGTATATCCTTGGATTGATGGAGGAGGTGATTGATTCAGTAGGAGAGCAGAATATCGTGCAGATCATCACAGATAATGGACCGCATTATAAGGCCGTTGGAGAGTTGCTGATGGAGTAGTGACCATATATTTACTGGACCTCATGTGCTGCATATTGCATTGATCTCATATTGATGGATATTGGAAAGCTTCGTAGGGTGCAGCAGGCAGTGGACTCAGTCCAGACTATTACTAGATTCATCTACAATCATACATGGGTTTTGTTATTGATGCGGACATATACTGGGGGAGAGATTTTGAGACCGGGTATCATCCGATTTGTTATAAATTATATAGCACTTGATAGTCTTCTAGAGAAGAAAGCAACATTGTGTCAGATGTTTGTCAATACCGAGTGGCAGGAGAGTAGATATGCGAGAGCTGGTATTGAGGAAAGTCGTGTGGAGAACCTGGTGACCAGTCAGTCATTTTGGCAACGAGCTGATAAGATAGTGAAGGTTATCAAGTTATTATATGAGGTGCTTCGCACCATGGACAGTGAAAGATAAACCTCCAGATGGGTTTTTTGTATCACATGATGGAGAGGGCAAAGAAACAGATCAGTGAGAAGATCCAAAATATGGTCAGGAATATATCAACATTATCGAGTGCCGTTGGGACTATCAAATGGATAGGGATTTGCATCTAGTCGGTAAGCACAAATTCAAGAGTCCACTGAAAATTTTTCTCTTCTACTTATATGAATCTACTCATTCATTTATAAAATTTATCTATAGAATACTATTTGAATCAGAGATTTCACTACATTTCTGGGATAGATATGGATAATGAGCTTCTTACTGCTTTTCGTAATGTGATATATAAGATGATGGATGATTCAGAAATTGCATCGATGTGCCTGCAAGAGGTATGTTAGAGAGGATGAGATATGAGTATTTAATATTTTAACCAAATTTAGTCTGTAATCAACTGTATATTTGTTAATATAACAAATATATTTTTCACAAACGAAATAGTTTAAAGAGGGGACGAACAGCTTTGGAGTCTCATTGACTGTCGTAAGTAAAAAGAGGATGAATCCAGATAAATTACATATCAATAATGAGAAGATTTTGTTGACTTTACATACCTACGAATATCGTGATATATGATAAATAATTTTGGTTAATATTTTTGCAGCTGAATGGTGGATTCATTTTGGACAGTCTGCAGAAAATTTGAAAGTTGTAGCCATCCACATTCTTTCCTTGATAGTTTCCTCTAATGGTCGTGAGCGTAATTGGTCGATTTTTGCTTTTATCCACAGCAAACAGAGGAACCGTCTGACACAGAAGCGCCTCAACAATCTTATATATGTTCATTATAATCTAAGATTGAGGTTAAAATGTATTTAGGATGAAGAACAGCTGAAGTACATGGATCCGATGTTGGGTGATTATGTTGATGGGGACGAAGATTAGATGATTGGATAGCTTGCAGGCCAGCAGCAGGAGCCAGAGCTTGATGAGCCGGGATCTCCTCCACGACCAGCTAGTTTAGTAACTAGGGAGATTAGGATGCATTCAGGGCGATGGACAGATATAAATATTCCACATAGGGTTTCAGTTGATCAGCTACAGCTTGAGGGCACATAGAGGAGTCATTCATCACATGATTCTATGTCCGAGACATCCTCCCAATTGTTTGAGCAAGAATTTTTTAGATGAAACTGGCCATCTCAAGCAGAAAGAAGAGATCCATCCTCTCAGATGCAGCAAAGTAAGAAAAGAATAAAGCAAAAGAAAAGACAATTGCAGCATCCTCGAGAGTGTAGAAGTCAGCTGGCTTAGATTCGGAGATTAGGATGAGTGATGATAGTAGTGACGGATTTGATGACCAGAGAGGGACTGGAGGACAAGAAATTGTTGTTCATGAGACGCAGCCACAGGACGGTATTCGATTCACTGGTGAGTTTCAGTTTACATATGCCATACAAGATAGGGACCATGGTGGACGAGTTGATAGAGGCCCTGAGGATACTATTTCATATAGACGACGGCCTTCCAGAGGTCGTCCAACACACGATGCAGCTGTAGATGATTTGGCACGTGACATAGGATCCATGGATGTATCTGGATCATCCTCATATTTTGGATCCTACCACTCGCAGGTAGCTTATGATCCATATGGATATGGATATGATGCATCCGAGACATCGTCTTCTAGTGGCTACTATCCTATGCAGCTTGGAGCTTCTTATGGATTGAATTTTGCTGCTGGCATATTTGAATGGGCCCCTCCATAGTCATATCATCATCCCAAGGACACCTCTTAGAATCAGAGTTTGAGCGAGAGATCTGAGATGTCTTACAATCCAGAGAGGTTACCTTATGGGATGAATATTCAGGACTATCGTGCTGGTTGGATAGAGGGATTGACTGATGTTCCTCCGGAGTATGAGAATGATCCGGATATCCACGAGCATCATAGATACTCGACAAGATTTTAGATCAGTAGACATCTTGAGGTTAGTAAATTATTTTTTTATAACTTGGAGACTTGTATATTAAATATATTTAATACATTATTTTAGATTTTTTTATTTTATTTTTTTGGAGATGTTAGAATTTAGAATTGTTATATCACCCTAAATTAATTTAAAAATTATAAAAAAAATTAGAATAAAAATTGAGTCGGAAAAAAAAAATCGATACGCCGTGGCGTACCGGCCGGTACGGCATGGTACCATACCGTACCAGTCAGAAATCGGTGCAAAAATCGATACTGGTTCCTAAATCCTCGTATCGGTCAGGAACCGGTATCGGTTCTTGAATCCTTATTACAAGATGTTTGCATCTAGGGGGTTAAAAGTTTCATGAGGTTGTAAAGAAACTTGTGATTCTTGAGTCATCATGTGGCAGCTGGCATTTGTTAATCATATCAGCATAATTCCAGTTGTCATAAGGTGGTGCAGGCCTCTTGTACATGCGGACCACCAGATGCTTAGGTGGAAGAAAGAATATGATTTTATTTTTCACATGCTATCTCTTAAGTAGATTCACTCTATCACATCTCTAGCCACCCAACCCTCCCGTTAGCAGAAGTCCTCTTTTATTTTCCTCATTTAACATTCACTATTGTCAGATTTTAAATCTTTGAAAATGTGGGCTAATTCTCTGAATCACAGAGACCACGAGGAAGAAAATGTTTGGACCCTCTCAGTTTAGAATCCCTTAGGCACTCTTTTATTTTGTTATTACTTAAACTTTCCTTATTTTTGACAAAAAAACTTTATTGGAACAGTTTCATATTTGCATCTTGTTTGCTATCAACTAACTTTGCTATTCAGCGTGTTTGGGTATATACTGGACAATAAATGTTGTTGAATTTCAAAATGGCTTACCACAACTGTTAACTAAATCCTATCTTTGGTGTTGGTTGGTTATCTGACAAATGGTTCATGAGAATCACGTTGTTTATTTTGCACGGCACCTTTAAATAGTGTTTCCTGATGGTCATTGTGTAGTTTATTCAGCTTAACTTCTTCTTTGATGGTCGTTCATTTTTCATTAGCATTTTCTTGGGATATCTTTGACTGATAAGGTTCTTACCTGGTAAAATCCAGTCCGCAGTTCGGGATTTGAAGACACAATTGAGACCACCATCGATGCAGGTACCATGACATGAATATATATACTTTTTTGTCCCAAAGTTAGGTTTATTGCTTGGTCTTCTGACCTATTTTTAGAACTATATACACGCGTAAATATAAAGAAGTATTCATGAGCTAAATATCTTCTTACCTAGTGTAGGATGATATATGTTCCTACCCATTGACTCTCTAGAGTGTATTCATCTACCACATGTCCTATGTTAATATCACTTGATCTGGAAATGTATGTATCCCTTTCAGATTTTCACCCATAATGTTAATCTTTTAAAACATTTAAATTTTGTCATATACAAATGCAACCAAAAGTAGATTCTATGCTATTAGAGAGCTCAAAGAACATTCACTATTGTTGTATATACATATTGAGACAAAACTCTACTATTTATGAGATTGGGCTGTACAACTTGCATGACCATCTTTACTGTCATCCTAATGCTTCTGCTTTCATTTGGCAGACTAGGAGATTATTACTTGACCCAGCAATACATGAGGAGTTTACACGGTTGAAGGTGCTTTTAAACTCTCAACAAGGAAACATTTTGTTTTCAATCTTCAATTGAACGTTAGCTCCAGTTCTGGTGTAGTTAATGGCTTTCTCCTCTTCATAAATATATTTTCAATGCACTTCTCTTTGAATGTATTCTTCCACTTGCACCAGGATGGCTTGTTTGAAGCTTGAAAGGAAGATCATACTGATGAGTCATATTTCCCTTTTGTTTTATGGACCAGAATTTGGTTGAAGAGAAAGAGAAAAAAATTAAGGAGTTGCAAGACAATGTTGCTGCTGTCAATTTTACTACATCCAGCAAGCTAGGACAGATGTTGGTGGCCAAATGTAGAACCTTGCAGGAAGAAAACGAGGAGATTGGCGCAATGGCTTCTGAAGGAAAAGTAAAAATTACATTCTTGGTTTACCTATGATACTGAACAATATTTTGAATATTGTTTGCCGTCCCATGTTTCTTGTTCTAACTACTACATTTTTTACGTCTAACTGTGTCCTGCATGAAGTGCTTTTTTTTTTTTTCTTTCTATGGACCTGTAACATCATGATTATTGAACATTATAAGAAACATGAAGTAATGGAGTAGTTTCTAATTTACGGAGAGACCTGAAGTTCATGTTAATTTTTATTAAAAGCTATTAGGTGGATTTATTGGTTTGTATTTTTCATATTTGCCCAAAGCAAAATCAGATTCTGCTGAATCCATGATTCTTGCTGCTTCGTGTGTCTGAGGGAGAGATTATATATGTATGTTTCCAACTAATGCTTGATGCTGACAAGTGGTTTTGAATTTATAGATCCACGAGTTGGGAATGAAAATTGCAGTGCTAAAATCTCAAAATGCTGAGCTCAGAAACCAGTTTGACGGTGAGTAATATGCCATCACTTGTCATTTTATTATTACTTTATTATTGCCTTCTTCAAATCATCCATTTTAGATCTCACTTAAAGGGGAAAGTGAAAGAACTAGCTGCATATAGGTTCTCCTATGTGAAGATTTTGCATTCTTCATTACTGTAGATTTCTTTTCTCCTTTAATCTTTGAGACTTGGAAGATGCCATTGCATATGGTGCATGTCACTTAAACGCTAATCTTTTCTTCTTTCCTTGCTCTCATTACCTGTAAATTCCATTTCTGTTTCAATCCTTCTTCAGAACACTTGCCCCACATGATCTGTTTGAACCTGACCTTTTAATGGCTTAATGTGACAGTAGATAATCTATATATGTTTTGAAATAAGCCCTATATTTTTCAGTGCCTTCTGTGTCTTTTATGATTAATCTTGGTTTTTTATTACTTAAATTAGTGAACAAGTTTTGTCCGAAATATATGGCTGGCTTATGAATCCATTTTCAATCTCTCCTATTATGGGCTACCTCCAGCTTCTTAAATTACCGGCTGGTAGTCATCTTTGTCATCACCAATTAGGTTTTTTCTCATAGAAGTTGAATTTTTTCTGTATGTTTACTTAACTCTGTTTGCAAGCCTTTTAGAATTTTTTTATGTTTGATGTATTTTTAATTTTGGCATGCAGCACTGTATAAACATATGGAAGGGCTAACAAATGATGTGGAGAGATCAAATGAAATGGTAAGATATGTAACTCCTTGTCCATCAGTAATACTTCAAAATTATTTATCATCAGCACTGCAGGGGGAAAATATGGAACTGAACAAGGTGCATTTCAATTGTAGTTATGCAGACACTTTCATAGGCATGATCAGCTTAGTTATGCCAATAATCAATAACTTGTGGATCCATACTGCTGATCATGATCTACAATGTTTTTAATGCCTCAAACCATAGTCGATAACACACGTTTTCACAGGCACGATCAGCTTAATTAAGCACACACAAACAGGCACGATCAGCTTAATTAAGCACACACAAACGGACTCGGCACATATTCATCATGTGATCATTAAATGAAATTTTTTCAGAAAAGGAGGAAATATTTATCTTGATCAAGATTTGCTGTCTTGATATTGGATCTTATATTGGTACTATCCCATTACCGTATCGGTACGTGGTTCGCTATGGCATGAGATGATGTCTGTACGGTATGAGGTGTATCAGATGGTTTGGTCTAGTACAGCATTTCATGGTCCTGATATATGATACGGGACTATCCAAACCATATGCATCTTTGTCTGCATATGTAGTTGGATATGTGAACATAATGGTGTGGATCATCACCTTGGTTCACCAGCAGTGCATTTTATGGCAGGGCATCTAACCCATGTCTTGGCAACATTGTATAGATGGTTGGACAGATATTTTGCAGTCAAATTTCATTGCACACAAGTTCTGTATCCAGGTTTCCCATAACATATTTTTCTTCTGAATCCTTGTTTGATTTTTTCCATAGCCTATGTGACTTCGATAAATTACTTATGAGATTAATTACAAAACTTATCCAGCAAAAATATTGTTAACTACAAGGTACGGAGTCATTAATCACATGCTTTATTTGGAGATGGTGATAGACTGGGAGAAATTTTATGGAGCTCACATTCTATCATAATGATCCTATTATTTACTCCAGCAAGCCTTAATGTTGACTGTATAGTATCCACTTCATTTAAGACCTTGTTTGCCATTTATTGCTATCAGGGGATGCATGTGGCTCTCACAGCTATACCTATGAATAGAGATTTCTCACACGATATTATGTTAGGATTCAAGAATTATTGATTTGTGAATTGTTAGCGCATTACA
This sequence comes from Cocos nucifera, assembly GCA_006176705.1. NCBI lineage: Eukaryota > Viridiplantae > Streptophyta > Magnoliopsida > Arecales > Arecaceae > Cocos > Cocos nucifera. The sequence goes on along the minus strand of QRFJ01000021.1, from coordinate 3,450,320 downwards.
CATAATTGTAGCGAGTTTTTCTAATCTCTGTAGTATGATAGCCAGACAAAAAGAATGTGCAGGCAAGACCTGACCCCTGTATCTAAATAGTTTCACGTATGGGTCCATTCTAGAATTGTTGCCTGATGACACAAACTTGCATTCAAAATATCTTACCTTTCAACAGGTCTGCAAGTCATTTTTCACTAAATTTCCTTGCATATGATAATTATCCATTCATGCTTTTGTTCCTGCCTTCTAAGAAGTCTTAGAATTCGATCTTCTGCAAACTTTTTGGGAAATAAGCTGTGCTGTCTGTATGGCATAATGACACCCTCTAGAAACGGGAAGAGAAATGCTTATCATCTCTCTTAACTAAGATTAGACTGGTCACAATTCTCTACATCTTTCTTGGGTAAAATCCTTAACAATCACAAGCTACCCATAGATTTGGATCCTAAGAGAGGAGCCTATGGTTTAAAAAAAACTAGCATCAAGCCTTAAAATGCCTATGGCAATTACCACCCACATAAGAACGACACCACCACCCCCCCACAAAAAAGGGGGGAAGAAGAGGGGACAGTATCGGCCATGGATTGCTGATTAAGGCTTCATGTTTTGGATTTGAAAATAGGAGGAAGACCTAAGATGATGATATGGCTGGAGGTTGTGAGGAAGGATATGGAGATATGGTTGGAATAATGTGAGAGGTGGCCCTATATAGGAATACTTGAGGATCCATAAAACCAACCTTGAAGGGTTTGAGAAAAATCTGGGTGATCGTGGCTATGGTTTATGGTTTGGAAACTGAAACACTTTTTATACGAGAGCTTTATGTGGCAAGTCATATTTATATTTGATTGTCATTGCTCACTTTATAAAGTATTTTCACAAATGGAGAAATAAAGACAGGCATAATGGTTATAATCCTGATTGATGTATGTTTGCAGGGTTAAAGATAAAATTAGATTTGGTTTTTGGTCAATCCAACAATATAAGAGTCTAGTTTGCGTGCTCACAGATGTCGTCATAAATGTTGCATTTCAGGTATATATTTTGCAGGAGAAGCTAGAAGCGAAGGACTATGAGCTGAAAAAGTTGAAGGAAATGCTATCGCAAAAAGAAACAACACAGGAAAGAGATGAATTTGCTGATGAAAAAGAAAGCGGTCCATGATGCAGATTCTGCAGAAGTTGAGGCTTGAGAATCTCTACTTTTGGTTTTTAAATTCCAAGTATTTGAAAACGCAGTGGTTGGGATCTGTCGAGAAACTAGTTCTGCATTCCGTATCTACAAAATTAATTCCTCTTAAATATTTGCTGGTGGACCGGTGGGTTGATATTTTTATACTAGCCAGGTGATATGTTCCTGGTGGATTCTTGTCCCCAGTTCAAATTACATGGCCTGGAATGGCGGAGCTCTTATCATGCTTGTACAAACCCCTCCCTTCCCAAATTAGTAACAGGGACCCTGTTATCCGGTCGTGAATGCCTCGCATCACCGTCATCGGGCTGAACATGTGCCCAACCATCTGTTCTCCAAGAAGTCTTTTAACCATTGATGATTTAATTCTGGCTGAATAATTCCACAGTTGCTAATTGAATTAAGTGACAAGTGATTTGGCACTCATTATTTATCATTTATCCAGTGATGCGGTGCTGTTGTTATAGAGTTTCTTGTTGTGGGTACGATTTAGTTCTACCGTGGTGTAAGCTTGCTGTGCATCAACCTGTAAAATAGGAAACTGGTAAATGATAGAACATTTCCTTAATTATTTCCACCAGGTAATTGAAGTCCGCTATTGCAGCCGAGTTCATATGATAGGAACATGTAATCTAGGGACTGGTAGATGAAAATATGCATGTAGGGCCTTCTACGAATCTCTCGTGAACCAATGTGTAGGGCTGCAGAACCGACTTTATATAAACCAGTCAGTGGTTGGTAAATAACTAGATATCGATTCGGGTAATTTATGCTAGTTTCTCCACGTCCATGACCATGGCCTAGCGGAAAACCGTGACAGGCGCCCTTTTTATATGGGCGATGCAACCATATGCAGGGGTAAACGGTTGATCGTTTATATAGGGGCTTTCTACGGAATTCTCCGACGCCCTATTTCTGTACGGAGCGGCAGAGCTTACCGACACCGTACGATTCCTGCAACAGGAACTACGAATAATTAATGATCCCTTCTGTTAATTTTTAACAACCTACTTAAAATTCTGCCTCCTAAGTTCCGCGGCTTCTCCTGCCTAGTTGCATTCTTCTTCCTCTTCTCGAATCAGTCAGGTCCAAGGGTCCAACCCAAGCTCGCCTCATAAGTTCCGCGGCTCCTCCAACCTAGTTGCATTGTTCTTCTTCTTCTCGAATCAGGTCCATGGGTACAACCCAAGCTCTCCTCATAGGCAAGCGATGGTTGGATGGAGTATGAATGGCTGAGGATTACGAAGCACGGAAGGGAGAAAATTGAAAGATTGTCTTTCAGTATTCACAGAAAGTTTATGGCTCGTCCGGTATTGCTTCGGTTTTCTTTTTCTTTCTTCTTCCCTTTTTCTTTTTTTATCGAAAAGCCAAGAAGAAAAGCGAACAAGAGTGATCAAAGTGTATAATGTGACCCTTTTATTTTTTTATTTTTTTTTACATAAAAAAAAATCCGGAAAAGAAAAGAATAAGAGTGATAAAAGCAAGAAACAGAACAAATTTTCGCAGACGGTAAACTACCAAGTTGCGTTTTACCACCTTGCGAGGAAACAATCACACAGTCCTGCAATTGCAAATCCCGAAACATTTGCCGTCTGAACGTTAATTAGAATTAAAACTTATGTCAAGCTGGAAGGCAGGACAGAGATAAACACGGCAGTGGGACCTCCACCCGAGCCATCTGAATATCAAAGCCAACAACCAAGGGGACTCGGTGAGTGGGGATTGGGATGTAATGATTTGTTCAATACAGGGAAGTTTCCAAAACCTCTCATGCTTGTTGAAAGGGTGCTTCAAAGCCCGAGCAAAGTCTACGTGGCAAGGTGACCTTCCGCAAGCAAGGTAGAAATAAGAAGGCTCCACCAGCATCTAGAAATGAATTCACACGCAAATGTCATATGTCCGATGTCAGTGTCATGGCCTATCAAGCCATCAAAAATAGCAAAAGCTTCCGGTTTAACCTGACCTGAGCATGGAGTTGGATGAGTATTACCTTCTAAGCTTCAACGCTGGGCAGGATTCCATCCCAAACCAGCATAGCCTTTGTTACCAACAGCTTCCAGTGGTTCCAACATACCCTTCGTGGTGCTCCCCAAAGCCTCACCCTAGAGAAGACACATTTCGCAGAAAAGAAAGAAATTAAAATTATTCAACCGAACAAAATTATAAAAGTCAAAAATGTCTAACAGCCAAGCGTCCAGCCAAAACAAAAGAAAGGAGTGCAAATTCTGTCTTAAATAGGACCATCACTGGATACGCTTTGGCCCCTGGTTGGGTGGACCTTATATGCATATACACGTCCACACCGACATGTGCATTTGTGTGTGTATAGTAAGAAATATAAATAAGACCAAAGAAAACAAAAAAAAAAAAATACTGGTGATTCTTTATGTAATTACCATAGGACTGAGTTGGTAACACATTTAGACCATAAAGATGCGTTTTTTTGAAAACATACCTAGGTGCCATCCTAATTCATGAATGAGAGATGCACCAGGTTAAATGATTCTTAAACATACATGTTTCCAGCCCATGCTCTCAAGAATCCTTCTAGCATAACTGCCACTTCCAAAAGATATGTCCACAGCTTCTGCTGCAGCTTCTTCCACATCACATGGCTCCGAAGGTGAACCCGGCTCATGAAAATTACTGTTCTCCACATTCTTTTGTCCTGGGCCTATACCAAAACCACCATGTAGCATTCTTCTCTCAGCAGCTCTATCTCTATAAGCTATATTCTGGTGCTGTAACCATGGCAGGAAGACATGAATATCCGTTACTGTTGTGTGTCTTCGAAGCCACATATTTAGTATGAAAGAGAGGTGATATAACACCGACAGCCAACTACTACAGACATAACCACATGTCCGAATTGACCAGGCATAGCAGAATCGCATGCAACTTTAAAAACCATGTGGATACCCCTCTATATTGTAGATGCCGGGTTGTGTCTTTCGCACGAAAGAATGAATGATGTTCTTTTGCGATGTCAACCACTGGATCATGCCTCGCATAGATCTCAAAGTACTTCGTACCTTGCTTTCATCAGCCTGCATAGATCTTGAAGTGGCCATTGCATGATTCAACAGTTGAAGTCACAAAAGAAGGTGAATCATTCTTTCGCATGAAGGATCCAACCCAAGCCCACAGATCTCATCACATGTTCTAATCATAAATGCATAACAGATCCATGCTTCTTAGGCAAGAGATAGAAGACAATGATTAATGGACTCATCTAAGCAGATTTGCAAGCAGGAGGCACAAAAGATACATTTTGTACTAAATGAGATGCTTTACTTTCATAACAAGTTAAACTGGTTGATAAACTTTAGTAACGGTGGTTGAAGCTTGTGATTATGTATAACCTTGTAAGAGATCTCCAAGAAATGTTTACATTTTAAAGCCATCATTCATGGTTTTCCCGGAATGAATGAATTGCATTGGTCAATATATCAGGTGCTATGAAACAGGTGCTCATCCTATTGCATAACACCGGGCCCGAAATTATTTCCATCATCATCTCACAAGTGACTTTTTCTTCATGGGACTTGGCCTTGATAAGGACAACTCCATAAAAATGGTATATAAGACATGTTTTGTGCAATTATGTAAAATCTTCATTTTACGATGGTAAACAGCAAATCACCTTCTTTACTGTAACAGGAACCTGATCGACACAAGCAGACAAATTATCTCGATTGGCTGCATTTGCAGTGTCAGATCCATAAATTGGATTTGAGCTACAGTGCGTGCTACTCTGCAGATCAGCATATAAATCAGGGAAGCCCCAATCTTTGGTCGGGTTAGAAGAATCATACTTCGATACAGAAGCCAAGTATCTTGGGCTTGGGGTCCTCAACCTGTAAACCTTCCCTGAAATTTTTTTTTTTTTTAAAAAAAAAGGCAAAGTAAATAAATATCAGCATTCCACAACAGCATTTAATATTGATAAGAAAGAACAATGGTTGAAAGCTGGATGGTGATTGCACCCTCTGGTCTTAAAAGAAAAGGTTTAGATATTAGTGCCCAACTAGTCCTGGGTAAGTTGGCTCCGCACCTGCCTCTTAAAGTGGAGGCTGTGGTTTTGCTTCTCTGCAAAGCAGTCCTGGAGACTTTTCAAATACTTCCACAGTGCCAGTTGGTGTGACAGGCCCAGATTGTGGGTCGACAGTCTCACATATGTCAGCATATTTACCAGTAAACAAGGGATTGAGAATTTGAACAAATCATAAAATGGATAACTACATGATGAGAAGGCACAATCTTGTTTCACACAATGCAATTCTAACCTAATAAACATAAAATAGCAATCAATATTCAAAACCAAAGTAATGGGAACAGAGTAAAACTGCCATCATTTGCAGTCACCAATATCATCTGAGCATAGTACTGGAGACATGAATTATGGATGTAAATCTGGAGTCCAGAGACCACTTACATGGATGGCAGCAAGATTTATGTCAAAAAAAAAAAGAAAGAAAAAGATTATGGTATTTATAGGTAAATAAGTAACAGAAATAACCATACCTCAGAAAGAATAATTTTTTTTTAATTGTGTGTTGTATTTCATACTTTGATGTACCTAGTCTGGCATTGACTTCAAAAAAGATAGGGGAAAGAAAAACAATCAACAGCCATATTCAAAACACTCCAACGAAAGATGCGGTGCTTGTAACTATAGCATCCATGAAGGCCAAGTTGTATTTTACAGCTCTACTCCCAAAAGAAGGTGACAGGTAACTAAAACTCCCTTCATATCAAAAGAAAGGGAAGGTCAAGCAGATGCTCTCCAGTGGAAAGTCAATAAGTCAGCACTCATTAGATTTTTCACATGCTAATCATGAATGCATGGTAATCAATGAATATGAGTGAAAAAGAGAGTGAACAAATGAGAGAGAGAGAGAGAGAGACCTGATGCAACTCCAACTAGATCCAAATGAACTGCACGGACAGCAGCAGTTTTTAGGACACCACCACCAGCTGACACAGAAGGATGTAGCTTACTGGAACGCCTGACCAATCTTCCTATCAGTTTAGCTATCTGATGACTTTTCTTTGTGTGCTCTTTAACAATTTCCCAATCCCATAGATCAACTGCAGGAAAAGATGGTAAGCCCTCATCATCGAAGGTTGCAACCTGGCCATACTGAGCTTTCCAGTTTTCTTCATCCCATGATGCATCTGATTTTGAAGTAAAATTATTACTAAGAGGGGAAAAAACACATAGATAGTCATGTAGAAAGGCAGATTGGATCACTTCTAAAAATATCTTTTTTTTCCTTTAATCTTTTCATGTTGATGGACAAGCAAAACTTTAAACTATGATCTCAATGTTGCAAAATTCATGTTAACAAGTTCTAGCCCAGAAGCAACAAAATTATGGTTACAGTAGATGGAACAACAAACGCACAAAAGTTTCAAATGATTAACTCCTTCTAAGGGTCTATTGCTCGACCTAAATAAATGTTGCTCATCCTCGGAGATCAACTCACCTTCTACTTGCTGATATGTAATGCCACAGTAACAGCCAGGCAACTGATCTGAGGATGGCTGATCAGACTGTTCTTCAGAAGGGATCTGACTTCCTAATCAATAAAACCCACATTAAGTTAGTGTTCATCATATTATGCCTCTTCACAAGAAGAGGTAGAAAAGTAGGCAACAGTGCACTTGACAATTTTAGTTATACTCACTGTTTGTTTGTAAAGTTGCTGATGAGCTATCGGCATTGATATCTGAATTGGTATAACCCGACAAATATAGATTAATCAGTGTTTCTTCTAACCTGAAAAAAAAAACTCATTAATTAAACAACCCTATTAAAAGCAATTGATTTTAGGTGAAACGCATCATGAGCTTTCCAGCAGCAGACCACTCAGATGGAGGACTTGGAATATCGGACTCATCACCAGTTGCATGCACAGGCATATCTACTGAAAAGCAAAAGAAAAAGTACAATGTTATGGTTATTTAGGGTTAGTGCATGGTACTTCCATAATGTAGAGGTGGCAAACTATCAAGCCTACATAACACTTTGAGATGTAGAGTTTTCAGCACAAGTGAAATCATCACAAAACATATATATGGGCCACTATGTTAGTCAGTGCACCACGCAAAATTCAAATACACACTAATTTATTGAATGAAATTGGATCAAAGATTCAGAATTGCAAAACATAATGGTAAAGCATCCAGTTTAAAAGAGAGGTAAACTTCACTTCAACAAGACCAAAGAGCTTTTGGCAGTATGGATATGGAATTCAGGACATACAACGTACATTTCTTGTCTTTGTTAGCTTCACTCGGAGCGGAGCTTGTAGATTCAACAGCTTCAGATTCCTCACCCTGTTTAAAATTAAAGGAAATCATATACATTGCCTGCTAATATGACAAAGACCAGCAGAACTGAACCACTACCTTGATACTTGATAATGGAACATAGTTTCCATCCTCATATGTGTAGTAAAGACCATCTCTACTACTGTAATACCATCCAGCATTGGGATCATGATAAAACCCGCTACTGCAACACAATAAGCCAAAACAAATTAAGACCAATGAAAATGACTAAATGGTAAACAGGAAATTCACTATTGGCTATGCAAAAATCAGCAGAAAAACTAAAGAAAAATGCCAAGCATAGAAGAAAGCTAAGATACTGAAACTTGAGGGTCAAATGTGAGAATGGGTGAACTGTCTCATTATGCATGAAGCTAATTTTTACAGTCAAAAAACACAAATCCAATGAGCTACTACACGAGGAGCATGGCATCTCGTATGTAGCAACTCCACATAAAACATTAGTTGATGAAGAGTCCATTGGATGGGTATAACACCCCTTTATAAAAAGGAACCTTAAAATCCCAACAACAAATTAATTCCCTATATGATATTTTAGATAAATGGACTTTCTATTTTTTTAGTTTATTGCCATTGAGTTGTAGAGAAGTGCATTTCCCAAGATTAATTGTTGCCTTGTTTTCTCTTTGTTCAGACTCATTCCAGGACTAGCTGAGTTTTGGTTGGCTTGCTTTCTTGGTGCGAACTCATCATTTGCATGACTTCTGCAGTATATTTCCATTCTACAAACAGGTCTTCTGACTTTTGTAGTGAGGTCCTTTTCTCGCCAAAAGCTGCCTACGCTAGGAATTCAGCATCAACAAAAATAGGGCTGACAGAAGGTAGAAAGCTAATCCAGAAACTTTTAAATTTCAGTACTTCATATTATAAATTATATTGCAGACTCCAGACATCCAGAATAAAAATTGCAAGCTCAGTTTTTTAGTGCCACAAACTACTGAAAACATGTGCTGATATATCAAGTGCATCTATTGTTTGCTTATAGGTATATTTATAAAGCAAGCTAACATAATGTCTCAATTTTCCCATTACATAGATTTATTGATGAAGCTAAACATGTTTGCCACGTTATTTTTCTACACTGTGATTACTGCCTTGTCCCATCCTCATGTCTTTTCCGTCTCCATCCTCGTTACAGCAATACAAAATCTGCTCATTTGATTATAAATGCGCCGTGTAATTTTATCACCACGATCAAACAGGCTCTCTTCAATGTCTTGCAATCACATTTCCATTCCGTGAGCAATTCGACCATCCTCGTTCCTGGTGTATCCAATTTGTTCCAATCCCCATCTCTCTTCTTCCTCGATGTTGCGAGCCTGCAAATTCCCCACTCTTCTTTGCAATAAGAACCAACAAATATGATCGTATCCCAAAAGTTAAACCATAAAACAAACCCTCAACCAACGAGGCAGGCAAAAGGAGGACTGTATCCTAAGAACTCTTCCTATATTTTTCCCCAGTTCCTTCCGCGATTTTCCTAGAGATTTTTCATACCGGTTAAAATCATAAAAGATTCTGCTTTTGTGTTGATTCTTCAGGTACAAGCACCTCCGACCCAATCAATAAACCACCCTAATTCTTATGAAACATGATTCACCGAAAAATAAGGGACGGCGTAACTCTCTGCCGAAACCTTCACCAAGACTTGCGAAATAAACGTCATCAATACTGCTAAAAAAGATTGAATTTTGGAAAAAGAATTCCAGACCCTGTACAAAGAACTGGGATTCGAGTTTTTTTTTTTTTTTTTTTTTTTTTTAAAAAAAACCCTAGAATTACAAGGAGGATGGAGCGATTCTTTCGAACCAACCTGGCATGGTAGTAAAGCTTCGACGCCTCGTCCCATTCGAAGGCGCAGTCGCTCTCCCAAGCACCACCCTCCCCCGCCATCTCTCCGGAGACCACCCCACCACCGTTCCGACACAAGTTCGTAAAATCTTAAATCTAGCAGATTAGGCTCGATTTCCCCTATTTGCCACAGGGAGTGGGTAATCTAATTGAGTAGGCCTAAATCAATCCAATAAGTTCTCAACCCCAGTTCCGTGGGAGGTTTTGAAAAAAAGGCATTGTCCTATGGACCAGCAGGCCCATATATAGAATTTGAGCTAAGATTAGAATGGACTTTCGAACAAATATAAACTGGACATACCATTTCATGTAGGAAATCCAATTCACTCCCACTAGATTTTCCAAATAGACTCTAAATGTTTTAAAGTTCTTCTATCATATTTGCAGTTTCTTTTTTAAGCAATATGTGATAAATACTTGTACTTTTTGGTATTTTTTGAGGATAACATATATGACAAGTGAAGATGGTTCCGTTGTGCCAATGAATCTCAAATGACATCTTCTTGTATTTATTTATTTTTTGTTGTTTATTAATGAAGCTTGTCGATGCAAACAATAATACAATGCATATCGATGTCCCTTTTCGTGCTTTGATTACATTATTTTTCCTGAATCGCTTGCAAATCAAAGAGAAAGGATACATTCTGGTTCTTCTATTATCGTTAGTACTTGGTTAAAATTTAAGAAACCTCTGATAAATTTTTAAACAAAACTATTGCATGTTTATTTGCAATGTTTATCAATCGTTCCACCGAGGGATAAAAGCTGACACTACCACTGCTTTGCACAAAATATAATTTAGGCTTGCCCTTTCTTGCTTCGGTGAATATGGTAATAAATTTGATTTGATGCGTGCGTCCACACCAACATTATCAATAATGTTACGAATGCTACACCTACATCCAACTAATGGAATCTTAAGGACGTCAGGGAGAATATGATAACCAAAGCTAAGGAAAGCACTGAAAGGGGAAATATATCTAATTTTGGTACTTGCAGGTTTGATCATCATACGACTAATAATTGAAAGTGTTTCCATCGTGACGAAGCACAAATTATTTTAAGGTGCAAACCACGTTCCACATTCTAAGCACCAATTCTTATTCACCGGTTGAAGTTGTGCTAGGCATGCTTTAACCTTTTCACTTGCAAGGTGGTGCACCCGTGCACATGAGGTGGCGTAATCAAAATCATTCAACAATAAAAGCATTCTGAGAAAAATATAAGATATATCCCCTATCTTCTTAGTGGTGCCAAGTCAAGTATTTCTCATCTTCATTTGGAATTAGTTAAACCATCTAAATAAAGGTTCTCAATCTAAAAGGATCATCAGATTTAGTATAGGTCATTTTGGCTACTCGGAGAGATCAAATAGGATCCAGAACACTACAGTAAAGCAGATCATTTTTTATGCTAATTAATTTATATGCCAATGCTTATAAGCATCGCAAAATAATCCCCCAATGCTTTCCCAAGCATTGGAATGGAAGAATCAAAAATTATATATCAATGCTTACTTTACGTGTCAATGAATGAATTTATATGAATTTGAACACACAACATGCCTTTGATCCAAAATTATGAGTCGGAGATCATAGCAACTACTGCATATTTATAGAGAACTCTCCTTACGAGCATGCAAGACATCTTATCACGATATCATAAAGCAACAGCAGAATAATAATTAATATTCAATTTTATTTTAAATAACTAAATCAAATATCTTATAAGATAAAATTCTATAATTTTCTATCAAAATTCAATAAATCCTAAGCTAAAATAAAATATCAAAGTCAATCTTTAATTCGCTCTCCCATATTGAATCTCCGAGTTAAGCTTGTTCTTTGAATATGTAAAAATAGTAAAATATAGAATAATGAACTAGAAAGTTCAATAAGCAATATTCATTTTAGTTGATCAAATCAACTATAATAATATACTGAAAATAGCATATAAAGTGCAATAATTTAAAATATACAAATACTAAATTAGATCGGTGCAAATTCATTCATTCAATTTAGTCTTTTCAAAATTTATTTTTAAATTAATAAATTAATTTCTTTCAAAACATCACATTTATCTCGATAGTCATGAACTAAATTAAAGTACCATTGCATAATCACCAATGATAGAGTATCAAAATATCAGCGCATAACTTTTACTGATAGGATATTAAAATATCAGTACACAATTTCTACTGATAGAATATTGAAGTACTAGTGCACAAACTCTATTGATAGGGTATCAAAATATCAGTATTTAACCTTCACTTATGGAGTTCGATATATAGTCAAGTTGAGAGTTAAAAATCCATCTCAAATCAAAGCTCTTTTTCATATTTAAATTCAAAAAGTCATAAACCAAATGGCATCGAAATTAATCGAACAATCCATTTCAAATTCAATATATTCAATCATAAATCATTTAATATTTTAGAAAAGTATATATTTGATAATTCAAATATGATGCATCATATTTATAAATTATATATAATTTAATACATAAAATATTTTATAATTTATCAATAAATCTAAAAAAAATGAAGCATTACTTATCTCACATATATTTCAATAAATCCACATCATTTCATAAATTTCATAAATTTCTTTTCAAAATCTTCAATTTATATATCAGACCGCAGTATCCCACTATTAGCATCTTCTTATCGAGATCACTATGCTCCCATACAAATTTAAGTCCAATAATCAGAAAGAATACAAATAATAAAGGAAGACACGATTCACGGATAGTCGCATCTAACGGTCCAAATCGATTTGATCATAATAATTTTATTCAATCATGATCAAATTAGGTGTTTTGAAGTCTTTCTATCGAGTCAGCTTGAATTCAAAGCTGTAGCTCAGACTTTATACTGATTTCATAAATCAAGTAGAGAAAAAATATCGAATGAAAGAGAAATTAATCAAAGTGGAACAAAATCGATCCAACATCTTGATCGATTCGATCAGATAAATTAATCAAATTATGAATGAACTAATGTATATATATGGTCCCATAGAAATTATAGATAATTGAATCTAAATGAATTTAATTTGGCTAAGATGGATACCGACACACTGTTCGACGATTGTGAATCAGGATCATTTACTAAATCAGATCAAAATCATCAAGAAAAGTCCATCATTAGATTAATCTTAGAGAGAGAAATCATTCTAGAGAGAGAAATTCATAAAGAGAGACATACAATCTAGAGAGAGAATTTTGGAGAGAGAAAGTAGAAAGAGAGAGGAAGGTGGGATTCAAACTTAGAGTAGGAAGAGAGCGAAGAGAGTGAAACTTTCTTCTTTTTTCTTTTTCTTTCTATTTTTTCCTCTAGGGAATAAGGGACTGTTTCTCCTACTACCTTCTTTTTTCTTCACGGAATAGGGATTAAGTTTCTCCTTTTTTTGGTGCTGAAGGGGTTCATCTCTCGGCCAACACTGTCCACAGCTGGAGGGCAGTCCCCAACAGTGATAGCTGGCTAGATCTGATGACTGGCGACGACCCATGATGATGAAAAAATCCAAAAACAACCATGGAAAAATAAGGGATATTTTTATCTAAATTTTTTGGTGATTATCAGACTAAAATCGAGGCTTTCAAGGTTGAGGAGATTAGAAAAAAGATCAATCTAAAAATCTTAAGTTCTTACCAAACTTTCTTGGTAGCTTTTGGCTATGATTTTCGGTGAACCCAAAGACATGCTTCTATGAAGAAGAAGAGAAGAGAAATAGGAATTTTGCAGGAATTTCAAGCGATGACCCGACAGTCGGTGTTAGGGGTTTCACAAGGGATACTGTCCCTTTAAATAGGGGTAGACGGGGGAGGAGTTAGACTCCTCCCAAGAGTCATTCAACAACTCCGGTTGGGAGTCCAATGGTGGGAGTTCTCTCTATTTCTTTCTTCTTTTTTTGCTACTTTAAAATTATGCAAGGGGTTTAATATTAGGTTGGGTTGGGATATCATATGTGTATTTAGTTACAACATTAATTAGTCACTGAAAAGATCTTAGGTATTTATAAAGGGCCAAGAAATTCAAATAATAATTTTTGGTTAGCCTTTTTGTTGGCATAAGTTGTTTGTAGGTTATAATTATCAGATTAATTCCATAATTATGAGAATCAGATTAGTTATTAAATGTTGTGTATAGGAATATTTAGTTTTCTTAGAATAGGATTGTTTCCTATTAGTACGGTATAATTATATTTTCTTAGAATATGATTATTTTCTATTACTATGGTATAATTATATTTTCTTAGAATAGAATTATTTTCTATTATTAGGATGTAATTGTATCTATATATTGATTCCAACTTGAAAAAGAAAATATCAATCGAAGAAATTTTTTGTTACCACACTTTTTAGGTGAGATCTTGAGTCGTTACGTCTCTATGCGAATACAGCAGTACGAATCTAAGCACATATCCTCCACAATCATAGTTATATATCCTCCCCAATCATAGTTGTGGGATCTGGAACGTACATCGAGATACTATCCACATAGAAAAGAAGACACCAAATTAACATTTAGAAGGCACATTCACCAAAAAGGGGTCATTCTTTTGCAAATAGAACATTTACCTGAAAATTTACATTTTTCTAGGCTAATATTTTCTAGATAACATTTAAACAAGAAAATAATTTACTTATATTTTTTTATGCATGAAAAAGTTACTCCAAAATCTATTACCCATATTCTTTTATATTACCACTTTTTTGGATAAGTTGTTAAAATTTATTCATATTTCCTATAATACCTCTTATACTTTTTAGATTTGAAGAAAGTGGATGGTTGAGTTATTGAGCATTAAATGATGGAGATATTGAAAATGATGATAGGATATTTTAGATGTAAAATTAAATATCTACTTTACTGATTGATGAAAAAATGGTTTAGCCATCCTTTAGACAGATAAGATTTTTTTTTATTTCATGGATAAATATTATCTATAAAAAAGTAATTTTTTCATCTTGAAAAATATAAGAACATGAAAAAGTTAGTCAAAGAAAAAATAAACTAATTTTTCTATGATATTTATCTATAAATTAAAGAACGAGCCCAAATGAAGACCGACATAATGGTCCTAATTTTGGAGTAAGACCGACAAAAATTTATTAGTTGGACCAAATTCATTACAGACCATTAATAATTTATTAATTGAAAGGATGGCAAAAGAATACTCTATCTCTTTTATGATATGAGGAGCTATATATATATATATATATATATATAATCTTGAATACTTATGTAGGATTAAGAAATCTAAATAATATCTTCCAACTAACTTTTTTTTTTTTTTTAATAAAATTTTATATTATTATAAATGGTATTGGAGCCGCAAATCTTACCATAATTTATGCGGATCAAAGATATTATAGCATGAGTTTATTGGGATAGACTATAAGCCGATTATGATGTTTATGAATGAATTGTATGAATTTGAATCCCCAATTTGATGAGGACACTAGCACTTTAACTAAGATAATATACGAGAATCCGTGCGAACATCCATTTCAGTTGTTTACGAAAAAAAAAAAAAATATATATATATATATATATAGGATCGGAAAACTTAAATGATACGTTTTGACCGGTCAATTTACATATGATCCTGCATTGTCGCATAAGGAGTCGATTTATTCACCCACCGTCCTCCATGTGGATAACATCATTCTGAGCGTATGTCCTCCCCGATCATAATTGTGGGATCCGCAACGTACATCGACGTGCTACCAAATTTGAAAAGAGGATATCCAAACCAAGATCCGAAAGGCGTCCTCACCACAAGAGAAGACCCATATATGGTCCCAATTTTGGAGCTAGACAGGCACCTGCTACTAGTTGGACCCCATCCACCGTAGATCATTAATAATTTATTGGTTGAAAGGAGGGCAAAGGAATTAGATGCATCATCCCCATTGCCATTCGGGGTGGGGGGCCCTTTGATTCCATGTGTCACATCTTCCGAAGGCTATAATTTTCAAAATGATGATAATCTGTCACGGCGAACCTTGTCCAACTAGTGCGAGTCCTCAAAGATGCCACCACGGGAATAAATCGAAAGAGGAGCTTTTCTATTCTCTTTGTATCAAAGAAAAGAAAAAAAAATCCTAGCCCACCGATTCAGAGGAGAGCTTCTCAAGGAAGGGTGTGGAATGGAACAGCACTTCACTTTAGATCGTAGAAGACGGTGGAGACCAAAAGAAGGTCCTAGAAACTAGGCGCATCAAAGATTAATCTAATCTATTAAAAAGAGGGCCACCATTGGATCGTACCTTGATTCCATTTGTTGGAAGCTTGTTTATTTATTTATTAATCCATTCCAATGTAAGAGATTTATAGGCAATGGATTTCGTGAAGGTGAAATTTAAAAAGGCTGGCTTGATGACTTGTTTGCTCGAGCTCGGGCAGTGTTTAGTTTATTGGTTTATGGAGACTAAGCTTAATTAAATTAGGCAGATATCATTCCTCCTAACCTCCTTTTTATATCTTTCAGCTTTATTTATTTCTTTGTGTGTATATATATATATGTGTTGGAGCAGAAATCCGTCGCCGCCGGAGGCCGCCGCAATCGAGGCCGCTGGGCGCCGCCGGGGACCTGCAAAACGAAGTCCCGCCCGGACCCGGTGGGGTGGTGGCTCCGGCAGGACCCTCCGACGGTCAAGTTAGTTTCCGACCAACAGTAATGGAGTGCCCGGAATGAGTTCCCGAGCTTAGAGATGTGGAGGGGAGCTTAGAGAGTCGAGAGTTCAGAGAGCTTAGCCTTAGTATGTCGGGAGGGGTCCTTTTATAGCGGAGCTTAGTTGAGGGTGACGGCTGTGCCGTCTGGTAGAGAGTCGTCGGGCAGCATGGAGTTTGGTACGGAGAGGAAGGCGTCGTCCGGTAGGTCGTGGGAGCCATACCGGCGAGCAGTCGGCCACATGGAGTCCGGTACGGAGAGGAAGGCGTCGTCCGGTAGATCGTGGGGGCCATACCGGCGAGCCGTGGGCCACATGGAGTCCGGTACGGAGAGGAAGGCGTCGTCCGGTAGATCATGGGGGCCATACCGGCGAGCCGTGGGCCGCATGGAGTCCGGTACGGAGAGGAAGGCGCCGTCCGGTCTTGCTGCAGGCGACGGTTCATCCAACGGAGTTCGGACTTGCAACGGAGTTCGGTCGAAGGGGAAGCTGGGAGAGTTCGTCTGGCTGAAGGGTCGGCCATCTGTAGAGTTCGGCCGCTGAGAGGTTCGAAGAAGCTCGGTTGGCCAGTTGAAGGACTTCAGTTGCTAGTTGGTTCGGCCAGGGCTCGCTGAGGAGTTCGGTCGCCTAGGGTCGGTCCGAAGGAGTTCGGCTGCATGGGCTCGCCTGGAGTCGGTCCGAAGGAGTTCGGCCGTGGGAAGTCCGAAGGAGTTCGGCTGCATGGGCTCTCCTGGGGTCGGTCCGAAGGAGTTCGGCCTCTAGGCAGTTCGGCCCGGACCTTGGTGCAGGGGAGTTCGGCCTCTAGGCAGTTCGGCCGAGACCTTGGCGCAGGGGAGTTCGGCCTCTAGGCAGTTCGGCCGTGGTAGGGGCTCGGCCTGGCGCCTGGCGCTAAAGCTCTTCAGCGGCTACTGGTTACATTGGGCTGAGCGTCGGGCCGGGCTTCGGCAGGAGCGGGATTTATCCCCAACAATAGCCCCCCCCACTCCCGAGTTTAAAAATTGAAGGAAGGGAGTACCAAAACAGGCGACTGCCGAAGTCTCCTTCCAGGCTCCGCATTTGTTGCAGCTGAAGCTCGGGGAGGTCTCATCTCCAGCCAAGATTGACGCTGAAGTTGAGGCTGAGGCTTGGGGGAGACCTCATCTTCAGTCGATGTTTGGAGTTGAAATGGAACTCGTTTCTGGCTAAAGTCGACGAAGCTGATGTTGAAGCCGAAGTAAGACCCGCCTCCTTCGGTCGAGGTCGGATTTGAGCTCCTCGGGGGCGACATTATCTTCGTCAGTTAAAGTCGACTCGAGGGAGACCTCCTATCTTGCAGCCGAGGTTGAAGTGCGCGCTCGGGAGTGCGCGCTCGGGGGAGATCTTATCTCCTACGGCCGAGCTTCCCTCGGGGGAGATCTTATCTCCTGCGGCCGAGGTTGGTGCTCGCGTTAGGACGAGATTCCCCTCCTGTTCCCAACCGAGATTGTTTCGGTCGCTCGGGAGAGATCTTATCTCTAGCCGAGGTTGCGGTTCGGGAGAGATCTTATCTCTGGCCGACCTTGTTGTTCGGGAGAGATCTTATCTCTGGCCGAACTTCGCCTCCGGGAGAGATCTTATCTCTGGCCGAGGTTCGCGGTTCGGGAGAGATCTTATCTCTGGCCGACCTCGTTGTTCGGGAGAGATCTTATCTCTAGCCGAACTTTGCCTTCGGGAGAGATCTTATCTCTGGCCGAAGTTGCGGTTCGGGAGAGATCTTATCTCTGGCCGACCTTGTTGTTCGGGAGAGATCTTATCTCTGGCCGAACTTCGCCTTCGGGAGAGATCTTATCTCTGGCCGAAGTTGCGGTTCGGGAGAGATCTTATCTCTGGCCGACCTTGTTGTTCGGGGAGAGATCTTATCTCTGGCCGAACTTCGCCTCGGGAGAGATCTTATCTCTGGCCGAGGTTGCGGTTCGGGAGAGATCTTATCTCTGGCCGACCTCGTTGTTCGGGAGAGAATCTTATCTCTATCTCTGGCCGAACTTTGCCTTCGGGAGAGATCTTATCTCTGGCCGAAGTTGCGGTTCGGGAGAGATCTTATCTCTGGCCGACCTTGTTGTTCGGGAGAGATCTTATCTCTGGCCGAACTTCGCCTTCGGGAGAGATCTTATCTCTGGCCGAAGTTGCGGTTCGGGAGAGATCTTATCTCTGGCCGACCTCGTTGTTCGGGAGAGATCTTATCTCTAGCCGAACTTTGCCTTCGGGAGAGATCTTATCTCTGGCCGAAGTTGCGGTTCGGGAGAGATCTTATCTCTGGCCGACCTTGTTGTTCGGGAGAGATCTTATCTCTGGCCGAACTTCGCCTTCGGGAGAGATCTTATCTCTGGCCGAAGTTGCGGTTCGGGAGAGATCTTATCTCTGGCCGACCCTTGTTGTTGGGAGATCTTATCTCGCCGAGCTTTGCCTCGGGAGAGATCTTATCTCTGGCCGAAGTTGCGGTTCGGGAGAGATCTATCTTATCTCTGGCCGACCTTGTTGTTCGGGAGAGATCTTATCTCTGGCCGAACTTCGCCTTCGGGAGAGATCTTATCTCTGGCCGAAGTTGCGGTTCGGGAGAGATCTTATCTCTGGCCGACCTTGTTGTTCGGGAGAGATCTTATCTCTGGCCGAACTTGCCTTCGGGAGAGATCTTATCTCTGTTGCGGTTCGGGAGAGATCTTATCTCTGGCCGACCTTGCTGTTCGGGAGATATCTCTGGCGAACTTCGCCTTCGGGAGAGATCTTATCTCTGGCCGAAGTTGGCGCTCGAATCAGGACGAGGTTTTCCTCCTGTTCCTAACACGGCGACTATTGACTGCTTCTTTTCCAGCCATTACATAGTTTTTGGCGCCCAAAAATAATACACTGTTGGAAGGGAAGGACTTTATTGAAAGGAAGTTACTGGCAATTCTTTTCTGAATTTTCTGTGACCCAGGGTCGTGGTAGTAGCATCGTTCCTCCGCGCTTCCCCACGCGGACGACCTTTCCCATTTCATTCGAGCTTCCTTGCGTTGAAGCATGCTTCTGTTGGCTTCTACGCTGGATCCTAGAGTGATGCTGACGACGTTGTGAGGCGGCCGACTTTGTTGTTTCTCGTTACGGCTGCGCCTTGCACCGATCTTTAGACTGGCGTCGAATGAATCTACCCAGCCGTCCCTTTCTGATGAGTTCCTCGATTTCATCTTGGAGCTGGATGCATTCCTCAGTGTCGTGGCCGTGGTCGCGATGGTAGAGGCAGTACTTGCTTCGGTCACGTTTGTTTGGGGGAGACCGTAACCTTTCTGGTCTGGGGAGTTGGTCCTTAACTTCGGTGAGGATCTGTGCTCGAGGAGCGTTGAGGAGGACATAGTCGCGAAATCCTTTGGGAGGTGGGCTTCTTCGCGCTTCTCTGCAAGCTCGAGGGTTCGGGCCCGCCTGCTACCGGAGGGAGTCCGTGAACGTAGCCGAACTTCATTCGGCTCCCTGTCGCCCGTCAGCCGCTCCCTTGAGGTTTCTTCGTCCCTCAGCTTGAAGGCTTCTTCCGCACGGGCGTATCTCTCGGCCCGAGCTAGCAGATCGGCGAAGTCCCTGGGATACCTTTTTTCCAGGGAGAACAACAAGTCATTCTTCCTGAAGGCCGCCCTTGAGGGCGGCCATGGCGACTGATTGGTCCAGGTTTCGGACTTCCAATGCGGCAGCGTTAAACCAGGTGACGTAGGCCCGGATGGGTTCCCCCTCCTTCCTGCTTGATGGCCATCAAAGAAATCCGAACCTCGGCGTGGCCGCCTACTACTGATGAAGTGGGCTGCGAACTATTGACTCATCTGGTCAAACGATAAGATGGTACTCGGCTTGAGCGCCGAGTACCAATTTCTGGCAGCTCCTTTAAGGGTAGAAGGGAAGGCCCGGCACAATATGGCATCTGGACGCGCCGTGGAGCAGCATCATTCGATCCGGAAAGGCTTCCAAAGTGGTCGATCGGGTCGGTGGTCCCGTCGTAGCTCTCGAACTATGGGAGCTTGAAGTTCGGCGGGACCGGCTTCCTGCATGATTTTCTGCGAAAAAGGGAGGGTCAGTGCAACAAACGTTCATTACCACATGCGAGGGAGTGTGACGAAGTTATTCGATTCGCCGGCTCATTTCCAAGAGCCTTTGATCCAGGCAGATCCTCACAGTCTCTGATCTTCCAAGGCTTTCTGGTGAGAATGGGCGCGAGGCTTCACCCTTGGCCGATCCATGATCCGAACAAGGGCTCTCCCTCCTCCGCCTCTCTAATTTCCGGGTATCGAAGGTCGGGATGCCCAGGTCGGTCGCTTTTGGACCGGATCATCTTGACTTCGGAGAGTCCCGCGTCCGGTTGGGGCTGGCACTGGGGCTTGTTGGCGCAGCACTGCCTGCACCGCCTCTGTGAGACCACGAACCTGCTGGATGAGCTGGTTGAACTGCTCCGTATCTACCTGCAGCTATGGATGGGGGCTGAGTCACCGGGGCCAGAGCGGGAACAGACGGATTCAAACGGGATCGGAGCCTGCGGAAGGCCATCGAGCGCATCGAGTCGAAGCTCTTCTAGGAGGCATTTCTCTTTCCAGAGAAGAATTCTGGAGAGGGAGAAGAGAGATCTCCGGAGCGGGGGCGGAAAAGAAGAGTCGCCGAGCACTCCTTTAAGAACAAGGGAACCTCGAAGGTTCAAGGCCCTTCTTCCCACAGACGGCGCCAATCTGTTGGATGCAGAAATCCGATCGTCGCCGGAGGTCGCTGGGGTCGAGGCCGCTGAGGTCGCCGCCGGGGACCTGCAAAACGAAGTCCCGTCCGGAGCCGGTGGGGTGGTGGCTCCGGCAGGACCCTCCGACGGTCAAGTTAGTTTCCGACCAACAGTAATGGAGTGCTCGGAATGAGTTCCGGAGCTTAGAGATGTGGAGGGGAGCTTAGAGAGTCGAGAGTTCAGAGAGCTTAGCCTTAGTATGTCGGGAGGGGTCCTTTTATAGCGGAGCTTAGTTGAGGGTGACGGCTGTGCCGTCTGGTAGAGAGTCGTCGGGCAGCATGGAGTTTGGTACGGAGAGGAAGGCGTCGTCCGGTAGGTCGTGGGAGCCATACCGGCGAGCAGTCGGCCACATGGAGTCCGGTACGGAGAGGAAGGCGTCGTCCGGTAGATCGTGGGGGCCATACCGGCGAGCCGTGGGCCACATGGAGTCCGGTACGGAGAGGAAGGCGTCGTCCGGTAGATCATGGGGGCCATACCGGCGAGCCGTGGGCCGCATGGAGTCCGGTACGGAGAGGAAGGCGCCGTCCGGTACGGAGAGGAAGGCGTCGTCCGGTAGATCATGGGATGGCCATACCGGCGAGCCGTGGGCCGCATGGAGTCCGGTACGGAGAGGAAGGCGCCGTCCGGTCTTGCAGAGGTGCAGCCATGCGACGGTTCATCCAACGGAGTTCGGACTTGCAACGGAGTTCGGTCGAAGGGGAAGCTGGGGAGAGTTCGTCTGGCTGAAGGGTCGGCCATCTGTAGAGTTCGGCCGAGGGATGATTGCCGAGAGTTCGTCGCTGAGAGGCCCGAAGAAGCTCGGTTGGCCAGTTGAAGGACTTCAGTTGCTAGTTGGTTCGGCCAGGGCTCGCTGAGGAGTTCGGTCGCCTAGGGATTCGGTCCGAAGGAGTTCGAAGCTGCATGGGCTCGCCTGGAGTCGGTCCGAAGGAGTTCGGCCGTGGGAAGTCCGAAGGAGTTCGGCTGCATGGGCTCTCCTGGGGTCGGTCCGAAGGAGTTCGGCCTCTAGGCAGTTCGGCCCGGACCTTGGTGCAGGGGAGTTCGGCCTCTAGGCAGTTCGGCCGAGACCTTGGCGCAGGGGAGTTCGGCCTCTAGGCAGTTCGGCCGTGGTAGGGGCTCGGCCTGGCGCCTGGCGCTAAAGCTCTTCAGCGGCTACTGGTTACATTGGGCTGAGCGTCGGGCCGGGCTTCGGCAGGAGCGGGATTTATCCCCAACAATATGCATGGTGGTCAAGTTTGTATATGGCTTGGCTTGTATTTAAATTAGATTCTGTAATTGCAAGGCCAAAATCAGAATTGTTTCCTAGCCTCAAACCTACATTGATTCGAATTACTTTTGAGCACATTTACATCCGAAATTAATCACTCATCAATCAACTATAGATAATGGTCAAAAATACTATACCCAATAAGGTTTGATTAACTATTAACTTTTGCATGATACTTTCAAAGGCTACGCTAGGTAGGTTACTTGTCCCGACACTTGTTTTCCAAAGTTCCTGAAGAAAGTTATTGTGACGAACAAAGAGTTATTTATATAGGTAACTACCAACAACCACAAAGAAGGAAATTATATAGGCAAGAAATCATCAAGAGAGAATGAATATATGGTTGTTGCTGAGAATAACTCCTGCTGCTTACCCCAAAACAAAAGAAAATAACTACCGCTCATCCAAAGTAAGAAAACATGCTTATTTTAGGTCGCCCTCTTCTTGCATATAACTTTCCTCTCCTTAATAAAGACAGGTGACTGCAGTGGCTAACACACAATAGTCACCCTTTTATTTTTTTTAATTACTCAGAAAAAAAAAAAAAAAAAAATCCCACAACTCCAGCGTACAATTCTATCGACGTTATGCATTCGTTTTCCTTGATACCACATTCTATAGAGTATATGTTGTACCCTTCTCTTAGGATCTTAGCTAGGGTTCAAAGACCTAAACATTTGATAGATCACCATAAAAAAAATGACCTGAGTCTCGTCTGCATGCCGATGCGTCAAATTACTCCTCTATATAAGCTACGAGTATTCAGAGCTGGTAGTAAATAAAGCAGCGGAGTCGATCGAGTTGTTCCTCCTTTTTCGTCCTGGTTAATTCTTTTGCTGACAAATATATACATTGCATCACAATTATATTAATCAAATCTATTTGTTTTATTCCCATCTTTTTTTTTTAAAATATATATATATATATTTAATATCAATCATCAAAGAATACTAGTTCATGCTTGAGGCGAACGTTCGTTTCATCGATCCAAACCAAGACCAATCATATGAGGAACTTTAAAGACCTTGCAGTTCTGCAAGTTGGCCGTGGAACGAAGCAGCTGGGACTGCAATGAAAAAGGTTCAAGATTCCACCTGGCGTGGTAGAGATGGTGGGGGACAAGAGAAGATGCTAGAAGGAACGGCAATTAAGATTCCGCTAGAAAGGGAGCACCATGAAATCCAACCTGGGTCTAGTCTGGTGTAGCTTTATTGAATTGGTTAAAGTACTTCCGGATTTGTTAGCCACGTTCCTAGCTTTTGACAATATTTTGTTGATGCTATTTTGCCTTACCATGATGATTTACCTCTCAAGGCCCTAGTTGTTATTTACTGCACCTTAAGATGCACCATAATTGAGTCCAGGTTTCATTTGATTTAAATTGGTCTCCGGTATGTAGTTGGAACTTGCATGTTTAAGTGCTGATCATGCGTTTCTTATTTGCAAGATTTGGGTGAAGGAAATAGCAAATTTGCTTGTCAACATCTTGAGCTGTAGTCAACTTGTGGGGAATTAGAATGGATCATGATCATGTATTGAAACCAATCTGAGGCCAGAATAGGTGCCAAATATTTCTTGGACGAAGACATATTGATCTCGCTATGAAGATGACTCGGGAAACTCAAACCTGAACAAGAGTTCAAAAATTTATAAGCAATTTCCCCACCTACTGTAAATCATAGCCCATAAAGTTCAAATAGAAAATCTGCATCCAACACGCATGTTCTAGTCAAATAGTAATACCTTATTCTCTATGAAATCGCATGCATACGATTATGTATGACTAAATATATTAATGCAATATATCTCCTTGAGTTAGGCTTCTCTAACTCAATTACATCAAAAAAAAAAAAAAAAAAAAACACTTGAACTGTAGTGGAAACGATATGACATCCTGTATCACTTCTTGTCATTTCAGCAAGAGATCGAGGGTTTGATTATATCCCATTTGAAGTTGACCTCCACATTTCGCTTCGGCTTGTGAACATATTATGGTGTTGGTACTTGTTTACATTTATTGTGATAGGCAGGGAAAATAATGAAATAAAAGGAGAATGAAAAGAAAAAAAAAAAGAAAAGAGTTAGAGAAAAATAAAAGAAGAGCAAGAGCAAATAATATTTATGAGATTTGGTCTGTTGACTTATGTCTATGAGTAGAGACGACCATAAAAAAATGAAGATTATGGAGTACAAGATTATCTCATAAATTCTAGTCTCCTAATATAGATGACCTCCAGAACATTCAATTTTGCTCTTCTTTATCAATTACAAGAAATATATTAATGAAGTAAGTTGATTTAGACTTGACCCCGTACTCTTACAATAATTAAGTTAGGCCAATTAAATTTGTGGCCTAAGTTGATTTGGACTTGAAATCGTATGTTAAGTCAGTTTGGACTCGATCTTCTAAAACTTATAAACTCAAAACATACAATAAATCTCCACCTTGGTTTAAAATTTGTCATGTTAAATATATTGAAATCTTTCCCATCATCTTTTTCGTGCTTGCCCTAAAGGAATCAATCTCTATAAATACTAATCAAGTCCCGCCAATACTTAATTAAACTTGTCAATTAGAAGTGGCTCAATCTCCCTATTCATGGTTGTAACTCTGCAAAATTATTGCTGTTAATTGTATCATGATATGAGAAAAGTTTCTCATCTTCAATATTTTCAGCTATTGCAAGAGCATAAGCTAAGCAAGTCTATATATCATGAAGATGGTCTAATCCGCCTTTTCTCCTTACAATAGCAACATGTTGCTATTGTTGCGATGCATCATTATGTATAGAACTGTATAGAACTCTATATCTCTATTTTATTAGACTGAACTATATTTCTCGGAGCTTCAATATCAAGCTCTATCTATTTACTAATATTGCGGCCTATACCACTACTATTAACAATTTATTCTTCTAATTTAACATAGTAGACTCCTTAAAATTAGTATGTCTCTGTTAATAATAATTTTTGATAACCTAAAATTATCTATACACCATAATCTATATATATCCATTCACCCCATCTGCATAACTTAGAAATATGCATCTCCTTGCCCTTGGTATCATTCACATAAACATATGCAGGACAACCAAATATTGTCAACTAGAATGATTAATAGAGTGACCGGACCACGAACATATGTAGAATCTTACACTCAATTATACTTGATGGAGATTGATTTATCAAGTACTATGTTGTATTAATTGCTTTAGCCTAGAAAGTTCTCTGGGTCTAGCATGCACCTGAGAACATACAATAAGCTCTCTTTATAAGTATTCTATTCATCTATTTTGCAACTTTATTTTGTTGTAATATTTCTCATATAGTGCAATGTCTTACTATATCTTCATTCCTATATATAAAACTCATCAAATCAATCTGAATAGTGCTCCAAGCCATTATTAGTTCTCATCGTTTTAATCTTATTTCTGGGTTGCTTCTCAACTAAGGCTAGCAACTATTTAAACTTGACAGACATTTCACTCTTATGCTTTAGGAAATATATTTAGACCTTTCTAAAATAATTGTTAATGAACGTCAGAAAATAACGATGTCTACTCATTGATGCAAATGGAGAGAGACCCAAAGGTCTGAATTAAATATAATCCAACATGCCTTTGGTATTATAAATAATGATATTAAACTTTATCATACATTACTTGCTAAATACACAATATTCATAGAAATTAAGTTTTCCCATATTTATACCATCAAGCAAGTCTATTTTGAACAAAATTATCATTCTTCTCTCACTCATATACCCTAAATGAGAGTATGTCATAAGTGAGTAGCAACCACATTTAACAACTTTGATAATGAAGAAACCACTATGGCACCCATTATTATTTTATTTAATAAGTGATGCAAGCCATTAACCAACTTTTCCTTCATCACCACAAGGGCTCCCTTAGAGAATTTTAGCAAATTATTCTCACCAACATACTTATGTCCTTGAGAATCTAGAGTTCCTAAGAAACTAATGCTCCTTTACAATTGTAAAAATATCGAATTCTAAGATTCTCATGATACCATCATACATCTCAATTTGAATAATCCAATACCAATAATCATATTAATGGATTTATTGTCTCCTAATAAAATCTTTTCTTTTCTAATTTGATAGATGAAAAATCAGTCTCTATAAGGAGTCATATAGAAGGAACAACTATAATCACGAATATACTCTCTTTCAAAGCTACTAATACAGACAGACACAACCCCACTCTTAGCATCATCGAAATTTTCTGTACTACACTAGTATTAGTTGTAAAATTCAGTCCAATTAAGTCCCTTCAGTCAAATGGGGGGGGGGGGGCAGGAAAAGCTCTTTTATGAAACCATCTTATTGATAGGATTCCAATCTAATTAGATCTAGATCAATTTAAGATATTTAGATTCACCTCATGATCTGATCCAAACTATGGTTTGGACTGAAATTCTCTCTCTTTATCTAAATCTCTTCTCGATTAAAGGCTAAAATATTTTATATTATCTGATTAGATGCCTTCAATGCTAGAGGAGCATTAGATCTAAAGATTAAGTCGTGAGTTGAAAATAATAATTTTTAGATCTAATTGATCTAAGATAGTAAGTTTCCTATTATCTCTGAATTTTTAGTATATATTCATATATTTAAAAATTAGATTTTGTATACAAAATTATTGAAATATTTAGAAATTATAAAGTTTGGAAGTATGTATTTTGTGCATGAAAAGTAATTCAAAATTATGGATCAAGCATAATGTCACCTTCATGATTACAAAATTTAAAATGAGATAATTTCTTTGTTTTAATATTGCATGATTTTTGGAAACAAGATTATACATATTTATACTTGCATGAATTTTGTTCTCTTATTTTTGAAAATGAGATGTGCAAAACTTCATTTGATATTATTATAAAATATGTATGATTATTTGGTTATGGTGAAATTATGAGAAAAACTCTCTAGTTGATTATAATTCGGATCTAGCCAATGGAACTGATTGTTGGCCATATGTCAAAAACTAGTTTTTTTTCAGATCTAGTTAGTTGGGGCTAATCGATAGCAGAGTTAGTTTTTTCTGGCCAAGCTAGTCGGGGCTGATAGCTAGTACATGCTGATGTATTTGCATGTGTGTGTGTGTGTGTATATCCAATTGAAGCCGATCGCTGGCTCATGCAGATACATCGTGTGCTTGTTTCTCAGGAGTTAGTCACTTTCGAGCCTTGTCACGGAGCTGATTGTGGCAATAGTCACCAAAAATTAAGAATTTTTTTTTTGATTTTATTGATATGCATGGCATATTTTAAAAAAAATTATATTATAAATTACTATTAAACTATTATTATGCTTGATCTTTCTGAGATATTAATAACTTACTGAGCTCATAAAGCTCACTTCTACTTTTGCTTTTTTTTACAGATCCAGAAGATACCATGGGGCTTGAGACCAATCAATAAGGAGCATAAGGTCTTAGGTGTTACTTGCTTAGCTATATTTAAATAAATAAATTATTTTGAATCTTTATTTTATTTTTTATTAGCCTTAGATAATTTATCTTTCTATATATTGAATAAAATACTAGTGAATTTGCTTTTACTACTGTTTGAGTTAGATTGATATGATTGTGTATTGATAAAAAGGCAGACCTTATTTATTCTTTAGAACTTTATTTTAAGGAGTATGTGGCCATCACGTGTCCAATCTGAGTGCTAGGATCAGGACATAACATTAGTATTAAAGATGGTCTCTCTTTCTTTTCATCCTTTTTTTTCTTTTGGGACATAATCTTCTAATGTGCTTGTCCTTAATTATGATAATTAAAATAATTGACATTTTTATGTTTTGATTTAATCAAGACTTATCCTTACTACTAAAAACTTCTTTTCTAGTTCCTAGCAATCAAGCCTTCTCCTTGATACTTCTCATAACTTCCAAACATCGTTTTCTTCAACTTTTTAGATTGTAAGATATTACATCACTAACTAAAAGGGATTCTACACTATGGACATGATATCAATAATTAAAGATTTCATACGAGGATAGTAGTGAGCACAATAAAATAAGGATCTGATCTTCATCATCAATTATAATAGTAATATCTATTTAATCTGAAATAGTTTTATGGATGAACTTTCTTTCATGTATAGGTGGTAAAATCGATGCTTCAAGTAGAATATGTTTGTGAGTGTCTTAGTTACATATCTACTCTTCGATTTTAACTATAGTCTAGCGGCTGTTTTCTCTTTAACGATTTCTCAAAACACCTCATCTACCAAATATTGTTATATTGTATTATGTGCTTTCACCAACAACTCCCTGTTCTCCATTGGATATGCTATTTAATAATTTTTTATTGCCTTCCAATGCCTTCTACAGCCCTTATTTCACCAAAAGGGCTAATGTGTCAGATGCCAAATTTATTTGCCGTTGATCTTGATTTTGACCATCAAACTCCAATAGAAAAGGCCAATGCTTTGATAGTATTTGTTACAATAAGTAGGAAAAATAATGAAACAAGGAGGAAAAAGATTTTTTTTTTTAAAAAAAGAAGAGAAGAACAATTCGGTCTATTAACCTACATCCACGGGCACAAACAATGCAAAAGTTTTACTATAACAAAAAAATAAAAATAAAATACAAAGTAAAGATTATCTCACAAACTTTCGCACCTAATACACTCGATCTCCAGGACACTCAATTCTTCTTTTTTTTCTTGGATTACAGGAAATATATATAATAAAGTAAATTGATTTATATTAGAACAAATATTTTTACAATAATCAAGTTAGGCCAATATAAAACCAATGTTCTATTTCGATTTAGATTTGTATTGGCGTTCTATGTCAATTTGGATTTAATCTTCTCAAACTTGTAAACTCAAGACATATTCAACAATATAGATATAGATATAGGATCTTGAGTTATTTGGCGCTTAGCAAGTGTAAATGAAAATGGAGAAAGCTGAGTCCTAGCGCTAATTAAATAATTAATCTGGCCCTAATATATTTAGGCTTGAATAGGTTGAGTTCATATTTGAGATTGGATACAAGGTTTAAATCTCTTGCGAGTATTCAGGTGACGACCTAGAAGCCCATGGCATATGGTAAAAGGAAAATATTAGATTCAAAAACAAACAAACAAACAAATAAATAATAAGAATGCAAAACGAATCAAACATAAAACTTGTCAAAAGTTTCCCTAGAGTTGGGGGTTGCTGAGCTGGTGGCGTAGAAGAGGATGACACCAAATGATTTCGATGGGCAGGTGTTCAACACAATCCTGCAGGGAGGAGTGCACCTGGACAAACTGGATAGAGTCTTCCACGGGAAAAATTTCGACTGTATTTATTATGAGTTGAACAATTCCAGTAATTACAATGCCTTGATCACCAATTAGATGCATTGCCCTTGAGGAGAGGTATTCTTTTGTCTAAGTTCCTCTTCGTTACGCAATCTCGTCGAACTCAGGGTTCGGGCTGTAACCATCGCACGAAAGAATGATAAGAATGGTCGATCTCCCTTCACGACGTCAATAGTTTAATCGCATGCATTTTGCACAGCTCACAAAGCACTACAACTATTCCGTTGACCGCACAGCTCTCAAAGCTGCCATTCTGTGACCCAACCGTCGCAAAAGGAGGTGAATCTCGCTTTGGCGCGGAAGATACAACCAGAACCCTGAACTCAATAATTTAGTCACGTAGGATAAGGTGAACGAGGAGAAACGACCATGCAGCTTCCCTCTCCACCAAACCACCGGCGATTCTGATGTTTGATACGTTCAGTTGATCGGGATGTGATATCCAGCTTGAGACATGTTCTCTGGCGATTGGGCCGCAATTTTTAGCCACCGTAAGATGATGCCAAGCAACACCTGACGTGTTTGCAGTGATGGTACAGGAACGGAGAAGGTATACCGGGTCAAGGAAGGGCATCCAGGAAATAGCTTCATTTGACTTGTCATCCGCTTCTAGTTTAGTGGACCAATGTAAAACATTTGACCACCGACCTTATCCTAAACATACAGTTGAAAAGTGATTTTGAGCTTGATACATGTCTTCGAGCTACTGGGCCACGACTTGTATCTAGAAATGCGTGTTTAGGTGGTCAGACCATGCCTGCGTGATTCGTGGTGATGGGGCCCGATCGGCACGCTTAAAGTTGTGGGACGGTTATGCTAGGGGGAAAAAGAATTGAACCCACAACTAACCACCGTTCAACAACCCAACTACCGACTGTGACCTTGAGGACAAGGAAGGAGCACGGCGCACACAACGAAATGTTCCACCAACAAAAAGGGGTGAAAGGAGCTTCTCCCATTCCTCCTCTTGTCTTTAGCCTTTACCCTGCAAGGCATTCGCACGCTTGTGGGTTAAGTGAATCTCGAGTATGTATGCTGGTCTTAAAAAAACGGTGTAATTTTACACCCCCACCCCCCTGGTCTTAAAAAAACGGTGTAATTTTACACCCCCAAAACCAATGTGAGGAGATCGCCGACAGTTTATTTTGACCATCTTACCGCAAGATACGTGTCCCCCCAGGATAGTACCATGGACGGTGCCTCACAACGATATCAAATAATATATATATATATATATATATATATATATATATATATATATATATATATTTCCAATTCCTAAAGCGCGTAATCCGACTCCGGTCCCATTCTCGGTTGCTTCACTTTATTCTATAAACAATTTGGAAAGAGGACCCAAGCAGGAAAGCAGGAGGCACAGCAAAGTAACCGCACCTAGCTCCTCCTTCCAAGGACTCTAGAGAGACCACAAAGAGGCGGGACCCGGACTTTCCTCATAAATAGACCTGCAGAGCTCCGGAGGTGTTGCACAAGCGCAACCGTTAGCTTTGATCCCTTGCCGATATTCCTGCTAGCAACACAGACTCCATCTTAATTCAAAGCTCTTGATTTCTAGCTCTTACCTCACTCACTCATGGCTCCTGACCTGAGCAAAAACTCCGCCGACATCCTTACAGGGATCGACGACGGCACTCGGTCGTCGGCTTTTTCCCTCAAGGGCCGAAATCTCGCCATCTACGACCGCCACCCTTTCCTCCTCGACATCCCCTCTAACATCGTGATCACCCCTTCCTCCCTCGTCTGCAAGCGCAAGGGTGCCGTCGACACAAGCGGATGCTTCGTGGGCTTCAAGTCCAGCATCTCCAGGAGCCGGCACGTGGTGCCCCTTGGGAGGCTCCGCGACATTCGCTTCATGAGCATCTTCCGGTTCAAGGTGTGGTGGACCACCCACTGGGTGGGGAGCAAGGGCAGCGACGTGGAGCACGAGACCCAGCTGATGATCCTGGACCGCTCCGAGGCCGGGCGGCCCTACGTCCTCCTCCTCCCCCTCATCGAGGGGCCCTTCCGGGCCTCCCTCCAGCCCGGGGAGGAGGACTACGTGGACATCTGCGTGGAGAGCGGCTCCACACGAGTCAGGAGCTCCATCTTCAGGACCTCCCTGTACATGCATGTGGGTGACGACCCTTTCATCCTCGTCAGGGATGCGATGCGGGTCGTCCGGTCCCATCTCGGGACCTTCAACCTCCTCGAGGACAAAACTCCTCCAGGCATCGTCGACAGGTTCGGATGGTGCACCTGGGATGCCTTCTACCTCAAGGTGCACCCGGAGGGCGTCTGGGAGGGCGTGAAGGCCCTCGCCGACGGGGGATGCCCTCCCGGGTTCGTGCTCATCGACGACGGGTGGCAGTCCATCTGCCACGACGAAGATGATCCGGTCACGGATCATCAGCAAGGCTTAGGCATGAACCGGACCTCGGCAGGGGAGCAGATGCCCTGCAGGCTGATCGACTTTCGGGAGAACTACAAGTTCAGCGACTACAGGAGCAAGGAAGACCCTTCTCGTACGGGCATGGGGGCCTTCGCAAGGGACCTGAAGGCGGCCTTCGAAAGCATAGATCATGTGTACGTGTGGCATGCCTTGAGCGGCTACTGGGGCGGGCTGAGGCCGCGGATGCCTGGCCTGCCGGATGCCAAGGTCATAACGCCCAAGCTCTCGCCGGGCCTCCGGATGACGATGGAGGACCTGGCCGTCGACAAGATCATCAACAACGGAGTCGGTCTGGTCCCACCGGAGCGGGCCCACGAGCTGTACGAGGGCATGCACTCCCACCTCCAGTCAAGTGGCATAGACGGGGTCAAGGTGGACGTCATACATGTAAGTTGTTCTTCACGGAACCCTTCATTTCTAAATTTCAGATTAACTTTGCAAGCGGTCTCCATCTCACTCATTAAATTATATAAATGATACCCAAACGTACTCTTTTCTCCCCCTGTGCAAACGATCATGCGCCATGCATTACTTGATCATTCTAGAAAAGGGAAGAGGTTCCGATTTCTGCTCGATCATTCTAGAAAAGAAAAGATGTTCCAAGCTTTCAGGTTTCTTCTTTTTCATTTAAAATTCTAAATTAGATGCCTGATGTTGTCAATGCGTCCCGTGATTCCATCCGTCAGGACAAATAGGAGGTATCGTTTCTGAAATCTAAAGAAGGTATAGATCACCGTTGTCTATGATCGTGGCTAGTCTTGATGCATGCCACGTAGCGACTGGATTCTATCTGCTATTCGGCAACTGGGGCGGTACAATTCATTAAGATTTGCTAGATGCCTTTTGGCGCATCAGCGACACGCACCTTGGCTAGTTCAAGAATTGCGGTAAATTACGGCTTTCTTTTTGATAGAGCAGTCAATTATGACTTAAAACTCCATTACCACCATATTATCTGCCAAATCAAGACTTGTGGCGCCTTGATTTTTTTTTCCTCTCAAATGATCGGCCCTTCCCACATTTGGCAACGAATGAGACCAGCTTGGAGCAACAAACAAGGGCCTAGTTTCTTTTCTAAATTTTCTGCCTTATTTATCAAACTATGTTTTTGATGTTCAAATCGTATATTTAGCAGTAGGAGCGTCGACGGTCAAGGGGTGGAAGGTGTCAGGGGGTTGGAAATATTTATCTCCCTTCTTGTTTGGGATTTGAGAAGCTGGGGCAAGAATAGGACAAAAACGAGAAGCCATCCGGTTGCATCCACGTGGTACCATCTAGATTGATGTGAGTGTGACA
Organism: Cocos nucifera; assembly: GCA_006176705.1. Lineage (NCBI taxonomy): Eukaryota > Viridiplantae > Streptophyta > Magnoliopsida > Arecales > Arecaceae > Cocos > Cocos nucifera. The sequence continues at coordinate 3,417,160 of QRFJ01000021.1, read as the reverse complement.
CTTGCACCTGCAAGTGTCACGCCTTGAATATCTATTTGCCGACTCGTCGGCAGCAAGCTTGCTATAATTTATATAAGAGCCGCTGGGTAATAGGACAAATGTCGGGGAAAAAAAAAAAAGATAGCTCCCATGTTGCGTATCCAATTTAGGTATCAATTCTTGCATTAAAAAAAAAAAAATAGGTGTCAATTATGATGCAACTACCGAAGTTTTACGGTTTCTGGTTCACTTGAATAATAGTAAGGCTTTATTTTTGGTAAATAACAATAATAATGATGATGATGAGGCTTTAATTTCATAGAATTCCGGAGAATGGCGAATTCTTTTCCTCTGCGTGCAGTGCAAAGCACTTTCAGCTGACTGAGGCCTTCGTCTTTTTTTGATGCCCATCTGATGCAGATACTAGAGATGCTATGCCAGGACTATGGTGGGAGAGTTGAGCTGGCCAAGGCTTACTACAAAGGACTCACAGCCTCCATCAACAAGCACTTCAAAGGGAACGGGGTCATTGCCAGCATGGAGCACTGCAACGACTTCATGTTCCTCGGAACCGAGTCGATCTCTCTCGGTCGCGTTGGTACGCCCAACTTCCTCTATTTTTTTTTTTTTTTCTCTAAGTCCCTCTATTTAACGATTAGGACCCGGGAAGCCCGGTATATTCCTATTAATGCTGAGCCCATGGCACAGTATGGACGGGAGACCTTTCCGGGCCAAGCCGCTAGCATGATGGGCCCTTAATTTGAACATGAACTAAATCCATGCCATCGATCTTAATGGATGCAGGAGATGACTTCTGGTGCACCGATCCATCAGGGGACCCCAACGGCACCTTTTGGCTGCAAGGTTGCCACATGGTGCACTGCGCCTACAACAGCTTGTGGATGGGGAACTTCATTCACCCGGATTGGGACATGTTCCAGTCCAACCACCCATGTGCAGCCTTCCATGCGGCTTCGCGGGCAATCTCCGGTGGCCCCATTTACGTGAGCGACTCTGTCGGTCGACACAACTTTAAGCTCTTGAAGAGCCTGGCATTGCCAGACGGCACAATTCTTCGCTGCGAGCACTACGCTCTCCCTACCAGAGATTGCCTCTTCGAGGATCCACTACATGATGGGAAGACGATGCTTAAGATCTGGAACCTGAACAAGGTGAGTTATCTCTATGTGCTGTGTCCGGCTGTTATTATTGGCAATTAGGTATATATAGATATGCATGCTAATTAAACCTACATATATTTCCTTCTTTGTTATTGAAGTTCACTGGAGTTCTCGGAGCCTTCAATTGCCAAGGAGGGGGTTGGTGTCCTCAAGCCCGGAGGAACAAGTGCGCTGCTGAATTCTCACACACTCTTACAGCATCAGCAAGCCCAGCCGATGTCGAGTGGAAGAACGGGAAGAATCCAATCTCGCTTGAAGGAGTGGAGCTATTTGCAGTGTACATGCTCCAAGCAAAGAAGCTCAAGCTGCTGAAACCGGAAGACAAGGTACATGTCCCTCTAGATCCATTTGATTACGAGCTCCTTACTGTGTCGCCAGTGAAGATCCTGTCTTCGAAGAAATCAATACAATTCGCACCGATCGGGCTTGTGAACATGCTGAATTCTGGTGGTGCAATTCAATCATTCGAGGCTGAAGAGTTGAAGGCTAAGATTGAAGTCAAGGGGGCGGGTGAAATGAAGGCCTTCTCATCGGCGAGACCGGCCGCTTGCTGCATCGATGGAGAAGAAGCAGAGTTCGTATACGAGGATCAGGTGGTCACACTTCAAGTTCCCTGGTCCGGATCTTCTTCAAAGTCGTGTGTCGTTGATTATATGTATTGAGATTAGATTTAGCTGGCTGAAGTCCTGGCCGGTCATGTATTGGTAAACATATGTCATCCTCATTGATCTTCTTTGAAGTTGTGTATCGTTGATTATATTAGATTTACCTGGCCCAAGTCCTGGCCGGTCGTGTATTGGTAAATATATATTATCCTCATTAATAATATACTGTTTATAGAATTTAAGTTTTGCGTCTCGAAGCTCGGCATTGAGGAATGGCCGCGCGGTTGAAGCTTTGGAATTTTAGCAAATACACGAAAAAAAAAATATTTTTTTTTCAGTTGAACTTCAATATTTTTGTGGATGGCGCCGAAACTTCTGAGAATGCGGCCATAAAGCAAAGTTTTACTTGTTTCCTCTCTTCCCTTAGATTTGGATTGGTGTTTAATTTATCCTCGAAGATTCACTGATCTAAGCTTTGCCAGATGCATCTTCTACTGAAGATGAGATTAAAGGGGCGGTTTTAAGTTTTGAAGGGGATAAGAGCCCTAGGCCTGACTGCTTCGCTCTGAGTTTCTAATAGTTCTTTTGATATCTAGCAGGAGAAGACCTCGTGGCACCATTCCACTGGTTGCATATGGACACCTCGTGGATATATCTTTCACTTTTGTCGAAGAAAGAGTCAGCAACTTCATATGATTTTAGGCCAAAAACCTTATAAATCCACCGTTGTAAAAAAATTCTATCTGAGGTTCTTGCTTCAAGCCTTGCGTCTTTCCTAGATTCATTGCTGGATCACCATCAATCTGCTTTACCAAAAAAGCCTTTATTCTTACAAAAAAAAAAAAAAGAGGCATTTTTTCTTGATAACATATTGTGTGCCAATGAAATTCTCCATCATACCTATCTTGCAAGGGATCCTATGTAGAACAGATTTTGAGGCATTTGACAAGCTTGATCCAGAGTTTCTCATTCCTATATTTCAGGAAGCTGCTTTTTTGGAAAGATGGATTGATTGTGTAGAAACTAGCTAGAGAATCATAGGACTCGTTTGGTTCATGGAAAGTGGAGGAGGAAAAAGGAAGTTCCTAGAAAGTGGAAAGGAAGCTTCTTATTTGGTTGAAATTTTAAGAGAAGAAAGAATGAAAAAAGCTCTTCCCGTAGAAAGTCATTTTTCATATTTTATGAAAAACGAAAATCCATGGAGAAGATGGATTTTGATACTTCAGATGAAAAATGATGGAGCTTTTTTTTTTTTTGAAAATATCATTTTAAGATCTATGACTAAGATTTTATAAAATATCATAGATGATGTTATGGTAGTAATATAAATACCTCGGATCAGTCAAACTAGTAGCCAAGGTATCTTGGACTAACATAAAGACATCAATGCACCAAGGCAAAGAGATTATCTTCATCCTCTCCAACCTGAAGGACGAATCGAGACATACTTTCAAGCTGTTTTCTTTGACAACAGCTCGTCCAACACTTAAACTCTCTAAATCACCTCGGATGAGTAATTCCTTAGCACACCTGGCAGTTTTTTTTGAGGATAAGCGACGAGCTATAGTTCAATCGAAATCTAACTGTTACCCACTCTATCTAATCTCATGAAAATAAATAAAGTATAGCGGCCTTCCTATTCTAGAAAAGTGGTCATAATATCATAATGATATGATTAGCGGCCCAAGATTAGCGGAACATCACAACGTCTGTGAGACATTTTTTTTATAAATATCATAAATCTCGAGAATCCAAGTGAGCGAAAAAAATTTTCTCAGAAAATTCATTGTTACTTCATTATTCTTTGCTGACTTGAATGTCGAAGGATTCTCGCTGGAATCAAATCCTCTGATTCGAATTTTATTTTGTAAGTCACTCCGGCACCCCTAGACCGATCGCTCTGCTTCTGAAGCGAACCATTTCAAGCAACAATAGATGGATAGAATTAAATACTGAATAGTAATAATATAATATAATATTAATATTATCCTAATTTTATATGAATATAATATTAATATTATAATATTTAAACAAAATATTTTTATTAATATTAATATAGTATTTATATTACTATATCAATGTTTATATTAATATAATATTATATTTAAAGATATTAATAAATTTATCATATTAAAATAATATTAACATAATATAATATATTAATATAATATTAATATAATTAATTATTATATTTTAATATTATATTATAATATATTAATATTATTTTTATATTAATATAAATTTAGTATTATTATTTATATAAAATTTAGGAGCAAATATATATGATCTTATATTTATTAAGGGCATAATGGATATTCCATACAGTCTTCCTAGAAAAATGAGTACTCAATCAAACATAAACCACTATTCAATAAATTACTTTCTCATGGTCAATCAAATATACTAGAATTTTTAGAAAATAACTTTTTAGGAACTAACTTTCTAGAAAGTTATTTCCTGAAAAGAAAAATTCTTCTCGTGAACCTGTTGGGTTCATCAATTTCGCTACCCCTAATTTGGCATCCGTACGACTGATGGTCGGTGTCATTGATTAATGATCGGCACTACCGACAGTTACAATAAACTTTCAAATAATGATGGATGATCATGAGTTGGATAGATGACTCTTAATCGACTACGAACCAGCATCGATGCTCGACTCACAGTCGGTAACCATGTAGACGATCGACTGTCGATCGGCTTACCGATTAACAGTTGGCTCTCTTCAATCAATTCCACAACAAATAGAATAACCTAAGAATGAATGATCACTAACCAATCAGATGGTCAGTCAGGCCTACAATATTATCGATATGTAGTTGACACGACAATAATACCGACATATAGTCGATGCAACCTATATTCTCAACATAGATTGCACGTAATGAGCTCACCATTATCATATAATGGACATTAATTGCTTCCATTATTCTGAAATAAATGGGATCCCATGACTTCTAACCATTATAAGCGATTACTAATGTTTTATCTATAAAAGAGAGGTAAATAAAGGCCATTGGTAAGACAACTCTTGGCAATACTCTATCATTTTCAATTTCACTTGTTCAACTATTCCTCCACTAACTTAAGCATCGAAGGGTTCTTATCGAAAATACTTCTGATCAGTATGGACTTCTTTTGCAGGTGATTTTTTTCTGACGACAAGCGCATCAGAGGATTGGCCGCAATATAACCAAATGAGTCCATAGTGGAAATTGACTTACCTCTTGTAGGCCCAAATCACTAGGTCCATGAAAATCATCTTGATGGATTAAATGTCATTTCTCTTGATGTTCCGATCATGTTTTCAATCATAAAATGGAAAGAAAATAATTGCCACAGCTTGAACTGCCTCTTAATCACTTGTTGTTGCTCCTTTGTTTTTATTATATTCGTCTCTTCTTATTACAGAGAGAAAATAAGGTTACTTTTCTCCCGTAGGTTATATTTTTTAGGATTCTCATAAAGATCTACTTAAAATCAAACTCCCTCCTTTTGTGCGAGAATTATAGGCTTGTGAGTGGTTTAGTAGCCATCCACCACTTTTTTGTGTGGGTTGTTTAGAAACTACCTACTTTTATATTTTTTTTCTATTTTCTTTAAGCTCATAATTGAGCATACATGTCTTACATTTCTCACTTGCATAATGATGAGCTTAGCAACATTTTCAATCCAAAACACAATCTTTTTGATGATCATTCATATAAGTAATTAGACTTACGACTAGCGAATACTCTTGGCATATTGCCATGCACCAATTAGGGATATCACAGCTGACATTCATTTGCAGTTGATACGGAGACATTTTCTTGAGTATCACTTTTTGCCCTAGACTCATTGAAATATCCACCAATAATTAGCACAAACTCAAACCCTCAAGAGTCATGTTTAATTTCCTTTCCATGATATATATTCATAATTATATATAATAAGCTAACTTTTGTTAACATATATATAACTGATCGACTAGTGAATGTACACACTATTGGTATAATCAATGGCCTTCCTTTTCTATTCATATCTCTTAGTTTCAGATCAATTGCTTTCCTAACATGTCCCATAAGGCTAATTATATTCATCACTGTTGAAAATATATTAAGATAGCAAACATTATCCTATCACTTTAAGACACTCGAAAGTCCATAAGGGCAACAATGAGGCTAAAATTTATTTGTCTTAGGAAACTCATACAGTGAGATTGCAAGGATTTATCATTACTATTAATATATATATCTCACTTTTCTTTTGATCATCTTTACGCATTTTGTATGAAATTTATGCTATGGTAGTCTTTCTTTTCATAATAAAAAAGAGCATATATCATTATTCATTTTATATATTACTATCATGCAGATTTTCAGCCTAGATATTCTCTCATATCTAGCCTGAGTTTGGCATTTGCGTGCTTCTCTTAGCACTATTATATCCAAATTCAAATCTGATATACTTTTAGGCTAATATTTTAGTAGAATTAAAATATTCTATCCTTATAATGAAATTGGACCTCATCTTGATCTCTTTGTTTAAGATGACACATAAAAAAATATGCAATGAACTCTCAATCATCTCTATATCTTAGGTGGACAAATGTCTCATCTCTATGCATAACTTTCATATTAGAGGCAGTCGCTTATATGAGTGAGTCGACCTTCAGCCGGATGATATATTTTTGTTCCTCATAACATATGTATACATGTGCTAGTATAATTTAACAACATCACAACTGGAAAGTAAATGCACCATTCATTAACACTAAAGTTCATACAAAATGTAGCACTACATGATAATTTATATTCTATGCCGTCCCCATAGAATTTACATGAACAACAAATATATCTCTCGAAACGGGCTTAGTAAAGAGGTTCACTAACATTCATCACATAAAAATATATTTCAAATTCACTTCATTTTATGCCAATTTCTCTCTCACAAAATTATTCTTAATTTCTGTATATTTCATGCTCCCATGATACTTTGAATCTTTGACATAAGCTACTGCACCTTGACTATCATTGTGCACTATTATAGGTCTAGGTAAGTTGCTTGCTATTCCCAGAATTTGCATAAATCTCCTGAACTATATAGCTTCCTGTATTATAGATGAGTAAGTCGTAAACTCATCTGCCATAGTTAATAGTGCAATGCTAGTTTATTTTTTGCTACTACATGATATGATACTATTATTGAGCTAGAAAATATAACCAGATATTGACTTGTGTTCATCTAAATTTCCTGCCCAAGCAATAGTTGAATATCCATCCAAATGCAAGCAATCTCCTTCATAACATAAGAAATAATGTGTGGTGCCTTTGAGATATCTCATAATTCTCTTGACTGCTTTTTAATATTTACTTCTAATATTTGATTCATAACGACTTACTAATCCAACGACAATATAAATATTTTGCCTGGTGCACATGATGGCATATATAAGACTTCCAATAGCACTTAAGTAAGGAATCTTGACCATCTCATTCTTTTCTTCTATAGTTTTAGGATATATATCGAGACTAAGGCCTTCACCTTTTACTACAAGAGTATCAATGGGATTATGATACTGCATGTGGAATCATTCCAAAACCTTCTTAATATAGGTTTTTGAGAGAGAGCTAAAAGTCTCCTAGAACAATTTCTATGAATTTTGATCCCCAAAAAATATGCAACTTCTCTTATATTTTTCATCTTGAAATTTGATATTAACCATCTCTTGATGGTATTCATAAATTCCTTGCTATTATCAGCCAATAGAATATCATCAACATACAATGACAAGATTATAAAATTATCTAGACATACATACAATGATCTTCATTGATCATATTAAAATTATATGATGATATGGTTTTATAGAATTTCAAATATTACTATCTAGATGACTATTTCAAGCTATATATTGATCTATTTAACTTACAGATACTATCCTCTTGACCTCTAGCTACGAAACCTATAGGTTATTCCATATAAAATTTTTCATCCAATTCTTCATTGAAAAAAGCCATCTTAACATTCATTTGATGTAGCTTTAGGTTTATTTGAGTGGTTAATATTAAGTGAATTGAGATAAACCTAACAATTGAAAAAAAAAAATTCTTAGTCTATACCCTTATGCTGGGTATAATCTTTCACTACCAGTCATACCTTATATCTCTCAATCGTCCTATATGCCTTTCTTTGGATTTTGAGAACTCATTTTTTCCCTATAGCCATTCGACTTTGTGGCAGATCAACTAAGTTCCAAACATGGTTTGCATTCATTGACTCCATTTTCTCTTCCTTTGTAATCTTCCATTTTTCTTTGGTGAAGCTAGTTAACACTACGTCAACTAATTTTGGTTTTACTTCATTGTGTGAAGCCAACATAAATCCCTTACCCTCAATCTAAAAACATTTGCATGGAATTCTTTGATGAGTACTCTTTCGTATTTGAGAGTTCTGAAATGGTTTATCTTTAGGCACATAACTGCTTCCACTCAGATCAAGAGATTTAGGTTTCTTATATTTAGCTTCACTTAATTCATATCATTGAATTTCTTTATATATCTTACCTCTGCTTGGAAAATTATTCTCTAAGAATATGACATCTCATGATTCAATTTTAGTTACTTCTCTATCTAGATGTTCATATATGAACATATATCCCTTCGAGTATTTAGGTATCTTATAAAGATACATTTCTTCCCTCTTCGACCCATTTTTTTGTATTTGTGGAAGGATCATGAACATATGCTATAGACCCCCAAGGTCTCAATTAGATAGGTTACGTTTTTTATCTATCTATAACTAATATGAAGTTGATGTAATCGATTTGAAAGACACATAGTTCAATCACTATAAGAAAATAGGGTTTTAGTGATCAAAAAATTGATTGCTAAAAATAAAAAATCGGTTGCTAATAATTTAGCGATCGAAAATTTTTAGTTATAAAAATGCTGGTTGAAAATATTTTTTAATTGCTTTTTTCGATCGTAAAATCTAGCGACCGATTTATCGATTGAAAAAAATTATTAAAATTATTAAAAATTAAAAAATTAAAAACTTACAACCAATTTTCCAACCAAAAAATTGATTTCTAATTTCTAAAAAATTATAAAAAATTAAATAATCTATTTATAAAAAATTAATTTCTAATTTTTAAAAGGAAAATTTTATTAAAAAAAATTAATTTTCAAATTGATCAAATATTTAGTCATAAATTTTTTAAAAAATATTTTTAAAAAAAATTGATCATAAAATCAATCACTAAATTAATTTTAAAAATATTAAACTAAAAGTTTAAATAATAATCAATCAAAATTTTAATTGCAAATTTTTTAAAAAATATTTTTTTTAAAAAATCAATCATAAAATTGATAGCTAAATTAATTTAAAAAATATTAAACTAAAAATTTAAATAATAATCAATCAAAAATTTGATCATAATTTTTTTGAAAAATATTTTTTTTTAAAAAAATTGATCATAAAATCGATCACTAAATTAATTTAAAAATATTAAACTAAAAATTTAAATAATAATTGACTAAAAATTTGATCATAATTTATTTGAAAAATATTTTTTTAAAATAAATTGATCATAAATTCTATCGCTAAATTAATTTTAAAAATTTTAAACTAAAAATTTAAATATGAATTAGTCAAAATTTGGTCATAAATTTTTTGAATTTTTTTAAAAAATCTATCAAAAAATTTATTATTAAATTAATCAAAAAATATTAAACTAAAAATTTAATTAATAATTGATCAAAAATTTGCTTGCAAGTTTTTTAAAAAATAAAATTTTTAAAAAAATTGATCATAAAATTAATTTTTAAATTAATCAAAAAATATTAAACTAAAAATTCAAATAACAATCGATCGAAAATATGATTGCAAAGTTTTTTAATTTTTTTTAAATAATTGATCATAAAGGAGCACCTATCAATTAAATTTTTAAATAATTAAATTTTTAAATAATTAAATTTTTTTAATATAAAATAGCTCATAAAGGAGCACTTGTCAATTTAAACAATATAGCAAGTAAAATACATATCCAACAATATTAATTTCAATTCAAATGCAATTCCAATTCAAACGATATAAGATTTTGAGATACATACATACCTAGCATGATGAATTTCAAGTTGAAATATAATGAAACCAAGCAATATCAATTAAGCATCCACTATACAAAATTAAATAACATATTTTAAATAATAAAATACCATAATAATAAGAAAATAGATGATAATAATTTGTGAAGAGATTTTCTTTAATTTTTATTAAATTTAGATCATTATCAAAAAAAATAAATAAGCAACCATAAAATTTTTTTTTTTTGATACAAAATAGTTCACAGAGGAGCACCTACTAATCCAAACAATATAGCAAGCAAAATACATACCCAACAATATTAATTTCAATAGCATAAATTTCAATAATATAAGATTTTACGTTGATATATACCCAGCATGATGTATTCCAAGGTAAAATATAACGAAACCAAGCAACATCAATTAAGCACCTACCATACAAAATTAAGCAACGTCTTAAAAAATAAAATACCATAACAGTAAGAAAAAAAAGACTATAGTAATTTGCAAAAACCATTTTCTTTAATTTTTATTAAGTTTAGATCATCATCAAAAAAAATAAATAAGCAATCATAAGAATATAGCAAGTAAAATCCATCAGCAACTATCAACTTTAACCCATCATAAAAAAATAAAAATGATATAGCATATGTTGTGCCAAATATTTTATTTGTTTAGTATATCTCGTGCGAAATATATCACAAAAAATTCCTCTATTGTTAGCTAAAAGCAAATTCCCATCAGGTTTAACACATCATATGGAAAAAAGAAAAAGAGGTCATAGTATATCCATAGAGCTATTTTCTTTAATATCCATTAAGTTTGGATCATCATCAGAAAAAATAAGAAGACAACTAAAAGAAAATAGCAAGCAAAATCGATTGGCACCCACCATGTTTAATACATCATATGGGAATAAGAAAAAGAGATAATAATATACTTCGTGCCAAATGTATCCATTGTTTAACATACCTCATGCCAAATGTATCATAAGGATGGCAAAGTAAATAAGCAACCATAAGAACTTAGCAAGCAAAATCGATCGTCATCCATCAGATTTAACACATCATATGAGAATAAGAAAAAGATGCTATAGTATATCTATGGAGCCTTTTCCTTCAATATCGATTAAGTTTGGATTATCATCAGAGAAAACAAGAAGGCAACCAAAAGAATACAATAAGCAAAATTATTTTTGAACCCATCAGGTTTAACACATCATGTGGGAATAAGAAAAAAAAAACATAGCATACCTCGTGGCAAATATATCACTTGTTTATCATACCTCCTACCAAATGTATCATAATCATGGCAAAATAAGTAACCATAAGAATTTAGCAAGCAAAATCGATCGACACCCATCAGGTTTAGCACATCATATGGAAATAAAAAAAAGATGCCATAGTATATCTGTGGAGCCATTCTCTTCAATATCCATTAATTTTGGATCATTAACAGTGAAAACAAGAAGGCAACTAAAAAAATACGGCAACCAAAATTGATATTGAACCCATCAGATTTAACACATCATGTGGGAATAAGAAAAAAAACCATAGCATATCTCATGGCAAATGTATCACTTATTTATCATACCTCGTGCTAAATGTATCATAATCATGGCAAAATAAGTAAGCACCATAAAAAGCCTGATTAGCAAAATTGATCGACATCCATCAGGTTTAGCACATCATATAAAAATTTAAAAAAAAAAGATGCCATAAAATATCTGTGGAGCTATTTCCTTCAATATCCATTAAGTTTGGATCATCATCAATGATAATCAGAAGGCAACCAAAAGAATACGGCAATCAAAATCAATATTATACCCATCAGATTTAACATATCATATGGGAATAAGAAAAAGAGACCATAGCATACCTCCAAACATATCACTTGTTTAGTATATCTCGTGCCAAATGCAACACTTATTTAATATACCCTGAAACTATCACATGTATCAAAAACAAGTGATACCAATAAAATATATAGAGCTTGTAAGATAATAAGTGTCATAAGAGATTATAAAGAACTATATTGTCACCTAAAAGTATATCAAAAAACTAAAGTAAGCTAAAGTAATATATATTCACAAAATATATGCACAATCCTCAACATAACATAAACTAATAAAAATTTAAAAAAGTATGTAAATAAATCTAATCAGTATCCTCCTGTCCTTCCTCCTCTTCCTCAATATCATCTCTTTCTGGGTATGAAGGAGCATATGACCGTAAAATAGGTGGTTGCGAAGGAGATGGTTGAAAACTAGGAGATACTTCAAAACTGGATGAGGACTGAAAATTTATCTTTGCAAGTAGCTCACACAGTAATTTATTATTTGCTTCAAGCTTTTTTTCATTATATTCCACCCTCCTTCTAAGTTCATCCTTTTTACGTTCGACAGCCTCCACTTAAGAATTCCATTCAGTTTCAAGCTTCCTCTTTTGCTCTTAAAGTTGTTGATTTTGGATCCATTATGAGCATGATGAAGTTTGGCCGTAAAAATATGATGGACCTGTCAATACAATTGACTCTAATCCTAGACCATAGATCCTTTCTTTTTTCTTTCCACCAATTGTGTGAACCCATACATCCAACTTTGATGGTGGAGGCTACTGTTGGTCAGGAACAGATGCTCTCTAAGATTGTGCCTTCTCTATATTACATCTAAATTCAACCTATCAAATTTATCTCAGTTTGCATAAAATAAGATTTGAAAGTAATATAATATATTATATTACTTACACTAATATACTCTGATCTCCTATCCACCTAACTTTTATCCTTCTTCTGATGGGTGTGAATAAATAATTCAGATGAGGATGGCACAACACTAATCTTCATAGTCTGTAATACAAATATCAATTAAAATAATTTATGAACCTATTTTATAAGTACGAACTAAATATGATAAATAAAAAAATTTAAATTTAACTATATTATGTCGATGCTAAGATATAGTGATGGAGCCACCGGTATAAAGAGAAGCACCAAAACCTTCACAATCAGAAGCACGATTTTGTTTTGCTTTTTCACACTTCTCCTAATATTAGGTAGTATGCCAGTGCTGACACAATCTATCCCATATATGATCTTCAAGCCAAGATGGTCGCTCCATATTTTTACGAGAATTAGCAAGAAGATCTTTCAAACGAGCCACATCATGTTTTTCAAATTTTTTCTTGCCCATTGATCATTTGGTAGCACATACCGATATCTCCTCTACAATGAATATAGAAATTAAATTAAATTCATAAATATCATTACTTACCTTGAACTCAACAAACCATATATCTCTAACATTATTAGATATTTTTTTTCAAGATACCCATGCCTCACTAAAATGGCTCCTCAAAATTTCAACAATAGCATTAGCAACTGGGTGAGAAGGTAAGAACCTACAAATAATAAATATTAGCCAACGTAGATCAAATATATTAAAAATGCTAAAATGATTATTGTTGATGTAGAAATCGATCATCGTCGGAATCCATTGGAGTGGAGGCCGATGAGGTCGTCATCGGAGATCTACAAAATAAAGTTCCATCCGGAGTCGGTGGAGGGTGGCTCCGATAGGATCCTCCGACGATCAAGTCAGCTCCGACCAACAGAAATAGAGTGCTCGGAAATGATTTCTGTAGAGCTTAGAGATGAAGGTGAGATCTTAGAGATCAGAGAGATTCGAGTTAACATATTTGGAGGATCCTTTTTATAGCGGAGCTTGATGGCGACAGCTGTAGCCGCATGTTGGCGGGCCGCTCGAGGTTCGATGGAATAGTCTCACGAGAAGGTATCGTCTGCAGCGAGTTGAGGGTGACAGCCATCGTCGCCTGACAACGGATTGCTGTCGCTTGCGACGGACTGATGGTGATGGTTGTAGCTGTCTTGATGTTGAGCCACTTGGGGTCGAATGAAGGGTTGGAGGGCTTCGACGTGTGCCCATTTTGGAGAAGTTCGAACTCCTGAAGAGGAAGCTCGAAAGGAGTTCAGCTCCCATAGGCGTTTGGCTGGAGGTGCGCGGCTAAGGCTTGATCGCTGGAAAGTTCGGTAGGAGCTCGATCGGTGAGAAGTCCGACCCTTGAAGAAATTCAGCCGAAGAGGAAGCTTGGAGGGAGTTTCGCTCTCGCAGGCGCCTGGCTGGAACGACGTGGAGAGAGTTTGGCTCTTACGGAAGTCTGACTGAAGCTCGACGATTGAGTTCGGCTAAAGCCCGACTGTTGGGAGTCCAAGGAGCTCGATCACTATGTAGTTTGATCGACTGAGGAGGTTCGATCCGGACGCTAGGAGTCCGAAGAAGCTCGACCACTGAGGAGTCTGAAGGAGCTCGATCGGTTGAAGGGACGGTCGCTTGAGGAGTTCGATCGGCTGAAGGGGTTCAGCTCAAGACCCATCCCTTGAAGCTCTTCCGTGGCCATTGGTTGCATTAGGTTGAGCATCGAACTAGACTTCGACAGGAGTGGGGTTTATCTCCAACAGTAGCCCCCCACTCCCGAGTTTGAAACTCAAAGAAAGAGAGTGTAGAAAAGGCGACTGTCGAAGTTTTCTTCTGAGCTCCGTGCTGATTCAGATCGAAGCTCGGAGGAGATCTCATCTCCAGCTAAAGTTGATGTCGAAGTTGAGGCCCGGGGGAGATCTTATCTCAAACTGAGGTTAAGGTAGGCTTCGCCTGCTGTGATTGAGGTCGGAGGTTGAGCTCCTTGGGGGCGATATTGTATCCAACAGCCGAGGTTAACATGGGCACTCGGAAGAGATCTGATCTCGGGACGAGGTTGTCTCCGATCTTATCTCTGGCCGGGGTTGTCTCGGCCGCTCGGGAGAGATCTTATCTCTGACCGAGGTTGAAGTTGAAGCTCTGCAGCCGAGGTTGACATGATCGCTCGGAGGAGATCTTATCTCCTACGATCGAGGTTGATGCGGGCTCTCGGGGGAGATCTTATCTCCTACAGTCGAGCTTGGTTCGGACGCTCGGAAGAGATTTTATCTCTAGCCGATGTTGTTGCTCGTGTTAGAACGAGATTCTCCTCCTATTTCTATCGGACCCATGGTCGCTCGAGAGAGATCTTATCTCTAGCAGAGGTTGACTCGGTCGCTCGGAGAGATCTTATCTCTAGCTGAGGTTGACTCGATCGCTCGAAAGAGATCTTATCTCTAGTCGAGGTTGTCAATGGTCGCTCGAAAGAGATCTTATCTCCAGCCGAGGTTATTGCTCGCATTAGGACGAGGTTCTTCTCCTGTTCCTAATGGGCCACGGTCGCTCGGAAGAGATCTTATCTCTAGCCGAGGTTGACTCGATCGCTCGAAGAGATCTTATCTCTGGCCGAGGTTGTTCACGGTCGCTCGAAAGAGATCTTATCTCTAGCCGAGGTTGACTTGGTCGTTCGGGAGAGATCTTATCTCTAGCCGAGGTTGTTGCTCGTGTTAGGATGAGATTCTTCTCCTATTCCTAACGGACCCACGGTCGCTCGGGAGAGATCTTATCTCTGGTCGAGGATTGACTCGGTCGCTTGGGAGAGATCTTATCTCTAGCCGAGGTTGTTGCTCGTATTAGGACGAGGTTCTCCTCCTATTCCTAACGGACCCACGGTCACTTGGGAGAGATCTTATCTCTAGTCGAGGTTGACTCGGTCGCTCGGGAGAGATCTTATCTCTGGTCGAGGTTGTTGCTCGCGTTAGGATGAGGTTCTCCTTCTGTTCCTAACGTGGCAATTATTGACTACTTTTTTTCTGTCATCGCATAGTTTTTGCGTTTAGAAATAATATTATTGAAAGAAAAAAAATTTATTGAAAGAAAGTTACTGGCAATGCATTCCTGAATTCCATATATTTTAGGGTCGTGGTAGCGTGATTCCCCCACGTTTCTTCATGCGGGCGATCTTTTCTATCTCATGCTAGCCTCCTCAATTTGGAGCATGCTTCTCTTGATGCTGGGAGGTGACGAATCGTCGATGTACCTAGCCCCTCCCCGAGATAATGTTGATGATGCCGTGAGGCGGTCGACCTTATAGTTTCTAGTTACGGCAGCACCCTTAGCCGATCTTCTCCTACCGAAGAAATTTACCCAGCAGCTCCTTAATTTTATCTCACAGCTGGATGCATTCCTCAGTGTCGTGGTCGTGGTCGCGGTGGTAGAGGCAGTACTTGCTTCGATCATGCTTATTTGGGGGAGACCGTAATCCTTCTGATCTTGACAGCTGGTTCCTAACTTCGGTGAGAATCTAAGTTCGAGGAGCGTTGAGGGAGGCGCAGTCGCGAAACCTTTCGAGAGGGAAACTTCTTCGCACCCTTTTGTTGGGAATTCCTTGGTGGCGAGCTCGAAAAGTTTGGGCCATGCGCTCTGAAGGTCGTAAGCGCGGTCGAACTTTATTCCGTTCCTTTGTGAAACCTACGGAAGAACTTCATGCCCCTTTGTCAGGGCTTCCTCGAAGTCATACTTGAGAGGGAGTCCTCGCTTGCCCTGGGGCGGTTGTGAGCGTGGCCGAACTTCATCTCACCTCCTGTGAAATCTTTGTAAGGGGCTTCCTTGGTGACATACTCGAGCGGGAGTTCGGCCTCACTTGCGCCGAACTTCATTTCGATGATGATGTTTGAGGGGGGAGTTTGGCCTTGCTTGCGTCGAACTTCATTCCACTTTCCCGCAAAAGCTTCCGCGGGAGAACTTCATGCTCCTTTATCGGGGCTTCTTCGATGATGAGCTTCGAGGTGGAGTTTGGCCTCACTTGCGCCGAACTTCATTCCGTGGGAGAACTTCGTTCCGTCCTCACTTGCACCGAACTTCCTGCTTCTTTTGTCCAGACTTCCTTGACGACGAGCTCGAGGGGGAGCTCGACTTTCCTTGCACTGTCGAACTTCATTCCACTTTTTCGTAAAAGCTTTCGCGGGAGAACTTTCTGCTTCTTTTATCCGGACTTTCTTGACGACGAGCTTGAGTGGAGCTTGGCTTTCCTTGCATTGCCGAACTTCATTCTGCTTTTCTGCGAAAGCTTCTGCAGGAGGACTTCATGCCCCTTTGTCGGGGCTTCCTCGATGATGAGCTTCGAGGTGGAGTTCGACCTCACTTGCGTCGAACTTCATTCCATGGAAGAACTTCGTTTCGCCCTCGTTTACGCCGAACTTTCTACTTCTTTTGTCTAGACTTCCTTGACGACGAGCTCGAGGGGGAGCTCGGCTTTTCTTGCACTGCCGAACTTCATTCCGCTTTCCCGCGAAAGCTTTCGTGGGAGAACTTCCTGCTTCTTTTGTTCGAACTTTCTTGACGATGAGCTTGAGGTGGAGCTCGGCTTTTCTTGTGCTGTCGATCTTCATTCCACTTTTCCGTGAAAGCTTCTGTGGAAGAATTTTCTACTTCTTTTGTCTGGACTTTCTTGACGATGAGCTTGAGGTGGAGCTCGACTTTGCTTGCCCAAACTTCATTCCACCTCCTGTGAATTCTTTATAGGGGGTTTCGTTGATGACATACTCGAGGGTAAGTTCGGCCTTGCTTGTGCCGAACTTCACTTCGGCTTTCATCGGGAGGACTTCATATTCTTTTATCGGGGCTTTCTTGGTGGTGAGCTCGAGGTGAAGTTCGGCCTTACTTGCGCTGGGGAGGTCGTGGACGTGGCCGAACTTCATTCCACCTCCTTGGACGCGATCGAACTTCATTCTGCCTTCTTGCAAAATCTTCTCCCGGAGATGTTCATGCCCCTCTATCGGGACTTCCTCGATGACGGGCTCGAGGGGGGGTTCGGCCTCGCTTGCACTGCCAAACTTCATTTTCCTTCTGCGGAAAAACTTCTGCTCTCCATTTCTCCTCCCTTAGGGCGATGGGTATGCTGGCCCTAGTACTCTTCGTTGGGGTCGATTTTTGATATTTCGATGGTGGACTTCTTGGTGGGATCGTCACCGGGGGCTACTGTATGGCCTGCAATGCCTTCGTGAGGCCATGGATCTATCGGACAAGTAGGTCGAACCACTTCATATCTACCGTGGGTACAGGTGAAACCTGAGCTGCCGGGACTGAAGTAGGAATAGACGGATCTGGACGAGATCGGACCACGGAGGTCATCGAGCATTGAGTCGAAGCTCTCTTGGAAGGCATTTTTTCTTCAGAAGAGAAAAGAGAGATCTCTGAAGAGAGCAAAAAAAAATCATCATCGAGCACTCCTTTAAGAACAAGAGAACCTCGAAGGTTTTGGGCCCTTCCTCTAGCACCAATCTATTGACGTAGAAATCGGTCGTCGTCGAAATTCATTGAAGTGGAGGTCGATGAGGTCGCCATCGAAGATCTGTAAAATAAAGTTTCGTCTAGAGTCGGTGGGAGGTGGCTCCGGTAGGACCCTTCGACGATCAAGTCAGCTCCAGCCAACAAGAATGGAGTGCTCGAAAATGATTTTCGTAGAGCTTAGAGATGAAGAAGAGATCTTAGAGATCAGAGAGATTCGAGTTAGCGTATCTGGAGGATTCTTTTTATAGCGAAACTTGATGGTGACAGCTGTAGCCGCGTGCTGGCGGGCCGCTCGAGGTTCGACGAAATCAGTCTCATGAAAAGATATCATCTGTAATGAGTTAAGGGTGACAGCCATCACTGCCTGACAGCGGATTGCTGTCGCTTACGACGGACTGATGGTGATGGCTGCAGCTGTCTTGATGTTAAGCCGCTCCGAACCGAATGAAGGGTTGGAGGGCTTCGACGTATGCCCATTTTGGAGGAGTTCGAACTCTTGAAAAGGAAGCTCGAAAGAAGTTCGGCTCCCACAGGCGTTTGGCTGGAGGTGCGTGGCTAAGGCTCGATCGCTGAAAAGTTTGGTAGGAGCTCGGTCGGTGAGAAGTCCAACCCCTAAAGAAATTCGGCCAAAGAGGAAGCTTGGAGGAAGTTTCACTCCCGCAGGCGCCTGGCTAGAATGATGCTGAGAGAGTTTGGCTCTTGCGAGAGTCTGACTGAAGCTTGACGGTTGAGTTCGGTTAAAGTCCGACTGTTGGGAGTCCAAGGAGCTCGACTGCTATGTAGTTCGGTCGGCTGAGGGGGTTCGATCCGGACGCTGGGAGTCCGAAGAAGCTCGACTATTGAGGTGTTCGAAGGAGCTCGACCGGCTGAAGGGATGGCCGCTTGAGGAGTTCGGTCGGTTGAAGGAGTTCGGCTCAAGACCCATCCTCTGAAGCTCTTCCGTGGCCACTGGTTGCATTAGACTGACCATCGAACTAGACTTCGACAGGAGCGGGGTTTATCCCCAACAATTATGATATTCTAAAATAAAATTATCACTTACCGATTTTCATCAAGGTATAACATTGGCATACTATCGCTAGTCTGTCTCTTCAATATTCTGGAAACAACTAGCCTCAAGATAAGTAGAAGGAATAGGAGATGTTGAAGGATCAGTAGGTGACCCTGAATGCACAAAAGATGACCCTGAATGGATAGGACGTCATCTAGGATAGACAGGTGCTGCAGGATGGATAAAAGATGCTGCAGAATGGATAGAGGATCCTGAATATAAAGAAGGTGATCCAGCAAGAGGTGTTGTATGCATACCTAGCATCAAAGCTGGTGGAGTCAGGTATGGTGCCATAAAAATGGTGGAAGGTGGGATAATAGATGGTGGTGGTGGGATAGTCGAGGATGATGGAGATGGGATAGTGGAGAAAGGTCGCTTCTTCATAGGGCGGCTTCCACCAAAAAATGTTTCTTTATGATCATTTATATCTAACATCTACAATAAATATAAAAGAATATTATATTTTTTAACAATTAGATTAAAGATATAAGTTGGATAAACTTACCTGCATTAATGATGAAAAGCATTTAAAACTATTTATCATCATCTGATAAATTATCATATTGGTCATGATTTTTGTCTTCATCTTCTGAATCATCATTGTCATCAAAATCTTCTTCCTCTGCATCATCCTTCATATCTTCTTCCTCCACATCTTTCTCATCTATGTCTAAGTTCGTATTATCATATCCCTCAACTTCCTCAAAATCACCCTCAATGTCTCTTAAATTTTCGAGTGGATCATCATTCATTGTAATATCGACATAGGACATTGCATGATCTTGGTAAGCAACCTCCAATGTATATCGATCATCCACTGTATCCCTTGGTTTGGTCTTGAAGACAACCCACCATTGTACCTTGTCCCTTGTTTTTTCAGGATAAAGTAGATCATATACTTGAATCATATTTTCTGCAAATATGAAGGAATCAAACCTTGCATACCTTTGAGTATGTCAAATCTCTATAATTCCATATTATTTATGCACCTTCATGCCATGATTTATCACAATATCAAACCATTCACAATTAAATAGCACCAATCATTTCATTGGATGCCTTGGATATTCTAGCTGCACTATCTCCTTAAGGATACCATAATAATAACTTTCTTCATCTTCTTGGTCAGAACCCTTAACGCACACTCCACTATTAATAGTTTTTTTTCCCACACTCTATTTTTCTGTGTGAAACTTATAATGATTGACAAAGTAAGTAGGCCGTGTATGAACCTCTCTCTTAGGACCCTATGCTAAGTCATGCAAATATTGATTCTATACTAAATTATCTCGATTGTGAACCTATACACGATATAACCAAAAAGCATTAATAAGCTTATAATTTAGATAACATGCATTGATATAAATACTAAGGGCATCAGCATACTTACATAGATCCAAAATCCTAGAATCAATGTCAGTGGCACTAATATTTGGTGTGGATGCTTGTAAATGTTGAACAAAATATCTCACAATTATAATACTATTTGTAATGTAATATTTAATATAATATGAAGTTAATTAATCAATAAGTATTTTCACTTATCCAATATATGGTTGAACCTCATCATAGTTAAGTAATACATGTAAATGCGCAGTAGCTAATTCTCTATCATCCAGATATTGACTTTTACAAGTTTCAGATAGATGGCTAGGTTTATTAAAGATTGACATAATTGGTGGGATTGTCTCATCTTCACCTTATCATCATTTCGTCCAACTCTATTTCTTATTGACTATATATGAGGTTCGAAATAATATGAACAAAAATGAGAAGTCTCTTGGTATAAGTATGCCTCGCATATGGACCCTTCTACATGAGCTTTATTGTTAAC
Source organism: Cocos nucifera (assembly GCA_006176705.1). Classification (NCBI taxonomy): domain Eukaryota; kingdom Viridiplantae; phylum Streptophyta; class Magnoliopsida; order Arecales; family Arecaceae; genus Cocos; species Cocos nucifera. Next base: position 3,396,241 of record QRFJ01000021.1, on the reverse strand, counting down.
CATCTATTTTAATTTATTAAGAAATCTACAATAATTAAATGAATAGATAAGTGCACAATAATTTCAGTAATTTATAATAATTAAAGCACCATATTAGTTTCATTAAATTAAAATAATAATTACTTATCTCTCAAAAGGATACATCCATTGATATTGAACGGGACCACCAACTCTTGCTTCATATGGTAAATGAATAGGTAAATATTCCATTGAGTCAAAGAATCCAGATGGAAAAATCTACTCCAATTTACATAGTATGACAATAATATTTTGTTCTATCTATAATAATTCATCCACCCGCAACACTATTGAGCACAAATCCTTAAAAAAATTACTTAACTCAGTTATAGGCTTCCATACTTGATCTGGTAGTGCACTAAAGGCAATTGACAACAAACACTCCATAAACACATGATAGTCATGACTTTTCATTCCAAATAATTTTTCTTCTTTCAAATTTACACATCTGCACAAATTGGAGGCATATCCATCAGGTATTTTTAACTCTTTTATCCATTTACATACAGCTCTTTTCTGCTCCATGGTTAAGGTGAATTTTGCTTTCAATTTCATCACTTTCCCATTAGCTAATTCTTGCAACTCTAAATCTCTTCACTTACAGTACTCTTTTAAATCTATTCTCGCTTTCACATTGTCTTTGGTTTTGCCTTTAATATCCATGACTGTGTTAAACACATTATCAAAAATATTTTATTCTATGTGCATCATATCTAAATTATGTCTGATTAAATTAGTTTTCCAATATGGTAACTCCAAAAATATGCTTTGCTTTATCCAAGTATGCCTAACCCCATATCCATCACATCTGTATGAACTCTTTTTATTTATCTTTGGAAGAGAAGAAACAGCTTCCCATACTTCATTCCCAGTCAACCTATGAGGAGGTTGGTCTTTTTTGATCCGATTTTTATAGAATGCATCCCTATTTCTTCTTAATACATGATCTATAGGCAAAAATTAGCGATGACAATCAAATCAAGAATTTTTACCACCATATTTCAAAGTGAATGCCTTCGATTGCTCCATACAATATGGATATGCCAATTTTTCTGCTGTACTCTACCCTGACAACATGTCATATGCAGGCAAGTCATTGATGGTCCACATTAATGCAGCTCTCATCATAAACTTTTGTTTTCTTGAAATATCATATATAAGGATACATTCTTTCCGCAATACTTTTAACTCATCTATCAAAGGCTGTAAATACACATCTATCTTACTTTTTGGATTATGTGGAACAGAAATAATCAAAATCAAAAACATATAAGGAGTAGTCATGCATAGTTCTAGAGGAAGATTGTAAAGGATAACAATTACTGACCAACAAGAATATGGTACTGCTGATTAATCATATGGTGTAAAACCATCAGCACGTACTGACATTTCATGATTTAGTTGCAAAATTAGGATACATTTGATCAAAGTGTTTCCAAGCTTCTCCATCTAATGGGTGACACAACACCCCTGACTTCCGTCTATTCTCATAGTACCATCTCATGTGTGGAGCAGAACTCAAGGAAGCATACAATCTTGTTAACTTAGGAATAAGGGATGAATAATGCATTCTTTTCATTGGGATCTCTTTCTGTTGTCTATTAATAATATTCAGTGTTTTATAATAAGCTGCACTGTAAAATTTGCATTTCTTTTCTTTGTTATTCTCACCATAAAACAACATATAACCATTAATGCAACAGTCTATTTTTTCAGCAGTAAGGCCAAGTTTGGATACTAATTTCTTCATTCTATAAAAATCTTGGGATATTACATTATTAGGAGGATGTGTCACTTTCATAAGTCCCACAATTTGATTAAAAGATCGTTGTGAAATATTTTTCTCAGATTTTATGCTTAATAATCTAATAGCAATAGATAACTCAGAGTGATCATTACATCTCGGCCAAAATGATTGTTGTACTGCATCTAGCATATCATAAAAGTTTTAAGCATCCATATTTGGAGGCTTCTCCATATTTTGGTCATAGTGAAATCCAAATTCTAGGCCAACAGTATCAAAATTTATAGCTTGATATTTATTCTGTTCATCACTACCCAATTGTGCACTATTAGAAGTACTTGAATGTACATCAAACATCCCACCCACATGAGGATCACTCTCTCCATGTGATGTCCAATACCAATAATTTGATATAAATCCTTTTTTATAAAGATCAACCTTCACTTTATTGGGACTTAAGTACTTTTGATTTTTGCACTTTAAATAAGGATATTTAATTTTTTCATGACTTAAAAAGCATGATTGTTGGCAAGCAAAAGAAATAAATTCTTCCACTCCTTTTTAAAATGATTCAGTATATCCCTTTCGACCTGATAAAAGTCTATTATACATCCAATTATGATGATGACGGATATCCATATTCTGTAACATAACGAAACACAATCATACACTGACAACAATGTTAAAATATTTGCAATCTAAACAAATATTCATATTAAACTTCACATGTATCTAAAATTTTAATAAAGATAAAATTTTAATAAAGACAACAAATAATTATAAATACAAGGCACACTATCTACAAATTCTGCATTACACACTATCTACAAATTTTGCATATACAAATACAAGGCAATTGCTAACTACTTATTTTATTATTTAAAATAATTTACATAATAAATGCATCATATCACCAACTAATAGTAAAGTTAGGTCCTATCCCATTCAGAAATTGCATTAATTCTATAGATCAATTACAATAATCAAACGATATGTAATAGAGGCCGAAAGAAATTTTGACAGTATTTTTCTTAGTTCTCCCCACACGGCTAAAGATATGTGAGGAGAACTAAAAAAAAAAATAATGTTCAAAATTTTTTTCAAACCCTCAACATATCGTTTGATTATTGTAATCACCTATAGAATTAATTATAATTTTCAAACTATCCAAACTGGACAATCAATTAATCAATATATATAATTCTCCAACCCGTATAAAACTATATAAATATATGGATTGCATAAAATATGTGCATTAATCAAAAGATGGGTCTATCATTCCATGCAATACAAATTTTATAAAAATAAATATCTAATTAATTAGTTAAATTAATATATAATAAACAATAAGTAATGAAATTATATAGAAGTAACAAGATAGCAAGTAAAAAGGTTTGTATAATAAAATGGTAGAAATGAAGGAAGGGAGGGCTATCTCCTCAACAGTAGAGAAGCTACAATCGTAGCACCTATCTCTCACGATGGTGAAGCTGAGGCATCGGGCCATCTCTTCGATGGATGACTATAGTAGTGTTGCCAACTCAGCTTCTCAAATGACTTCTATTATGCCACCTAGGATTGGAAGTGGGATCGGACTGGCCCGAGATCCATCGGGCCAGACCAGCTTTGGGTTTGGCTTGGGGCTCGATCCGAAATCATTCAAACCAAACTCGAGCCAAAAAATAGGACCTGTTTTACTTTTGGGCCTAGCTCGAGCCTATCTTTGGACTAGCTCCGACCTGGGCCCTATACTAAGCCCGACTAAATCCCTCCTCCACGAACCCCCCCGCATCAACCCTTGTGAACATCTAAGTATTGCAAGCACCAGGTGCAATTGGACTGCACCAAATCCCATAGTGGATGACAAGCCAGCTCTCGCTAGCAGTGGAAGTGGGCTCGGGCTGGCCTGAGGCCCATCGAGCTGGGCCAACTTTGGATTAGGCTTCGGGCTCGGTCCAAAACTATTTAGGCCAGGCTCAGATCAAAAATATAGAGCCCATTTTATTTCGGATTGGGCTTAGGCCTACCTTTGGCCCGACCCGGCCAATTAAAATCCACCCATTTTGAACTGCAAACCCCCCTCCCTTAGTGCAGAACCCCTCCCTCTCCTCTTCCTTTCGACCCTCCCTTGGCTCTCGTGTTCGTGCCCCCTTGTGGTTCCCCCGGCACTCTGCAAGCACCCCCATGGGCTGTGGCCCGTCGCCCTCCCCCGCATGGCTGCGCCCCATGCAGCTTCACCGACAATCCTGTGGCTCATCGCACCACCCCACCCTCCTGCGGGTTCCTCGACTATCCTGCAGCCCATCGCGTCCCTGCTTCCCCCTCACCCTACCCTCCTCCGGCCCCGGTGCGAAACCAACCCCTTCTGGCCCTGGCCTCGCGAACCCCACCCTGCCCGCCCCTAGTGAAACCTACCCCCCCCCCCCACATCCAACCCTTCCCTGGCCCTCCGGTGAAACCTACCCCCCATCCTCCTCCGGCCCGGTGTGAAACCAACCCTCCTCCGACCTCGGCCCTCGCGAACCCCCCCAACCCTCCCTCGGCCCTCGCAAAACCCCACCGCCCCTCCATCCAACCCTCCCCTATCCATGTCTCCCATGTTTGCGTCGCACCCCCGCAGCTCGCACCCGGATAAACTTTGCGGCCCTCCATGGCCCCCCACTCCACCCTCCAAATACAAAAGAAAGGGGTTTACAGATTTACCTTTTCGATGGAGGGGGGGTGACCGATGATGGGAGGCGGTTTCGATGGTGTCGGAATGGAGGAAAGAAGGGAAGGGAGGGCTCCAGCGATGGGATGAAGGAAGGGAGAAGAGCTTGACACTGTAACCGATAGCGGGACGGAGGAAGGAACGAGAGGGAGAACTCGGCACTGTAACCAGTGGCAGGATGGAGAAATTAAGGGAGGGGAGGGAGGGCTCGGCGCACGGTAAATAAATTTAATCATGATGAAAAAAAATTTAAGATGCAGATAGTTTTTAAAAAAATAATTTAGAAATATAGCAACCAACAATTCAATCATAAAAAATTATAGAAAAACTTAACAGGAAATATAAAATGAACAAAAAATCTATCAAAATTTTTTTGATCAAAAAATGCTAAAATTATTTTTTAATTTAAAATATTTTTTAAAAATTTTTGATTGATCTTTTTATCAAAAAATTAATTTTTTTTCAACCAAAAAATTGGTCATAAATTTTTCGACCAAAAAATCAATCAAAAAAATGCCAAAATTATTTTTTTTACTTTAAAATAATTCAAAAAACTTTTTGATCAAAAAATTAATCAAAAAATTTTATTTTTTTTAATTTAAAATAATTTAAAATTTTAGCAACTGATTTTTTAGTTGCAAAATCAATTTTTTATGATTGATTTTTTGATCACAAACGTATTTTGTAATCAAATATTTTTTTTAATTTTTTTCTAAATATGATATAATTTTAAAATTTAAGGTCTATCTTTATCATTCATTATCTAAATAATTATCGTTAGAGAATCATAATAAAAGATCGTCTCGATTCGGTAGCTCTAGCTATGTCAATCAAGAAAATTTAATTTCGATGATCAGAAATGATTATATGATGATCTTCTGTATATAGACCATCGATGGATTCTAAAACTTGTAACAATAATATTGGTGATATTTTTAGTATACTATCAAAATTTTATTTTAATTAAATATCATTATCATAATTAATTTAGCACAGAATGATTTGGATCATTAAATAAAAAGTGAGTGATCAAAAGACCAAATGATGTTTGATTATAAGATAATTTTTTAAATAAATGATCTTTGCAACTATTTTAACCATTTGTATAGTCGTGATCATAAAACCGTACATATATGAATGATCTAAAACTATATATTTCTTGATACTCATTTTTAAAGTCCTTAGGTAATTATACTTATGCTTTTATAAGATCTATTTAACATTGATGGTTCATATATGCATTGTTGGAATTTTATGATCACCATCGTATAAATGATTAAAGTAGTAGCAAAGATTATTTATCTAAAAAATTATCTTACAATCGAATGTCGTTTGGCCTTTTGATCACTCATTTTTTATTTAACGGTCCAAATCATCCCATGCTAAATTGACCATGATAATAATATTAGATTAAAGTAAAATTTTGACAGTCTGCTATAAATATCATCGAGATCATCGCTGTAAGTTTTTGAATCCATCGATGGTCTCTATTTATTAGATCATCATATGATTATTCATGGCCATTAAAATCAAATTTTATTGATCGACATAGCTAGGACTATCGGATTGAGTCGATCTTTTATGATAATACTCTAACGATAACTATTTAGATAATGAATGGTGAAGATGGACTTTAAATTTTAGAATTATACCATATTCAAAGAAAAATAAAAAAAAATTATATTCGGTTGTAAAATATATTTATGACCAAAAAATTGGTTAGAAAAAATTAGTTTTATGACCAAAATATTGGTTGCTAAAATTTTAAATATTTTAAATAAAAAAATTAATTTTGGTATTTTTTGATCAATTTTTTGGTCAGAAAACTTTTGATCAATTTTTTGGTCAAATTTTTTTTTGAATTATTTTAAATTTAAAAAAATAATAATTTTGGCATTTTTCAATCAATTTTTTGGTTGAAAATTTTTTGACCAATTTTTTTATCAAAAAAAATAATTTTCTAATAAAAAAATTGATAAAAAAATTTTTTAAATTAAAAAAAATAATTTTAGCATTTTTTAATCTAATTTTTGATCCAAAATAATTTTTTTGATCAAAAAATTAATTAAATTTTTTAAAAAATATTTTAAATTTAAAAATATTTTTTTTATAAATTTACTTTTATATCAAAAAATTTTTGGTTGTAAAATCGGTTGTAAAATCAGAATTTTGCAATCAATTTTGTATTCAATATTTTCAATCTCTATATTAATTTTTTTAATAATCAATTGTAAAAATTTTTGTTGTAAAATTGATTATAAATTTTAACCAAAAAATTCGATCGTAAAATCATTATTTTCTTATAGTGAATACATACACAGCTGTTAACAAAGCATCTCTCTAATAAAAAATTAAGAGATTGGCCAGTGCCATCATAGATCTGACTATTTCCAGTAGGGTCTAGTTTTTTCTCTCAACCACTCCATTTTGCTATGAAGTTTTAGGAATAGTCAATTATCTATCTATTCTTTTTTAATCATATAATTCTTTTAACTATTTTGATAAATACTCTTTTCCTCGATCGATTCTCAAAGTTTTAATTCTTTTGTCTAATTTATTTTTAACTAAGTTGACATATTGTTTGAAGCAATCAATGCTTCTAACTTATGAAAAATCAAATAGACATTCAAATCGAAAATAGTCATCTGTAAAAGTGATGAAATAATATGCATCATGTCTAATCGTAGTACTCATTGGATCATAGATGTCCAAACAGACTAGTTATCTAATATGATTTAGTCTAGCATGCGATACATTCACATCTACAATATTGAAAGAAATAATTAATAAAAAATAACTACTATTAAAATAAATATTAGTAGAATATCCATCATCCATGATAAAAAAATCATTTAGCAAGCATGCTGAAGTAATTAAAATATCATCATAGTAAATATCCACAACATAGCCATGAAAATATGAAACATATCCTAAGCTAAGAGGAACTTTCATAGAGACCAAGTTGCATCTTATGCTCGGAGCATAGAGGACATCATGTAGTTACAAGATTCTCCTATTGTATAAGATCAACTTACATATTCCAATGCCTTTAACGACCTCCAATCTTTTATTGTTATCTATATATATTCATCTTGTCCCTACTTAGATGCGATGGTACTCCACGAATGCTCCTTGGTCTCCACTCATATAGTCCATGGCTCTTGAGTCTATAATTCATATAGGATAAGAATTAGTGAGAAATATTATACTAAAAATAGAATAATACCTTTCAAATCAATATGAGGTGTTATTTTGTTCTGCTCATTACACTCACGAGGCCCATCTTACCATAATTGAAATATTTTATCTTGGATTTATCTTTTCATTTAAAATGTTTGCCTTTCTTGTTTTCTTTAAAGTTCTTCTTAGACCCACGAGCAAATTCTTTTGCTTTCTTCCTCTTACCTTTCATATTCACTACAAGAAAATAAAGTATTGGCGAAGAATATTAGCTACAATATTTTTGCTGTCGCTAATAATGCATATTAGTGCCGGAATTAGAGAAGATGAAATTATCACCGCTAATAACTATTTTTACTAACAGCTTTAGCAATAAAAGTTTATCCATTGCTAAAGTTATTAACGACGGTAGTGGAAATGGCTACTACCATCGCTATAGGTATTAGCGACAGTAACTTAGCCATGGCTAATACTTATCCTAATTCTATATTTTTACTTTTTCTCTTTCTCCTGTCGCCCCCCTCTTTCTCCTACCTCCGGTCCCCCCACCACTTCCCTCTTTCCCCCGCTTTCGATCCTTCGGTCCCTATTTTTCCCTATCGTGTGCCACTAGATCCAGCATCTCCGAGCACCCAGCTACCTCTTTGAGCCCCCAGCCACAAGCTTCCAACCGCCACCTGCCTCCTCGAGCTCTTGGCTGTAAGCCCCTGAGCTACCTCCCTAAGCCCCCGATCATAAGACCCTGAGCCGCCTCCCTGAGCCTCCGGCTGCCTTCTACCTCTCCGAGGACGAACCATCCAATATTACACAATTATTCAAGCTTGAATCGCATGAAGACGAACCATCCAAAATATGAACCAGGATCTGTTACTTGTTATCAAATAAATGTGTTTGTATTGAAAGTTAAAAACATTAAACTCAACTAAAATATAATCTGGAGCAAGTTATGGTTAGCTACATGAATCTTTTTCCTCCATTTTACTATATTTTGGTCCATATATTTTGAATAAGGCTGCAAATGGATTAGGTTGACCTGTGACCCTACCCAGATCGATCCATTTAGACCCGATCCAACCTATTTTAAAAGACCCATGGGCCAGGTTGGATTCTAAAATTGGATCCATTCAATTTTTTGGATCAGATCTGGGATTACTAAATTTGGATCCGACCTGACCCACCTGATCCGAATTTAGTATTGAATATAACATGTAAACCATAGAGTAAATAGAGTGGGATTATATATGGACCCAACCCGATTTGGCCAGATGCAAATGATCCAATAGGGCAAAATTTTTTACCATGGACCCAACCCGATCCGACCTAATCTTCTATTGGGTTGGAGCTGGATCTAATATTAGGACTCATCAAGAAATTGGATCGGATTGGGATCACTCATGATCTAATCTAACTTTTGTACTAAAAAAAAATTATTTTTCCTTCCCCTTGCCCTCGTTTTCCCCCGCGCGCCCTTATTTTGCCCAACCCTCCCCCCTTGCACCCTCATTTTTTCCCATGCATCCTCGTTTCCCCCACCCCCAGCATTTTTCTCCACCCCCTCTTTTTCCCACCTCCAATCCCCCGCCGTCCCCCTCTTTACACTATCTTCGATCTTTCGATCCTTGTTTTCCCCCATCGTGCCATCGGATTCGGCATCCCGCAGCACCCGACCACCTCCTGCCTCCCTGAGCCCTTGGCCACGAGCCCACGACCATCTCCCACCTTTTTAAGCCCCCATCCTCAATTGCCTTCTTTCTCTTAGCCTAGTAAGTCTATCTTTTCTACTTCTCATGTTTCTTTCTTGTTATACCTTAGAGAAAGGAGGATTAGGGCTTAGTTTCACTTAAGAACCCATGTTGAGATCTTCTTTCTCTTTTCGATGTTGGTTGGCTGCTATACCATGGGTGGCGGTGGTTAGCTACTATTCTACCATTGGCGATGGCTTGAGGCCATGCCATAGGTGGTGGCCAAGTGAAGATCCAACCCATGTCTTCCCATATGTTCAGGTGGATGAGAAAGAAAGAAAAGAAAAAAAAAAGAAAAGGAAAGAAGAGAAAAAAGAAAAGAAAGGAAAAGAAAAGAAAATGAGGGTTATGATAGTGATGCCATTAGTTGTACTAATGTCAATAGAATAATAGCCAATTTTTTTTTTTTTATAGCATTTATGAATTAGAAGAAAATTAGAACTTTAGAATTTTGAAAAAAAATAATAGAATTATTTTAAATTATGAGCAAAGCCCTAATTTGATATGTCATCATTTTTGGGATAATTTTATTCTGAAGGATCTTTGTAAATAGAGTAAGCTAGCTATATAAACATCGTCTATTATGAGGTAAGCAACATTTACATATTTTATTAATTACTAAAAACTAATTAAAAATTATTTTATTTTTCAAGAAGGTATAAATTATTATGATTAATTTAGATTTAATTATGCATGACATCTCTATAAATATGGATAACTTATTGGTGATTTCAGTATGCCAATTAAACTGGATAATGATATATGTTATGACCGGGTTAAGCATGTAAGATTTTGAGTAATGCCTATCTGATTATATTTTGAGTAATGCTTATCATTATATTCTTACTATTTTTTTTTTTATAAATTAATTGAATCATATTCTTCCTCCCCCCTTCTTCTCCCTATCTCCCCCTCCCCTCTTCTTCCCCCCATTGTCGCTGTCTGCCTGCTAGATTTCTTATGCTGTATCCCCTCCAGATTTCCTCGCTCATGCCCTCCTTGTCTTCTCCTCTTCTTTATATGCCTCCTTCTCCTCCTATATCGATGAGGCAAGGTAGCTTTGGAAAGTCTGTTGTTCTGTAAATAATCGGCATGCAACTGTCGTTAGATGGAAAGGAGAAGAAGATAATGCAAGAGGGATCTTTTTCCTAGGTTGGCTTCTAAATTTCTTTCTCAAGATTGGCTATGTTCTCTTTCTTGTTCTTCTTCTTGTCCTAAGTCTTCTAGATGAATAATAGAGGTACTGTACTTCCTGCATATGATCCTTTATATATCTTCTTTTCTTGCTTCTTATTCATTTTCTTTGTATAGCTCTAAATAAGGAGGCTGTGATGATTTTTGAATGAGAAGTTTGCTACATTGTTGAGTGAAAAATGATTACTTTTCTTAATGATAAGGCAATCTTGGATGGTCTGCTGCTCTTTTTCTACAGGCAACCATTTGCAGCCGTTTTGATTTTTTGGTTGCAGGAAGAATGGTGAATATGAGCCTTCTTTTTTCTTTGCCCTTCTCTATTTTTCTAATTTTTGGATCTTCTTTTCAAGATATTATATTTTTAAGATATTTTTAATTACTTTGCTATGATCAGTGGTATTGCTGTTGAAAAATTGATAGCAAACTAGGATTTCAAATTTGCTATTTGAATCATTGAATACTAGAAAATCATCTGCTCATATTAGGGCTAATGGTCAGTCGGCTACGGTGGAGCACAACACTCGATTAGGAAGGGGCTAAAAAGAGAGGCCCAATGGCCGGCTGATGTCAGCCTTCGAGAATAGTTGGCCGCCAAAGAAGGCCATAAGAGGATGAGGGGCTCATCCACGAGGGGAGGGAAGGGTTCCAACGGCAAAGAGAGAAAAAAAGGAAGCAAGAAAGAGGGAGAAAGGGAGAAGACGGCTTGCCACCAAAGATGGCCTCATCAGATCTCAAGAGCAGCTGGTGAGGAAAGAGAAGAAGAGGATGGGGGAAGAATGGGAGAGAGACAAGAGGGGAAGAGGAAGGGAGGGAGATAAAGAGACAAGGAGAAGTGAAGGGAAAGAGAGAGGGGCCCGGTCGGCTGCCAGAGAGAGGTTCATCGAAGAAGGCCTCTATGCTCGAATTTTTAAAATTATTATTTTTCATGCTAAGTTGAGAAAATAGATTTTAAAAATATATTTATTTATTACTATGATTAAAGCAAGTTTAAAAAATTTAATTATAATTTTTTTTAAAAATTATTAGTGATGGCATTAGCGATGGAAAAAGCCATTGCTAATAATTTTTGAAAATTATAATTAAAAAAATAAAATAAAAAATATTAGCAATGGTAATTTTTGTTGCTAATTATCATTATCAATGACGAAATTTTTGCCATCATTAATAATGATAATTAGCAATGAGGTTATTTTCGTCAGTCTTTTAGTGATAAAAAGCTGTCGCTAAAGTATTAGCAACAGTAAACCAGTTATTAGTGGTAGCATTTAGCTATCGTTAATAATTTTTTTTTTTTAGTGATTTGATCCTTGCCTTTGTTTCTAGAACTCAAAGCTTTCTTTGAACCCGATCCCACTAAAAGGATCCTCTCGGTGCCTCTCTCAAATATAAGGTGCTTTTCCTCAAGCTTAACATATCAGATAATATTTATGAAGGTTTTGATATTACCATTGTATGTTAGATTAAGCTTCATGTGCTTCCAACTATTCAAAAGAGAATAGATCACTGCCTAGACTTGCTGCTTATCTGTCAGGATATGACCAATTGCTTTCAGCTCTCTAATCATCTTTGACATTTCATTTAGATGCTCACTTATTGTATGATTAGAGCATTTCTGTTGGAAATCTTAGACTAGAATATTACAACAGAAAGAAAGAAAAAATAAAAAAATAAGAATATACAATCAAGTACGTGGATTAGCCCAAGTGCTACCTCCACGGGGCATGTAAGCTTCACTATGAAAGAGAAAATTAAGTATAAGAGGAGAATACCTACTCTCAACTTTCTATATAGAAACCTCTCTCAATAAGAATCTACCCTCATAAAAGCTCTCTTAAAATTTTCAAAGAGACCCTTTCATAGGCCTACCAGTACCAAGATCCTCGACACCCCTAGATGCTTCCTGTGAAAGCCGCTATATCATGTTTTACAGTCACTCACATGACCGTTACATCACTCTACCTGATGCTTTGCATTGCCTTGATGCTTTATCTATATTTGCTCTATGGGCTGCATGCTCTAGGCACTCTACGGAACTCCTCTTAGCGGCTGCCAAGGCCTTTTGTGCATCTCATAATTTTCACAGCACCGTCGGGCATTTAAATAGGCCAAAACTAGTTGAATCTAAGTTGAAGTCCTTCTTTGATCACGTTCGGAGCATCTCCTAGCCAATGGATCATGATCGCAGCCCTCTATGGCCACTAGATCATGCAGATAATCTCCATAAAGCCAGTGAACCTGGCTACAAATCGTAGATTGTGTGACATGCTATGCGGGCCGCGCTTGCACGTGCCCGCCTAGGCTTGGGTCACGCATGAGCATGTGCCCACCTGTGCCCTCCTGCACGTATCCATGCGCTATGGGCCATGCCTGCACATGGCTGGCTCATGCACTTGTGTATGCATGGGCCAAGCCCTATGGGCCTGCATGCTTGGGCCACCATGCTGCAGGCCCCATAGGCCGCATGCTACGGGCCCCACTTGTCGCACGCTGCGAGCGCCATAAAATATGTCTTCGGCCTCCTCACGACATGCTTTTCAAGCTAAGCTTCTTCGCGTCTGAATTTTTGTCTGTTGTGGATCGAATTTGAGGCATCAAATGCTAACAATTTCTTATATATGTCAAATTTAATGGTCGGCTATCATCTCAACCTGATCATAGTTATCCTACCAAATTTCTCTTTCAAATATACCAACATCTCATAAGTAGTGGAGAACTGCTTGCACTCATCCACAAGATTATATGCCATTGCGCTTATCAAAATACCAGATGTGGTGGTATCTTTTGCCTTCCAAGCACAATAACCCTCTTGATCTCTCCTGCTCTGAGTGCCATTTCCTTCATCAGGATTAGTCATAGCATGGTTGATGGCTTTCATAGCCTCTTGTTTCTCAAGAATATGGTAGATCTTAGTTTGCTAGATATTATAGTTTTTGCCATCTAATTTTTTGCCTTTGCTAAAGTCAGCAATAATATTCTTTGATACTATCTCAAACTATATAGATATTTACTACAAAATCAATACTAGCACATTTTTATCCCAAGCACATATTTATTTAACTTTGTAGCATGCATAAATAATGATACTCTTAACATAAGTAGCAAAATTGAAAGTTCACTATATTTCCTATCATCTTCCATATCTTATGTTAGATTAATTATCATTTACTCTCAATAATATTGTTAGAACAACACATATGTTATTCATTTAATAGTTGCGCCCACTTAATCAAATATAATTGAATAGTTAAACTTACATTAATAAAAGAATTTAACTATACATGAGTCAACACAATATAAAAGGAAACATGCATATATACAAGCATATTTAAGGGTCTTGATGTAATTAAACTGTATTGTAGGGATCATAACATAATTATCAGATCATCATTATATAATAAACTTTAGAACAAAGACTAAACAATAGTACAAACACTTTAATATGGAATAAAGTCTAATCTCGGGGACTAAAAGTAAATTTTGTAAGAACTACTGTCAGAAATAAACTTCATCAGAAACTAAACAATAATATAGCAATCTTTATGTAATAAATTTCATAATAGGGACTAAAATTTAATTCTTTTAAGCATTGATATCAAATAATCTACTTCTATGGAGACTAAAATATAAAATTTTCATATAGTTTAAATTAACCAACTAGTTTGGATTTCAGTTCAAAATCCAAACTCAAATCCGTTAGTGGGTTCTTCTTCCTCCCAAACATGGGGTGGAGAAGGGGGCCAAAATTGGCTCCCCTCCTCACCTGATTCTAGTTCGACAGTTGGTGAGAAATCTTAATAGGTAGATCACTTGCCTCTCTCTGCTAATTGCCTCCGATCGCCATCCTCTCTCAGCTGCCGACCATTGAGAGAGATGGGATCCGGTGGTTTTCAATTATTTTTTGTTTGTTTTTTCAAAACAAAATAGGAAGAAGAAGAGTCGATACTCAGCACCACTACCCATCGAGATCACCACCACCTACTCGGATGACTGCATGCGGTCACTGCAAGGGAGGAGGAGTAGGGCATGGTGGCAGGAACCACAACCCCTCTCTTTTTTTTAAATTTTGTTTGGATCCAAATGGGACTCCATGGAACTCATCGTCGGCTCATCCCAATGGCCATCAAAGGTTGATCCCACCACGTCGGCAAGAAGAAGAAGAGAAGAGGGGCGACCACAGGAAGATTTATCCCTCTTCTTCTTCCTTCATGTATTTTTTTTTAATTTTTTTACAACTTTGAAGACTTGATCTTGAAATCCAAATTGTGCATATAATATGTTGATTTAAAGCTCTATTTCTCTACTTTACAATGATATAAATTTCAAAATCTAATTCAATATATTTAGAGAGATATAAGCCTTAAAACATACTTCCTTAATACTATTATATCTAAAAATTTAATCTCAAATAACTCAAGTTACACAAATCCATTTTACATCAAATTTTGCAGGCACAACATGCCAATCATGAGCAACAATATAGTTAGAAATTAGGCCTAGATACATAGCATGCCATTAATTATCATTTGAGATGTAATTGAAGTGCATAATGCATAATTTCATGTTTAACATAAAAATGCACATTCAAGCATATCCAGAAATGAATTTAACCCATAAATTGCTCTAATACTAATGTAAAAACTAAAGAATTATAGTGAAAACCGACTTACCTCTTGTAGGCTCAAATCGCTAGATCTAGAAAAATTAGCTTGATGGATTAAACATCGTTCCTCTTGGTGTTCCAGTCACATTTACAATCACAAAATGGAAAGAAAATAATTGCCATAGCCTAAAATACCTCTTAATCACTTGTTGCTCCTTTGTTTTTACTATGTTCTTCTTTTCTTGTTGGGGAGAAAAATAGCATTGCTTTTCTCTTGTATATTATATTTTTTAGAATTCTTAGAGAGATTCACTTAAAATCAAACTCCCTCCTTTTGTGCAGGAGTTATAGGCTTGTGGGTAGTTTAGTAATCACCCACCACTTTTTTGTATAGGCAGTTTAAAAACTACCTACTTCTCTATTTTTTTAAATTTTCTTTAAGCCCACAATTAGGTGTATATGTCTTACAAATTAGATGTAGAATATTCTCTTCTCTAGTAAAGTAGCACTATGCATCAATGGAAACATTGATGATAAGTTACTTTGCAAATGGGGGTTCAAGCAGGGGGACCCTCTCTCCCCAATGCTCATTCTAGTTGTTGACCTGTAAGCAGAATCCCTTAGATGGCTGTCTTTGTTAAACCAACCAAAGGACTAAGGAACCTATGGATATAGGGAGGATGTCAAATTATAGCATGCTAATGATATGCTTGCTTTTATAAGTCTCAGAAGACTCGAGTATGCATTCGCAAGTTGATTCTCTTAGGATTTTGAGTTCATATCCAAAGTAGATGTTAACTTCATGAAAAGCTCTCTTACTTATATTGGTTGTAAATAACCATTCGAGCACTTAGCTCTATGCATTTTGGTTGACTTGCAAATCTCCTTTCTTGCTATTTCTACTCATGCCTTCCACTCAAGCTTGAGAATCTAACTCATACCGAATGCTTTTACTTCAAAGAATTGAATTGAAAGATGTTTAGCTGCATTGGAAATGAAAGTATCTTTCATCTAGTGGCAAACTCATATTTGTGAACTTGGTGTCAATAGCCCTCCTCCTCTAATACTTTGGTGCTCTAATCCTAGTCAAATCTAAGTCAAAGTTAGTCCTCTGATCCTAGTCAAGCTCATTGTGGGGTTAGTCCTTTAACTCTTGTCAAATTCAAGTTAGGGTTAATCCTCTAACCTTAGTCAAAGCCACATTAGAGTTAGTCTTCTAACCTTGATCCAATTCAGACTACAATTGATCTTTAGAATCTGGTCAAAACTAAGTTGACATCCATAGTGTTAAAATGGGCAAGATTAATTTGATATTGGGCTCTAATTTATTAAATTTAGGCGAGTTCAAATGTAGCTCTGATACCAGTTGAAGGAATCTCTATTCCTAGGCCGCATGATCGATTTGATTGGATTAGATCTGAAGCAGAATTTTTAAAAATTTTCTCTAATCATCCGATCAAATCTAAGAGTTTTTAGATCTAATTAGATCAATCTAATAGCAAAAATAAAAATAAAATAAAATTAGTAATATCTCATGTTACTTGATCGGGTAAATGATTTATCTGCAGCGATGATTTGATGAAGCTTCGAGGTTCCGATGCTAGCCGTGCATACACCCAATCTCTATCGGAGTCCACTCGAATCAAATCTAATCATCCTCTTCTTCTGAATCTAATCTCTAAATATCATATTTGGAATCAATGTGTGGCACCTTAGATCTGATCTTTTGCAACACTGTGTCCGTCTTACGATCAGGGAATCGCTGATGCAGCCTTCGCAGGATCAGCAACTCAACACTTGCTCTCTGATTTGCCCAACTCCTTAGTCGTGGAGAAGAGGGAGAGGAGAAGGAAGAGGGGGCGTATAAGTGGAGATAGGGTCAGAGTCTTGGCATGAAGAATAATAGAATTAAAAATCATAGAGCGCAAGGGTCTTTAAATAGACCTAGGCGCCACTCTGAAGTTCTAGGACTTTAAACAACTGATTTGCTTAAAGCAGAAGGAATCCAACTCAAATTCCATGCCAAATTTAGATTTCCCAATGGATTTATCGTGCAAAATCCAAGGAAAAAATGCACCAAAAATTAGATAAGAGAAGGGTGTTGGCGCAGAGGTTTATCTAGGGTGCATGCCCTAAGAGAATTTTCAGGGGGTGCCCGCCAATCCTTCAATTCCTATAATGTCGGATCAAAGTTGACCTCTTGTCCTGATCCCATCTTATGAAATTAAGACAAGTCCTGAACTAGTCAGGACAAACCTTGATCTGACCTAGACAAGCTTCAGTCAGATCAAGATAAATCCATACAGAACTTTCGGATGAGTCAAATTGAATTTGACTCAGTCAAGATGAATCAGAAAGATGACAGAAGAAGAAAGTCAGGTTCAATCATGTGCTAGCATGATTTTTTTGAATCTGATTGGATCTAATCCAAATCAATCAAATTAGGTTAGCCCAATTGATGATATCTAGATCTAAATCCTTATTTATGTGACTTAGTTAGATTCAATTCTATATGATAATGGAACATGTCGCGATCTCCATCATCGACATCATCAAAATATCTTTCAATGGATCAAATCTCTTCTGATTCATCCAATTAATATTATAGATCATCAAGATAATACTAATTAGTCCCAAAATTCATCAGTGATACCTAGCAGTATGTAGTGGCAATCCATCATAACCAAATGCAAACCTCTCGATGTAGCTACCTATGTGATTGAGTTCTTCTATCATGAGTCCCGACAGGATCTAGGTCAAGGTGAACTCGTCAGACCCTACACCTATTATATGAATAAATCATTTGATTGGAGTCCAATGTGAAATCCTAATAGAAACTTTTTTCTATTATTTTTCATACTGCCATAGTCATGGGCTTAAGAACTCAACTTCATGATCATTATAGGACTACTCCTCCTCTACCGAGATTGATAGATATTCTATTGGTGCAATCTAATTTTTATAATGAACATGCTATAGTCAACATACACCTCAGAATTTTGAATAGCTAAGAGATTGAGTTATAGTACAGTCAAACTATAACACACTCAAGGTGAACTATCAATGCATCTCAGATTAAAAAATCAGACACATGACTGCAGCATCGAGTTAGTCATTGATGAGAACGTAGACTCTCTTATGACTGCTCGAGATGGTCACACTCAGTATCCTTATTCTCAATAAATACCTATACTCTTGCTCCAGTGTCTTCACCATAGACTCAAGATTCATCTATCTTAAGAAAGCAATCATACATCGATCTTTTGGATCGATCATCATTCTCGTGATAATCCTACGATCGGGAGTAGTTTATGAGTTAATTATGATAACACATGTCTTAAATTCTCAACTCTTGAGGATATGTGTTATCATGTCCGTTAACTCAATGGATGTATCACAGATACTTTAAATATACAATGTGATAGAAAATAAATTTTTTATTAATTTTAAATCAAAATCATAAAAATTCTCTAAAAAATATTTTATAAGTATCGATTAATCTGGCTTCTAGGGCACATATCTAATAAACTCCTACTTGATCTAAAGCTAATTGGCTATAAATCTAAGTTCCATCTTCTCAAGATGGACTTCGATCTTCTACTAGCTTAATGGCTTCATCAGTGAATCAGTCGTATTATCTACAATATCGACTCTCTTGACCTTGAGGTAATCATGGATGAGGCGATATTGTTGCTCGATGTGCTTGAATTTCTAGTGAGACTTTGACTTCTTAGCTAGGACTATGGTGCCATTATTGTTGCAGTACAAAGGGATGGCATTTGATGGCATCACTTTGAGTTCTACATCAAACTTTTTGAATCAGAATATCTTCTTTGCAACTTTCCAGACAACGATATATTTTATTTTCATGGTGGAGTTTGTTATCACAGTCTGTTTGAAACTCTTCCAGCTTACAGCTCCACCATTGCATAGAAATAGATTTTCAGATGTCAACTTTCGATCATCTATATCAAATATAAAGTCTGAGTCTGTATACCTCTGAACCTAGAGTTTTTCATTATCAAAGATCAAAAATATATCCTTAGTCCTTCTCAAGTATTTAAGGATATATTTCATAGAAGTCTAGTGATCTTCATCTGGATTCGACTGATACCTACTTATGACATACATAGTATTAGCGATATCAGGTCATGTACATAGCATGGCGTACATGAGTCCCTATTGCCAAAGTATAAGAAATCTTGCTCATGCATTCAATCTCTTCAGGTATGTTGGGGCACATCTTTTTAGAGATGAATTTCATGTCTGAAGGGCACTAGTTTCCTCTTGGAGTTTTTCATGCTGAACTTCTTCAGCACCTTCTCTATGTACATCTTCTGTGAGAGACCCAGCATCCTCTTCGGTCTATTCCTATAGATCTTAATTCTTAAAATGAAGAATGCTTCTTCTAGGTCTTTTATAAAAAATTTTTTAGACAACCATACTTTGTCCGAGGTTAATATGAGAATGTTAGTCCCAATCAGGAGGATGCCATCCATGTATAGTATGAGAAAGATAATAGCGCTCCCACTGATCTTTTTGAAAATATATGATTCGTCCTTGTTCTTGATGAAATCAAATAATTTGATTACATCATTGAAATGAGCATTCCAGCTCTGAGATGCTTGCTTAAGTCTATAGATGGATCTTTGTAACTTATAGACCTTGTGATCATCATCACCAAAAGTGAAACCAAACAGCTATTTCATATAAATATCTTCCTTAAGATATCCATTTAAGAATATCATTTTCATGTCCATCTGCCATATTTCATAATCAAAATAGACTACAACAGCAAGCAATGTATGGATGAACTTTAGCATGACTACTGATGAGAAGGTATCTTGATAGTCAATGCCTTCATGATGACTATACCCTTTTGCCACTAACCTAATCTTGAATGTCTCTATATTTTCATCTGCACCTATCTTTCTCTTGAAGATTCATTTACATCCAATAGGTACAATATTTTTATATGAATCTACCAAGGTCCAGATTTGGTTTGAGTGCATCGACTCAATTTTTGACTTCATTGCCTCTAGCTATTTCTCGAAGTCGATATATGATATCGCTTCCTCATAGATTTTGGGATCATCTTCATGAACTTCTTTTTCATGAGAAATATTTTTTCTTCATCCTCTAAAATAGTACTTAAGTATCTTTCAGAAGGACAGAAAATCCTACTTGACCTACGAGGTAGAGGAGATAGTATGTGAATCAGCTCAAACTAACAAGATTCCTCAAATTTCATGGCTCATTATTCTTTGGAGATTTTCTCCTCGAGTCTAATCTATCTTTCGATGCCACCATCTTGAATAAACTATTTTTCAAAAAAAATGGTATGTTGACTCATAATTATATTATGATCTTCAGGAAGATAAAAGTAATATCCTAACGACTCTTTAGGATATCCAATAAATTGAGCTCTACGGGATCTAGACTCTAACTTATCCATCAGCTATCTCTTGACATGGATTGGACAATTCTAAATTCTGAGATGACTCAGACTTGGCTTCTTACCATGCTATATCTCATACAATATGGTAGGAATAATTTTAGATGGAACCCTATTCGGTAGATAAATAACTATCATTAAACTATATCGCCAAAAAAATTTAGGAAGGTTCATGAAGCTCATCATGGAATGGACCATATCTAATAGGATCCAGTTTCTCCATTCTAAAATTTCATTGAGTTGAGGCATTTCAGATGGAGTCCATTATGAGACTATACCATTATCCTTAAGATAGTCTAAAAATTTTTAACTAAGGTATTCACCTATTCGATCTGATCGAAGAATCTTAATAGACTTTTTGATTTGCTTTTTCACTTCATGTTTGAATTTTTTGAACTTTTCAAAGGCTACAGACTTGTGTCGCATTTGGTACACATACCTATATCGAGATAGATTATCAGTAAAGATAATGAAGTAGAAAAAATTATTATTAGTTGGCACATCAAATGGGCCGCATATATCTGTATGCATTAGGACAACTAAGTCTATGACCTTTTTTCCATGTCCTACAAAAGGTAGCTTGGTCATTTTTTCTTGAAGACATGACTCACAAATCGGATATGACTCGAAAGTCAATGGATCCATTAGACTAAATTTCTCTAATTTGTTAATCCTGTCTTCAGCTATATGACCTAGCCTAAGGTGCCATAGATACCTTTCATTGATACTATTTCTAAGTTATTTTGATCCTATGACATTTATATTTTACTCGATATTGTACATAAAAATATTTATATGTAACTGATAGAGATCATTAATTAAGAAATTACTTATAATTTTATTTTTAAAAAAGAATAGTACTATGGTCCTTAAAAAGGCTAATTACATAACTTTTTTGTGCTAAGCATGAAATAGAAATCAAATTCTTGCTTGCAGTAGGTACAAAATAAGAGTCCCTAAGAACTAAGATATATCTAAATGGTAATCAAAGAGGGTACGATCCAATGGCCATAATAACAACTCTTGCTCCATTTTAGACATATAGGATCATCTCATCATCCCTCAGCCTCCTGCTATTCTCAAGATTCTATATAGGAGTGCACAAATAAGCACTAGAATCAAAGTCAAGCACCTAACTAAATGCAAAAGAAATCGTAAGATTAGTCTTGATGATGAGTATACTTGCAGAAGGTCCTCCTTCCTTCTTATTCTTCAGGCTGGCCAAGTATGCAGGATAGTTCTATTTTCAATGACCATCGGAGTTGCAGTAGAAACACTTTCCTTTCTGCACGTTTTTCTTCTTCAGCTTGTCCTTCTTCTTCTTTTTCTCGATCTTCTGCTTCTTTGCAAACTTTTTCTTCTCAAAAGATTTTCTCTTAATAGAAGTCCGCTCCACAGCAAGAATTGAACCATTTGAATCTTTCAAAGTCTACTCAATAGTAACCAGCATATTTACCAACTCCGTCAAGGTGCACTGGAGCTTATTCATATAAAAGTTCATAATGAACTGCCCATATGAATCAGTCAAGGACTACATGATCACATCAATTTGTAGTTTCTTGTTTATCAAGACACCGAGCTTCTTAAGCTCTTTTAGATTCTTGATCATCATCAGATAATAATCTTGGACTGACTATCCATCATGCATCTACACTTTAAAGAGTCTTCTTGAGACTTGGTAGCATGCTGCGCAACTCTGTTCACCAAATAACTTTTGCAGGTGAGTCAATATTTGGCGTGCAGTCCTAATGTCATTATGTTGGTGCTGTAACTTATTAGACATTGAGCCCAATATATAGCACCTGACTTTGTTATCATTGTCAGATCATTTTTCATGAGACATTCTTTGATCAGCAATCGGATGGGCTAGAACGTATGAAGTTTCTAATCCAGTACATAGGACAACTTCTCAAAAGTCAAAATAATTTTCAAGTTTCAGAGATAATCCTTATAATTGGGTCCGATCAATCTGTGGATATCTAAGATTCGAGCTAAGAAATTTGATGCAGATATTTTTTTTGTAGAGAGTCAAAGTTTCTAGTTAGATTTATAATTAACTTAACTAATTTATTTAAAAGTTTTATTTTTAAATAAATTTAGACTCTTACTATTTTCTTAGATCTCTACACTCTCTTAGCAGAGATGTGAAAGTCTCGAAAATTATTGACTTTTAGTGGGTGGTGTGGGCTCACCGACTGGCTCTCTACCTCACCTAATAATTATTGATGATAGATAAACCAATGGATGGATAACTCATGTCTAATATTTCTCCAAACATGCTGCACATAAACTTGATCTCTAATTAATGAATCTCACTATATCCAGAATATTGCTCCACTCCTTAGTTAAGTTAGATCCACCGTTTGTACAAACCGAATTTTTGATTGAAATCCTCATCATATCCAAAATATTGAGCCCAACCCATCTTCCAATCTATAGCATTCTATGCCTAATAGATATAGTTGGATCTTTTTGGTGCAACCGAACCACTGTATACAGCCAAGAATAATCAACTCTAGAAAGGGCCCGCACATCTATAACTATGGAAGACCTATAACTTAATATTTTCTTAGGAAGATTTCAATTTAGATTTTTTTAATCCTTAATTAGTCATAACTATTATAACTAACCTAGTGGCATGGGTTAGCTCAAATTGTTAGCAACCCCAAACCAAAACTGAATCGATCCAAATGATCAGGTAAGTAAGATTGGTGGAAGGGATATACCATTAACTCGACGTGAATGCATTCAGATCGAGTAGCTTTCAATTAAAAATCAGTCGATCATATCTGCCAAATTTATCTTAGATACCAAATTATCGAACCAAAATCGATCGAGCTAGCCTACAATTCAAGCTCGAACTGCAGAGCCAAATTAGGTCTTAAAGTGGTCAACCACATATGGCTGTGAGTTGACTTTGACCAAAATTTATATCTAATGGGCTAGTCAATTCTAAGCACACTTGATCCTATTGAAAATTGTATCATAAAACCAATCATCTAGATTATAGATGGTTGAGCTAAATATAATTATAATTAAATTATTAATAAATAAAATTATTATTTTAGTCTTTTCATCATTTTGTGCATCTTTTTGTAATGAACTCTTCTGTGATGAAATTCTTAGGACTATTTAGACTCGATAAAGAAAGATTTATTATTTAGTCCTCAAACGTCTTCACGATCAAATGATTCATTATTATCCAAGATGACAACGTATCGAGTGTAGATCGTTGTGTGCCATAAGTATTAATTATCCTCTTAACCAAAAAGTATGGAGATACTGTTATGGCATGCAGGTGAAGTATAGGGATATATTTTACTGAACATAATCCAACTGCGGAGCTCTCTACTATTAAGAGTTGCTCGCAAAGGATATGGGTATAAGTATCCCTTAGATTTAAGATCATCATGGTGACCTGCAAGCAACTCACTGTACTTAGGTACTGAACTATCTGAATTTCTAATTCAGTGATGAAAGACTACTGGGTGCAGTCAAGTACTTGATTTATCGATGTATGAGTCAAGATGGGATTGACCCCTCCAAGTATTGGAGCAAGTACATCACTATATTTTAATTTAGCAAACCCTCGATCGGGGTGATACATGTAATGGACACTGAGTTTTGAAATATACTGTGGATGAATTTTAGGATTGATAGTAAATCCTAGATCATCCTTTGAGCATTGAGGTCAAGGGGATAAATTATATGGTAACCATATGCCATAGGTTCGTTATTGTTGCATTATGACTTTTTGACCTATCCGGACATCAGATATCATTGCTAGATGGTCACATCGATTGGTATAGAAAATTGGTTTCTGTGCTACCGATTAAGGATTCGAATATTTGGGATCACACACAATAGAAGTTTCTATCTGATCTGATGGCTGATATTAAGTCTCGATGATCTAAGACTCTATGGTTAAGAGTTTTACTGGACTAAAACTCTATGACCAAGAGTTTCACTCGATTGGGACTATGAGTCCTTCATGTCTGAAACTCTCTGATCGAGAGTTCTGATGACTTGGGACTCTATGACCAAGAGTCTCACTAGACAGGGACACTATGACCAAGAGTCCTAATGGACTGGGACTCTAAGTCCTACTCATTTGGGACTCTTTGATCAAGAGTTTCATTGATCTGAAACTCTATGATCGTGAGTTCGATTCATTTGGGATACTGGATTCAAGAATCCTACTGGTTTGAAACTCTTTAGGAGTTTCATATTGATGAAACTCTATTGCCCAGACATCCATCCGATTGAAACTCTATGTTTATTGAAGAATTAATTAGCAATTTGATTGTTAATTAGCTCAATTTGATTGAGTGATAAAGATTTAATTGAATTTGATTCGATTGGATTTGATTCGATCAGGTCATGAGATGACTTAATCACTAAGAAAAATTCGATCCTAATTTGATCAGGATCTGGATCTAATTAATTTTTAATTTGATTAAAATTTTATTGCTTTGAATTAAGCCTAATTTGGTTGGATTAAATCTGATCTAATTGGTTTAAATTAATTGGTTTAGTTGAAACTAATTAGGATCAAATCAAATAAGATTTGAATTTAAATTCTTCCTAGCGCCCACCATATTTGACTTTTCCACCTTAACCCATGCCCTCCTCTAATTTTTGCATGAGATTTCTCATGCAGAAATGAATGTGTGCTGATGCGTGCTAATTTATAGCTATGGCAAGTGCACCAGTCGATCAAGTAATAAAATGAATGAGTAGAGTATCGTCCCTAGAGGATTGGAAAATAAGTACTGAAAAGCTCTTTCCTATGCTTTATTTAGAAGATCGATTTATGAGAATAAGAAATTAAAAAAATAAAAAAAATAATTAAAAGTTTTTAATTAAATAGAGAGAGTGTAAATTATTAGGGTTTTAAATTCAAAAGCAATGGATTACTAAGGCAATCGGTTCACCAACTCAGTCAATACAATATTCAGATTTTTAGATTAATTTTATTTCATGTGACGGTGGAGTCTCCTAATTTATTTACTATCCTTTGGTCCAGGCATAGCAAATCTATTAATATTTATTAATTATCCTTTGGTCCAGGTGTAATTTAAATAAATATTAATGCATTAGGTTTTGTGAAACCCTCTAATTAAAATACGCTGCGTCCAAAGCGCACTAAAATTTTTGCATGCATATGAATTCTAATTTGATTCATAATATAAGGTATATAATCAAGAAGCATTAACATAGATGTACTTAGTCCGTAACATCTATGTTCATCAGATCAATTAGAAGATGGCCAGTAATCTAAAAGCATTAAGATCAGATTTATATACTCCTCATGAATAAAATTTAAAAATAAATCATACTGAATATTGCATAAAAAGAGTGGCTACACCTTAGCCTTAGTAAAATAAAATTTAGTTCATGATAACAAATTCAAAAATGGCAAATAAAATAAAAAGCATGGAGAAATTAGACTGTTTGATTGCTGAAATTGATTGTCTGCTGCTCTTGATGTGGAGAATTTGATGAAGAAGAGGAGGCTCCTTGATCGATATCTTGATCGTCGAAGAAAAATAAAAAATTCTTTTTGATTTTCTCACAAATCACTTTTTTTTTTTATCTCTCTCCTCTCTCTTTCTCTCTCTCTCTTTCTCCCTCTCTCTCTTTCTCCCCGTCTCTCTCTTTGTCTCTCTCTAATTTTTTTTTCTCTTTATCTCTCTCTTTTTTTCTCTCTCTCTCTCTTTCTCCCCATCTCTCTCTCTCTTTGTCTCTCTCTAATTTTTTTTTCTCACGGCAACCCTGATTTTTTTATAAATCAAGAGTTTTATTTTTCCTAAAATCCATCAAAAATTAGGTTTTAGACTCCCAAACTAACTCAAATTAGGATCTGGATAATTCTGACCATTGGGTGGTGATCAAACGATCCAAAAACCACTCAAAAAGTCCTTAAAATAACCCAGATCAAGTCAGATTTAATATCAACCATTGGATCATCCATTGGATCGAATCTGGGCCGTCCGATCGCGTTGAAAGAAGGCTTCAAATCTATAGTTTAACGTCGGGATGAATCTCAGCCGTTGGATCTCGATCGAAAGCTGTGGATGCCGTCCATCAGCTCCTTCTTCTCGTCCGTCCGATCAAGCTTCAGTGAAAAGCGCTAGTTAGATCAACCAGAATTCCCAAATTGCCCTCCGTGGACCATAAACGAGCCCAGTGTTGCATGGATTGCCGCGTTCTTCAACCAATCAGCGTGCTCTTTATGCTGTGAAATTTCCGAATTATCCTTCAGATGGTCCACCGTGCGCCGCAAAAAATGCTGACATCATCCTGATGTCAACGTTGCATCGATGGGTTTTTTTTTTTTTTTTTTTTGAAATTCGATTCTAGGCTCGTTTGAAGTCCGTTTTGCCTAAAATTTTTTTATCTGAACCAAAAAAATAAGATCTTCACATTGGTAGCCTTCTTTCTTACATAAGATTAATAAAAATATTAATTTCTAATAAAATAGATTAATTTATTTTATAATTTAATACTTTTATTAGTATATTTTTACCACTTATCACACCCTCCAACTTAGTCATTGCTAGTCCCTTAGCAATGTTTTATTTAATACCATATTTCAATAAGATTATCCATCACAAAGATAAAATCTAGGATTAAAGGTCAAAAAGTTTAGAAAATACTGCTAACTAAGCATTGAGCTTCAGAAGCAAATTTTTCAGTCAATATAATTAAAAACTTTCTTAGAGTACATCAAAGATCTATAGCACTTATGTTCGTGATGACTAACTTTAGCATTTCAGTATTAAATTAAAAGAACAAAAGTATTCTCTCTTATCACCTATTTTGGTCAATTTTCTATACATTCTCAATTTTATACTCATGAATTAAGGTAGCTTTCACACTGCCTCTTTTTTTTTTTTTTTTTATACTGTGCTGAGCATCCTGGCCTTTTCTTCACCGTTTTACGTAAATTTTCATACTTGACCTAGGTGCAGAGACCCAGTTACTAGGCTTTGGGCAATCCACATATACTCTGTCTTTTGCACTTTATTTATAGGCAGGTAGCTCTTTCCTTAAATTCAAGTTTCTTTGATTAGAATGTATATTAATTATCAATTTTCAGTGATAATTAAATCCTTAGTTAACCTTATAATCAATACCTACTTTGCCTTGTTAGTGTGCATATGCAATAAAAAGTGCTAATAATTTTTTAATGACCTAAGTAGGCTGCTAAAAGTTGACCAACTAATCTACTTCTTTAACTCATTACATTTATTAGCAAATAATTCTATCTTTTATCACTTATCCAATTTATCTTGCTCAAGATTTTCTTCTTGACACATGAATTTTTTTTTTATATATATAATTATTCTACATTATCTTAAAGGAGAAAGAAAAATAAATGGTGCAATAAAGGATAGGAAGGAATACACCTGATTTGGTTCAGCCTGATTCTTTGGAGCTTTGAAATTTTGCTTGAGTTCTCATTGATTTTTCTGCAAAATTGAAAATACACACCAGAGCAGTAAAAGAGCAACAACAAATTACTGAAAAATAAAAGAAAAGAAAAATGATCAAAACTAAAAAGAAAAGAAACAACCTATCTAGTAGTTCTGATTTATAGTCTTCAGCTTGACTTTCTTTAAGTTCTAAAGTGGATCAATCCGATGCCACTTCAATTGGAATACTTTCTTGTTTGATCGAGTCTTCTTTCAATTTGACATTGCTCGCTTTTATAGTCTCAAACCTATTTTCTACAGAATTCTCATATAATGGATTGTCAATAATGTCAATTAAAAAATAAGTTTGATTATCATCAGGATGTTTAGTATCTTTAAAAATATTAAAAGTAACTTGTTCATCTTGAACTCTAAGAATTAATTTTTCTTGTTGAACATCTATTAAAGCTCCTCCAGTAGCTAAAAAGGGTCTCCCTAAAATAAGGGATACATCATAATCTTCTTCCATATCAAGAACAATAAAATCAATAGGAAAAATAAACTTATTTACCTTTACCAAAACATCCTCCACTATACCTCTTGGATATTTAATGGATCTGTTGACTAATTGAAGAGTAATAGTGGTAGGCTTTGGTTTTCCTAGACCCAGTTTCCTGAAAATAGAAAAAGGCATGATATTAATGCTTGCTCCTAAATCACATAAAACTTTATTAAAACTACAATCACCAATAATGCAGGGGATAGTAAAACTTCCTGGATCTTTTAACTTCTATGGTAATTTATTTTGAAGTATTGCTGAGCATTCTTCATTCAAATTTATTCTCTCATGCTCCTTCAGCTTTTTCTTATTTGTTAAGATTTCTTTGAGAAACTTGGCATACTTGGGCATTTGAGTAATAGCATCTACAAAAGAAATATTAATATATAAATTCTTTAAAATTTTGAAAAAGTTAGAAAATTCCTTATCTGGATGCTGTATTTGTCTCTCTGGGAATGATAGTGGCGGCACGTAGGACTTCACATTTGGATCAGCAAACCGTATACTTGGAGACCATCCATCTGCTGGTTGTTTTGGTGACTGACGAATTTGAGTTGATGGTTCCTTATTTGTAGTTGGCTCTTCAGTCTCTTTCTTCTGATGTAGCTCTTCCAGCTTTGTACCACTTCTTAGGGTGATAGCATTGACTTGCTCCCTTGGATTTATCTCCGTATTGCTTGGCAAGGGTCCTTGAGGTCTCTCGGAGATTATCTTAGCCATTTGACCTATTTGCATCTCCAAGTTTCGAATTGCTGCTGTTTGGTCCTGCCTAAGTTTGGCTTCCAAATTTTTTATAGTTGCTTCTTGGTTTTGCATAAATTTGACCATCAGCTCTTCTATGTTGGACTTCTTTTCAGGTACTTAAAATCCCAGGGGTGGCTGTTGTGCTGTATTTTGATTGCTCCATGAAAATTTGGATGCTGCCTCCACCCTTGATTGTATGTGTTGGAGTAGGGATTATTTTATTGCGGCCTAAAAAAATTACCAATATAATTAGCTGTATCAGTTGTTTTAGCAAAAGGATTACCTGTCTGGCAATTGCTCGTATCGTGTTCTCCTCCACACAGGTTACAAGTAATGCTCTGAATATGCATAGCTATTCCCTTCAAGTTGTTGACTTCGGCTTTAAGGGCTGCAATTTCAGCTAGTAAGGTTGGCACGCAATCTACTCCCTGCACAGCTACTAGTCTTTTTGGCATCATGCGCTCTGTCTGCCATTGATAGCTATTTAATGCCATCTCATCGATCAGATCGAAGGCTTCTTCCTCCATTTTTCGATTAGTGATTCCTCCTGCTGCTGCATCAATCATAGAACGATTAGTAGGAGATAAACCATTATAGAAAATTTGTACCTAAAGCCATACGGATAGTTGATGATGTGGACATCTCCTTAGCAGTTCTTTGAAATGCTCCCAAGCCTCATATAGTGTCTCCATATCCATCTGCATAAAAGAAGTGATATCGTTGCGTATCTTAGCAGTCTTAGAAGGTGGAAAGTACTTGGCTAAGAATTTTTGGGCTAGAACATCCTAAGTTGTGATAGAACCGATAGGAAGAGAATGAAGCCAATTTTTAGCTTTATCCCGTAAAGAGAAAGGAAATAACCTTAATCTAATAGCATCATCCGACACCCCATTAATTTTAAAAGTATCGCAAAGTTCAAGAAAATTAGAAATATGGGCATTCGGATCATCATGCATGTATCCACTAAATTGGACAGTTGATTGAATCATCTGGATCATCGTCGGCTTTATTTTGAAGTTGTTTGCTCATACAGGCGGTCTCCTGATGCTCGAAGCTGCATCGGGCTACAGATGGTGTGATGTAATCATTTAATGGACGATGTACTGATCGAATAGCTTCATGCTGTCCTTCAGTCGCCATATCCAATCCTAGATTGATGTCGTTAGGATCTTCAGCTGCCATATTTCTCTCTTGTTGTAGTCTTCTAATGGTTCTTTCAATTTTTGGATCTAAAGGTAGTAAGTTACTATGTCCAGTACGTGTCATGCATAATTTTTTTTAATAATAAAAATTAAAAATAAATTTTTAAAGTAAAGCTAGGATCAAAATTTTAATATTATTTTAGACACAATCTCCGACAACGGTGCCAAAAACTTGATGCGTGATAATTTATAGCTATGGCAAGTGCACCAGTCGATCAAGTAATAAAGTGAATGAGTAGAGTATCGTTCCTATAGGATTGAAAAATAAGTACTGAAAAGCTTTTTTCTATGCTTTATTTAGAAGATCGATTTATGAGAATAAGAAATTAAAAAAATAAAAAAAATAATTAAAAATTTTTAATTAAATAGAGAGAGTGTAAATTATTAGGATTTTAAATTCAAAAGCAATGGATACTAAGGCAATTGGTTCACCAACTCAGTCAATACAATTTTTAGATTTTTAGATTAATTTTATTTCATGTGACGGTGGAGTCTCCTAATTTATTCACTATCCTTTGGTCTAGGCATAGCAAATCTATTAATATTTATTAATTATCCTTTGGTCTAAGTATAATTTAAATAAATATTAATGCATTAGGTTTTGTGAAACCCTCTAATTAAAATACGCTGCATCCAAAGCGCACTAAAATTTTTGCATGCATATGAATTCTAATTTGATTCATAATACAAGGTATATCATCAAGAAGCATTAACATAGATGTACTTGGTCCGTAACATCTATGTTCATCAGATCAATTAGAAGATGGCCAGTAATCTAAAAGCATTAAGATCAGATTTATATACTCCTCATGAATAAAATTTAAAAATAAATCATACTGAATATTGCATCAAAAGAGTGGCTACACCTTAGCCTTAGTAAAATAAAATTTAGTTCATGATAACAAATTCAAAAACAGCAAATAAAATAAAAAGCATGGAAAAATTAGACTGTTTGATTGCTGAAATTGATTGTCTGCTGCTCTTGATGTGGAGAATTTGATGAAGAAGAGGAGGCTCCTTGATCGATGTCTTGATCGTCGAAAAAAAATCAAAAACTCTTTTTGATTTTCTCACAAATCACTTTTTTTTTATCTCTCTCCTCTCTCTTTCTCCCTCTCTCTCTTTCTCCCCATCTCTCTCTTTGTCTCTCTCTATTTTTTTTTTCTCTTTGTCTCTCTCTTTTTTTCTCTCTCTCTCTCTCTTTCTCCCCGTCTCTCTCTCTCTCTGTCTCTCTCTAATTTTTTTTTTCTCACGACAACCCTGGTTTTTTTATAGATGAAGAGTTTTATTTCCCCCAAAATCGATTTTAGACTCCCAAACTAACTCAAATTAGGATCTGGGTAATTCTGACCGTTGGATGATGATCAAACGGTCCAAAAACCACTCAAAAAGCCCTTAAAATAATCCAGATTAAGTCAGATTTAATATCAACCGTTGGATCATCCATTGGATCAAATCTGGGCCGTTTGATCGCATTGAAAGAAGGCTTCAGATGTATAGTTTAACGTCGGAATGAATCTTAGCCGTTGGATCTCGATCGGGAGCTGTGGATGCTGTCCATCAGCGCCTTCTTCTCGTCCGTCCGATCAAGCTTCAGTGAAAACCGCCCGTTAGATCAACCAGAATTCCCAAATTGCCCTCTGTGGACCATGCGCGAGCCCGGTGTTGTGTAGACTGCCGCATTCTTCAACCAATCAGCGCGCTCTTTATGCTGTGAAATTCCCAAATTACCCTTCAGATGGTCCACCGTGCGCTGCAAAAAATGCTGACGTCATCCTGATGTCAGCATTGCGTCGGCGGATTTTTTTTTTTTTTTTTTTTTTGAAATTCGATTTTGGGCTCGTTTGAAGTCCGTTTTGCTTGAAATTTTTTTCATCTGAACCAGAAAAATAAGATCTTCACATTGGTAACCTTCTTTCCTAATAAGATTAATAAAAGTATTAATTTTTAGTAAAATAGATTAATTTATTTTATAATTTAATACTTTTATTAGTATATTTTTACCACTTATTATGTGCCCTTCCTTTCTTCTGCCTTTGATCTGGTCCAAGGGTTGGACCAGTTCAAACTAAGTTGAATTTTAAATTCAACTTGGTTGGTTTAAAATTTGAAAAACCTAATCTCTTCCTTATCTATTCTCCATGCCGATCTAAACTTTTTGTCATATATTTTTTTGATAATTTCTAATAGAGGGCGAGTAGAAGAAGTGTCCTTCTACTCATCACCCTCTTGGATGAGGCATTGGAAAAGGATAAGACCCCATTGGAATTCAAATACTAGAAATTGGTTGAAACTAGTTCAACCAATCTTAATCTATCCACTCCATATGAAATTTCTACTTATTTTTCATGCAATAAATTATGAGAATTTTTGTGCAAGAATCCTGAGGGGTTACCTTTCCATGGTAAAAATTTGAAAGTGATTGGGCATTGGTTTTGGGTGAAAAAAATCTTGGAGTAAAGATGAGTAGAATCCTATAGCACTTTATTTTTCCTTCATGCCTCTATTCTCTTCTAATTTTTGTACCTAAGGACACTCAATTTTTAGATATGATCTAAATAAGGTTTATAGATTTGAAAGTCATATTTTCATGAAAACTTATTTCATGGAAAAACTCCACACAGAGAGGGCGTGAGAGAGTTTTTAGTGCGTCAGGGTTTTTGGGCTGAGTGAAATCCAAGACTTGGGAATCTGGGTTTGGATGGAGAGATCGAGCACCGTGAGCATCGAATCGCCACCAAATTTGAAACACCACTTCATCATCCTCCATAGTATATGTTTTGATTTTCTAAAGTATCTAGAAGATCAGAATAAAGGTGATCGATTGGATCGATCATGATCAACCATTGAAGGCTCCGACGATGAGCTAGCACTCCAGTGGGGCTGATCGGGATCAGGAGCTTTGTATGGACCAACCATAGAGGCTAGACACGTGTGCAGCTATGGTACGATACCAGAGCATTATTCAATAGATTAAGATTATGGTGATCAGTTACCCACACATAGGTATCGAGTTCTGAACTCGTATCGATCAGCAGATTCGATTTGCTGATCGATCATATTTAAATTTTAAATTATATATTAGCACATCTAGATCCTGAGTAGGATTTAAATTGATTAGATCAATGCATGTAGTAGATTAATATTTAATTAATTTTAGTTTTTATTGCTTTAATTTTAAAAATATTTTAAAAATGCATGCTAAAAATTTTGCTTGATTTTCTTCAATCCACCTAGCTAACTCTTGATTTGGTTTGATCAACCACTAGACCTAATCAAGCTACCCATACTTGAATCCATGTTTTATGAAAGTATCTTAGATATAAAAATTTTTAATTTTTAGATCTAATTAATTTTATAAACTTAATTCTTAATTAAGTTCAAAGATTCATAAAATAAAATATGCATTAAAGATCCTAGAATTTTTGGATCTAAAATTTTGCAAAAAAACTAAGTTTTTAATTTTTGATTAAGAACAATCACGCAGCACCCCTACACGCTATAAGAGCACTTCATCGAATAAGAATTGAGGGCTTTTAAATTTTTTTTACTCTTATGACCGAATGGCCAAGGGGAAAGCCTTAATCAAACATATAAACTACACCATAAAATAGTTAGATCTAATACATATATCTCATATACGATTAAAGATCTAACCTACACATGCTTTGTATATATCACATATATCAATTTAAAATATTTAAATTTATATTTTATATCTAATTATATCTCATGTAACATCTAAAAATTAAAATTTAAATAATCATATCATAAAAATTTTAGATCTAGACTATTCATGGCATAGATCTACAGATCTAGTCTAGCATGCATTACATATATCACATATATAAAAATTTTAAATATATTTATTTATTTTTAAATCTAATTATATCTCATGTAATATCTAAAATTTAAATAATCAGATTATAAAAGAAATAAAGATCTAATCTAAAATAGAACTGAAATCAATAATCTGGCTTTGATACTAGTTGAAGAAATCTCTATTCCTAGGCCGTAGGATCGATTTGATCAAATTAGATCTGAAATAGAAATTTTAAATTTTTTTCTAATCATTTGATCAGATCTGAGAGTTTTTAGATCTGATTAGATTGATCTAATAGCAAAAATAAAATTAAAATTAAATTAGTAACATCTCATGTTACCTAATCAAATAAATGGTTTACTTGCAATGATGATCTGACAAAGTTTTGAGGTTCTGATGCTAGCCGTGCATGCGCTCGATCTCTACCAGAGTCCACTCGGATCAGATTTGAATGTCTTCTCCTTCTA
Organism: Cocos nucifera; assembly: GCA_006176705.1. Lineage (NCBI taxonomy): Eukaryota > Viridiplantae > Streptophyta > Magnoliopsida > Arecales > Arecaceae > Cocos > Cocos nucifera. The sequence goes on along the minus strand of QRFJ01000021.1, from coordinate 3,361,385 downwards.
GATTTGATCTCTAAATATCAAATCTGGAATCAATGTATAGCGCCTTAGATCTAATCTTCAGTAGCACTATATCCATCTCACGATCAAAAAATCGCTAACGCAACCTTCGCAGGATCAGCAACTCAACTCTTGCTTACTGATTTGCCCAACTCCTTGGGCATGGAGAAGAGGGAGAGGAGAAGGGAGAGGGGGCATGGAAGTGGAGATAGGATCAGAGTTTTGGTGTGGAGAATAATAGAATTAAAAATCATAGGGCGCATGGGTCTTTAAATAGACCTAGGCACCACCCTGGAGTCTTAGGATTAGTTTGCTTAAAGTAGGACTCCAACTCAAATCCCACGCCAAACTCAGATTTTATAATGGATTTGTCGCACAAAATCCAAGGAAAAAATGAGCCAAAAATCAGATAAGAGAAGGGTGTTGTAAAGGTTTATCTCCTAAAAGTTTGAACAATTCAAACTTGTTTAATCTATTCAAACTCTTGAATAAATAATTTCCTAGCCTTATCCACCAAGGGGTGCATGCCAGGAGGGGTGTGCGCCCTCCTCTCCATGTTAGAATCCATCTGGGGCACGCACCCCAGGAGAATTCCTAGGGGTGCATGCCAATCCTTCAATTCCTATAATGCTGGGATAAAGTTGACCCCTTGTCCTGATTCCATCTTATGAAATTAAGACAAGCCTTGAACTGGTCAGGATAAGTCTTGATATGACCTGGACAAGCTTTAATCAGATCAGAATAAATTCATATAGAATTTTTGGATGAGCTAAATCCAATTTGACTCAATCAAGATGAACCAGAAAGACGATAGGAGGAGAAAGTCAGATCTAATCGTATGCTATTATGATTTTTTTGAACATGATTGGATCTAATCCAAATCAATCGAACTAGGTTAGCCTAATTGATGATATCCAGATCTAAACCCTTATTTGTATGATTCAGTTAGATTTAGTTCTGTATGGTAATAGAACATGTCACGATCTTCATCATCAATATCATTGAAATACTTTTCGATGGACCAGAACTCTTCTAATTCATCTAATTAAAATTATCAATCATTAAGATAATACTAATTGATCCTAAAATTCACTAATGACACCTAATAGTATATAGTGGCAACCCATCAAAACCAAATACGAACATCTCAATGTAGCTACCTATGTGATTGGATTCTTCTATCATGAGTCCCAACAAGATCTAGGTCAAGGTAAAGTCGTTAGACCCTACACCAGTCGTATAAATAAATCATTTAATTCGAGTCCAATGTGAAATCCTAATAATTTTTTTTTTATTATTTTTCACACTACCATAGCCATGGGCTTAAGAATTCGATCTCATGATCATCATAGGACTACTTCTCTACCGAGATTGATAGATCTTCTATTGGTGCGATCCAATTCCTACAATAAATATGCTATAGCCAACATACACCTCATAATTTCGAATGGCTAGAAGATCGAGTTATGGTATAGTCAAACTATAACATACTCAAGGTGAACTGCCGATGCACCTTAGGTCAAAGAACCAGATACATGACTGCAGCATCGAGCTAGTCATAGACGAGAAGATAGACTTTCTTATGACTGCTTTAAGTGGTCATGCTCAGTGCCCTTATTCTCAACAAATACCTATACTCTCGCTCCAATGTCTCCACACCATAGACTTAAGATTCTTCTATCCTAAGAAAGCGATCGTACACTAATCTTCTGAATCGATCATCATCCTCATGATGATCCTACAATTGAAAGCAGTTTATAGGTTAATTATAATAACACATATCTTAAATTCTCAACTCTTGAGAATATGTGATATCATGCCCGTTAACTCAATGGATGTATCACAGACATTTTAAATATATAATATCATAGAAAATAATCTTTTTATTAATTTTAAATTAAAATTATAAAAATATTCTTAAAAAATATTTTACAAGTGTTGGTCAATCTGACTTCGAGGGTATACATCTAACACTCTTATCTAGTGGCAAACTCATATTTGTAAACTTGGTGTCAATAGCCCTCCTCCTCCAATATTTTGGTGCTCTAATTCTAGTCAAATCTAAGTCAGAGTTAGTCCTCTGATCCTAGTGAAGCTCATTATGGGGTTAGTCCTTTAACTCTTATCAAATTCAAGTTAGGGTTAATCCTCTAACCTTAGTCAAAGCCACATTAGAGTTAGTCTTCTAACCTTGATTTGGTTCAGACTACAGTTGATCTTCAGAATCTGGTCAAAACTAAGTTGACATCCATAGTGTTAAAATGGGCAAGCTCAATTTGGTATTGGGCTCTAATTTATTAAATTTAAGCAAGTTCAAACCAAGATGCTCATAGACCTCTTTATTCCTAAAGTGGTTCTGAGTCATTTTTGCCATTGCCACCTCTAGTTAGTTTGGTTCACTTGCTTTAACATCTTTTAAAATGAGAAAGAAAGAACTAACTATAAATGGTATTACCACTCTTCATTAAGTAGATTAAGGAGCTATACTTTTGACTGAAGAGAGAATTCCTCTTTATCAATTTGCAAGGTAAAACAACTATCCTAATACTTTTAAGTTTCTAACTTAGGTCACCCTAATTTTAGCCAAAGCTAGTTTTAGCATATTTAGATGGGCTAAGATTGGGCCTGGCATCCTAAGCTTACTTTCTTATGGGAATTTGGGGGGTATCACAAAGTAGGTATCAAAAATAGAGATTGATAACTTGCTAACTGAATCCAAAAATTCAGGGCTTGTGTGTGAGTTTAAAAAACCAATAATCTATTATGTTTGACTTGGGTCCCAAAATGAGACTAAATGTGAGAGCCCAATCAAATTGATCCTGGATCCAGCCTAGTCTGGCTTGAAAGGCCTTGGAGTGGCCATTTGGGCCGCATAATGTACATTCAGCACATGAGAATGGGGGGAGGAAGACTAATGATCAAAGTCATCTTCTCCCCATGTTCGGAGTGGAGGAGTCTATGGCTCATTGGAGCTCTAGATCTTGGCTATAAAAGAACTTTCTCTCTTCCCTTTAGGCATCGGCCCTAATCTTCGATCAAAAAGCCAGCAAAATATGTGGGATTTTCTTGATTTCTGTCAAGCATTCCCACCAAGACACAACCCATTTTATCCAAGAAAAGAGATTGAATACTTTGCCCAAGATGAGGTATGGCCACTAAAACTCTTTTCTCTTCCTTTTTCGAGTTATATGGACATTGTCGCCATTTGAGTAGCAGCTGATTTCATAAATAGGGCATCCCTGTTTTCATCTTCTTCTTCTTCTCGTTTGGCTAACCACCATCGTTACGAGCCACTACTAAAGCTGCCACGATCGAGGGGTCGGTACCATGGGTCATTACTATGGGTCACTGGCCTTATCCTTTGAGAAGGATGAGATGAGCTCTCCCCTATTTTAAAAGAGAAGAAGAGAGTTTCTCTCTCTCTCTTCTTTCTCTCTTCTCTCTTTTACACACTCACTCTCTCTCCTCTATTTCTTTCTCTTCTTCACTATTCCTCTTTGCTCTTTGTCTCTTTCTCTTTTTACATGATTTAGTTGATTAGTGGTGGGTGCAAAGATGTCTTGTGGATTCGAGTTGACCCTAGGAGAGGTACTAAATCGGCATTGTACAAATCACCTATTATATCCTCCTATAATTTTTGGGTTGACTATAGTCACCTATTGATTATTTTGATGTTTCATTTTGGTCCCTAAGGGGAGCCATCATTTGGATGAAAAGATGCCAAGCCCTGATTTTTAGATCACAAGTATGTCGGTATATACGGTGTTTGATTCTATGATTCTTCAACACAATTATTTACATGATTATAAGAAATTTTATATAGAGAGATACCTATATGATTATGTATATTATATATACCAGTTTGTATATTATACATTGCTGAACTAATGTTGCATGGATTATAATATTACTTAGTCTATCTTTGCATAAAACTTATCACTTGGTGCTTAATTATGGAAATCATATGGAGTAAAAAAAATTATAACTTTAACATAATTGTATGATAGGGCTGAAGAAAAAATCTAAATTTTTTGGATCAGGTTCGTTCAGATCTGATTGGATCAAGAGAAATATTTTTTTTTTTGAATCCAAATCAGATTTGAGATATTTTAGATCTAATTTTATAGATCTAATAAAATAAAATAAAAATAAATTAAATTTGATTTAATTTTATATCTTTTATTGGATAATCAGATTATTCTGTGATGATCCTGCTGATTGTCTGAGGTTCTGAATCTAGCCACGCAAGTGCCTGGCCTCTACCGGTATCCACTCGAACTGAATCTGAAGATCTTCTTCTTTATTACCTCTCCAAATATCAGATCTATATCTAATTTAGAGAATCTTCAAAACTTTTTTTGAAGATCTTGAATCGTCTCTTATAGCAGTGCTGTCTTTTTTCTTTCTCGTCATCTTTCTCTTGCCTGGATCGCACCAAACTGGAGCCCAAATCTCCTTAGGCATGGAGAGGAGAGAGGGAACCTGAAGATGGCATGGAGGAGGGAGAGGGGTAGTCTTGTGGGATGGGTTATTATCTAAGCTCTCTGAAACTAGGCACAAACATGATTTATATAGATCCTGCTGTGCCATGCAGTGCCACATCATCCCGATCAATCACGTCGCTTTGTGCAATCAGATCTAAATCTGATTGGTGGGATGACATCATCTGATCCAATCAGATGAGAGCCCCTCTTAATCATCCTTAGATGGCGCCTAAGACTGGTCAAAGTCTATTCCTTGATGCCACCTAAGTAGATACCCTGAAGTAACTGGAGTTCCATCTATATGAGACTCCAAGCGCCTCTATCCATGGGCACACGCCTCCCTAGACATGCGCCCCTGGTCCACCTACTTTTTAGTAGGTTGATTGGTCCATAATAAATCTCCTATGGATGCATGACACATGGGCAGATGTCTAAGTGTCAAAGGTTAACGTTTGATAAAAGTCAAAAGATAAGAATTAGTAGGTGACGAAAAATGATAGGTGTTATCTCAAATTTATTCATAAATTAAGAAAATTCTTTTCTGATCTGGATAAGCTCCAATCAGACCAAGTAAAAATATCTGAGTGAGTACAAACTCATTTAGCTCAGTCAAGATAATTTTTAATAATTATAAAAGGAGAACGTTAGGCTCAATCGTGTGCTAGCACAATTTTTTTGAACATAATTGAATCTAATTCAAATCAATTGAATTAGATTAGTCCGATTGATGATATCCAGATCTAAATTCTTATTTTTATGATCCAGTTAAATTTAGTTCTATATGGTAATGAGATATGTCACGATCTCTATCATCGACATCATCGAAACACCTTCCAATGGATCAAAACTTTTCTAATTCAAACAACTAGAATGATTGATCATCCAAATCATTCTAATTGCTTTCAAAATCCACTAGTGACACCTAGCAGTATATGATAGCAATCCATCAAAATTAAAAATGAACCTCTCGGTACAGCTATCTATGTGATTAAGTTCTTCTATCTTGAGTCCCGATCAGATTAGGATTAAGGTGAACTCGTCAAACCCTAATTTCTGTCATATGATTTAATCATTTGATTCAAGTCCAATGTGAAAACCTTAATAGAAACACTTTCTATTATTTCACTCTACCATAGCCATGGGCTTATGAACTTGATTCTCATGATCATCATAGGGCTGCTCCTCATCTACAGAGATAGATAGATTTTCTCTTGGTATGCAATCCTAATTCCTATAATGAACATGCTATAGCCAACATACACCTCAGGATTCCGAATGGCTAGAAGATCGAGTCATGGTATAGTCAAACTATAACACCCTCAAGGTGAACTACCGATGCACCTCAGGTTCAAAGAACCAGACACACCACTGCAGCTTCGAGCCAATCATCAACGAGAAGGTAGACTTCCTTATGACTGCTTCGAGGATGGTCATGCTCAGTACCCTCGTTCTCTAACGAGTACCTATACTCTCACTCCGGATATCTCTACACCATAGACTCAAGACTCATCTACTATAAAAAAGTGATTGTACACCAATCTTTCAGATCAATCACCATCCTTATGATGATCCTATGGTCAGAAATATTTTATGAGTTAATAACGAAAATTCATATCTTAAATTTTCAACTCTTAAAAATATGAATTATCATTACCATTAACTCAAGAGATGTATCATAGATACTAAATACATATTTATGATAGAAAATAATTTATTTTATTATTTATAGTTAAAATTATAATTTTATCCTTAGAAGTGTATTATAAGTGTGAGCCAATTCTGACTTTTAGGACACACATATCTAACAAACTTTCACTTGACCTAAAGCCAATTGGCTATAAATCTAAATCCCATCTTCTCAAGGTGGGTTTTAATCTTCTGCTGGTTTAACGGCTTTATGAGTGAGTCCACCGCATTATCTATGGAATCGACTCTCTTGACCTCGACGTAACCCTTCTCAAGATAATCGCGGATGAGGTGGTATCGCCACTCGATATGCTTGGATTTTTTATAAGATCTCAACTTCTTAGCAAGAACTATGGTACCATTATTATTGCAGTATAGAGGAATGGCATCTGATGGCATCACTTCGATCTTTGCGGCAAACTTTTTGTACCAGAATGCCTCCTTCGCAGCTCTGATACAGCGATGTATTCTACTTCCATGGTAAAATCTGTTATCACTGTTTACTTAGAACTCTTTCAATTGATAGCTCCACCATTCTAAGAAGATGTGCCTTAGCACACCTGAGGAAATAGGATGCATGAGCAAGATCCCTTCTTAGAAAGATGAATGCTATGTCTGAAGGGTACCAAACCTCTCTTAGAGTTTTTCATGCTAAACCTCTTTAGCACTTTCTCTATGTACATCTTCTGTGAAAGTTCTAACATCTTATTCGGTCTATCTTTATAGATCTTAATTTTTAGAATAAATGATACTTCTCCTAGGTCTTTCATAGAGAATTCTTTGGATAACCATATTTTAACTATGGTCAACATGGAAATATCATTCCTAATAAGAAGGATATCATCCACGTACAATACGAGAAAGACAACAGCGCTCCCACTGATCTTTTTGAAAATACATAGTTTCTCCTCATTCTTGATGAAATCAAATAATTTGATCACATCATTGAAACAAGTATTTCAGCTTCGAGATGCTTGCTTAAGTCCATATATGAACTTTTGCAGCTTGCATATCTTATGATCAGTATCACTGAATGTGAAATCTAGCAACTATTCTATATAGATATCTTTCTCAAGATATCCATTTAAGAATATCATTTTCACATCCATTTATCATATTTCATAATCAAAATAGGCTGCAACAGCAAGTAATGTGTGAATGAATTTTAGCATAGCTACTAACGAAAAGATATCCTGATAGTCAATGCCTTTGCATTGACTATATCCTTTTGCCACTAATCTAGCTTTGAATGTCTCCATATTTTCTTCTGCACCAATCTTTTTCTTGTAGATCTATTTACATCCAATAGGTACTATACCTTCTGATGGATCTACCAAGGTCTAGACTTGGTTTGAGTGCATCGAGTCAATTTCTGACTTCATTGCCTCTAACCATTTCTCAGAGTCAATATTCGATATCGCCTCATTATAGGTTTTGGGATCATCACCCTCATTACCTATGAGAAATATTTTCTCTATTTTCTCTGAAATAGTACCTAAGTACCTCTCACAGGGATGGAAAACCCTTTTCGATCTATGAGATGGAGGAGGTAGTGATTGTATTGGCTCAACCTGATTTGGTTCCATTTGGTCCTTAGCCCGTTGCTCTTGTGAGACTTTCTCATCGAGCTTGATCTACTTTTCAATGCCGCTATCTTGAATAAATTATTTTTTAAAAAAGATGGTATGTCAACTCATAATCATATTATGATCTTCTGGAATATAGAAATAATATTCTAATAACTCTTTAGGATATCCTATAAATCGAGCTCTAAAGAACCTAAAGTCTTACTTGTCCGTTTGTTGTCTTTTGATATGAGCCAGACAATTCTAAATTCTGAGATGACTCAGACTTGATTTCTTACCATGTCATATCTCATATGGTATGGTAGGAACGATTTTAGAAGAAACCCTATTCAGTAAGTATATTGTAGTTAACAAACAGTATCCCCAAAAAAAATTAGAAAAGTCTGTAAAGCTCATCATGGATCGGACCATATCTAATAGGATCCGGTTCCTCCATTCTGAAATCCCGTTGAGTTGAGATGTTCGAGATGGAGTCCATTGAGAGACTATGCCATTTTTCTTCAGATAGTCCAAAAATTTTTGACTAAGGTATTCACCTCCACGATCTGATCGAAGAACCTTAATGAGTTTTTTAGTTTGCTTTTCTACTTCATGTCTGAATTTCTTGAATTTTTTAAAAACTTCAGACTTGTGTCTCATAAGATACACATATCCATATCTAAATAAATCATCGATAAAGATTATGAAGTAGACAAAGTTGCCTCTAGCCGACACATCAAATAAACTGCATACATCAGTATGTACTAGACAAGATGATCCATGGCCCTTTTTCCATGTCTTACAAAAAAGAGCTTAGTCATTTTGCCATGAAGACAAGATTCATAAATTGGATATGACTCAAAAGTCAATGGACTCAATAGCCCGATTTTTTCTAATTTGTTAATCCTATCTTCTGCTATATGACTTAGTCTTAGGTGCCATAAATACCTATCATTTAGACTATCCCTAGATCATTTCATGGCATTCATATTTTGCTCGATATTAAAAATAGATACATCAATATGTATCTGGTAAAGATCGTTAATAAGAAAACCACTTGTAATTTTATTTTTTTTATAAAGAATGTTACAATGGTCCTTAAGAAAATTAATTACATAGCCTTCTAGTGCTAGGCATAAAATAGAAATCAAATATCTGCTTGCTGCAGGCACATAATAACAATCTTTTAATACTAAATCTAAATCAAATGGTAGTCGAAGAGGATATGTTTCCATGGCCACGATAGCAACTCTTACTCCATTTTTGATGCATAAATCATCTCACCATCCCTCAGCCTCCTGCTATCCTTAAGATCCTATATGAAAGTGCACAAATGAGCACTAGAATCAGAGTCAAGCACCCAACTGGATGTAGAAGAAATCATAAGGTTAGACTCAATAACGAGCATACCTCCAAAAGAACCTACCTCCTTCTTATTCTTTAGGATGGTCAGGTAAGTAGGGCAGTTCCACTTCCAGTGGCCGTCATTATTGCAATAAAAATATTTTTCTTTATCAGCGGTCTTCTTTTTTAACTCTATCTTTTTCTTCTTTCCTCTTTCCACCTTCTGCTTTTTTACAGACTTCTTCTTTTTTAAAAAAAAATTTTCTCTTGAAATAAGTCTGTTCCATAGCAAGCACTGAGCCTTTAGAGAGAGCTCGACAATAACCAGCATGTTCATAAGTTTGGCCAAAAAATTTTGAAGTTTATGTATATGGTAGTTCATGATGAACTACCCATATGCATCAGTCAAAGATTACAGAATTATATCATTCTGTAGATCCAGTCCAACTTCACTCTGAGCTTCTCAAGCTCTTCCAAATTCTTGATCATCATTAGACAATGATCTTGGATTGACTGCCCATCGCATATTTTAGCCTTGAATAGTCATTTTGTGACTTGATACTTGGCTGTGCGACTCTATTCACCAAACATCTCTTATAGGTGAGCCAATATTTGACGAACAATCTTGATATCTTCATGTTGGTGCTGAAGCTCATCAGACATTGAGCCCAACATATAGTATCTGATCTTATTATCTTTATCCGTTCACTTGTCAAAAGATGCTCTCTGTTCAGCAGATGGACGAGCTGGTAAGGTGGAAGGATCCTGATTCAATACATAAGTTAACTTCTCGAAATTCAAAATAATTTTAAAATTCTAGAGCCAATCCTTGTAATTGAATCTGATCAGTCTACGTGTGTCCAAGATTCGTGCTAGTGGGTTGGATGCATATATTTCTTATAGAGAGTCAAAGTTTTTAGTTAGATATTATAATTAAGACTTGACCAATTTATTTAAGAGTTTTATTTTTAAATAAATTAGCTTTCACTATTTTTTGGATCCCTACACTTTCTCTGTAGAGATGCAAAAATCTTCATGATTAATGATTTCTAGTGAATGATGTGATCCCACCAACTGACTCATCACCTCACCTAACAGTTATTGGTGATGGGTTAGCCAATGAGTGAACAACTTTTGTTCAATGATTCTCTAATCATGGTGCATCCAAACTTATCTCTAATTCATAAATTTCACCATGTCTGGAATATTGATCCACTCCTTAGTTAAGTCAGACCCACCATTTATACAGGTTTTAAATTTCTAATTGAGTCTCTCACCTGTATTCGGAATATTAAGCCCAATCCATCCTTCAGTCCATAGCATCTAATGTCTAATAGACATGATTATGTCTTTTCAGTGCAACTGAACCACTGTAACCAACCAAGAACAATCAACCTCGGAAAGGATCCGCATATCTACAATGGTGGAAGATCTTAGACTTAATATTTTCTTAGAAAAATTTGATTTAGATCTCATTAGACTAGACTTGACATAGTCATAACTATTATGACTAAGCTAGTGGCATGGGTTAGCTCAGATTATTGGCCACCTCAGATTAGGACTAAGCCAACAAATATGGCCAGGTAAGTGAGACCGGTGGAAGGGATGTGCCATTAACTCGATAAAAATGCATTCGAGTCGAGTAACTCTTAATTAAAAATCAGTCAATTGTATCTACCAAACTTACCTTAGACACCAAATTATTGAAGCAGAATCAATCAGGTTAGCCTACAATCTAGACTCTAACCACTGAGCCTAATTAGGTCTTAGCTTGATCGATTACTCAGGTGACTCGATCTTGACCCAGACTTAATCCTATTAGGTGGATCAATTTAAGCACTATTGATCCCTTCTAACCAACTCTTGATTCGATTTGATAAACTGCTTAGATCTAATTAAGCTACCTAAGCCCGAACCCAATTTTATGAATATGTTTTAGATCTAAAATTCTCAATTTTAGTTCTAATATATTTCATAATCTTAATTCTTAATTAAGTTTAGGATTTACAAATAAAATATGTAAATAAAATTCTAAGATTTTAGGATCTAAAATTTTATAAAAAATAAGTTCTTAATTTCTGATTAAGGACAAACGTGCAGCACCCCCACACATCATAAGAACACCCATCGAATGAAAGGAAAGGATATTTAAATCCTACTTTATTCTTATGACCGGATGGCCAAGGAGAACATCTTAATCAGAAATATAAGACTACAAAATTAGTTAGATCTACATCATATATCTTATATATAAAAATTGATCTAATTTTAAATATATTTTGCATACATCTCATGTATCATATCATGCATATTTTTAGATCTGAATTATCTCATAATTATCTAAAAAATTAAATTTAAATTGATCACATCAAAATAAATTCTATTCTAGATAATTATGTAGCACTATTCTACAACTAGTCTAAACATGCATTCATCATATCTCATATCAATCAAAAATTAAATAATTTTATTTACTATTTTTTAGATCTTATTATAATATTTATAATATCAAAAAATAGTAAATAAATTAATCTAAAATCATAACTTAATCAAATTAAATTATGATCATGCAAGACAATATATAGAATAATTCTATTTTATAACTAGTCATGCATCTTATAAAACTTAGATCTAAATTATTTAATTTTAATTTTTTTAATTTTAGATCTAATCACATCTCATATGACATCTAAAATTATCTAATTATTAAATTAAAAATAAATTAAAATTAGATCTAAATTATTTATAGGAATCTGGCTCTGATATCAATTGAAGAAAAAATTTAGATTTTTTCGATCAGGTTCGTTCAGATTTGATTGGATCAAGAGAGATATTTCAAAAAAAAAATTAAATCTAAATCAGATCTAAGATATTTTAGATCTAATTTATAGATCTAATAAAATAAAATAAAAATAAATTAAATTTAATTTAATTTTATATCTTTTATTGAATAATCAGATTATCCTGTGATGATCCTACTGATTGCTTGAGGTTCTAGATCTAGCCACGTAAGTGCCTGACCTCTATCGGTATCCACTCAAGCTGAATCTAGAGATCTTTTTCTTCTTTATCACCTCTTCAAATATCAAATTTAGATCTAATTTGGAGAATCTTCAAAACTTCTTTTGAAGATCTAAAATCATCTTTTACAACAGTGCTGTCTTCTTCCTTTCTCATCATCTTTTTCTTGCCTGGATCGCACCAAACTGGAGCCCAAATCTTCTTGGGCATGGAGAGGAGAGAGGGGACCTAAAGATGGCATGAAGGAGGGAGAGGGGTAGCCTTGTGGCATGGGCTATTGTCTAAGCTCTCTGAAACTAGGCGCAGATAGGGTTTATATAGACCCTACTGTGCCATGCAGTGCCACATCATCCTGATCAATTACGTCGCTTCATGCAATCAGATCTAAATCTGATTGGTGGGATAACATCATCTGATCCAATCAAATGAGTGCCCCTCTTAATCATCCTTAGATGGAGCCTAAGACTGATCAAAGTCTATTCCTTGGTACCACCTAAGTAGATACCCCGAAGTAACTGAAGTCCCATATATATGGGACTCCAAGCGCCTCGATCCATGGGTGCACGCCTCCCTAGACATGCGCTCCTGATCCACCTACTTTTAGCAGGTTGATTGGTTCATAATAAATATTCTATGGGTGCATGACACATGGGCAGATGTCTAAATGTCAAAGATCAACATTTGACCAAAGTCAAAAGATAAGAATTATCAGATGACAAAAAATGGCAGGTGTTGTCTTAAATTTATCTCATAAATTAAGATAATCCTTTTCTAACTTAGACAAGCTTCAGTCAAATCAAATAAAGGTACCTGAGTGAGCACAAATTTATTTGGCTCAGTCAAGATAACTTTTAATGATTGTAAAAGAAGAACATTAGGCTCAATCGTGTGCTAGCATGATTTTCTTGAACCTAATTGAATCTAATTCAAATCAACTGAATTACATTAATCCAATTGATGATATTCAGATCCAAACTCTTATTTGTGTGATCCAGTTAGATTTAGTTTTGTATGGTAATAGGATATATCGCGATCTCTATCATCGACATCATCGAAACATCTTTCAATGGATCAAAACTTTTTTGATTCAAACAACTAGAATGATCGATCATCCAAATCATTCTAATTATTCCCAAAATCCATCAGTGACACCTAGCAGTATATGGTGGCAATCCATCAAAACTGAAAATGAACCTCTCGGTGCAGTTACCCATGTGATTAAGTTTTTCTATTTTGAGCTCCGATCAGATTAGGGTTAAGGTGAACTTGTAAAACCCTAATTTCTGTCATATGATTTAATTATTTGATTCAAGTTCGATGTAAAAATCTTAATAGAAACTCTTTCTATTATTTTACTCTGCCATGGCTATGGACTTGATTCTCATGATCATCATAGAACTGCTCCTCATCTATTGAGATAGATAGATTTTGTCTTAATGCAATCCAATTTCTAATGAACATGCTATAACCAACATACATCTCAAAATTTCGAATAGTTAGGAGACCAAGTCATGGTGTAGTCAAACTATAACATTCTCAAGATAAACTGCTGATGCACCTCAGATCAAAGAACTAGACATACCACTGCAGCTTCGAGCCAGTCATCGACGAGAAGATGGACTTTCTTATAACTGCTCGAGGTGGTCATGCTCAGTATCTTCATCCTCTAATGAGTACCTATACTCTCCCTCTGGTGTCTCTACACCATAGACTCAAGACTCATCTACTATAAAGAAGTGATTGTACACCAATCTTTTGGATCAATCACCATCCTTATGATGATCCTACGGTCGAAAGCATTTTATGAGTTAATGATAAAAATTTATGTCTTAAATTTTTAACTCTTGAAAATATGAATTATCATTACCGTTAACTCAAAGGATGTATCACAGATACTAAATACATATTTATGATAGAAAATAATATATTTTATTATTTATAGTTAAAATTATAATTTTGCTCTTAGAAGTGTATTACAAGTGTCAGCTAATTCTGGCTTCTAGGGCATACTTATCTAACAGGGGCATGGGCAGCATTTGAATTGGTTAGCCATGTAAGAAACATAGTATATATACTAGATCAATCTTAAGCTAGGGTGCAGTTTGTCTTTAACCTACCATGGACTAGAGCATGGCTATGATTAATTCAATAGCAAAAAAATAATTCTAGATGATAAATTATATTTAATCATAGCCATAACATAATTAAATTAAAATTTAAATACTTATAAAAGTGGAGGAAAATGGGAGCATTTGGATTACTTGGCCATGCAAGAAATGTAATGTATTTATTGGGTTAGTCATTGAGTTGGGATGCTGCATTGTATTTAGTTTGCTGTGGATTGGAACATGGTTATGATTAGTCCAGTGTCAAAATCAAATTAAGATAAGAAATTATGTAAATTGAATGTGGCATAACTATGAGATCAAGAAAAAGAGGGGTATCTAAAATAGTTGACATGTATGAAGTATAATATATATGGTATCAACTAGAGACTGGGATGCAGTTGCTAGGCATGAATGAAAATATGGTCTATATTTTTAGCCTACCATAGGCTGAAGTGTAGGTGGAACTAGTCTAGTGCCCAAATGATAATGATATCAAGGATCCATATTATGATAACTAGTTAATGATAAGTAATCTCACTAAATTACTATGGAATATAATTTTTAATTTGATGACATATGACATGCTTAACAGAACTGTAGTGGTATTATTCAATTACCAAATTATTGATATATAAATCTAACTATTTTTCTATTAGCTATATATATTTACTAAAAAATATTTTTATATTCATGCTGGTATGAGTATGGAAGATTCTTATTGAGGCTGTAAAGCTCATACCGCTCATCTATTATATATATATAATAATACTTTATGAAGCAATATTATGGTGTTACCATCTCAGCATCTCAAATAATTTAAGTTATGCCACATGAATTATTATTTTATTATATATAATAATTTAAATATTATTTTTAAATAATAATAAAATAATATTTTTAAAAAATTAAAAAAATAATATTTTAAAAAAGTAAGAAAGGGATAAGAGATAAAAATTATTTTTAAAAATTATTATTTTTAAAAATACAATATTATAAAAATAGTAATAATATTTTTTAAAATATACTAATTTATTATTATTTTAAAAAGATAGTATATTATTTTTTTAATTTTAAAAATAAAAATATACTAATTTATTTTTTAAAAAATAATATTTTTATTATTTTTTAAAAAATAATATATTTTGAGATATGAATCAATCCATCGAATCAGATCAGATCAGATCAAATCTAATAAATTATCCATAAATAGAGTATGATACTTCATTAATTTAAAAGCTAAATCTCTGCATTTAATAGTCTTTGAAAGTTTGAAGAAGGTATGAAAAGAAGTTAGGAGGCAGAGGTGCGATCGAGATCAGTATTTATTGAGAGAGAAGGAGAGCCACAATAGGAACGACACCGACGGATGGAGAAGGTATGAGAATAAGAAGAAAAAAATAATAATAATAATAAAATATTATTTTATAAAAAAAAGAGAAAGAGGAAAAAAGAAGAAAAAAAGAAAAAAAAGATAGAGAGTTTCTCTCTCTTTCTTCAGTGATGGTGCCGAGGACGGCAGTATCGACAAGAACATCGAAAAGTACGATCAGAATCAACGTTTATCGAGAGAGAAGAAGAACGATGGTGGGGTGACACTAACAGACACGGAGAAGGTATGAGAACAAGAGAGAGTGGAAGTGCGATTGGGATCGACGTTTGTCGAAAAAGAAGGAGAACCATTGTGGGACGATAGAGGATGCAACGGTACTAATGGGTGCGTAGAAGATATAAAAATAGAAAGAAAAAATATAAAATAAAATCTTATTTTATAAAATAATAAAAATATATCATATATATAATAAATAAATAAATAAAATATTAAAAATAAAAAATATTTATTATGAATATTTATTATTAAAAAAATTAATAATTATAGACCATAATTATCTATCCCGCGTAACGCGCGGGTCTTTGACTAGTTATCTTTTTCTTTCAGAGTTATGAGATGCTTAGTGCTTGATCGCAATTTAAGATCATTAATAAGTGGATGAATAGCTAGAGCATCATTGTTATCGGTCAAATAGCTGAATAAAGATCATTGTTATTTTATGATGAAAAAGTTGTAATAAACTTTCATCTCGAGCTTTTCTTTAGGAAATGTTTGATTGGCCTAAGTGATAGTTAGGGGCATCACACTACAGTTTTTATTAGATTAGATGTCAATTTAAATAAATCCATACTCAAAGACCCAATATGTATGTATATAGATTTACATATATTTAGATAGCATTATATAAAATTGTTTCTTTTCAATTACAATAAAAAAGATCAAGCAGAGTCCCTTCTTTTACCAAATTACCATTGATATATATGGTTCTGGTTTGTAGCTGATAGAGAATTAGTCTTTTCTCAATTGAAAAGTTCTGATTTAACATTTTACACTAGCTTGATTATGGTAGATTTTTTTTTTTTTTAATATCTCTTGGTTATGTTTCTCCTTAGATAACAAAAAAAAAAAAAAAGGCAAAACAGATACCCTTTTAGTAGATTCAATATGTTATATTTCTAAATATTATTTTGCATGTCTCACAATTCATAGAGTAGCATATTGAATGTATTAAATAATTTAAATATTAGTTTAATACTTAATAGTGTAGGAAAATAATTTATTAAATATCTAAATTATATATAAAATCGGATCAGATATTCGATGATTTTTCGAGTCCAATGTTAGACATCGATACAAGGAGTTGATCGAGTTTGGGTTTTGAGTTTGATATGGTCAAATCCGACGCGTACCCGATACGGTAGGCACCCGAGGCCGGAAGCCTCTTTAATTCTCCAAAAGCCTGACACAGAATCTCGGCATTGGTATTGTCCATCGCACACACTCTCTCTCTCTCTTCAAAAGATCGCAAAACCCTAGACCGTATAATTCTCCTACGGTGATCGATTTCCTCTGGTTTTTTGTTGAAAATTTTCTTCTTTGTCGTTGGATCCGATGAACACATCGCAATTCATGGACAAGCAGATCCTGGGGCTGTCGGGATCTCAGCAAGGCAGCGGTGGCGAGTTCTTCGATCTGATGAATCCCGAGGAGGAGCACCAGATCAACGGAACGAAGGAAGAAATCTTTCCTAGCTACGACTTCCAGCCTATCCGGACGGTCGGATCCTCGCCGCCCACCGCCTCCGCCGCTCCCCTTCTCAAGCCCTCGTGGGGCTCCGTGGACTCCAAGATGGCCTCCTCGAATCTGAAAGTATGAATTTTTTAAAAAAAAATGTTTACGGCAATTTCGCATATTCTTTTTGTTCTTTCGTTGACTGATCTGATTGTTTGCAGTGAACTTTTCTTTTTTTTTTTTGATAATAAGTTTACAATGAATTATGGTGGTTGTTTCCATGTTTCAATTATGCCCACGTTATGTTTGTGTAATTGTTAACAATAAAGCGTAGAATAGTGAACTTGGAAGAAAAAGAAAATCACATCCTAAAACCATGAAAACAATCTAAAGCACAAAGGTTCTTGCTTAAACCATAGTACAGGTATTGACACTGGATACTGGTATGAGGTATTAGGCAACTCAGTCCCCAGAAAACTAATCAGGATTGTGTTGGTGGGGCATTTTTTTTTTTTTGTTGGGGGCGTGTATGGTGAAATAGAAAAGAGAAAGTCGGCCACCTATAAAATAGGATGTAAAAATTAAAATAGGCTAACTATTAGCCAATAATCCTGATGGAAATTAAGTAGCAGATATTTCCTTAGATTATTCTAGAATTTCTCAGTCAAATTTTCAGGTTATCCTTAGAGTCGTTTAGTCTTTCCAGAGTCTGTTTTTATTAGGCTACATTTACTAGTTAAGAGTATAGTTCTAAGGTCATTTATTAGTGAAAAGTCTGGTCCAAGGGTCCGTAACTATCTTAAAACTTCTAAGAGTCTATATAAGTCCATTGTATGCATTTTTCAGATCAGTGAAAAAAAAAATATTTATACAGTCTGAAAGTATCTGGTGCTTTTTCAGAGTTGTTTACTAAGTTTTCTGGATTTGATGTTATCTAAGGTCTATCCAACGAGGTGCACTCCTCCTACACTTCATCCCCCTTCAAATTCTCATCCATTTCCCCTTTATTTTCTGTTGATTGAACCCTGGGCTGCATCAAATCCCCAAAAATTGATCGTTAACCTTTTCCATTATTCCTCAAAGAGCTTGAAACACGCATGAAAATAAATTATAATAGTTCCATGCATTTAGAGGTCCTATTTGTGCTTGTGGATATCCATGAATACATAATGTGGTCTACTGGTCTGTGTCTTGTATTTACATTGCTTCCTTCTAAGATGCTGAAACTGATATATCAATCCTGTCTTCTTCCAAGAGCAAGTCAGAACAATTAGATCAAAAGGTTTTATAGTTGAAAGTAACACAGTTCTTCCAGTGATATATAATCACAATATTCATGCGGAAAGACATTTTATCATTAGCAACTATCATGAACTATTCACTTAATGTCAGGCGATATTTTACATGAAAGTTATTTGTTGGGTGATTGACATATGATTGCAATTGTTTTGAGCTTTTGTGTGAAGCAATTGATAGCTTACAAATTGTTCTCTTCCTGTTATTTTGCAACATATACTTGTATCTATCTTTCATTATTAATGCAGAATGCAGGTATTTTGGAGCCATGTGAATTGACAAAAGTTAGCCATGAGAAGGAGAAGAGTGCATATGATGCAGCTACAGTGGTTGAGATTGATCGTACGGTGAAGAAATATGCTGATAATCTGCTACATATGTTGGAAGGTGTAAGTTCAAGGCTGATGCAACTGGAGAGTAGGACTTGCAACCTTGAAAGTTCCGTAGATGAGTTGAAGGTGACAATTGGGAACAGCAGTGGCACCACAGATGGAAAACTGAGGCAATTGGAGAATATTCTTAGAGAGGCAAGCATTCTTGAACATCATACTTGATATCGTATTGATTTGTTCAATTATCAATTTTAATTGATTCATTTTGGTTAATGCAAATGTTGTAAGGGCCAGGTTGAATTTGTGTTTGGTCCACTACTTCCATGGACAAGCTTTTAGCATCGCATTATTGGACCAGATAAAAACATTTCGACAGCACATGGACATTTATGTCCTTGTTTTCCTGGGATATCCTTGTAGGTAGAAACAAAGCACCCATGAAAAATTGAGCTCTCCCTACTCCTATCTCCCAGCTCGTAAACAGATCCTCAGAGTCTCATGATCAACTTCTGGTATCTGACTATTGTCCTCTGTGGTAGTTTTCTGCATACTTTTGACTGTCTTATGAAAGTAAAATTAGTGCCTTGCTTGTATCTGATGCGTATTATTGTAGTAGACGCCATTGATAATTTTGACGGTGTTTTATAGATGTTGATCCGATGTTTAAAGCATGAAATTCTTTGGATACCTGGGTCAGGAATGTAATTTGCAGCAAGAGTAAATTTGTAATGCTGTAATAACTAGACAGAGTACATATGTTTGTCTTTGTGCATGCTTTAGGGACACTGTGCTATAATAATGAAGACAGGTGATGGATTTACTAGACCAGCTACTCGGTCCAACGAAAATGGATGTAAATTCAATTTAGTTGGTAATTTTGTTATGTATCACCAAATGTGTCTTATAAAGCATGAGTTGTTTGTCGGCAAACAAAGCTGCCTATGCTTTCTATATTTTATCAAAGATATATTTTCTTTATAGGCTATCCCTTGGGTGGCTTTCAGATATTAGGCTTTCAAGGTTTTTCATTGCATTGTCGATATTAGAGTCATTTATCTACATCCCTCCTAAAGATTCATTTGCTCGTTCATGTATTCAATTCCAGCATCCATTTTTATTTCTTTTTGAATCTAGGCAGAACTTGGATTTTTGCTACTTGGTTGGGAAATGTACCAGGACATAGAAGAACATCAAAAAGTGATTTAGGATGCATATCCTAAGAAGAGAAATATGCTGCCAACTGATGTGTCACTTGTATTTTACTTTATCTTATTTAAGGTGAGAGAGTTAAGTATGACTGGACCATGCTTCTGATTTTCCTTTTAGTTAGTTTGTTAATCATTACTCTAAGTGATTTTTTTTTTTTTTTTTTTTTTGAGTTGAGTTTTGTTGAAGCTTGTCATAAGTTTGTTCAACACTTTATCTTTCTTAAGTGTTGGGAGCTGCTGAAGTTTATAAGGATATTAAATTGACTAGTTTGGTGCCTCATTGTAAAGTTTTGAGGGAGGTCTGGTATGTTGGTAGCATTTGGATAAACAAAACATTAATTTAGATCATTTTTTCACTAATTTGTAGTGAGACAGGTGCTAGGCAATGACTTAAACTGATGCAATGTATCTAATTAAAAAAAAAAATGCAGCAATTATCTGTTGCATTAATGCTTCTAGATATGAAATATGGATGGTTTTTCTGATCCTTGTTTACTGCGCTCTCTCTTAATTTTAGATTAGATACACGCAAAGGGTATATTGGGCTACTATTAGGTTATTAGCATGCATATACACAAAGTAAACCAAGGAAGAGGACTTTATGGTGGCAAAACTCATCCTCAGCAAAAGAATATACAACCTTTTGATTGTTAAACATATTGCGGTCCCTAAAGGTTTTTCTCCCTCTCCCTACCTCATAGGTAACTCGCTTCATTTGCTGTGATCTCAGTAGGTTTGTATTCTCTTAATTTATTAAACACTGAATTAAATGTCAAGGCTGATACTTTAATAGCAACTTCAGGGATGCATTGCTGTTTTCCCTTTTCAGTAATACACAATCTGGTACTTTAGGGATATGTGGCCTGATACAAGTCCAATTCTTATGTGTCGGGTGCTGAAGTGGAGTGGTCGGTTAGCTGGAGGATTTGATACCAAGATAGATGTTGGCAGTATTTAGTTCCAGCATAAAGTAGGCATAAGACTTGGGATAAGCCTTATGCCTGCCAAACAACATTTGCAAAGGAGGCATAACCAAGGAATGATTATGCCAATCAAACTTGCTTACAACAAGCATAACTATTCCAAGAGGAGCTGTTATCTAAGTTATTCCTTAGAATAACATTTTATACCTACTTTCTACCTTTTTATGGATAAAGAATTCATGATTTAAACCTTATTCCAAAAAGATGCCTTCTGCTATTCAAAGTGGAGCCAAAAAAAAATTAGCATGACTTGTGGCATAACTATTCCCACAATCATATCTTTTACCATTCCTATTTTTCTTATTCCTGAACCAAACACAGTAGTACCATGTGTTTCATGTTTTCTGGAATTACTAGTTATGACTTGTAATGTGGCTGTTTGGTTGTGCTATGAAATCTTCAAAAATCCTAAAATCACATAATTGAAAATTTTTCACTTTTGAGTAGAATTTTTCATATTAACATTTCCTCTCCTTATATTCACTCTTTTTCATTTTTGAGCTTTAACACCTAGAAAATCATTGAACTTTTAAATCCAAACTTTTGAATTCATAAAATATAAAGAAGTCATGATTTTTTTTAAATCTAAAACCTCCGTGTGCATCCTTCTTGATTAAATCAACTTATCATCTGAAGCATTGTCCCAAGAATTGATATAAAAAACTTTTCGGCTCTTCAACATATCAACTAATGAATGGGTAAGGTTCACTTGATAAAGATGCCCTTATTTCACCTATGAAACAAGATGATGTCAAGCAACAATCATCAAGATAAAACAACAAGTTCATAAGAAAGAGGATAGGAGCCATCCTATTAGTGATGATAACATCGAAAAATGATCCATTGATAAAGATGAAAACTAGAGTTTGATGGAAACTCCACAGAGGTATATTTCCTAAAAAATATGGTTGTTTATATTTTATTAGCAGAGGAAAAGTTCATGAATTCATTTTTGATGATTTAGAAATTGTGTATAGACAGCACCAGAGTTCTAGTGATCCTAATTGAAGCTTGTATATGTATTTGAGGAAGGGTTGGAATTTTGATAATTTGAGATTTAAGGGTTCCAAGCTTTTAATTTGTTCTCTTATCTGAAAAGTTGAGACTGTGAACACTCCTAGTAGGTTACAATGCAATATCCCATCTTAAATATCATTGACTGATTGACCATGGTTTTATGATTATACAAAGATTTTGGTAAACCTTCCAAGTTAATCCTCCAGCTTGGCTTTTTACTCCTGTTTTTAAGCTATTCAACAATCGGAAGGAATCCTGCACATCCCTTGTTGAGATCCCTTAACTTTTAAATGCCAACTGTTGTAATCTGTGAATAGAATAGAAGTCAAGGTTATCTAAATCTATTTTACGGACATATGCGAAGATTTTACCTGTGTTAAATAAGAGCTTACAGTCTCAAATGTTCACTCAGGCAAAAAAAGAAAAAAGTGCTCAGGTTTTGTGTTAACACTCTTCCTCTTCCAAGGTAGCTGGTCCCATTCATCTGTCACGGAAGACATCTGACATAGTAGATGTACTTTGAAGTAGCCATTATATATTTCCTTAATTTGGGTTTTGTTAATGCAACTAGTTCTGAAGGTTACAGTTTAGCATGTTAAGTTGGGTGGTGGGTGTACATCCGGTAATTATGACCCAGTTCACCAGCGCAGTTCATACTACATATAGCTTTTGTGGCAATTTTTGAGGTGAGACAGATTTATTCTGCCACACAGACACGCATATATTTGATTGTTAAACATATTGCGGTCCCTAAAGGTTTTTCTCCCTCTCCCTACCTCATAGGTAACTCGCTTCATTTGCTGTGATCTCAGTAGGTTTGTATTCTCTTAATTTATTAAACACTGAATTAAATGTCAAGGCTGATACTTTAATAGCAACTTCAGGGATGCATTGCTGTTTTCCCTTTTCAGTAATACACAATCTGGTACTTTAGGGATATGTGGCCTGATACAAGTCCAATTCTTATGTGTCGGGTGCTGAAGTGGAGTGGTCGGTTAGCTGGAGGATTTGATACCAAGATAGATGTTGGCAGTATTTAGTTCCAGCATAAAGTAGGCATAAGACTTGGGATAAGCCTTATGCCTGCCAAACAACATTTGCAAAGGAGGCATAACCAAGGAATGATTATGCCAATCAAACTTGCTTACAACAAGCATAACTATTCCAAGACTTGCTGTTATATAAGTTATTCCTTAGAATAACATTTTATACCTACTTTCTACCTTTTTATGGATAAAGAATTCATGATTTAAACCTTATTCCAAAAAGATGCCTTCTGCTATTCAAAGTGGAGCCAAAAAAAATTTAGCATGACTTGTGGCATAACTATTCCCACAATCATATCTTTTACCATTCCTATTTTTCTTATTCCTGAACCAAACACAGTAGTACCATGTGTTTCATGTTTTCTGGAATTACTAGTTATGACTTGTAATGTGGCTGTTTGGTTGTGCTATGAAATCTTCAAAAATCCTAAAATCACATAATTGAAAATTTTTCACTTTTGAGTAGAATTTTTCATATTAACATTTCCTCTCCTTATATTCACTCTTTTCCATTTTTGAGCTTTAACACCTAGAAAATCATTGAACTTTTAAATCCAAACTTTTGAATTCATAAAATATAAAGAAGTCATGATTTTTTTTAAATCTAAAACCTCCGTGTGCATCCTTCTTGATTAAATCAACTTATCATCTGAAGCATTGTCCCAAGAATTGATATAAAAAACTTTTCGGCTCTTCAACATATCAACTAATGAATGGGTAAGGTTCACTTGATAAAGATGCCCTTATTTCACCTATGAAACAAGATGATGTCAAGCAACAATCATCAAGATAAAACAACAAGTTCATAAGAAAGAGGATAGGAGCCATCCTATTAGTGATGATAACATCGAAAAATGATCCATTGATAAAGATGAAAACTAGAGTTTGATGGAAACTCCACAGAGGTATATTTCCTAAAAAATATGGTTGTTTATATTTTATTAGCAGAGGAAAAGTTCATGAATTCATTTTTGATGATTTAGAAATTGTGTATAGACAGCACCAGAGTTCTAGTGATCCTAATTGAAGCTTGTATATGTATTTGAGGAAGGGTTGGATTTTGATAATTTGAGATTTAAGGGTTCCAAGCTTTTAATTTGTTCTCTTATCTGAAAAGTTGAGACTGTGAACACTCCTAGTAGGTTACAATGCAATATCCCATCTTAAATATCATTGACTGATTGACCATGGTTTTATGATTATACAAAGATTTTGGTAAACCTTCCAAGTTAATCCTCCAGCTTGGCTTTTTACTCCTGTTTTTAAGCTATTCAACAATCGGAAGGAATCCTGCACATCCCTTGTTGAGATCCCTTAACTTTTAAATGCCAACTGTTGTAATCTGTGAATAGAATAGAAGTCAAGGTTATCTAAATCTATTTTACGGACATGCGAAGATTTTACCTGTGTTAAATAAGAGCTTACAGTCTCAAATGTTCACTCAGGCAAAAACAGAAAAAAGTGCTCAGGTTTTGTGTTAACACTCTTCCTCTTCCAAGGTAGCTGGTCCCATTCATCTGTCACGGAAGACATCTGACATAGTAGATGTACTTTGAAGTAGCCATTATATATTTCCTTAATTTGGGTTTTGTTAATGCAACTAGTTCTGAAGGTTACAGTTTAGCATGTTAAGTTGGGTGGTGGGTGTACATCCGGTAATTATGACCCAGTTCACCAGCGCAGTTCATACTACATATAGCTTTTGTGGCAATTTTTGAGGTGAGACAGATTTATTCTGCCACACAGACACGCATATACGCAAGCCCCCCCCCCCCCAAACCACCACACAAAAAATAAAAAAAAAAAAAAATCCCATTCACATGGCAACAAAATGTAGCATTGCATGAGAACACATGGCCAGAAGATTGTTAAATTATGTTAAGTTGTTTCTGAGACCAAAAGATTGTTAAATTATATTAAGTTGTTTCTGAGATACGTGTATATTGTTTATGGTAAGATGTGCTGCTTAAAAGACTGCACCTAAACTTTGCTGGCTAATTTAGTATTTTAATGTCAATCTCTCCACCTGTATTTTTAGATGAAATTTCACAATAGTTAAAATGGTTGTTACGAAATGTTAGTTTAGTTATGTGAGAATCTTCATCTTATGAAGAGATCCTTTCCCAACTGAATAAGATGAGGGTCTGAAAGCTTTCATTCTCATAATATCTGAGGCAAGTGCTATTCCATTTCATGCAGGTGCAAACTTGTGTCCAAGTTCTACGTGACAAACAAGAAATTGTGGAGGCTCAGCTGCAACTTGCAAATCTACAAGCCTCTAGAGGAGACAACAAACCACAGCAATCTGTCGAACAATCACATCAACTTGCAGTTCCTCCTTCACAACCGACCATGCTTCCTGCTCTCCCTGCTCCAAATGCTCCTCCACCACCCGCACCTCATCAAAATCTACCTCCTCAATTGCATCAGCCCCAAATACCTTCTGTCCCATGCTTGCCACGTGAGCCCTACTTCCCCTCACAAGCTCGGCAGTCTGAGGCGACGCATCAACAATACCAAGTCCCAGTTCAGCAGCCACACCCGCCACCACCATCCACACACCACCAACCTTCAACTCAGCTTCCACAATATTCTCAGCCACCACGGCCCCCACAACCTGTGAACCCCTCAGCTCAACTTCAATCGCCATTGCCTCCACACCCAGAAGAATCCGTCCCATACATGTCGGCACCTCAGACCTATCCCTCCAGCATCCGCCAAGCTGTCTCTTTTACCCAGCCTCCAAGTGGGCCTTCTCGGAACCAGCACTATGGGCCCAACCTAAACATGTTTGAGCCACCTACAAGCAGACAGGGCTCAGGGCAGCCACCGTACTCAACTGGATATAGCCCACCAACGGGGCCTTATGGTGGATCCCCTTCCCATCGCAGCAGTTCTGCAATGAAATCCTCGCCCTTTGCTTCATCTGCACCCTCTTCTGGTGGAAGCACCAATTACACACGACTCCCAACGGCCCAGATATTACCACAGGCACAGCCAACTGGGTCTAGTTCTGGTGGTTCTTCTGGGAATAGAGTGCCGATGGATGATGTTGTGGAGAAAGTTGCGACTATGGGGTTCTCAAGAGATCAAGTTAGGGCAGCTGTGAGGATGTTGACAGAGAACGGAAAGTCGGTTGATCTGAATGTGGTGCTAGATAAGCTGATGAATGATGGGGAGATCCAGCCCCAGAAGGGCTGGTTTGGACGCTGAATATGTCGTAGGCATCATAATAACTGTGTATATTAAGCTTCTACGGACCCAAATTTCTCTGTATGTGTTATTCATGTTTAGTGGTGCGAAGCACTTGGACCCAGCAGATTCTGTGTTTGCTGTTGAAGTGCATACGAGTCTGGTTTTTTTATCGGTTTCTTGGTAATTTGTTTTGTAATTGCTTGGCTTCTTAATTGTTCTTGCGGATCTCTTGTTATTGCGCAATTAATCTGTGCAGCGCCGCCATGCATTACATAATTTCAAGCTCGTGCTTCTGGAATCACATGGCACGGTGATTGGGATTGTTGCTACTGCAACTAATAAGCGCCATGTTATGAAGTTTTACCGTTTGAACAGCTCTACACATATTGCTGTAATTAGCAAGGAGCCCTTTAATAATTGTGCTAGCTCTTTAATAAGTGTGCTTTCCAACAGGGCAGCAAGTCATTTAACGTTGGATGCTTGAGGAGATTTTAATCTTTCAGGTGTAACATGCGATGCAGCTCTACCATAGTGGTTAATGAGATGGCTGCAGCTCTACCATAGTGGTCAATGAGATGGCTGTGATATCATTGCTGGATATCACATTTGAAAATTGTTTTCCGGCATGAAGATCTGAATTTTAGTTGGATGATTCTAGATTTGAAAATCTGATTTTCAGATTTAAAATTGAGAATCGAGAATGTTTATGATTGAAAAGATGGAATTCATGATTTGAAAATATGTTTTCGGATCTAAAATTTGAATGGCTGAAATTTATACGATAAATTTTGAGATATGAAAAGCTAATTGTCGAATATAAAATTTAGATTAATTTATATTCATCCATTAGCAATCGGGTTGGATATAAAAGGGTCGGGTTAGATAACTGATTGAATAAAAAAATTTTAAAGTCAGATTTGATTTATTTATTAAATAAATTAAATTTTAAAATTTAAATTTAATCTATTTAATAAATAGATTATCCAATCGATCTGTTTACGATAATCCGTCCGATGCATGTCAGCACCTCAGACTTATCCCTCCAGCATCCGCCAAGCTCTCTCTTTTACCCAGCCTCCAAGTGGGCCTTCTCGGAACCAGCACTATAGGGCCCAACCTAAACATGTTTGAGCCACCTACAAGCAGACAGGGCTCAGGGCAGCCACCGTACTCTACTGGATATAGCCCACCAACGGGGCCTTATGCTGGATCCCCTTCCCATCGCAGCAAAAATAAAATAGCTGCTCCTTCGCCCGATCGCCTCTCTACAGCTCCGGCCTTACGAAAAACCTGCTTCGCCCGACCATGGAAGAAAAAAAAACTCTTCTCCTCCGCCCGACCGCCTCTCTGCATCTCCACCCTCACGGGCCTCACCTGCTCCGCTCGACTGCACTTCTCCGCATCTCCGCTCCTCTTCCGTCTAGAAAATCCCACGGCAATGCTCGTCGCCGCGGCCCCGGCCGAAGGAGATCCGGTGACTGCAGTTGCCAGAGCTCCCTGTGCTCCTCTTCCATCCAGAAAATCTCCCGGCGATGCTCCTCGCCGTGGCCCCGGCCGAAGGATCTAGTGAGTTGCCGGCGGCACCAGTGCTCTTGTCTGCGTCGTCATCGTCTAACTTGCCGAGCGTCTCTACTTTCCCGCACTCGATTATCTTGACCTCATATACCAGCGCTCCCACACCTCCCTCAGTCTCCTCCCGGTCACCTGCACCGTGATTGGTGTTGTCTCTAGAGCAGCGACGAAGAACCCTAACGGGTGGGATTTGACCGCGGGATCAAAGGAACAGGAAAAAAGAACCATGCTTTAGGAGCCCATTAGCCCATCATCCAACCTATCTAAACGGTCCAATCAAGCTAATTTAGCCCAATCCAAAAATTAGATAAATTAAATAGATTAAATAGATTAAAAATTTAAAATGTAAATTTCATCCAAATAATAAATAGGTTAGATGGATCAATCTATTTATGATCTGAATCTATTTAGTCCAAATTCAAACCTATTTATAATGGGTTGAACATGAATTAGATTGACGGGTCGGATCATATTTTACCATCCTTAGTTCTAGATCTGAAAATTAGTTTTCAAATTTGTTTGTGGGATACTATGGGCTGTGGTGAATAAATTAACATGTGGATACAAGAGGTTGATTTGTTTAGCTTTTTGTCAATATCAGGCAGGTTAATGCTTTTTTATATGGGAGGGGACCCATTTTTAAATGGGATAGGATGGGCTGATCCATTTAACTAGCAGATCAAAAAATCCTGACCCAACCCACTATGGGCTACAGGTTAAACGGGCCAACCTACCAAAATTTTTATAAAAAATAAAAAATAAAAATAAAAAAATAAAAAATAAAATATATAAAATAATAATATAAATAGGAATTCATATTTAATTCAAGCTCAAATGAAAGTTAAATACTTAATACAATGCAAACTTAAATACTTAATACAATCTAAACTTAAAAGACTTAAAATTTCAATTTTCAAACTAATTTAGAGGCAAATTAAAGTCCCAAAAAATTATCATCCATATCATCATTGTGGTCCTCATCATTTAATTCTCCATCCTTTTTCTCTTCTTCATTAATTATCTCTTCAATAGAACCTTCTTTTGAAATAGATATTTTTACTTTTATAGCTGAATCATTATCTTCATCTATGAGTACCATAATAAGAAGTCAAAAATCAATATCAAAGTAATTAAAATCATAAAAAACTAGAGTAACCAAAATAAGAAGTATTAGGCAGCCAAAAAACAAGCTAAATAGAAGCAAAAAATAAGAAATCAGCCACAAAAAAAAATAGCAGAGAGTAAAAATCAAATAACATCTAAAGCATAAGACAAGCTTATCATTAGGAACAAAACCATGTAGCCACTTATGAGTATAAAGAAGAACTTGCGCTTTCTCTATAAGTATGCTACTTCTATATTTTTTGAGCACTCGAGCACCAATGGAAAAAGCCAATTCTGATGCAACAGTAATAATGAGAATAGCCAAAACATTACATGCCATTATTGAAAGTATTAAAAACCAATATTTATGACTTTTCCAATAGTACAGTATATCTAATTCTTCATGGAATCCAAACTTAAGTTTCGGCTCCTGCAAATAAAGATCCAATTGGGATTTTCTAACATTTGTAAAAGTTTGGCTCTCAAACATTTCAATTTCCTACATCAATTCCAAACATAAATTAGATATATAATTAATAAAATAAATGTGGATATGAAAAAAATATAAAAAAGAGCACAAAATGAGACACTTACATCAAGTATTTTTCTTGCCTTTATTTCCAATTAATCCTTCACTTGACATTGGCATATATACATGTGACATGGATGGAGATTGAGAAGAACTACTTGGTTCATTTGTGGAGTTGGCATATTGCTCAAAAGCTTATTCAACTTTATTCTCATCTCCTTCATTATATCTTTTTCTTTACTTGCATCAATCTTTGAGTAAAAGCACTCTAACATTATAAGCTTGATGTGTAGGTCAAAAATAGCCCTAAATGCAAGTGCAACACTATATTGGCTTTAATATTTATCAAACTTGTCTTTCATCCTTTTGCACATTCCACTTATCACCATATCTTCATTCCTCTTATTTTTCAACAACAAGCACTCAATCTTTTAAACTTGCATGAAATAAAGATAGGAGGTAGGATAAGAAGAACCGAAAATCAAGTTGGTAGTCTCATAAAATAGCTCTAGGAACTCATATATTTTCTCTCCTCTTGTCCACTCAAGGGATGTAGGGCAAAATTAATAGTCTTATCAACCAATTGGAGAGAAGCAAATTTTTTTTTTGTATTTGATTGTACTCTCCAAAATCAAATATATAGAATTCCAATGGATAGACATCCAAATGTAAGCTAATAGAAGTATCAATACCACCAACTCGCTTAATATATTCATCAATTTTTTGCATCCTACTCTCCGAACCCTTCACATACTTAACTGATTTCCTAATCTTAACCAAAGCATCATTGGCTACTTTTCCTTCTTGAATAATGAGGTTAAGAATGTAAGCACAACACCATACATAAAAAAACTTACCACCATATAATAAACTATTATTCAAAGAAAACTGCTCTTTCAAATTATCTTGCATATTATTATTATTGGAGGCATTATCTAGAGTTAGAGAACTTGTTCTCAATTCTCCAATCATTCAAAAATTTATACAACTTTACAGCTAAGTCAACCCCTAAGTGTGGAAGAGACATATGAGCGAAATTCAGAATTTTACTATTCAATTTCATCATCAATATAATAAGCAATTAAAATAATATAACCCTCACTAGTGCATGTAGTCCATACATCAAAAGTCAAGCAAATTCTATTGAAAATCTTAGCTAAGAATTGTTCCAACTTCTCTTTCTCCCTTAAATAATTTTTTTGAATATTGCTATAAATAGTATTTCTAGAAATAGGAATAACGTCAGGATTGATACACTTCACAGAAGCCCTAATCCCATGATACTCAACAAATGAAAAGAGCAAATCATGTTGAATAATGGCAAATGTACACGATTCATGAGAAACTTTTTGATCTATTTTTTTAGATTTTTGTTTTCTATCAGCACCAATTATCATTTATTCTATATCATACAACTTTCTCATAGGATACTTTGAAAGATGACAGGTCATAGAAGAAGTCCATTATTTTTTTCATCACATTTATACTATCTTTTACATCCATTACAAGCTGCCCTTTCTATCCCATCTTTGTCTTTCCCTATTTTTGTGAAATAATTTCAAACATCAAGATATTTTCTTGCCCTCTTGTTTAATTTCTCAACCCCAAGTTCAGTTTCACTTTTACTATCTAATTTAAATTCTTCAGGGACTTCATCATCATCCACATTTAGAACTTTATTCATTGTATTCATAGATCCAGTCATGCTGCAAGAAATCAACCACATGCCCACATAATAAAGAAACAAGCTAATAATCTACCAATCAACAAAAAAAAATCAATTAAGATAACAATCAAACAAAACAAAAGGATAAATAAGAGATTCAAATAGTAAAATCAGCAGCAAGCCCAAAAGATTACTCAAAAAAAAAAGAAGAAGAAGGTATTTAAGGTTCTTTCATTCACCTCCAGTGGCATGTTTAAATGAGTGATTGCAGATTAATGAGATGATGATAACAATATAGTCTAGAATCAAGCGAGTACTATAAATATTAGAGGGCATAGAATTTGCAAGCATGCAATATCTGAATAAAACTAAAATGGCAGACAAGTAACACATCTAAATAAAACTAAAGTGACATGAGAGAATGCATATGGGCAGCATATATGTACTTGAATCAGTTTAGATTACAACCAGTTAATAGATAAATCAAGCAATAATAATGGATTTATTGAGCTAGAGAGGAAGGGAGGTGGGGGGCCTAGAGTGGGGAGAAGGTGGGGGCTCGGGGGAAGAGGTGCGATTTGAGACCCGGGGGGGGGGGGCGTGGGGTGTGTTAAGCCAGAGGCCCAGAGAGAAGGAGGGTGGGAGGCCAGGGCGGGGAGAAGGCAATCCCTTTCTCAAATTGACTCCTTCTCGGTCCCCATCATCATGCTCGACTCCCCTTTTCTCAAGCTCTCCCTCTTTGTTACCATTTAAGCTGCCGACCCTCCAGCCATCCACTCCCCCTAGAGCTTCGCAAATGGGGCCATTGACCTCAGCATCATTGCCACCCTCAGCAACGATGGCAATGTTGGAGGCCGTGTGAGGTCGATGTCGATCTTGATCGCCCTAGCGAGGGCCATTGCATGCCCATTGCAGCCGCTGGATTAACGAAGCTAGGGCAGGGAGAATGTCGAGGGGGGTGTTGAGCTAGAGAAGAAAGGGGGTGGTCGGGTGGGGGTCGAGGCATGGAGAAGGCGGGGTGTGGGGGCCTGGGGAGGAGTGGGGGTGGTTGGGGTTGTG
The DNA here is from genome assembly GCA_006176705.1 of Cocos nucifera. Taxonomy (NCBI): domain Eukaryota; kingdom Viridiplantae; phylum Streptophyta; class Magnoliopsida; order Arecales; family Arecaceae; genus Cocos; species Cocos nucifera. The sequence goes on along the minus strand of QRFJ01000021.1, from coordinate 3,329,112 downwards.
GGGTGGGGTTGTGGCTGGGGTGAGGAGAGAGAAGAGGGTGGCCGATGGGGCAGTTTGAGTCAGAGAGAGAATTTAGGGGTCAGGAACATAAAGAAGAGACTTACCATTCGTGAAGACGGTATAGGCACAAAAAGGCGAAAATTGGGTGATGCCGTGACGGCATCCAGACGAGATAATGGTAGAGGAAGGAAGTCTCTCGACTCTTGGTCTCTCCTCTCTTTCTCACGTAGATGTAAGGAATAGAAATTTAATTTCAGATTTGGCACTTGGAAGCAATTCCGATATTTAAATTAAAAAAAATGAAGAGATAGGCCAGCTGATAAGTACTTGATATATTATAATAAAAAGTACTAAATGTTGTTGCATTGTATGTTTATTAGTTGAATTTAATGCTTCTTAATCTCTTTTGCAGGTAATTAAGAGATTGGTCTCATACAAGCTAATCCAGACTCAAATTGGCTCAACCAAGCAAAAATCAGATATCTAATGGGCTAAGAGTAAATAGCTCAAGGGGTTAAGTCACGATTAATGGCTAGGAAGCAATTCATTGAAGATCCAAGGGCCAAGAAGAAAGATAGTTGCTTTAAAAATTTAGATCAAAAATAATTGATTAAAGGGCTAAAAATTGAGGCACGTATCTATGAAGCTCTAACTAAATTAGAGCATAATCCAAAGATCCCACATGATCCATCCCAAACTGATTTAGCATGGATCATAGAGTGGAAAGAAAGGAGAAAATGTCAAAGAGAGAAATAAATTACATGCTATTCTCTTTTTACCTTATTTTTTACGTCCCAATTAGAAGTCCACACCAAATCAAAGATTTTTCATGTACACTTCATCGCATCCATCCATTTCTATCATATCTTTAGTTCCATATTGCTTAACCAATAAATCCTCCTACCTCCTAGCATCTATAAAAAGCCCTTAAGACTTCAATCAAAACCATTCTTCTATCCATCTCCATCTAGCCCTAGCCTTCACACCTCCTCTCTCTCTCCACTTAAGTCTTTACTTTTCTTTCTTTTTTCTTCTTTCTCCACAAAACTCTCTTCTTTCTTTTCTTCCTACAGGTTAGAAGCAAGAAGATGGTAATGGCGGACGACATCCCTTTCATGCATGGCTAGGCTCCATCATCTCAGGAGGAAAGATGAATCTTGTAAACTGATGGTTTGATGTGCATCTATTTTATGCATCTATTTTCTTATATTAATAAAATTTTTAATTTATTTAGAAATTAAAAGTGCACTATTTTTTTTTGCTTCATTTATAAGATCTAGATTTTGAACAATCTATGCTCTAAGAGATGCATCGTGTTTGAGGATAAGATGCATACTCAGATAAGGGATAGATTGTATTAAAAAGAATAAATCCTCTTTTTTTTTTACTTATGAGATTTAGTTAGATAGCTTACGCTCTAAGAGACTGACCGTGATCTGAGGATACAGTTTATGCTCAGAAAAGAGATAAGCTATACTAACCGAAATCATAAGTAGCGGTGCTACAGCAGAAAATAGATATGACATCTATTTTACAAGGAGAATCAATCTTCTGAGGCTTCTCTTCTATATTGGACTCATTAAGTTTCTTTTAAATATTATTTTATCAATCAGATTAGTTCTTTAATTCTTAAAAACAATCAAGTCTTCTTTTAATTTTCTAAACAACTATCTTAGATTCTTGAGGACTCGATCCGATTCACCATATTCTACGGAGTAGTAGTCGGTTAATTTTTATCTTTGATCACTCTCACGAGAAGAGCGTATCAAATTTTGGCACCATTATTGAGGATCTTGGCACGATTGATTCAAAAAAAAAAAATTGTTACTTTATTTTATGATCTCTTGCCTTCTTAATTCTAATATTTCCTTCTTATTATTGTAGGTTTAAAAAAAAGAGGAAAGAAGAGAATATATTATACTGCTTTCTAGGTCTTTATTTATTTATATATATATATATTACTTTAGATTGCTTTATTATCTTTCTAGTAAAATAATTTTCCGTCTTTTATATAGAGTTAATTTTCTACCTATTTTAGATATTTTTCTTATTTACTTTCTTTTTAATAGATTCTCTAAATATGAAAATATATTTTTTATTTTTTTATTTATTACTCTTAAAGTAGATTTGAGTTCTTGCTTTACTTGTAGGTTATTTAGTTGCCTTTTAATCTTTACATAATTTACTTCTTATTTAGTTAGATTCTATAAATCTCTTCACACCTACTTAACTTAATTTAAAACCTACCTATTAGTCTTTCTTGCTTAAAGATAACATATTATTTAAAAAAAAACCCATAAAATACTTAACTAAAATAGAAAAACTAATTAAACTTTAAAAGATTCTTACTTGTATTGGACATCCTCTCGTTTTGCATCTCATTTTCATAATTAATCTTAATGGCATTAATCCATTAATCAGATAAGATGGAAATTTGATCATCCTTTCTTGATCCAAAAATCACATCCATCATTCTACATTAATCCAAGCCTTAATTTTAAAATTAATTAGACGTTAGCTCTAGGAATTTCAAGCTCAATAGGACAAGAAAGCTCTAGAGTTGGACTGGGTTCGGATTGATTAATTGCTCGATGTCTAAGACAAGTGGTTTAAGAAGGTGATTTTCAATTGGTTCCATTGTCTGACCAGGCCAACACAGTTGGTATCTAAGGAAAGCAACAAGTAGGAAACTTTTCATATCTTACACTTATTTGATCAAGTCAGTTAGTTAGTTTTGGACTTGGAGTGCTCAAAGACGGTCTTGGAAGTTAGGAGCTGTCTAGATCTAGGTTAATCATAGGATAGAGAGTCTTTGCTTGTCTAACTTGATTGCAATTAACATCCAAACATTAACTTTTTTTTTCACTCTTCTCTTTCATTTTTAGATTTAGGACTCCTTAGGACCCATCTCTAGAACTCTTTTTTTATCTATCTCTCATTCCTTTTCTCTCTTCTTCTATAAAAAAAATAATAAATAAATAAATAAATAAAATTTTATGAAATTATAATTTGGAAAAGAAAATATGGTCGACTTGTGAGAATTAAATCAAACCTCATTTCAAGTCAAAAAATTATTGAGACTATCATGGATGAACCCAACCAAAAACCCAAATTTCTTAAAAACCTATGCTATCCTGTGGGCTCTGTCCAACTATCCTGTATAAGACTCCTCAAGATTACGGTTGGTAATTTTAAAATTAAACCTCAAATAATTAATATACTTCCCAAATTCATCGAAATTGAGGATGCCTACATTTTCATTAGAGAATTTGAGAAGATTTGTGAAACCATAAGAATACACCAAATATCACAAGATGCCATAAAACTTAGGCTGATCAATTTTGCACTTAAGGACAATGCAAAAAAATAGTTATACAACCTGTCCAACCAGTCAATCACGACATAGGAAGGCTTCGTAAAGATGTTCTTAAAAAAAAAAATTCTCCATCATAAGACAGCCAAGTTTAGAAACGAGATTAACTAATTCTACCAACTAGGGGGAGAGTCTTTCTAGAAGTGCCTAGATCGATTTAAAAATTTCCTAAGTCAATGTCCACATCATGGTATAAAGATTTGGAGGTTGTGCCAAATTATCTATGAAGGTCTAGACCCAAATTTTAGAACAATGTTGGAATCAATGTGCTAGGGTCAATTCATGTATAAGAAATCCGATGAGGTCTGGTAATTTTTGGAAGATCTTGTAGAAAAGAGTCTGCAATGGGAGTCGACTAGAAAAATCAGAAAACCCACACTAGCAAGAGGTGGGATGCATCAAGTCCAAACATCCCTAGCTATGGAGGCCAGAATTGCGACCTTAACCCATAGGATTGAAGCCTTAGAACTTCAAGGACACCCCCAAGCAAACCAAATATCTACACCCATGTGCAATGGATGCGGTGCACTAGACCATATCTTGGAAGAATGTCCTTCACTAGAAAACACAATCAACAATGGGCTTGCATAAGTAAATGCAGCCTATCAAAGACCTATACATGATCCTTATGCACCAACGTATAACCCGAGATGGAGAAACCATCCAAATTTTTCATAGTCACAAGGTTCCAATTTAGGTAGTCATGTTCGAAACCAGCCTTATCTAAGGACCAACCAAACACTAGCTAACCCACTAGGATTTGGTCAAGAGAAAAGGTTGAACACTTTAGAAAAGAGATTGGAAGTCTTGCTTAAATCAACTTTCGAAACCACATCTATACTAAATAATTTTATACAAACCACGGGCCAATTATTAAATGCAAATACCCAGGCAATTGCCCATCTAGAAATGCAGCTAGGTCAGTTAGCTACCACAGTTAGTGAAAGAGAAAAGGGTAGATTACCAGGTCAACCTGAGGCTAACCTCAGAAATTAGAACAACCAATTATCCCAACAAGGATCCCAGTTCAACCAATTGAATGCCATTCATACATTAAGATCTGAAAAATAAATAGATAACCATATGGACACATCCGAAATAGAAGAAAAGATAGAAGACCCACTATCTGAACCACTATCTGGCCAGGGCCAACTTGAAAAATTCAAGGCATCAGAACCTGATGCAACACCAAATTCGACAACAGAGACCTTACCAGGAGTTAATGGACCAACTACTAAGGTTGTAGCACCATTTCCTAACAGACTTAGGCCTAACCGAAACTCAGCCCAATTAGATAAGATCTTGGAGATCTTCAAGCAAGTTAAGATGAACATTTCCTTACTAGACATGATCCAACAAGTCCCTGCTTATGCTAAATTCTTTAAGAATCTATGTACCAAGAAAAAGACCATCAATATACCTAAGAGAGCCTTTCTAACAGCTAGTGTGAGTTCATACTTGTCAAACCACATACCAGTAAAGTACAAAGACCTAGGGTCCCCCACCATCTCATGCATTGTGAGAGAAACCTTAATCGATAAGGCTCTATTAGATTTAGGGGCAAGTGTTAACATATTGCCATATTCCGTATATGAGCAATTAGGGTTAGAAAAACTCAAGCCAACGGAGATGACCCTACAACTAGCAAATCGATCCTTAAAAGTTCCAAGGGGAATAGTTGAGGATATGCTAATCAAAATTAGTGACTTCATCTTTCCAATGGATTTTGTAATTTTAGAGACTGAACCTATATCAAATGCGAAGTGTCAAATTCCGATCATTCTAGGCAGACCATTTCTTGTCACAGCTAATGCTCAAATCAACTACCGAAATGGATTAATGAAACTTTCTTTTAGCAACATGTCAATAGATTTGAACATCTTCCATCTGACTGAAACAAATGATCTGAACTAGATTCAAGATAATGCATATGACCCCATTGACCTCAGCGATGAAGAGTTCAATTTTGAACTTTTGATGGACCAAGAATTTGAAGAGATTGATAAAGTTGCTACAATCAGCAAGCATAGGATGGAATCAATATGGGAGCCCCCAGTGGAACCACTTAAGTTAATGATCGAACCACTACCCAAATCATCGATTAACGAAGCATCAAAGTTAGAGCTAAAATCACTCTCCAAGCACCTCAAATATGCCTACCTAGGTCTATTAGAAATCCTGCCAGTAATCATTTCAGCAGACCTAGACCCCATGCAAGAAGAAGAATTATTGACTGTCTTTAAAAAAAATCAAGAAGCATTAGATTGGACCATGGCTGACATCAAGAGGATTAGCCCTTCAATCGTTCAACATCAAATTTACCTAGGGGAAGATGCTAAGTCAACTAGAGACCCCAAAGAAGGCTAAACCCTACTATGAAGGAGATAGTAAAGAAAGAAATTCTCAAGTTGTTGAACAACAAAATTATCTACCCAATCTCGGATAGCTCATGGGTTAGCCCAATCCAAGTGGTCCCTAAAAAGTCTGGGGTCACAGTGGTCCAAAATGAAACAAATGAACATATGTCGATAAGAGTTCAAACTGGATGGAGAGTCTATATTGATTATAGAAAACTGAATGCGACTATAAGAAAGGATCATTTTTTCCTACTATTCATCGATCAGATGTTAGAGAGGTTAGCCGGACATGAGTTTTATTATCTTCTGGATGGATACTCTAGCTACAATTAAATTTTCATAGCACCTGAGGACCAAGAGAAGACCATATTCATGTGCCCATTTGGAACTTTCGCCTATAGATGCATGTCCTTTGGTTTGTGTAATGCTCCATCTACTTTTCAAAGATGCATGATCAGCATCAAACATGATCGAGCAGTTTCTTGAAATTTTTATGAATGATTTTTCTATTTTTGACTCCACTTTTTCTGAATGCTTATACCATTTAAAACTAGTCTTAAAAAGATGTAAAGAAAAATACTTAGTGCTTAATTAGGAAAAATGCCAATTTATGGTCAAACAAGGCATAGTTCTTGGCCATGTGATCTCAAAGAAAGATATTGAAGTGGACAAAGCCAAGATAGATTTAATTGCTAATCTTCCACCACCTAAATCAGTCAAGAAAGTACGTTCATTTTTAGGACATGCTAGTTACTACAGGAGGTTCATCAAGAATTTTAGCCAGATAACCCATCTACTAACAAATCTCTTAACGAAGGAAGTCAAGTTTGAGTTTACTCCTGAATGTCTCGAATCCTTTGAGCATCTAAAAAAAAACTAACTTCAGCTCCAATTGTTCACCTACCCGACTGGACTCAGCCCTTTGAACTCATGTGTGATGCATCTAACCATTCTATTGGAGCCATTCTAGGGCAAAAAATTAATAAGCTACCATGAGTCATCTATTATGCTAGTAGAACCCTCAATGATGTGTAGCTTAATTATTCAACAACTGAAAAGAACTTCTTGGCCATCGTCTTTATACTTGAAAAGTTTAGAGCCAATTTGGTTAGGTTGCATACCATTGTGTACACTGATCACTCAGCCATTAGACATTTCTTAGCCAAGAAGGATGCTAAGGCGCACCTAATCCGATGGATTTTACTACTCAAGGAATTTGATTTAGAAATCAGGGATAAAAAAGGAATAAAAAATTTAGTAGCTGATCATCTATCCCGATTAATAAATGCACCCTTCAACGAACCACCAATTAGAGAATTTTTTTCTGACAAGCAACTTATGTCCATGACGATCGAACCATGGTACGCTGATATAGTCAATTACTTAGCCATCGATGAGATCCCCATGCACTGGACCACTTAGGATAAAAATAAATTCTTTTCCCAAGTGAAGTACTTCATTTGGGATGATCCTTACTTGTACAAATAATGTTCTGACTAAATCATTAGAAGATGTGTCCCGGACCATAAGGTTAGAAGTATTCTATCGTTTTGTCATGATCAAGCATGTGGTGGTCATTTTGGAGCCAAAAAGATAGCCGCCAAGGTGCTCCAAAGCGGATTTTATTGGCCTAACCTATTTAAAGATGTCTATTACTATTGCAAGAGTTATGTTAGGTGCCAATAAGTAGGTCGAATTATAAAGAGAGATATGATGCCAATGAATCCAATTTTGATTATGAAAATTTTTGATATTTGGGGAATCGGTTTCATGGGACCATTTCCAAAATCTTTTGGGAATGAATATATTCTTGTAGCCGTGGATTACATGTCCAAGTGGATAGAGGCAGTGCCATGTCAATCTAATGACAGCAAGACTGTTGTCAAATTTCTTAAGGAACATATCCTCTCCCATTTTGGTATTTCAAGAGCTATCATCAGTGACCATGGAACACACTTCTACAATCGAGTCTTTGCATCACTGATGAAAAAGTACCATATTACGCATAAATTGGCCACACCCAATCATCCTCAGACCAGTGGGCAAGTTGAGATCTCAAATCGATAAATCAAACAAATCCTAAAAAAGATGGTGAGCACAAATAGAAAGGACTGATCACTAAAGCTAGTAGATGCACTTTGGGCATATTGCACAGCTTACAAGACCAATTTAGATATGTCACCATTTAGGATTGTGTTTGGCAAGGCATGTCATTTGCCTATAGAACTTGAATATAGGGCAATGTGGGCAATCAAAAAATTAAACATGGATTTGGATGTACCTGAAGAACAAAGAAAATTACAGATAAATGAACTTGAGAAAATTAGGAATGAAGCCTACGAGAATGCTAGAATATATAAAGAAAAAACTGAGGCATTCCTTGACCAAGCAATTATTAGAAAATCTTTTAAGCCTGGACAAAAAGTTCTCCTATATAATTCTAGGCTTCACCTCTTTCCAAGAAAATTAAGATCGAAATGGACTGGGCCATACATAGTCAAGAAACTTTTTCCACATGGAGCCACTGAAATTAAAAATTCAAATAATTTTACCACCTTTAAAGTAAACGGTCAAAGAATAAAACCATTCTTGAAGTTGGCCACTGAAAAAATAGAGGAGGCTATGATATTGAATGAACCTCGATAAGGCTAAGATGTCTAGCCGAAGACATTAAATTTAGCGCTTATTAGGAGGCAACCCAATTTTTTAAAATTATTATTATTATTATTTTCTATAAAATAAATAGAGATACCCACCTTCAAATTTTGAACTTTCAAGCCAACATCATACCAGATCACCTTCAACATGGAGCACATTATCACCAGGTGTATTCTTTTTTTCAACTCCTATTTATTTTCCTTTTGTTACACTCTTACTCTTTCCACTTTATTGAAGACAATGTCGATTAAGTTGGGGGTGGAGGATAAAAACTTAAAACTTGAGAAGATGAGAGTGTCCATAGATCTACTGTGTTTTAAAATTGAGAAGAATTAGGCATCTCTATAGCAATTGATGTACAGTTTAGATAAGATGTAAGGTGTCAAGGGACTGCACCTTAAGAAAATCCAATAGATGGTTAAGTATAGAATAAGAATTGATTTTTAGATCCTTCTAATCACTCTAGTATTAATGTCTAAAGGAGAGTCTATCTTTTATAGGTATAAAGGGGATGTCCTGATGCCTATAATACTTTCAACAAAGAAGAAGAAGAAGAAGAGCAAATTCTAAACATTGATCTTCCATTGAGTAACCAGACCCTATTGTCTAAGTAAGCAATGATGTTCACGTCAAAAAATGGATAATGTGAAGAAGCATTGCTGTACAGCTACTTTAGCCCATAACCTAGTAGACTCGAGTTGGTAAGCCTAAATGGTGTTCTACACCTAATACCCTAAAATCAACTGATTTGGGAGTTATTGGCCTAAAACTCGTTACATGGGTCAGACGGAATGCCAACAAGGTCAAGGCATTGCACAAACTGTACACTTTCAAAAAAAAAAAAATGAAAAAATGAGTAGGTAGAAGTATAGACCATAAACCTATCTTAGATTAAGACAAACCAAGGATAAAGACAGGAGTAGACCAAGAAAAGGTTTAAAAAAAAAATTTGATATTTTTCACTTAGCTATTCTACTGGACAGTCTTAATTTTCTAAGGACACACTTTACTAAGCTTCTTTCTGTACACCAATTTCTTCAGAATTATCTAAAGATGCTCACGACTTAGCACACTGGTATTTGACACTAATCTTTCTTTTGCTCGAGGATGAGTAGAGTTCAAGTTGGAAGGTGTGATAAGTACTTGATATATTATAATAAAAAGTACTAAATATTATTGCATTATATGTTTATTAGTTAAATTTGATGCTTCTTAATCTCTTTTGCAGGTAATTAGAAGATTGGGCTCATACAAGCTAATCCAGACTCAAATTGACTCAACCAAGCAAAAATCAGATATCTAATGGGCTAAGAGTAAATAACTCAAGGGGTTAAGTTACAATCAATGGCTAGGAAGTAATTCATTGAAGATCCAAGGGTAAAGAAGAAAGATAGTTGCTTTAAGGATTTGGATCAAAAATAATTGATCAAAGGACTGAAAATTGAGGCACGTATCTATGAAGCTCTAATCCAAATTGGAGCCTAATCCAAAGATCCCACATGATCCATCCCAAACTGATTTAGCATGGATCACAGAGTGGAAAGAAAGAAGAAAATGCCAAAGAGAGAAATAAATTACATGCTATTCTCTTTTTATCTTATTTTTCACGTCCCAATTAGAAGTCCACACCAAATCAAAGATTTTTCATGCACACTTCATCTCATCCATCAATTTCTATCATATCTTTAGTCCCATATTGCTAAACCAATAAATCCTCCTACCTTCTAGCATCTATAAAAAACCTCTAAGACTTCAATCAAAACCATTCTTCCATCCATCTCCATCTAGCCCTAGCCTTCACACCTCCTCTCTCTTTCTACTTAAGTCTCCACTTTTCTTTTTTTCTTCTTCTTCCTTCATAAAACTCTCTTCTTCCTCTTTTCTTCCTACGGGTTAGAAGCAAGAAGATGATAATGACGGACGGCATCCCTTCCATGCATGGTTAGGCTCCATCATCTTAGAAGGAAAGATGAATCTTGTAAACAAATGATTTGATGTTCATCTATTTTATGTATCTCTTTTCTTATATTAATAAAATTTTTGATTTATTTAAAAATTGAAAGTGCACTATTTTTTTATTTCATTTATAAGATCTAGATTTTGAACAATCTATGCTCTAAGAGACGCATCATGATTTAAAGATACGATGCATGCTCAGACAAGAGATAGATTGTATCAAAAAGAATAGATCCTCTTTTTTTTATTTATGAGATTTAGTTAGATAGCTTACACTCTAAGAGACTAACCATAATCTGAGGATACGGTCCGTGCTTAGAAAGAAGATAAACTATACTAACCAAAATCATAAGTAGCGATGCTGCAGCAGAAAATAGATATGACATCTATTTTACGAGAAGATTCAATCTCCTGAGGCTTCTCTTCTATATTGGACTCATTAAGTTTTTTTAAATATTATTTTATCAATCAAATTAGTTCTCCAATTCTTAAAAATAACCAAGTCTTTTTTTAATTTTCTAAACAACTGCCTTAGATCCCTGAGGACTCGATCCAATTCATTCTATTCTATGGAGTAGTAGTCGGTTAATTTTTATTTTTGATCGCTCTCATGATAAGAGCGTATCACCAGCCTGCCTCGATCCATCCTAACCCACCACAACCTACAACTCAAATGGGATGGGTTATTTAACCCACTTTTAGATGGGTTGCTAAAATATGAAGCCACCCCATCCCATTTATATGGCGGGATGGGTCAATCTGACGAGTCCAATCCAAATTAACAGCTCTAGTAGCAAGCACTGATATTTTGTTAGACCTTTTGGATAATACTTCTTATGTTTCCTCAAGCGAGTGGCTAAAATTCTGTACTTGCCAAAGTTACTCATTGTGAGAAAATAATTATGGAGTGTCCTGGTTATCAAATGGTACCTCTCAGGCCTTGACTCCACTTATATGATTACTTCTTATAATTCTTTATTCCTGTAAGTCTGTAACTTGCACAAAATTTGGTGCATCATTTTCTCTTTCTTTGAGGTTACAAATTAGTGTCTAATAAATAACTCATTGTAGGCAACCATTGTATTAAATTACATTTGGATGTTTGTTGAGGCTTCAGCATACTTGATCATCCTTTATTATCTAGGGGGTTAATGCAATGAAGTTGTTCTCACTGGGAACCAGCTTGAGTTGTACTAGAGATGGCAATGGATTGGATCGATCGATATCCGTATCTATTTCATTAGAAAAAAATTATATCCGTATCCATCCCATACCCATCTCAGATTAGGTCAGGTCATGCTTCAAGGATGGATCGGATCAAATCAGATATATCTGAATCTATCTCCTTCTCCCTTTTCTATCTCCATCGCCGCCCCACCACTGCCCGCTGCCTCATCCCAAACCCTACAAAATATCATGCTTCCACCAAGATTAACCTTTCAAAGTCTCAAGGGAGCAACTCATGCCACCACAACTCGCACAAAATCCCATATGCTCGAGAAAAAACCCCCAACTAGAACCTAAAAACCCCTCTGATTTCTCTTAGGTGCCCTCCTTCCGCAACCTGAACCAACTTTCACCGCCACAACTCACACAAAATCCCACATGCACGCTCAAGAAGGAAACTCCAACTGGTACCTTAAAACCATTCCAATCTCCCTTAGGTGCTCTCCTTCCCCAACTGAAACCTAAAAATCCCTCTGATCTCCCTTAGGTGCTCTCCTTCCCTAGATATCTCCAAACAAGAGAATAAAATGAAAAGAAGCAAATAGGGGGGGAAAAAGATCAATCTATGTGGGAAAAGGCCTTACATTTTAATTTTTTTTTTATTTTTGATTAATTTTTCATATTTTTTTCATAGTATTTCCTTTGTTTTTTTCGTTCCTCAGAAATCTTACTCAGGTGGGAAGCTTGAAGCGGGCGAATAGGATGCTTAAATAATGACTGGGCCATCTCTGCTAGGAGTTGGGGGGGCGGGGGGTGTGGAAACCCACCAGGCTTCCACTAGGAATGAGGGGCGGAGGGAGTGGAGACTTGCTAGCTACCAGACCGCTGCAGTGCCTCTATAGGGGGGACGGGGTGGGTTTTATGTAAATGAGAGAGAGAGAGAGAGAGAGAGAGAGAGAGAGAGAGAAAGAGAAAGAGGGAGGGAGGGAGGGAGTGAGGGAGAGGGAGAGAGAGATATTTGGTGGATTTTATGTAAACAAGAGAGAGAGAGAGAGAGAGAGAGAGAGAGATTTGAGTTATCAGAGTGGGTTCGGGGTGGGGCATATCATTATCCATATCCGATCCAAATTTATTTTGAATATTTTTTTTAAAATTCATACCCACCTCATCTTTTAATCAGATCAGATAAAACTTGCCTCATTCAGATCATATCAGGTCAGATATCTATCGAGTCAAAAAAAATTGATATCTCTAGTGATACACCTGTGCATGTAACAAAAAAAAAAAGATGGAGGTTGCAGTGGGGGGGCAGGGTCCTAAGGCTTGAGTGAGAAATTGCTTTGATACCAATTTGTTGAGAATTTTGATGGTGGATCCTCAATATTTTTGTTATGGTAGATAGTGGATACTCATTCACACATGATAAGAAATGCTTGAAAGAGGAGAGGAATTACTAATAATGTCAAAACTTTATATTCATTTCATATCCAACTCCTACTATATACTAAGAAAATCACTTCTATTTATACTACTTACAAATATATTAATTAATATCTCATACACTTTCCTAAGAGACACATATATTCCTAAACTTTTAATCAACAGCTAAAACATATCTTTGGGATGGATATTCTTTCTTCCTATTATAATTGCTGTCGAATCCCTCTGCACTATTGTCCAATGTTGCCAACTTCTCTTTCAATGCATCATATTCCTCTACTTCTTATTTTATACATCTCAGTTAGTTCTTGATAGTCATATTCCAAATCCTATAGTTCTTTGTAGTTCATGTCTTTTACTATAAAGTCATACATGATTCTAAGATGCCTAATTGCTTTTAATGCTGCTTCTTGCTTTGATTCTTCTTTTTATATTAACTTTACCTCCATAAATTACATGTCTCCTATATCTATCATCAAGATTGGTATAAGCCACAAAAGTAGGAAGGTCTGATCCATATTTTTCACATAAAAATGAGACTAACGATAAATTTAATTTTTCAAACAAATCTTTAAGTATCATTTTAAATGAAATCATCGCAATAGTTCATATTATCTCATCAAGTATATTATTCTCTATTGTATTTTACCAAAACTCATAATTTACTCGGCAATTGCACTTCTACAGAGACTTTTCTTATCTCTTCCATGAAAGACTTCTTGTCTTCTTCACTCATAAAGTCACTCTTTTCGACTCGTACCATCTCAACGAGTATCTATTTCTTATCTTAAACTCAGAGTATCACATAATTTATAAACTATACACTCAATAGGTCTTCTAGCCTGGAGTTTCCTGCTTCAACTATAGAGAATGTTCTTCCACTTTCATACCTTTTCATATTGTACCTTACTTTGACTATTGCTTTAGAACCATGCTGGCTCGGATACTAATTTGTTGAGTATTTTTCTAGTGGGTCCTCAACACTTTGTTATGATAGAAATGCTTAAGGGAGGAGAGGAATTAATAAAAATATCACAACTTTATATTTATTTCATATCCAACTCCTATTATATACTAAGAAAATCACTTCCATTTATACTACTCACAAATATATGAATTAATATCTCACACACTTCTCTAAGAGATACACATATTCCTAAACTTCTAATATATGCATTCGTACTTTTCTAGACATAAATTCATATCCTTATCTTTAGGACATCTCATGTACCTCGACATGCATGCATAATCCAACTCATTCAATATATTTTATCATAACATTAAACCCATGTTTATCTTCCAACAAAATAAATATTTTATTGGTTAAAAAAAAAAGGAAAAGTGGGGGTATGAGCTACTACTCATCACCTATATTGTTTTCCTTTCTTTTTCCCACCCTTTTCTCCTTCTCTTTTCATCTGGTTTTCTTTAGCGCACTATGTCATGGACTTATAGAATTCATCCAATCTAAAGTTCATGCAATGCTCGAACTATATTTGTGTAGTAAGTGAGTAAGCCTTTAATACATCTTTGTCAAAAGCCTTCAAAAAAGCTGCAAGATGATGGAAGAGAGAGTGGGCAAAGATTATAACAAGAGCTTCTAGTACGAATAAAACTAGAATCCATGGTGGCTATGATCATGTCACTTGTCCTTCATCTAATAAGTAGGAACATTCTAAATACAAGATAATTATAGAGTACTCAAAATATTTGGGACATATTTAGAACAAGGCTGAAATATCTTTGGAAACCTAGATAACTCCAAAAGCTTCTGAAGTGTTCTATGATTTGAGTGAATTTTTTTTGGACTCCTTTGTTAGGTTGTAGCACCTAGAATGCTTTGATTTCATGTGGATAATAGGAAAAGTCTCGGCAAATTATTAGGCATCAAATATTGCACAAGGAACTTTGGACTTTTGCCCTGTTGAAATGCAGATCAACATATATATATATATAGAGAGAGAGAGAGAGCGAGGCTTAGGTTGATCACATCTGGACAGATCTGATAAGATTAAAACTCTATAATAGAAATCCTACATCAATAATCTAAGTTATTGAATATAATCTACTACCTCAAAACTACTTGTACCCAAAAAATCATATGATTTGGAGATACCTAGCATATACATCAAGAAGTCAAAAATTGGACAGTCTAAATAAAATTGAATTTGATATATTTTTTGATTACTTGATACATAGGCTATGGATCTTCAAATTATATAATTTTTTGTATGCAATCAGTTTTAAGGTAGTAGATTATATCCAATGATTTGGATCATTGATGCAAAATCTCCATTGTCCAATTTTGACATGACTGGATCTGAGCGCAAATCCGATCGACCTTATCCAAATTTGAGGCTGAGGTGGGAATGGCAAAGGGGTAGAGGCTAAGGTGCAAGAAGAGATTGGACTAGGAAATAAGGGAAATTGCCTGGTAAGCAATTCTGCAATTTCAAAGAGAACCCGAAACATGATAAACAATAGTTTCCTAGATTCAAAATTGCTACGACAGGGACCAAAAGTCTTCCTCATCCTCTTGCTTTCTTTCTCTAGTTCATAATCTTTCCATTGCATGAAGGATTTGTCATGAATATGAAATTCAGTATCCAAATGGTCAATGAGGCTTTTTGTATGTGCGGATTGATATTTCAATCCCAAATCTTGATACTAGCAAAATATTTTTACAAGATTATTCACTCATATTTATACATAGGTGGGAAATAGAGGTGGTAATTAGATCGGGTCAAATCAAAAATCAGCTAATCAGAACTTAGAAGGAGCAAAAGAGGATTAAAAAAAAACTCTCAAGCAAGATTTTGCTCATGAAGTTCTACGATTCCACTAAAGTGCAAAAGCTTCGAACCTTCATTCGAACTCGCATAATAATCCAATCTATATTCAAATCTAAGTTGGCTATACATTAACCCAAAAGAGCTCATGATTCACAATTTCTGTGCTAAATTTCTTCTCGATCTATTCGTGTTCTTAGAGGATGGGTTGGATGGCTTATGGGGTCATGGGTTTTCTCATTCTCTAAGAGGAAAGATTCTTTTTGTTTTTGCAGGCACAAGAGCTAGAAGCAGGTTCTACGAGTCCTTTAGTCGAGAAGCATGAGAGCTGTCGATGCAGAATCTGGTTGATGCCGAATCGAGCTGGAGTTGAGAAAGAAGAGGTCATCGTCGGTAGAGTTTTAGAAATGGAGTGCTCAGGCAAAAATTAAGTAGAGTTTTAGAAAGAAGAAGAGAGCTTAGAGAAAACATCTCTGAAGGATCTTTTTTATAGATGGAGCCTGTAGCAATTTGATAGTGATGGCCGTAACCATCTGGTAGTGGGCTGTTCAAGGTCACGTAGAGTTTGTTATGGAGAAAGATGTTCGTTGCCATGATGTGGCCATTTGTTGAGATTTAATAGTTAAAGTTTAGAGGAAGCAGGCGTTGGTTGGTGAAGAGCTTTGACATACATAAATTTCAAAGGAGTTTGGACTCCTAAAGAAAACTTGACTGAAGAAGAAATCTGAAAGAAGTTCAGCTCCTCGAGGAATCAGACTAAAGGAGAAGTGTGAAAGAAGTTTGACTCCTGAAGGAACTAGACTGAAGGAGAAATTTGAAAGAAGTTTGGCTTTTTGAGGAATCTGAATGAAGAAAAAATCTAGGAGGAGTTCGGCTCCTATAGGAATCTGACTGAAGGAGAGGTCTAGAAGAAGTTTGACTCCTATAAAAATCTGACTGAAAGAGAAATTTGAAAGAAGTTTGGCTCCTATAGAAATTTGACTGAAAAAAAAGTTCAGAAGGAGTTCGGCTCCTGTAGAAATCCGACTGAAGAAGAAATCTATAAGGAGTTTGGCTCTTGGAGGGATCTAACTGAAAGAGAAGTCTAGAAGGAGTTTGGCTCCTAGAGGCACTTGATCGAAAGAAAAATCTTGAAGGAGTTCAGCTCCTGGAGGCACTTGACTAAAGAAAAAATCTTAAAAAAATTTGGCTCCTGGAGGCATCCGATAGAAGGAGAGGTCCGAAAGGAGTTTGGCTCCTGAAAATACTTAACTGAAGAAAAAATCTTGAAGAAGTTCGGCTCCTAGAGGCATCCGACAGAAGAAGAGGTTTGGAAGGAGTTCAGCTTCTGAAGAAATTCGACTGAAGAAGAAGTTCGAAAGGAGTTCGGCTCTTGGAGGCACTGGACTAAAGAAAAAATTTAGAAGAAGTTTGGCTCCTGAAGAAATCCGAATGAAGAAGAAGTCCGAAAGGAGTTCGACCGCTGGAGGGGCCCGACTGATGAAAAAGTTTAGGAAGAGTTCGATTGAAGTCCAAAAGGAGTTTGGCTGAGGTTCGACCATTGGAGGAGTTCGATTGGGTTCATCCATCGGAGGAGTTTGGCTATTGAATGAGTTTGATCACTGAAGGAGATTGACTGGGGTTCGACAGCTGGAGAAAGAATTTTTGATTGAAGCTCTTTCATGATTATCGGTTACATTAGGCTAAACATCAGACTGAACTTCGGTGGGAGCGAAATTTATCACCAACAATAGTCCCCCCACTCTCGAGTTCGAAATTTGAAGAAAGCAAGTATAAAAAAAATGACTGTCGAAGTCTTTTTTTAGGCTCTACACCATTGAGATTGAAGCTCGGAGGAAGATCTTATCTCCAGTCGAGGTTAATGTTGAAGTTGAAGCTCGGAGGAGATCTTATCTCCGACCGAGGTTGAAATTAAAATTGAAGTTCGGGGGAGATCTTATCTCCAACCGAGATTCACGTTAAAATTGAAGCTCGAGGGAGATTTATCTCCAATCGAGATTGAAGTTGAAGCTTGGAGGAGATCTTATCTCCAGCCGTGATTGAAGTTGAAATTGAAGTTCGAGAGAGATCTTATCTTCTATTGACATAGAAGCTCAGGGAAGATCTTATCTCCAGTCGAGGTTGAAGGAGATCTTATCTCCTATTGATGTTGAAGTTGAAGCTCAAGGAAGATCTTATCTCCAGCCGAGATTAAAGAAGATCTTATCTCCTGTTGAAGTTAAAGTTGAAGCTCGGGGGAGATCTTATCTTCAGCCGAGGTTGAAGGAGATCTTATCTCCTATTGACGTTGAAGTTGAAGCTCGAAGGAGATCTTATCTTTAGCCGAGGTTGAAGTTGAAGTTGAAGGAGATCTTATCTCCTGTTGACGTAGAAGCTCAGAGGAGATCTTATCTCTAGCCGAGATTGAAGTTTGAAGTCGAAGTTGAAGCTCGGAAGAGATCTTATCTCCAGCTAAGATTAAAGTTTGAAGTTGAAGCTCGGAGGAGATCTTATCTCCTATTGACGTAGAAGCTTGGAAGAGATCTTATTTGCAGTCGAGGTTGAAGGAGATCTTATCTCCTATTGACGTAGAAGCTCGAGAAAGATCTTATCTTCAGTCGAGGTTGAAGTTAAAGTTGAAAGATCTTATCTTCTGTTGACATAGAAGCTCGGAAGAGATTTTATCTCCAATCGAGGTTGAAAGAGATCTTATCTTCTGTTATTGAAGTTGAAGCTCGGAGGAGATCTTATCTCCAGCCGAGGTTGAAGGAGATCTTATCTCCTATTGAAGTTAAAGTTGAAGCTCGGGAGAGATCTTATCTCCAGTCGAGGTTGAAAGAAATCTTATCTCCGAGATCTTATCTCCTCTTCTCATCTCATCTAAAATGAACGAGGCCTTCGACTTTGCTCACGTTAGGATGAGGTTCTCCTCCTATTCCTAATGGACTGTAGGGGCACATAAGGGCCATTGTCAGGGCCTCTTCCTCCATCTCGTCTAAAATGAACGAGGCCTTCGACTTTGCTCATGTTAGGATGAGGTTCTCCTCCTATTCCTAACGGACTGTAGGGGCACATAAGGGCCATTGTCAGGGCCTCTTCCCTCATCTCATCTAAAATGAATGAGGCTTCGACTTTGCTCACATTAGGATGAGGTTCTCCTCCTATTCCTAATGGACTGTAGGGGCACATAAGGGACCGTTGTCAGGGCCTCTCCTCCTCATCTCGTCTAAAATGAATGAGGCCTTCGACTTTGCTCATGTTAGGATGAGGTTCTCCTCCTATTCTAATAGACTGTAGGGCACATAAGGGCCATTGTCAGGGCCTCTCCCCTCATCTCATCTAAAATGAATGAGGCTTCGACTTTGCTCACATTAGGATGAGGTTCTCCTCCTGTTCCTAATGGATTGTAGGGGCACATAAGGGCCGTTGTCAGGATCTCTCCCCTCATCTCATCTAAAATGAATGAGATTTCTGATTTACTCATGTTAGAATGAGATTCTCCTCCTGTTCCTAACATGGCCACTATTGATTGCTTCTTTTCGATAATATATTCTTAGATTCTCTGAGTTTTAAGATCGTGGGAGCGTTGTTCCTCCGAGCTCCTTTAGGCGATAAGTTTTGAACCGGATGACCTCCTCTACTTCATACGGGCCTTCTCAATTTGGGACAAGCTTTTCCTGGCTCTAAGGCTGAGAGATGGTGGCTCGCCGAAGTACTAAGCCCCCCAAAGATAGTGTTGATGATGCTGAGAGTCGATCGATCTTCTTATTGTTCCTCCCTCATTGGTGATTCTAGCTGTAGTAGTGCCCTTGGCTGATCTTCTCTTACTTCAGGCTGACGTCTGTGGAGTATTGAGGGGGGCGTAGTTGTGAAATCTTCTGGGGGGACTTCTTCACGCCCTTCCATCAGGACTTCTTTAATGACGAGCTCGGAGAGGAATTCGAGCTCGCTCATACTCGGAGGGAGTCCAGAAGTGCGATCGAACTTCATTCAGCCTTCTACCAGCAATGTTGAAAAATTTCATTCGATCCTTCCTGATATTCATCAAGGAATCCAAATCTCGACATGGACGTTGGTTGCTGACGATGTGAGCTGCATAAACTGATGGCTCATTTGATCAAAGATGAAGATCATATCTGACTTCAATATCGAGTATCAGTTTCTTGCTACTTTCTTTAAGGTAGACAAAAAAACTCGACACTAGATGGCATCTGATGCGCCATGGAGTAGCATCATAGTTCGAAAGGCCTCTGGATGATCGATCGGAATCAGAGATTCTGTTGTAGCTTTCAATCTGGGGAAAGCTCGAAGTTCGATAGAATGGGCTCTTGCATAATTTGGGAAGAGAAAAGGAGGGATCGATGTGGACATCATCATGGTGAGTCAGGGGCATGACGTGGTCGAGCTCCTCAATCCATCGATCCATCCTCCTATAAGTTTTTGATCGAAGACGTCATCTCGATCGCAGACCTTGGAAGGCTTCTGACTATAGATAGGAAAGATTTCTTTCATAGAAGAATTACGATCCAAATAAGAATCTTCTACTCTCTATTTCTCCTTTTCATAGGTGATGGATATGCTAGCCAAAGTGCTCTTCCTTGTAATCAATTTCTGATATCTCTGATAGTAGATTTTCTGATGGAATCACCGTCGGAGGCTACCGCATGGCCTGCACCATCTCGGTGAGGCCCTAAACCTACTGCATCAGTAGGATTAAACTGCTCCAGATCTACCATGACCGTCGATGGAGGAGGAGGTTGAAGCACCGACGACTGAAAGCGAAACGGACTGACGGATTTGGATCCGGATCTGGATAGTAGAAGTGGTAGATCTCTCGAGTAGTCACCTTCTTTGGAGGCATTTCTAAGAATTGAGGGATAGGATGGAGATGGACCTTGGAGAACAAGATCCAAAAGATCGACTGAGCACTCCTTTAAGAATAAGGGTACCTTAGGAATAGAGGGATCCCTTCCTCCAGTGCCAATTCTTTCGGTGCAGAATCTAGTTGATACCGGATCAAGCTGAAGTTGAAAAAGAAGAGGTCACTATCAGTGATCTGCAAAATAAAGTTTCATTCGAAGTCGATGGTGGTGGCTCCGACAGGATCCTCCGACGATCAAGTCAGCTCTTCTGACCAATAAAAATGAAGTGCTCAGACAAGAATTTAGTAGAGTTTTGGAAAGAAGAAAAGAGCTTAGAGAAAATATTTCTGAAGAATTCTTTTTATAGATGGATCTTATAGCAGATTGATAGTGACAGTCATAATCGTCCGATAGTGGACTGCTTGGAGCCACGTAGAGTTTGTTATGGAGAGAGGTGTCCATTGCTATAATGTGGTCATTCGTTGAGATTTAATAGTTGAAGTTCGAAGAAAGCAGGTGTTGGTTGGTGAAGAGCTTTGACATACATCAATTCTAGAGGAGTACGGACTCCTAAAGGAAACTTGACTAAAGAAAAAATCTAAAAGGAGTTTGGCTCCTGAAGAAATCAGACTGAAGGAGAAGTCCGGAAGAAATTTGGCTCATGAAGGAACTGGACTGAAGAAGAAATTTGGAAGGAGTTTGGCTCCTGGAAGAATCCAAATGAAGAAAAAATCTGGAAGAAGTTTGGCTCATGTAGGAATCCGACTGAAGGAGAGGTCTGGAAGGAGTTCGATTTCTATAGAAATCCGACTGAAGGAGAAATCCAAAAGAAGTTCGACTCCTGTAGAAATCTAATTGAAGGAGAAGTTTAGAAGGAGTTCGGCTCCTGTAGAAATCCGACTGAAGAAAAAATTCGGAAGGAGTTCGACTTCTAGAGGCACTTGATCGAAAGAGAAATCTTGAAGGAGTTCAGCTCCTGGAGGCACTTGACTGAAGGAGAAATCTTGAAGGAGTTCGACTCCTGAAGGCATCCGATAGAGGGAGAGATCCGAAAGGAGTTCGGCTCTTGGAGGAATTTGACTGAAGGAGAAATCTTGAAGGAGTTCGGCTCCTGGAGGCATCCGATAGAAGGAGAGGTTCGGAAGAAGTTCGGCTCCTGAAAAAATCTGACTGAAGAAAATATTTGGAAGGAGTTCGGCTCCTGGAGGCACTGGATTGAAGAAGAAATTCGGAAGGAGTTTAGCTCCTGGAGGAATCCGAATGAAGGAGAAGTTTGGAAGAAGTTCGGCTGCTGGAGGGGCTCGACTGATGAAAAAGTTTGGGAGGAGTTCGACTGAAGTCTGATAGAAGTTCGGCTGGGGTTAGGCCGTTAAAGGAGTTCGGTTGGGGTTCGGCCGTTGGAGGAGTTCGGTCGGATTCGGCCATCCGAGGAGTTCAGCTACTGAATAAGTTCAGCCACTGGAGGAGATCGACTGGGGTTCAACCGCTGGAGGAAGAATTTTCGATTGAAGCTCTTCCATGATTATCGATTGTATTAGGCTAAGCATCAGACTGGACTTCGACGGGAGCAGAATTTATCCCCAACAAGAGCCTTTTCTTCCGGCAATCATGGCATGCTTATATTGAGTTCCACATGCATGCTGCATGGTTAGTAATTGATGCCAGTCAAGAATGGATTTTTTCATGCTTGTTTGTGGGTTTGTCAAACAATTGGATCTTGATCTAGCTAAGTAAATTATGCAATAAACCAAAGGATAAATTATAGAAATATTCTTTAAAGTTTGGATCAGTTTTACTTACATCTCATGTACTTTAAAAAATATCAAATAGATCCCTAAAGTTATCAAAACGTTCTAATAAAATCCCGACAGTCACTTAACAACTGACGATATTAATATTTTTTTAAAAAAAATAATAAAAATATCCATCTTCTTTCTCCTTTCTTCTCCTCCATGGTTGGTGTCCCTCTTTCTCCTGCTTCTTTCTTTCTTTCTCTTTCTCTCCTTCCTTTTTATCCATTTCTTCTCCTCCCCATTCTTCTGTTTCTCTCTCTTTCTTTCTTCTCTCCTTTCTTCGTCTATTCTCCTCCTTCTTTTTCTCCTCTTTCTTCCACTATGATGGGGCTTCGTGATCCATCGGCCTTTCCTCACCTTAGCCTCTTGGCTGCTATTTATTCTTTTGTTTGTAGTGTTTGTTAGTTTCTTCTCTCATGGAATAGAATTCTTCTGATCCATCCATTTAGTTTCTTCTCGAAACCCCATAAAATATGTTTCTACTAAAATTAAGCTCTCAAAACCTCAAGGGACCTACTCACACAAGCACAACTCTTACAAAATCTTATATGCTTGAGAAAAACCCCAACCATAACCTAAGAAATCCCTCCGATCTCCCTCAAGTGCTCTCTTTTCCTATAGATCTCCGAAAAAGAGAATTAAATGAAAAGAAAAGGAAGCAAAAAAAAAAAATAATGATCAATTTATGTGGCAAAAATTGTTATCTTTCAAATTTTTTCATCTTTTTTTTTTGTTTTCATCGAATTTTTTTTTATTTTTTTCTAATTTTTTTCCCTATTTTTTTTTTCCTCGAGAGTCTCAATTGGGTAGAATGACTATAATTTTGTGTTGTATATAGGCGGTTTAAAGGAAAAGAATGAGGAGGAGAAGTGGATGGAAAGGATGGGAAGGAAAAAAGAAAGAGGAGAAATAGATGAAAAAAAGAGAAGAGAGAGAAAAAAGGAAGTGGAAGAAAGAAGAGCACCGATCATGGAAGGAGAGAGGAGAAAGAAGATAAGTGTTTTTATTATTTTAAAAAATTTTATTAATGGAGATAGATGCTTGAACTATATCGGAACATATTGATAACTAGAATAGCTAGTTTGATATTTTTAAAGTACATAAGATATAAGTAAAATTAAGTTAAAATAGAGAGGATGTTTCTATAATTTATTCTAAAATAAAATCAAAAGATTACGCATGTTGGTTCTCTCTATCCAAAGATCATGCCTGCCTGCATCGATGTTTTCCAAAACCCTGCACACCGTAAGATTGTTAAATCACATCATACATCTAATATTTTTTTTGACAGGTTTAGATTCATGATCATAGTTTGTCGATCCATCAGATTACTAGATTCGACCGATCACGATCGCGAATCCATTCCAAAACCGACGCAAGAGTGCGCAGCCAGCTGGTCGGTCGGTGTGCTCTAGGACCGAATGTCTTATGCCCCTTGACCTTTGAGAGACGATTCTGATATATATTAGAACCTGTGGGAAAGCACGCATGGGTAGAAGAGACATGATTTTAATATTTACAATGATTTGAGCACCTCCATGAGTAGGGTAAGATTGCGAAGGATCTGCACTTTTCTGGGGTCACGGCGCTGCGATCATGCCTTGTCCCTGTCGTGGAGATGTGGTCCTTAATTTGAAGTTGGATTCTCGCTGCCTTTTTCACATGGGTCCAAAATGGTCTTTTTCTTGCATTTCCCGAGCCCATCCATATCATATCCCTTCCCTTGTTTACTCTGGAGGGTGCGCATGCTCCCGTTGTGCTCGGGTCCAAAAAGATCGATGCAGGATATTGGAAGGTTAGCTCTTCTTCAACTACTTGTTATCTTTCTCACAGACACATGTAAAGTTAGGCAGGGTGGACCATATTTGGTGAGCAATTCCCTTTCCTTTTTGATGAACATCGCGCACGGAGAGGGCTGCTTGGTGCTGACCGCATCGTTGGGATCCACTGACTGTTTCAGCTGCCAAACGAGCACCAACTCTTCCCATCTCAAACAGATAGCATGATGCTCGGCCAATTCTCGTGGTTCCGTTGACTAAATTAGGACTCCAGTTCTCCCACCCCCGCATGCAAGGCCGCATCCGTGCTCCTTTTGGACGAGGATCTAGGTTGAAGTCTTACCGGGACTTCGGCTCCATAGGTCCAATATATCGACAGGGCACCGCTTAAAACTCCAACCACGGACCTCCTGCTTACGAGCAAGGAGGTAGGTCGCTCGGGTGCAAATAGGTAAGGTCAAATCAGACTATAATTAATTCAGATCTAATCCATTTCTTTATCGAATTCTAATATTGAATCCAGATCTAACTAGTAGAAAATCAAATTACATCGGATCAGACCTAAGATCAAAATTTTTAATCCGTTGGATCATTCGGATTAGATCAAATTCATCCATAACCCAGCCCCATCCCAAATAATTCGGATCTAGATCGGGTTTGGATCCAGTCCTAGTTATATTGCACTTGCTTTAATAAATTCTAGTGAGAAGTAAAAGATACAAGAAAGTTCCAACTTCTTCCCTTCAACATGGTATTTTCAATCTGAGTTTGTGCGGACCATAGTGCTCCACCTTTGTGTTAAGAGCAAAAACACTTATCACCTATATATTTTTTAATTATTATGATTATCAAATCATCAACATCTCCTACTATCTACATATATTTAAAAGAAAAATAGATATCTAGGGATAGGAATAGTAATTTTAGTTGATCTATCGGATATTCGACTTGAATGATGCGGGTTTTATTCAAGCTTTTTAGAATTTGGGATTAACATAGGTTATAGAAAAAATATCTAAAACAGATTTCAGTCGAATATGAGTAATGATATGTCCCATCCCGAATATGATCTAGCATAATTTTAACCCAAATCCTCCTTTTAAATTATATTTATTTTATAATATTACATGATAAGTTTCTTACTTGATCCGATTCGATCCCTTTTTCTACTCGATCCGATTTGATCTACACATCTACTTGATCTGACCCAACCCGAGATAGGTATGAGATAAATATGGATATATGATTTTTAATTATGGAATGAAAATGGATATTGGTTAGTCCAATCCATATACGATCCATCGCCATCAGTATCTAAGGACTTGCAATTCATCTAAATTATATCCAAAACTATTTTTTTTAATGAACTAACATGATATCTTCTAAAAACAATACCTAGGGTATGGATTCTGCCATTTGGGTCTATATATTAGGTTCGAATCAGATCAAATTAGAATTCAGTAAACCTAAATCTGATTCAGAAAATAGAATGAATTCAATTTTAAAATCCGACTCAATTAATGGATCTTTCAAATTAGCTCATGTTGGGTTAGCTCATGAATCAACTTGATCCACTTATACGGCTAGTGACCAACGGTCACTCAGCGAGAGTTCAGTTCATCATTTTTTAAATACTTGACTAAATCGCCCACTTTTTCTTTGGACAAATGGTCTGTGCCCTACTATTTTTTTTTTAACAAAAAGGCATATCATTTCCTTACAAAATATATATCGGTTTTTCTTTCTAGATTTCCAATTCTGGTCATGCAAGTTAGCTCCCAAGAGACGCCTCTCTCTCTCTCTCTCTCTCTCTCTCTCTCTACCCACTTTATTTTTTTTTATAATCTTTTATTTGTACAACTAAAAGAGCTGAATGCTTTAGCCTCCCAACTGTGTATATATATATATATACAGGTGTCGAGCAACATTCCCAGGTTTAGACCCGCGACCGCTTGGCCTCTTCCCAAGTGATGGGGGTTGTCACCATGTAGCTACAGCTTGGTTACGCTTGGCCACTCCTTTGGATGGGACATGTGTAACGTGCATAGCCATGAGGTCCATTAACCGACCACTCCTACATCTTGAGTTGTGTCCGTCAGGCCTTGACTAGATTGCAACAAACACCGAGCTAAGCAAACCATCGGTGAAATATGTCCAGCAAAACCGGCTGCAAGCTAAGGAAGCAAGATAAGAACAAAAATAATATGAGACGGGGCACTAGAAAAAGAAATACGTCGCGAGCTTTCAATTATCTTATATTTTTTTTACTATCAATCTTAAAAGAACATAAAATTTATCAATATATAATAAATAATCAAACAATATATACTTAATAAATTAGATATTTAGTAATTAAATATATATTTTTAAATAAATTAATATATATCTTTTAAAATATCGAATTCATTAGTACGTGCTACACAGCTCGGTGAAATGAATTCATCAACTTTCTAACACATATTTTAAATTTTTTTGATATACACTAAATAGTAATCTAATATATACTTTCAGATAAAAAATTATGTTCTAAAAATTTTATATCAATTTATTTAGAAGTGCATATTTGGATCATTGCTAATATGAATCAAAAAAACTTATAGCATGTATCAGAAACTGATAAATATATATCATCAAACTATGTAGTGTATATTGATAAACATGATATTATGAAAGTAGTTTATTAATTTATTTGGAGATATGTTGTGAGGATCCCTATGAGCATATATTTAGTCTTATATCGATTATTTACTGATAATATTTGGGGTACTTATACAGAACTAAAGAATCCAAATAATATCTTCCAACTAGTCTTTTTGGTGAGGTTCCGTATTATTACAAATAGTATCAAAACCGATCCAATTCATAGCCTATAAAAACTAGAGTCTACTGCAGCACGAGTTCATTGGATTGACCATGGGCCAATCGTAGTATTTATAAATGGATGTATGAATTTGGACGCTTAGTTTGGTAAAGATACCAGAGTTTCAATGAAGAGAGTATACAAGGACTCGTCACTAGGAAGATCTTGGATACTTATATATGGTTAAAAAAACTCAAATAATACCTTCCAGTTAGTTTTTTTGGATAAGATATTAGATTATTACAAATGGTATCAGAGCCGACTCAACTCATAATCTATATAGATTGGAATATACTTTAACATGAGTTTATTGGGCTAATCATGAGTCGATCATAGTGTTTATGAATGAATATATGAATTTGAACTCTTAGTCTGACGAGAGCACTATGAATTAAATAGAGAAAGTATGCGAGAATCCATGCGAGCATGTATTTAGTCCTATATTCATTAGTCACCGAGAAGATCTTGAATACTTATATAGAGTCGAGGAACCAAAATAATACCTTCTGACTAATTTTTTTGATGAGGCATTGGATTATTACATACATATTAGATTATCAAATAACTAATTTATTAATTATATATTACTTAATCATGTACTATATATTACTAAATTCTATATTATAAAATTTATATATTGATTTATTTAAAAATTATATATTGACTTGTTTGATAATTAATTTGCTTGTATATTATCTAAAAATATAGTATGCATCAATAAAATATTTACTGAAAAATGGGGAAGAAAGAGAATCTTGGGTTTTTAACTTTTAATACAAAATAGAAGATCCATCCTACATTACTTTCTTCAGTGTACATCCCATGTGATTTTTATTTGCATCTTTTATTAATTGTATTTTATTTTTCGTCAGCATATCATCTTCTCTAATCCACTGGAAGAAGAGAAGAAATTCACCCACTCTCGGTGAATCCATTCCCTCCTAAATTTCTTGGCTTTGTTTTGATCTATAAATCTACCTGAAAGATGGCAAGTAGTCTCGATCTGTCTTGCTAAGAAAACTAAGATTGCATTTGCTAGCCAGTAATCCATTCAGATTGCTGGCAATTTAAAAGAGCTCAACCATATTATCATGTTTAGTATGCTTTTGAAGTTGATAATCCAGATTGCTAGGTAATCTTGATTACCAATGGAGCAATTTAAAAAAGCTCCATCATATTATCATATTTGGTATGCTTTTTAAGTTGATAATTCAGATTGCTAGGTAATCTTGATTACTAATGGGAGAGGTGGCTATTCAGGTTATCAAATTTTGATAATCTGACAATAACATATTTGAACAGAAATATCCTCATAAAAATATAATATAATATAATATAATATAATATAATATAATATTATAATAATATTATAACATAATATTATATTATAAATATTATAATAATATAATAATATTATAATAATATATTATAATAATATTATACTAATATAATATTATGTAATAATATATTATATTATAATAATATATTATAATATAAAGATATATTTGAATATAATATATTATTATATATAATACATAATATATATTTATATTATAAATATAATATATATAATATTAGTGTATATAATAATAATTATATTATATTATGATATTGTTATAACATAATATTATATTATATAATATTATTATAATATATAATATTTATATTTATATTATCAATATAATTTATATAATATAATAATATTGTTATATTAATAATGTAATAATATTAGATAATATATTATTATGTTATATTATAAAAATATTATAACATAATATTATATTATATAATATTATCATAATAATATTATACTAATATATTATAATAATATTATATTATATTATATATTATAATATATAATATATATTTATATTAAAATATAATATTATATAATATAATATTATGTTATATTATAATAAAAAATATTATTATTATATATTATAATAATATGATAATATAATAATATATTATAATATATTATAAATATAAATATATATTAGAATATAATATATTATATATTATATATATTTATAATATATATTTATATTTTATACATAGGGTATGATTTTTAATAAATTTGATTTAAGAATATTTTAAAAATTTGATATTACATTACTAGTAATCTAATTGTCATACCAAATATATTAATTTAAATTTTTAATAATTTTACTATAATATTATCTGTATGTACTAAATACGGTAATCAATATCATTAGCAATCTATCTAGATTGCAGATAATCTAGATTATCAGATAATTCAGATTACTACTACATGATAACGTACCAAATATAATGTAAGAGTAACCGGCATCCCTACCGTTCCTTCGCATGCGGCAAAACAAAGAATCTTGATCTCTATCTCATCATGTAATTTCCATCCAGATCTGGTAAAAAATCAAGTGACAAGGTCATGGTCGTTCGAGCGAATATCCAATACTAAAATAATGTTTCTAGGATTTGTTGGATATGTTCACCTTGACAGTGATTTTAATTTTTAATTTTAGATTATTCATTTTCTCGTTTGCTATACTCCCCTGCTTCAGATTGATGCCCTGGTAGAAGACAAGAAAGAAAATCGATGATGAAGATACTAAAATCGGTAATCATTGCTTACAAGCCTGTTTTGTATTTAGCTAGGGTAAAACATTGTGTGTGGTGGATTCTTGAGTCAATTGTAAGCTCTAACGCTTGTAGACGAGTTGTGATTTTATGATTCTTATCTTACTGTTTAATTTATCATTGTCGTTGGTACTTTGATCGAAAAAATATATCAATATAGAATTGTTTCAAATTTTATTTTATTTCATTAAATTTTATTTGTGCCTTAATTTCTTGATCCTCAGACCAAATTGCTTCCAATATTAATGATGATGAAAAAAATGTCAATGACATTTTGAACTTCTATTTTATTTAATTAAATTTTATAATGTTCATATTATTAAAAAGTATAAAAAGCAAAAAAAATATTTTTATCCTCCCTCCCTCCAAAAAATAAAAATCTAATTTTATAAGTATAACATGTTGTTTTGAAGATGAAGCCTAAGATGGAGCTGAAAGATGTAGTCTATTGACAACATATGAATATTCTTGTACCATCCCTTATTAGTCCTAAGAGGAGGCTAAGGTAGCCAAAAGATGACTATCATTGCAAGATGATCCTACTTTTTGAGAATAAGAATAGATAAAGGAAATATCTCGAGTCAATGTCTGGGTACCAGATACTACAATGCTAAAGTAATGCTAGACATTTAAATTCTCATGAAATTTGATTGGATGTGAAATACAATCTCTTTCTAATTATTTTTAAAATGTAATATAACTAGATAAGAAATTACAATAAATAGAACATTTTAGTAGCTAAATCTTTATAGTAACGAGCTTTAAAAGAGTAAAATTTTTTGTAATATTGACATCCATATATTGAATGAAGAATTTTATGCAACGTGAGTCCACTACCATTATTCATAGCATTAATAATATGAGCATCACTTCTTTTTCTCATTTATTTATTAAATATAATAATAATATATAAAATTATAATAAATAAATAATATAATAATTAAATTTTTATTACTTGAATTTTAATGATGATAAGATATATTAATATCAGCACTATTAATATTGGATTATATTAATATCGATATGATCAAGGCGATGGTCAATACAATAATTAAAAAATAAATTAAATATTTATTTTAATTATATAATAAATAATAGATATCATCATTTAATCAGGTAGGTGTGGCCAAAGGAAATGGATGAGAAGGTGGACAAAACCATTAGAAAAAAAGGAACAAAAATCATATGAGGAAGGAATTAGAAATAAAATTATGAGATAGGCTTCCTACTTTGCCATGTTTCACCTAATACCAATTTTAAAAAAGAATCCTAAAAGTCAAAGATTACTACTAATGGAGTTATTAATCTCATAGTTTGGTATTCTTTTTTTTTTTGTTTTCATAATATATATTTTCTCAATATACAATATATGGTCAATAATATACATCAAGTAAATTAATTGTTAAATAAATTAATACATACCTTCAAGTAAATTGATATATAATTTTTGAAATATGAAATTCACCAATATACAATACAACAAATTAGTCATTAGTAATTCAATACATACATCCAAATAAATTAATATATATTTTTTAGAATATTATATTTACCAGTACATACTATATGTTGTGATAATACATACTTTTCAACTTCGTGATACAAGTTGTAAGCTTCTTTGATATATATCTAGCAATGATTCAATACACATATCTAGATAAATCGATATATAATTTTCAAAATATGAAGTTCACTAATATACAGTACATGGCCAAGTGACATACACTTAGCAAATTAGTCATCTAACAACCTAATATGCATCTTCAAGTAAATTGATACATAGTTTTTAAAATATTATATTTATTAATATATACTATATAATATGATGATATATGCTCATCGAATTTTAGATATATACTATAAGCTTTTTTTTGATACATACCTAGCAATAATTTAATAGACATCTTTGAATAAAATGATACATAGTTTTCATGATATATTTTTTATCAGGAGATATGTATTGGATCATTGCTAGGTGTGTATCAAAAAATTTGGTATATATTAGAAAGTTAATGTATGTGTATCACTTCAAGGGCATATAGTGTATATTAATAAACTTAATATTCTATAAAGTATGTATTAATTTGCTTGGAGGTATGTATTGAATTGCTAGACGACTAATTTGCTAAATATATATCACCTGATCCTATACTATATATTGATAAACTTTATTTTTTTAAAATTTTATATTGATTTATTTAGATGTATATATTGATTTATTTGATGATTAATTTATTTTAGTATATATTATACGATCATATAGTATGTACTGATAAAAAATATATGTTAAAAATAAAAAAATAAAATATCATATTTTTCTTAATCATTGGACTAATAACTCCATTAATAATTTTTTTTTGACTTTTAGGTTTATTTTTTAAGATAGATGTTCAAAGAAATGTAAATATGACAAAGTATAAAACTCGTTTCATAATTTTTTCTCTAGTGCTTGCCCCATATAATTTTTGTTCAAAAAACAAAAATCAAATATTGTAGGAACCATAGAAAAATATATAATTGATTTTTTATTTTATTATTTTTAATCTATTTTTAAAAAATAAAAATTATAAACTCATGTTACTAGTGGAGAAATCAAATCTCACATTTAAAAAAAAAAGAAGAAATCATGTATAGTATTCTTTCTCTTTCATATTTTTTAAAATATATTTTTGTATATATATAATATGGCTAGATAATACACATCAAACAAATTAATCATTTAACAAGCCAATAGATACGTCTATAT
Source organism: Cocos nucifera (assembly GCA_006176705.1). Taxonomy (NCBI): domain Eukaryota; kingdom Viridiplantae; phylum Streptophyta; class Magnoliopsida; order Arecales; family Arecaceae; genus Cocos; species Cocos nucifera. The sequence continues at coordinate 3,296,735 of QRFJ01000021.1, read as the reverse complement.
AAATTAATACATAGTTTTTATAACATGGTGTTCATTAATACACAATATACATACTTAGTAGATTTAGTTACCTGGTAACTCAATATACATCTTTAAGCAACTTGATACATAATTTTTGGAACATCATATTCACCAGTATATAATGTATTATCAAATGATACATACATATTTATTTGATATAGATCCAATAGTGATTTAATATATATCTTTAAGTAAATTGATACATAATTTTCAGAACATGCTTTTATCTAGGGATATGTATTAGATCATTATATATATATATATATATATATATATATATATATATATATATATATATATATATATATATCTCAAAAAATCTTATAGTATATATCAAAAAGTTGATTTATATGTATCATATAGCCATGTAGTATGTACTGTTAAGCATGATATTCTAAAAATTATTTATTAATTTATTTAAAAATATAAATTTGATTACTATGTGATTAATTTGTTAAGTATGTATTATCCAGTCTTGCACTCTGTATAAATAAATTTTTACATTTCACAAACTATATATTAATTTATCTATAAATATATATTAGTTTATATAGTGATTAATTTGTTTGGTGTATATCACTTGATCATATAATATATATTAATAAAAAATATCTCATAAATATATATATATTTTAATCATGAAACTTATAACTATTAATATGAGGAGTTTTGGACTTTATATTTCTTCTGAGATGGGTATTAGAGGAACATCAAAAATCAAAAGTCCGCTCATGGTGCCCATGTCATATGATTTTTATTCTAAGGTGCTTCCAGATCTTTATAGGTCTAATACAAGCCCTAACCCATGAGATCATCTTTAGGGCCTATTTTTTTAGGATAAAAGATTTACCCAGGAATATGTATTTTTCTAGATAAGTATTTTCTATATAATATTTAGATAGAAAATTAATTTATCTATATTCTTTTTTGCATGAAAAAAATAATTCAAAAATCTGTTATCCATATTTTTTACATTACTAGTTTTCTAGATAAATTGCTAAGATATATCTATATTTTTCATAATGCCCTTTACTATATAAATATTATATTATATTATGTTAATATCTTATATTAATATAAGATAATATACATTATTAATGTAATAATATGTTATAATAATATTAATATTATAGCATTATATTATCATAATATATTATAATAATTTATTATATTATATTATATTATGTTAATATCTTATATTAATATAACATAATATATATTATTATATATAATAATATATTATTATATTATTATAGTATTATATTATTAGAATATATTATAATAATATATTATATTATAATAATATATTATAATATCTCATATCAATATTATATTATATTATATTATATTATATTATTATTATATATTATATTATATTTTATTATATTATAAAATTAAGGATATAGTAGAAATGAATTAAAAGAATTATTTTTTTGATTAATGAGAAAATGATTTAGTTCCCTCGTAAGTGATAAGATTTTTTTTATTTCATCAATAAATGCTATAAAAAAAATAATTTTTTATTTTAAAAAATATAAAAATATAGATAAATTGATCGATGAAAAATTAGATCAATTTTTTCATGATATTCATCTATAATAAAATCTTAGCTTAAAAAAGAAAGTAACTTTCTTAGAATAAATAGTGGTTGAATTCTTATCATTATTAATAATTATTTTTCATTCATTTTTTTTTTTACTATGTTCTCTCTCCGTATAACTTAAAAAAATTATCTTGATCTCCTTTTTTTTTTTTTTTCATCTTCACTGTAATATATTCTTATATATCTTACATTTATAAAATATTTAAAATAAACGGCATGAATAATTAAAAAATAATAAAAAAAAGGAGGAAGAGTATATGAGATTTTCTTTTTCTTTTTTTTTCCCGGATTACCCTTTATTCCGTAACATATGAGATCTTGGAAAACCGCCTTACCTCCATCAAACCGCGACTTTCGTGCTTCTGAAGGCTTTTTTTCCCGCATCTTCAGATGCATGTATATTAAGAAAGGGAAGCTCTTTTGGAAGGCAGAGAAGAGGTGTGGTGGGATAAAGGAGCCACGAAGATCGAAGTGGCGAGGTGGATGTCTCTCGCAATCCGAGCGCTCCCTCCGAGGAAAAAACATCGGGAATCGTTGGTTTGGGCAGCCGTTCTCCTCTCCTGTCCTCCCTTTCCTCTTCTCCGTGTAAAAGGATTTTAAGGCGGGATTTCAAAATGTGCCTCCGTTCCAGTGATTTCGTCGTTCGCCGGTAGATTCGAAGCGGAAAGGTGAGATATTTGACGGCCTTTCCTAGGATTTCTTCTCCGGGATTAAACCGTAGATCGTGTCATCTAAGGAGATTGGTTAAAATCCACTCAAGCGAAGGAAAGATAGTTGTGGGGGAGTTTTAGGCGATCTCGGGCAGAAGCGGGAGAGCCGTGTCGAATAGATCAGCGGAAGAAGACGAGGGAAAGCAAGGCTTCTATGTTTTTCAAAAAAGGAGAGATTTTGGGGACTCCAAGCTCGTCCCCTACCACAAAGAAGAACAAAAACAGAGGAGTTCTGCAAATCTCTCTTCCCCGACTCCAAGAGGCACCTATCTCAGGAGAAACGGACCCGCAAACAGGGGAAGCCGAGGAGGGCGTCCTCGAAATCTCGGGAGGAACAGTACCGAGGAGGAGGACTCTAGCTAACGGGAACGGGTGTCAGGGAGTTCCGGTGGCGCGCCCAAGCGTTGCTTCCCGGGCCAAGCTCGAGACCAGCGACGATTCGCTCGGTCGGATGCTCTCCCATTTACTACAAAACATCCTCTCCTCTCTAAATCCAGCTAGAATTGGAAAGGCGGCGCCTTTGCGGGGAAGAAGAGTTACGGCGATGGCGAAGAAGGGGAAGGCAAGCCAGGGGAGATGGAGGAATCCGGGCCGAATTTGGGGGCTTGCGATGGTCGCGTCCCTGGCTCTTAACCTGACCCTGGTGGTCGTCCTCGTGGTGTTTCTATATAAGGACCACAGCGGAGGGCTGGGGACTTGCGCAGCCGGAGCGGCGAAGGAGTCGAAGGTGGCCGCGGCGGCGCCGCCGCTCGTGCAGGATAAGGAAGACATGGCCGCGGGGCAGGAGATCGCCGTCAGCGCGACCAGCGGCACGCGCCCCGTCTCCAAGGACTCCGTCATTAACCTCGACCAGTGAGTGCCGTTACCGCCCTCTCGCCTTTCCTTTTCGTTTCTTTTTCTGCTGTTTTGGTCGTATCCCGTTACTGAAGGTGAGGAGACGGTGACGGGATCTTGGCTCCAAATGCGTGTGATGTCTCGCGGGTGCTTGTGAGAGGTGGAAGAGGGTTGAAGTTGAAATTCGCGTTCACTGTTTGCTATCACGACCGTAGAATCGGAATCAGGCCACTGCGCCGAGGGCTATTGGTGGGACCCACCACTTAGCTTCTCCCCCAGGTTGGTATCAATGAAGCTCTTTCCGACGGTTGAGAGCAGTTATGGCGCTGGCCTACAAAAGAAGAAAAATAAAATAAAATCCAAGAGTCACTAAACGATACTTTTCATGAGATGGATTGACCAGTTACCATGTCGATTCGGTTATCTATTTTTATTTTTTACCTGTAAAAGTGATTACTCAAATCATGATATTGATATTTTTCGAATTGATAGAGTAGCTCTTCAAACAGTCACCTGTTTTTTTTTCTTTTTTTCAACCATCGGATTCTCCAAGCAATTCTTTTTTATGGCATTGACAACCATACTCAATTATTCATAAATTCAGTAACTTATTTGCGAAGCGTTAAAAAATGTTTACGTTTAAAATCGATGATGCTTTGCCTTTTTTTTTTTTTTGCTGTTCTTTTTATGTTTTTCAGTTGCCTGATTTCTTTTCGAACTTTTGATGCGTTCTGGGAATTTTGTCCTGCAATTGGAGCCTTTGCCCTTTATTGTACTGTTCCTGCACGCTGAGCTGGTGACTGTGATTCAAATTAATGTAAACTCTGATGCAGTGGAGATCCGACCATGTTTGAGTCATTTTGGAGGTGGATGGGGGACCGAGGCAGCATTGTCATTCCGGCATGGCAAACCATGAGCTACTTCTCAGATGTGACCAACGTATGCTGGTTTCTCGAGCCTGAGTTTGCCCAAGAGGTCCGGCGCCTCCACAACCTGATAGGCAATGCTGTGACCCAGGACCGGTACATCGTTGTCGGTACCGGCTCGACCCAGCTCTTCCAGGCTGCACTTTATGCTCTATCTCCCTCCGATGCCTCTGAGCCCATCAGCGTTGTTTCTGCCGTCCCTTACTACTCGGTGAGCTCATTACATGAACGAAACATTTTTGGTGCTTAAAATCAGCTCTACCAAAATTATATTAAGCAATTAACTGTATGTGCTAGCTGTGTTTTTTAAACAGGATTTACATGCAGCAAGTGTTCCACTAAAATACTCATTCCTCCTCCTTTGGCTTATTCTATTTTATAACATGGTGGAAAGTATGGTTGTCTCTCTAGTCGGTGGGTGGTGTCACCATCATATCATTCCTTGTTAAGATATAAGAGAAGCACATGACATAGATATAACGATGGTGGTCCTAATTTCTTAATAGACGGTGTCTTTCTGGGCCCTGCCTCTATGTCTCTCATTCTTCCATTATGTCCCTCTCCGTGCATGTGACGCTCCATGCTGAAGAGTGGAAAAGTATTGGTTAAAATCTCATTTTTAATTGAAGTTAATGTGATGTCTTCCACATATGTTTGTAACACTGGTTTGCATTTGATACCTCATTGGAGTTTCTGATGTTATGACGGTCATGCCTGTGAAGGTCGAACGTGGGTACGGAGCATGTTGCTGGGTAACATGACCGACCGGATGCATGGTTCCTAGTTCTACGGGATGCATGTGATGTGATTTGTGTTTCAGTTCACGTGAATCATCTTAGTAATGCAATTTCTACTAGAGAGCAACCATGATGTGCGTTTTACTTTGTTCCTAGTAAATTAAATTTAATTTCTAGAGTCTGATCAAGTTTATCAGCCAGACATGAATCAAATGCCAGATTGGCTTTCCATAATCCAGTATCCCCACAAACTGCATGGTTTCCTGCCTCCTTTTGACTTGGTGTGGGAGTTTGTTTGTCATGAAAGCTTTGGTGCTTGCTTGATGCCTTCCACTTGTGTTCTTGGTTTACTGCACCAAGTTCGATTTGGTGCATCCAGTTGTTACTGCGGTTGCACAGTCCTTTCTACCGTCTGATTTTTTCCCTCTGTGATGGACACCGGACATGTTTGCAGCGAGCACTGTACTCTGATCAAGCTGATCCTTGTAATGTTCCTGATGATTTATTTTCTTGATAAGTAGTGTAAACTTAGGAGGCTCTGTTGTTATGGACTAAGTGATAGGTAGGAATGCAATCTGTGAATTGAGCTTGACTCTCTTCTAAATTGCAGTCCTACCCAGCAGTGACAGGCTACCTTCGGTCAGGTCTTTTCCGGTGGGCTGGGGATGCGTACACGTACAAGGGTGACAAATACATTGAGCTGGTCTGTTCCCCCAACAACCCTGATGGCTCAATCAGGGAGGCCGTGCTAAACTCTGAGGCCGGAAGGACAATCCATGACTTGGCCTACTACTGGCCTCAATACACTCCCATCAGCAGTCCAGCAGATCATGATATTATGCTGTTCACCGTCTCAAAAAGCACCGGCCATGCCGGAACCCGACTTGGGTAGTTATCCCTCTTCCCGATTTATTTACCACGGGACCACGGCGGTTAAATCTCACTTGTTTAACCTCATTTTTGATGACTTGAAGCTTACTAGTTAGGATGGTCTCTGATGAGCAGGTGGGCTATGGTGAAGGATAAAGATGTTGCTAAGAAGATGGTGAAGTTCATAGAGCTGAATACCATTGGAGTGTCCAAGGACTCACAACTCCGCGCGGCAAAGATTCTTAAAGTGGTCTCAGATGGTTATGAGCTCCCTAACACTGAGAACACCAGCAAGCTCTTTGACTATGGCCGACGTCTCATGACCATGCGGTGGGAGAAGTTGCGGGAAGCTGTTAAAGCCTCAGGCATCTTCAGCCTGCCCGAGTTTCCCTCTAGCACCTGCAAGTTCACCGGAGAGAGGACTGTAACCAACCCTGGTATGCCACTTTTGCTGTTGTGTACCTTTTTTTTTCCCCGATGATTAAAATTGGAATGCTGAATTAGGTTGGGATTTCATAAATACCTCATAAACCAGTTTGCTTCCTTCCATGTGTAGTCGAGAATAGTAGACCGTCTCCCTGCTGGTTGTGGAGACAAGCTTGGTAGAATTCAAAGTGGCATGAGCACCCACAAGCAAGAAAATGGAAACACTGATTCCTTTGGTCCCATGCGGTGTTTATAATTTTATATGCATTTTGGGATTTCATAAATACATCATAAGCCAGTTTGCTTCCTTCCATGTGAAATCGAGAATAGTATACGGTCTCCCTGCTGGTTGTGGAGACAAGCTTGGTAGAATTCGAGGTGGCATGAGCACCCACAAGCAAAAAAAATGAAACATTGATTCCTTTGGTCCCATTGGCGTTCAGGATTTTATATGCATTTTTGTTAGAAGTACCTTTGCAAGAGAGGTTGGTATCCTCTGTAAAGTAATGCAAAGAATGTTGTGCCTGTGAGATATCTCATTAGCTTTTATGGCACATCTAGATGGAATCTATTAGGTTTGTGGGTTTCTGTCACATCTTACAATGATAAATTATTATTTTGGATGGCTTAAAGGTTTGGTGTTCTCATGCTATCCAAAATCTTTTTGAGTCTTAATACTTATGTCTCTCCATTAAATATGGTTATCAATCTTCATCGTTTTTCTAGCATAAAGCTTTAGATTTTACTCAATTTTACCACAGGAATCTAATTGAAGTTCGGGTAAATAATTATGACTGGGCTCCGTTTCGTAGTATCGACAGAAGAAGATAAACCAAAGTGTCTTTTTTCTTTACTGTATGTAGCTTTTGCATGGCTGAAGTGCGAGAAGGAGGGGATCGAAGACTGCGAGAGCTTTCTAAGGAGCCATGGAATGCTTACCAGGAGCGGTAGGCACTTCGGAGTAGAGCCCAAATATGTGCGGGTTAGCATGCTGGATCGGGACGAGACATTCGAACTTCTTATTGAACGGCTGTCATCCCTTAACTGAGGCATCTCCTTTTTGTTTGCCTATCAGAAATATTCTAAGAGGGACTAGAATCCATTTTTTGTATTGCCCCTTTCTTTTCCCCCCAAATTTGGGCTTTAGCCTTGTTAAAGACGGATAAGTTGTCATTTACAATGTAAAAGTGTTTCTGCTTGGTTAGTTTCCTTGGTAAGAATTTTTAAAATAATATTAACTAAAACATATATATATATATATATATATATATATATATATATATATATATATATATATATATATATATATATATATATATATATATATATGCGCCCGCGCGCGTGTTCATGGGCTTGCAGTTGATGGGCCGTGCGGGGTGTACTAGATATCACGTTCAGTGGGGGAAAAAATGTATCGCTTCACATGAGCCACGTAACAATTAATTAGAGGTAGGCATTTAACGTGGTTTAATTTTTTTAAAATATTTTTAATTAAAATATTTTTTTATTAAATGCTATGATATTTTGGATAATATTATGATGTTTTTTTTTTTTTTTTTTTTTTTTTTTTTTTTTTTTTTTTTTTTTTTTTTTATAAAGATGCAACAAGATATCATAGCATAGCATGTAATAGGGTGTCCTGTTATTTTTTTATGATATCTTGATAATTATTTATAAATATTATAAAATATAATAAAATTTCAAAGTATTATTATAATATTTTATTATTATTATAATATTTTAATAATTATTTATAGAATACATCATAATATCATACTATTTTATTATTTTTTATAATATCTGATAATTATTTATAAAATATAATAGAATGCAACAATCATATTATTATTATAATATTTTATTATTTTTATGATATTTTGAGAATTATTATAGGATATAATAGGATAATGATTATCATGATATTCTATTATTTTTAATAACATCTTCATAATTATTTATAAGATGCAATGATGTATTGTACCAGTATTATAATGTTCTATCATTTTTTATAATATTTTGATAATTATTTATAAGTTACAATAGAATATTATATAATGTAATAATAGAATAAAAATAAAAAAGTAATATTTTAGTCAGAAAAAATTTGGCTAAAAATACTAAGCTGTATTAAATATTTATCTTTTTATTAATTGCATTAATAGCTCAATCCGGTAAAGTAGTATATTTTGTCTCTAATAATAGATAAAAAATTTCACTTTGGCACCAAGGCGGTCACAACCGATCAAAATGTTCTGTTGCCTACGTCATGTTACATTGCTGATTCCAGCCCGACACTACGTTGAAAGATGAAGCAAGCTGGCAAATGGAGACATACATAACACTTAGTTTAAAGAGTTTTATTTTTCAAAAATATTTAAATAGATTTATTAACAATTGAAATTCTATAATTATCAATAAATAAAGTCATAAATGATAAATTTTTAAGAGCCTCACATGACTTGATTGTAATTACTCTTGTAAAATTTTTCCTCCGCCGTTCCAACAAAGGCTACATATTTTAGTTAGAGCTTAACCATTTCAAACCTTATATCCATCAATAATAAATAGATTTTTTTGCATACATATCCCCCTATGTATAAAAGTTTTCATGAATACTACTCTAAAATTGATATTTATAATATTTATTTTATATATATACCTTTTTTTTTTCTTGCATATATATTTACACCGTCTAACATCATTAAAAAATTAGTGGTTTAATATTAAAATGATTGAAATATCTTCAATAGATAAACATACAAAAAAAAATATTTATAAAGTTCTATATATAAATAATAACTTTGCTAGCGTATTTATGCAATTTTATATTTTTAAGAAGGCATATATAAAAAAAATTCTAATTTTATTTTTATTTATTTTTATTTATTTTAATACTTAAATTAATCTAGAGGCTGTTTTTCAATATATTCTGTTGGTGCAGAATCTCATTCACGTCGGATCAAACTGAAGTTGGAAATGATGAGGTCGCCATTGATGACCTGCAAAATAAAGTCTCATCTGAAATCGGTGGTGGCTCCGGTAGAATCCTCCGATGATCAAGTCAGCTCTTTTGGCCAACAGAAATGGAGTGCTCGGATATAAATTCAGCAGAGTTTTGGAGAAGGAGTCAAGGGTTTAGAGAAAACGTATCTAGAGGATCCCTTTTTATAGACGGAGCTTGTTGTAACCGTCTGGTAGTGGACCACTCTGAGCTACATGAAATTTATTACGAAGAAAGATGTTGCTCGTAATAGATTGATAATGACAGTCGTAACCGTTCGATAGTGAGGTTACCTGTAGCAGACTGATAAATGACAGTCGTAATCGTCCGGAGGAAGTAGGCATTCGGAATCCAACTGAAGGAAAAGTCTATAAGGAGTTCGGCTCCTGGAGAAATCCAACTGAAGGAGAAGTTCGGAAGGAGTTCGATTCTTGGAGGAATCAGACTGCTGGAGGAATCCGTAAGAAGTTCGGCTCCTGAAGGGGCCCAACTGATGGAGAAGCCTGAGAGTAGCTCGGCTGAAGTCCGAAAGAAATTCAGCTTCTGAAGGAATTTGATTGAAGGAGAAGTCCGAAAGAAGTTCGGCTCCTATAGGCATCCGTCTGAAAGAGAAGTCCGAAAGAAGTTCGACTTCTGGAGGAATCCAACTGAAGGAGAGGTCCGAAAGGAGTTCGGCTCTTGGAGAAATTCAACTGCTGGATGAGTTCGGAAGGAGTTCGGCTCCCGTAGGCATCCGTCTGAAGTAGAGATCCGGAAGGAGTTTGGCTCATATAGAAACTTGACTGAAGGAGAAGTCCGGAAGGAGTTCGGCTCTTGGAGGAATCCGACTGCTGGAAGAATTCGGAAGGAGTTTGGCTCCTTGAGGGACTTGACTGAAGGAGAAATTTGGAAGAAGTTCAGCTCCTGTAGGCGTCCGACTGAAGGAGAGATCCAGAAGGAGTTCGGCTCCTGAAGGAGTCTAGTTGAGGTTCAGTCGTTGAGGAGTTCGATCGGTTAAAAAAGTTTGGCTAAGGTTTGGCCGCTGGAGGAGTTTGGCTGGGGTTCGACCGCTGGAGGAGAATTTTCGATCGAAGCTCTTCCGTGATTATCAGTTGCATTAGGCTAAGCATCAGGTTGGACTTCGGCGGGAGCAGGATTTATCCTCAATAATAGTCCCCCCACTCTCGAGTTTAAAATTCGAAGGAAGGGAGTACAAAAAAGGTGACTGCCGAAGTTTTCTTTCGGGCTCTGCACCAATTCAGATTGAAGCTTATGAGAGATCTTATCTCCAACCGAGGTTGAAGTTGAAGCTCGGAGGAGATCTTATCTCCTATTGAAGGGTTGGAGCTCGGGAAAGATCTTATCTCCAACCGAGGTTGATGTTGAAGTTGAAGCTTGTGGAAGATCTTGTCTCCAGCCGAGGTTGACGTTGAAGTTGAAGCTCGGAGGAGATCTTGTCTCCAACCGAGGTTGAAGTTGGAGCTCCGGGGAGATCTTATCTCCAACCGAGGTTGAAGTTGGAGCTCGAGGGAGATTTTATCTCCAGCTGAGGTTGAAGGAGATCTTATCTCCTATTGATATTAACGTTGAAGCTCGAGGGAGATCTTATCTCCAGTCGAGATTGAAGTTGGAGCTCGGGGGAGATCTTATCTCCAGCCGAGGTTGAAGTTTGAGCTTGGAGGAGATCTTATCTCTAACCAATATTGAAACTCCTGGAACCTCAGGGGGAGATCTTATCTCCAGCTAAGGTTGAAGTTGGAGCTCGAGGAGATCTATCTCCAGTTGAGATTGAAGTTGAAGTTGAAATTGAAGCTCAGGAAGATCTTATCTCCAGTCGAGGTTGAAGGAGATCTTATCTCTTGTGACATAGACGTTGAAGCTCGGAGGAGATCTTATCTCCAGCCGAGGTTGAAAGAGATCTTATCTTCTGTTGACGTAGACGTTGAAGTTCGGGAGAGATCTTATCTCCAGCCAAGGTTGAAATTGAAGTTGAAGCTCGAAAAAAATTTTGTCTCCAACCGAAGTTGAAGTTGGAGCTCGGGAGAGATCTTATCTCTAGCCGAGGTTGAATTTGAATTTGAAGCTCGGGAGAGATCTTGTCTTCAGCCTGAGGTTGAAGGAGATCTTTTCTCGTGTTTGACGTAGACGTTGAAGCTCGGGAGAGATCTTATCTCCAACCGAGGTTGAAGTTGAAGTTGAAGCTCGAGGGAGATCTTGTCTCCAACCGAGATTGAAGGAGATCTTATCTCTTATTGATGTAGACGTTGAAGCTCGGGGGAGATCTTATCTTCAATCGAGATTGAAGTTAGAGCTCGGAGGAGATCTTATCTCCAACCGAGGTTGAAGTTGAAGTTGAAGTTCGGGGGAGATCTTGTCTCCAGTCGAGGTTGAATGAGATTTTATCTCTTGTTGACGTAGACGTTGAAGCTCGGAGGAGATCTTATCTCTAGCCGACGTTGAAGGAGATCTTATCTCCTATACCAGAAGCCTTCTATCTGGCCTAAAAAGGAAGTCCAGCTTATTCTTTTTCTATTATAATTCACGAAAGATAGGAATGTTGAAATAAAAATTCTCTATTGAAAAGTGGTTAGCGATATTGCAAGTTTTTAAAATTTTAACATTGACACTATGTAGCTCCTTAATATCTTTTCTTGTCGATGTCCTCCGACCATGGTATTGATACTTCTACGCAGGAATTGGCTTCTTTAAAATTCCTCCCCCTCGATTTCCCCTATTGCGAAAGAGTCCTTGGTTGCTCTCCTCTTGCTTCAGACCGGTGATGCGTGCTAATTTATAGCTATGGCAAGTGCACCAGTTGATCAAGTAATAAAGTGAATGAGTAGAGTATCATCCCTAGAGGATTGGAAAATAAGTACTGAAAAGCTCTTTCCTATGCTTTATTTAGAAGATCGATTTATGAGAATAAAAAATTAAAGAATAAAATAAAAAATAATTAAATTTTTTTTAAGAAAATAGAGAGAGTGTAAATTATTAGAATTTTAAACTCAAGGGTAATAGATTACTAAAGCAATCGGTTCACCAACTCAGTTAATATAATATTCAAGTTTTTAGATTAATTTTATTTCATGTGACGGTGGAGTCTCCTAATTTATTCACTACCCTTTGGTCCAGGCATAGCAAAACTATCAATATTTATTAATTATCCTTTGATCCAGGTGTAATTTAAATAAATATTAATGTATTAAGTTTTGTGAAATCCTCTAATTAAAATATGCTGCGTCCAAAGTGCACTAAAATTTTCGCATGCATATGAATTCTAATTTGATTCATAATACAAGGTATATAATCAAGAAGCAATAACATAGATGTACTTGGTCCGTAACATCTATGTTCATCAGATCAATTAGAAGATGACCAGTAATCTAAAAGCATTAAGATCAGATTTATATACTTCTCATGAATAAAATTTAAAAATAATCACACTGAATATTGCATCAAAAGAGTGGCTACACTTTAGCCTTAGTAAAATAAAATTTAGTTCATGATAACAAATTCAAACACAGCGAATAAAATAAAAAGCATAGAGAAATTAGATTGTTTGATTATTGAAATTGATTGTCCGTTGCTCTTGATGTAGAGAACTTGGCGAAGAAGAAAATACTCCTTGATCGATATCTTGATTGTCAAAAAAAATCAAAAATCCTTTTTTATTTCTCATAAATCACTCTTCTCTTTCTACCTCTCTCCTCTCTTTTTCTTTTTATTTTTTTTTTCTGACTTCTCTCTCTCTTTCTCTCTGTCTCTCTTTCTGTCTCTCTCTGATTTTTTTTTCACGACAACAATAGATTTTTATAGATAAAGAGTTTGATTTTCTCACAAAATCCATCAAAAATTAGGTTTAAGACTCGCAAAACAACTCAAATTAAGATCTAAGTAATTCTGCCCATTAGATGTTGATCAAACGGTCCAAAAACCACTTAAAAACCTCTTAAAATAATCCAGATCAAGTCAGATTTCATGCTAGCCGTTGGATCAACCGTTAGATTGAATCTGGGCCATCTGATCACGTAGAAAGAGGCCTTCTGATCTTTAGTTTACCGTCGGAATGAATCTCACCCGTTGGATCTCGACCGGGAGCTGCGGATGCCGTCCATCAGTGCCTTCGTTTTGGCCATCCGATCAAGTTTCAGTGAATGCCGCCCGTTGGATTAGATAAAATTCCTAAATTACCCTCCGTAGATCATATGCGAGTCCGATGTTGCATAGACCGCCGTGTTCTTCAGCCAATCATAGCGCGTTTTATGCTGTGAAATTTCCAAATTGCCCTTCAAATGGTCCACCGTGCGCTACAAAAAATGCTGACATCATCCTGACGTCAGCGTTGCGTCAGTGGGTCGGTCTGCTATTTCAATCGAACCGAGCCAAACCGCTGAGCCGATTTTCTGAATCGGTTTGAACCGAACTATTTTTTTTTTTAAATTCAATTCTGGGCTCATTTGAAGTTCATTTTGCCTAAAATTTATTTCATCTGAACCAGAAAAATAAGATCTTCACATTGATGGCCTTCTTTCCTACATAAGATTAATAAAAGTATCAATTTTTTAAAAAATAGATTAATTTATTTTATAATTAAATACTTTTATTAGTATATTTTTATCACTTATCACACCCTCCAACTTAGTCATTGCTAGTCCCTTAGCAATGTTTTATTTAATACCATATTTCAATAAGATTATCCATCACAAAGATAAAATCTAGGACTAAAGGTCAAAAAGTTTAGAAAATACTGCTAACTAAGCATTGAGCTTCAGAAGCAAATTTTTCAGTCAATATAATTAAAAACTTTCTTAGAGTACATCAAAGATCTATAGCACTTGTGTTCGTGATGACTAACTTTAGCATTTCAGTATTAAATTAAAAGAATAAAAGTATCTTCTCTTATCACTTATTTTTGGTCAATTTTCTATACATTCTCAATTTTATAATCATGAATTAAGATAGCTTTCACACTGCCTTTCTCTCTCTCTTTTTTTTTTTGTGCTGAGCATCCTAGCCTTTCCTTCACCGTTTTACATGAATTTTCATACTTGACCTAGGTGCAGAGACCCAATTACTATGCTTTGGGCAATCCGCATATACTCTATCTTTTGCACTTTATTTTTAGGCAGGTAGCTCTTTCCTTAAATTCAAGTTTCTTTGATTAGAATGTATATTAATTATCAATTTTTAGTGATAATTGAATCTCCAGTTGGTCTTATAATCAATACCTACTTTGCCTTGTTAGTGTGCATGTGCAATAAAAAGTGCTAATAGTCTTTTAATGATCTAAGTAGGCTTGCTAAAAGTTGACCAACTAATCTACTTCTTTAACTCGTTACATTCATTAGCAAATAATTTTATCTTTTATCACTTATCCAGTTTATCTTGCTCAAGATTTTCTTCTTGATACATAATTTTTTTTTTTAACTTATTCTACATTATCTTAAAGGAGAAAGAAAAATAAAGGATGCAATAAAAGATAGGAAGGAATACACCTGATTTGGTTTAGTCTGATTCTTTGGAGCTTTGAAATTTTGCTTGAGCTCTCATTGATTTTTCTGTAAAATTAAAAATACACACCAGAGCAGTAAAAGAGCAACCATAAATTACTGAAAAATAAAAGAAAAAAAAGATCAAAACTAAAAAGAAAAAAAATAACCTATTTAGTAGTTCTGATTTATAGTCTTCAGCTTGACTTTTTTTTTGAGTTCTAAAGTGGATCAATTTGGTGCCACTTCAATTGGAATACTTTCATATTTGATTGAGTCCTCTTTCAATTTGACATTGCTCGCTTTTATAGTCTCAAACCTATTTTCTATAGAATTTTCATATAATGGATTGTCAATAATATCAATTAGAAAATAAGTTTGATTATCATTAATTTGTTTAATAGCTTTAAAAATATTAAAAGTAACTTGTTCGTCTTGGACTCTAAAAATTAATTTTTCTTGTTGAACATCTATTAAAGCTCCTTCAGTAGCTAAAAAGGGTCTCCCTAAAATAAGGGGTACATCATAATCTTCTTTCATATCAAGAATAATAAAATCAACAGAAAAAATAAACTTGTTTATCTTTACCAAGACATCCTCCACTATATCTCTTGGATATTTAATGTATCTATCGACTAATTGAAGAGTAATAGTGGTAGACTTTGGTTCTCCTAGACCTAGCTTTCTGAAAATAGAAAAAGACATGAGATTAATGCTTACTCCTAAATCACATAAAACTTTATCAAAACTACAATCACCAATAATGCAGGGGATAGTAAAACTCCCTGGATCTTTTAACTTCTGTGGTAATTTATTTTGAAGTATTGCTGAGCATTCTTCACTCAAATTTATTCTCTCATGCTCCTTCAGCTTTTTCTTATTTGTTAAGATTTCTTTGAGAAACTTGGCATACCTGGGCATTTGAGTAATAGCATCTACAAAAGGAATATTAATATGTAAATTCTTTAGAATTTTGAAAAAGTTAGAAAATTTCTTATCTGGATGCTGTATTTGTCTCTCTGGGAATGGTAGTGGCGGCACGTAGGGCTTCACATTTGGATCAACAAACCGTATATCTGGAGACCATCCATCTGCTGGTTGTATTGGTGACTGATGAATTTTAGTTGATAGTTCCTTATTTGTAGTTGGCTCTTCAGTCTCATTCTTTTGATGTGGCTCCTCCAGCTTTGTACCACTTCTTAAGGTGATAGCATTGGCTTACTTCCTTGGATTTGTCTCCGTATTGCTTGGCAAGGATCCTTGAGGTCTCCTGAAGATTATCTTAGCCATTTGACCTATTTGCATCTCCAAGTTTTGAATTGCTGCTGTTTGGTCCTGTCTAAGTTTGGCTTCCAAATTTTTTATAGTTGCTTCTTGGTTTTGCATAAATTTGACCATCAGCTCTTCCATGTTGGACTTCTTTTCAGGTACTTAAAATTTCGGGGGTGGCTGTTGTGCTGCATTTTGATTACTCCATGAGAAATTTGGGTGCTGCCTCCACCCTTGATTGTATGTATTGGAGTAGAATTATTTTGTTGCGGCCTAAAAAAATTATCAATATAATTAGCTGTATCAGTTATTTTTGCAAAAGGATTACCTGTCTGGCAATTACTCGTATTGTGTCCTCCTCCACATAGGTCATAAGTAATGCTCTGAATATGCATAGCTGTTCCCTTTAAGTTGTTGACTTCGGCTCTAAGGGCTGCAATTTCAGCTAGTAAGGTTGGCATGCAATCTACTCCCTGCACAGCTGCTAGTCTTTTTGGCATCATACGTTCTGTCTGCCATTGATAGCTATTTAATGCCATCTCATCGATCAGATCGAAAGCTTCTTCCTCCATTTTTTGATTAATGGTTCCTCATGCTGCTGCATCAATCATAGAACGATTAGTAGGAGATAAACCATTATGGAAAGTTTGTACCCGAAGCCATACAGATAGTTGATGATGTGGACATCTCCTCAGCAATTCCTTGAAACGTTCCCAAGCCTTATATAGTGTCTCCATGTCCATCTGCATAAAGAAAGTAATATCGTTGCACATCTTAACAGTCTTGGAAGGTGGAAAGTACTTGGCTAAAAATTTTTGGGCTAGGACATCCCAAGTTGTGATAGAACCTGTAGAAAGAGAATGAAGCCAACTCTTAGCTTTGTCCCGTAAAGAGAAAGGAAATAATCTTAATTTAATAGCATCATCCGACATCCCATTAATTTTAAAAGTATCGCAAAGTTCAAGAAAATTAGAAATATGGGCATTTGGATCATCATGCACATGTCCACTGAATTGGACAGTTGATTGAATCATTTGGATCATCGTCGGTTTTATTTCAAAGTTGTGTACAGGCGGTCTCCTGATGCTCGAAGCTGCATCGGCTATAGATGGTATGATATAATCATTTAATGAATGATGTACTGATCGAATAGCTTTATGCTGTCCTTCAGTCGCCATATCCAATCCTAGATTGATGTCATTAGGATCTTCAGCTGTCATGTTTATTTCTTATTGTAGTCTTCTAATGGTCCTTTCAATTTCTGGATCTAAAGATAGTAAATTACTATGTCCAGTACGTGTCATGCACTGAATTTTTTTTTAAATAATAAAAATTAAAAATAAATTTTTAAAATAAAACTAGGATCAAAATTTTAATATTGTTTTAGACATAATCCCCGGCAACAGCGTCAAAAACTTGATGCATGCTAATTTATAGCTATGGCAAGTGCACCAGTCGATCAAGTAATAAAGTGAATGAGTAGAGTATCGTCCCTAGAGGATTTGAAAACAAGTACTAAAAAGCTCTTTCCTATGCTTTATTTAGAAGATCAATTTATGAGAATAAAAAATTAAAGAATAAAATAAAAAATAATTAAATTTTTTTCAAGAAAATAGAGAGAGTGTAAATTATTAGGGTTTTAAACTCAAGAGTAATGGATTACTAAGGCAATCGGTTCACCAACTCAATCAATACAATATTCAGATTTTTAGATTAATTTTATTTCATGTGACGGTGGAGTCTCCTAATTTATTCACTATCCTTTGGTCTAGGCACAGCAAAACTATCAATATTTATTAATTACCCTTTGATCCAGATGTAATTTAAATAAATATTAATGCATTAAGTTTTGTGAAATTCTCTAATTAAAATACACTGCATCCAAAGCGCACTAAAATTTTTGCATGCATATGAATTCTAATTTGATTCATAATACAAGGTATATAATCAAGAAGCAATAACATAGATGTACTTGGTCCATAACATCTATGTTCATCATATCAATTAGAAGATGGTCAGTAATCTAAAAGCATTAAGATCATATTTATATACTCCTCATGAATAAAATTTAAAAATAATCACACTGAATATTGCATCAAAAGAGTGGCTACACCTTAGCCTTAGTAAAATAAAATTTAGTTCATGATAACAAATTCAAAAATAGCAAATAAAATAAAAAGCATAGAGAAATTAGACTGTTTGATTACTGAAATTGATTATCCGTTGCTCTTGATGTGGAGAACTTGGCGAAGAAGAAGATGCTCCTTGATCGATGTCTTAATTGTCGAAAAAAAATTAAAAATCCTTTTTTATTTCTCATAAATCACTCTTCTCTTTCTATCTCTCTCCTCTTTTTTTCTTTTTCTTTTTCTTTTTCTGACTTCTCTCTCTCTTTCTCTCTGTCTCTCTCTATCTCTCTTTCTGTCTCTCTCTGATTTTTTTTCATGGCAACAACAGATTTTTATAGATAAAAAGTTTGATTTTCTCCTAAAATCCATCAAAAATTAGGTTTAAGACTTCCAAAACAACTCAAATTAAGATCTGAGTAATTCTGCCCGTTAGATGTTGATCAAATGGTCCAAAAATCACTTAAAAATCCCTTAAAATAACCCAGATCAAGTTGGATTTCATGCCAGCCGTTGGATCAATCGTTAGATTGAATCTAGGCCGTCCGATCGCATAGAAAGAGGCTTTCTGATCTTTAGTTTACCGTCGGAATGAATCTCAGCCATTGGATCTCATCCGGGAGCTGCGAATGCCGTCCATCAGCACCTTCGTTTCGGCCATCTGATCAAGTTTCAGTGAATGCCGCTCGTTGGATCAGAAAAAATTCTCAAATTACCCTCCATAGATCATGCACGAGTTCGATGTTGCATAGACCACCGCGTTCTTCAGCCAATCAGAGCATGCTTTATGCTATAAAATTTCCGAATTGCCCTTCAGATGGTCCATCGTGCGTCACGAAAAATGCTGACATCATCCTGACGTCAGCGTTGCATCGGTGGGTCAATCTGCTATTTCGATCGAACCAGACCGAACCGCTGAGCCGGTTTGAACCGAACCAATTTTTTTTTTTTTGAAATTCAATTCTGGGCTCTTTTGAAGTCCGTTTTGCCTGAAATTTATTTCATCTAAATCAAAAAAATAAGATTTTCATATTGGTAGCCTTCTTTCCTACATAAGATTAATAAAAATATTAATTTTTAAAAAAATAGATTAATTTATTTTATAATTTAATACTTTTATTAGTATATTTTTACCACTTATCAACTGACGTCTAAGAAATCGATCCAACCGACCTCTTCTGATAAGTTTCTCAATTTTATCTTGGAGCTGAATGCATTCTTCAGTATCGTGGCTGTGGTCATGATGGTAGAGATAGTACTTGCTTCGATTACGCTTGTTTGAGGAAGATTATAATTCTTCTGATCTTGGTAGCTGATTCTTAATTTTCATCAGAACTTGAATTTTAAGAGCATTAAGGAGGGCATAGTTATGAAACCTTCTGAGGGGAGAACTTCTTCATGCCCTTCTATCGGAGCTTCTTTGATGACGAGCTCGAGAAGGAGTTCGAGCTTGCTTGCACTCGGAGAAAGTCCTTGAGCGTGGTCTAACTTCATTCAGTCCTCCTTCTAGCGTCAATTCTGTTGATGCAGAATCTGGTTCATATCGGATCGAGCTAGAGTTGGGGAAGATGACATCGTCGTTCGATGATCTGCAAAATAAAATTTCGT
Source organism: Cocos nucifera (assembly GCA_006176705.1). NCBI lineage: Eukaryota > Viridiplantae > Streptophyta > Magnoliopsida > Arecales > Arecaceae > Cocos > Cocos nucifera. The sequence continues at coordinate 3,277,136 of QRFJ01000021.1, read as the reverse complement.
TCGGAGTCGGTAGTGGTAGCTCCGACAAAATCCTCCGATAATCAAGTCAGCTCTTCTGACCAATAGAAATAGAGTGCTCGGGTATGAATTCAATAGAATTTTGGGAAATGAGTTAAGAGCTTAGACAAAACGTATCTAGAGGATCCCTTTTTATAGATGAAACTTGTTGTAACCATCCATTAGTAGACCACTCTGGGTCATATAAAATTTATTATGAAGAGAAGTATCGCTTGTAATAGACTGATAATGACAGTCGTAACCATCCGATAGTAGGATTGCCTGTAGCATACTGATAAATGATAATCATAATCGTCCGAAGAAAGTAGGCATTCGAAATCTGACTGAAGCAGAAGTTCGTAAGGAGCTTAACTCCTGGAGGAATCCGACTGAAGGAGATATTCAGAAGAAGTTTGACTCCTAAATAAATCCGTTTGAAGGAAAAGTCCGAAAGGAGTTCGGCTCATGGAGGAATCCAGAAGGAGTTCGACTTCTAAAGAAATCAGACTATTGGAGAAATTTGTAAGAAGTTCGGCTTTTAGAGGGGTCCGACTGATGGAGAAGTCTAAGAGTAGTTCAGCTGAAGTCCGAAAGAAGTTTGGCTCCTAGAGGAATCCGATTGGAGGAGAAGTTCAGAAGGAGTTCGGCTCCCATAGGCATCCATCTGAAGGAGAAGTCCGAAAGTAGTTCAGCTTCTAGAGGAATTCGACTGAAGAAGAGGTCTGGAGGGAGTTCGGCTCCTAGAGAAATTCGACTGCTGGAGGAGTTCGGCTTCCATAGGCATCTATCTGAAGGAGAGATCCGAAAGAAGTTTGGCTCCTATAGAAACTTGACTGAAGAAAAAGTCCGAAAGAAGTTCGGCTCCTAGAGAAATTCGACTACTGGAGGAATTCGGAAGAAGTTTGGCTCTTTGAGGGACTTGACTAAAGAAAAAATTCGAAAGAAGTTTGGCTCCTATAGGCATCCGACTGAAGGAGAGATCCGAAAGAAGTTTGGCTCCTAGAGGAATCCGAAAGGAATTCGGCTCTTGGAGAAGTCCGGCTGAGGTTCGTCCGCTGAGGAGTTCAGTCGGCTGAAAAAGTTTGGCTAAGATTTGGCCACTGAAGAAATTCGACTGGGTCCAACCGCTGGAGGAGAATTCTCGATCGAAGCTCTTCCATGATTACCAGTTGATTAGGCTAAGCATCAGATTGGATTTCGACGGGAGCGAGGTTTATCCCCAACATGTTCCATAAAAATATTTTTAAGAAAAAGATGGATTCAATGGTTATATAACAAAGAGAGTTGTGAAAGTTCTTTCACTATCATACTTCGACCCAACGGCCCAAGTTGAGGGTGCGATAAACAACTGCACATCCTTAGGATTTCACCTCATAAGACATGCAAGGCCTACCTTTTTGATTTGTTCATATCATTCCAAACATAGGCAACAATTTAATCCAATTTATTAGAAGAATTAATCTAGAACCACTAAATAATGATGAATAAGTCTAATCAAATTCTTCAAACAACAACCAATCAAAAGTTCTTCTAGTTCTTATGCTCCTTACAGCTCGATCCTAAGCACTGCCTATTCTGCTACATCTAAAAACAATAGAAAAAGTATAATGAGCTTTATGTACCTAGTAAATTATCGAAAACCTTCGATTCAATTAAATAAATTATATAGAAAAAATAAATTTTTAGATTGCATGATTTTTTATAAAAACATTCGAACGAGTATATAAACATGTCATATCAATCAGCATAGAATCAAAATATGCATGTGATCAAAATAAAATTTTCAAATAATTAAGGATAGAATATCCACCCTCACTCACTTAGTTCCTCTGACTATGGCCATAGTCGACCCATGGCTAGCCCTGAAAGATACTAGATTCCTGACTATAATATACCATCCATTAATCATGTGCTAATGATTATCCCACTGGAGGTCCAAAAGAAAAACTAGCTATGATATTACATAGAGATACATACTCCCATTAGCATGTGCTTGTGATCAACCTCACTTGACTAGGTCTGAAAGTAAAACCAGCTTTTGACTATAATATACCATCAGCCGGCATGCGCTAGTGATCGCCCCATTGGAAGCCCAAAAAGAGACTAGAATTTCATGATCAAATTAGAAAGCAGTGGAACCGACACATAACATATTTTTAATGCAATAAAATGTAATTCATGTCCAAATACATCATGTATATTTAATCTAATATTTTATAAATTATTTTTATATAGATCACATAACATACTCAATTTAAATAAATTATCATAGCAATAGATAAATTTTCAAATCAAATCATGTGCATAATAAAATATACTAGGAGTAGAAGTAACTTATAATTTCCATCCTAAAATTTTATAAAACTTCATAAATTAGGAAAAATTGACCGAAACCTAAAATAATTAAATAGTTATTAGACTTCTATAAAGCATTGAATAGTTTGATTTGTTTCATCGTAAGTTCTAGTCTAGACCACCAAATCTAGCCTAACATCCAGGGGTCCCAACCAATCTTTAAATCTAATAATTATCTAATACAAGTTTTTAGGTGGAGTTCAGTTTTTTACCTGAATGTAAATGATTCGATCATGATCACATCTCCTCGCTAACCAGATCTAAGTTCTAATTAGGTCAAATTAAAATCCTAGTTAGATCTAATTCATAAATTTAAAAAAAAAAATAGAAAACTAGACTTGATTTGAGTTAATCAACAAAGATAAAAAGAGAGAGAGAGAGACTCAATCTGGGTTCCATCAAATTCATGGTTTGCTCCATCGGAGATCATAGTATCTTGTGCACTGATCAAAGAAGGGAGATTAACAAGCATAAAGAGAGAGAAAAAAATGAATTTGTATAAATTTAAAAAAAATAATTAAATAATGAAGGAAATGGGATGAAAATAGAGAGGAAGAGAAAGAGAAGGAAGAGGAGTAAAGGAGAAGGGGTAGGATTAGTGGCCACGATGGCATGGCAAGTACAGCCATGGATCCTCGATAGTGGGCAGGCAGTGATAGTGGCAGCCTAATTGTTTGCATAGAGGAAGAAAATATAGAAGAGAAAAGGAAAAGGGGCAATACTCCTGGTTGCCTCATTGCTAGCCTTCTCAGTCGAAGGGATGGCATGAAAGTGGAGGGCTCACTAGCAAGTAATAGGGATAGTGAAGCCAAATCGATAGTTATGAAATTTGGTGGAAATGGTGATGAATCTTAGAACAGGGGAGGTAGAGCAAACAAGGAATTTTTGAGAGAAAAAAGGAGGGGTCTCAGGCAATGGCACTCGATCGTGGCAACTTGGCAGCCATCGAAGATGAGGAAGAAAGGGAGGAAAGATAGAGAATGGTCTCGATGGTGATCGATCATAGAAAAATTTAAAGAAAACTTTTTGAACGAGATGACCTCGAGTAAACGACGGATAAGACCAGCTTCCTAGCCAAAACCCAATGGTGCATGGGGGTGGTCGAGTAGGGATCATGATCATGATTCCCCTATTCTAGTCGCGATCCGATCTCTCTTTTTTTTTAAAATTCTTATGGAAGTCGACCAAGTTTGTTGACTTTAATCTAAGCGGGCCTAGTTCGGCTAGATTTCACATTCACTAATTATAAGATTATTTCACCTTATTCTTCTTCATTTATAACAACCATTTTATTTTATTTAGTCGAAAATCAACTTGTAATATTTGTTGTTGTAGAAGTATATATAAGGGCATGGAGCAAAATATAGAAAGAGATTAGAATTTTTTAAAGGGAACACGATGGATTATGGTAATCAAGCTTTCTTGCTATTGCCATGCTTATAGATGGAAGAACAATATTAATCATCTCCAAGCAAAGTTATTGAAGGACTCTAGAACCCTCCAGACTCATTAACAACCTCTGCACCTATATGATAGAAGGCCATCTCTTATATTGGGTATCTTAAGCCACTTTTCTTTGGAGCTTTGCTTTCCTGAAAAAGAAAAAATCTAGTATATGGGATCAATCTTATTGCAGTGAATTAAATCAGCTATCTACTTACATATGAGAACTTTTCCAGCTCTAAAAGATAAATTTTGTAAATATAATACTAAAAAATTGCTTCCTAGAGGCGATAACCCAAGAGGGAGGGGGGGGGGGTTAATTAGATTTCTTAAAAAATTATTTGAAAATCTTATGCCTAAAAATAAATTTAAAAGATGTTTGTGTAGTGCTTAATAGTAATATTTAAATATCCAGCAGAAGAATAAAAGTGAATGCAAATACACAATCAAAAATACAAAAAAATTATCATAGTTTGATGCTTAACTTAGCACCTATATGCACTCCCCAAGTCAATCCACCTAGAAATTTTAACTATAATCCCACAAGATTACTATTTGATTGTTTTCACATGTTCACAATCAAATCCAGTTAATTTTTTCTTGCTTACCAACTAAAATCTTATAACCGATTATTTTTTCGGGCTCACAATCAACCTAATTAGTTTTTACTGGCTTACCAATCAAAATCTTATAGCATCCAATTTATGGCTTCAAGCAACCCTTAAAGAGCTCAAGTTTCTTCCCTAAGAAACTTATCACAATAATTTAAAGAAAAATATATAAGAATTTAAAATATAAACAATAAACTCTTTGAACTCTTGAAGAAGTTGGTTTGATTGAACTTTTGAGTTGCTTTAACTTCTTTAAATGCTTAAGATAGAATGATGAAGACCTAAATACTCTTACTTGGAAGTTATTGGTTTAATTCAATGCACTCTCCTCTATTTTGAGTTGAGTAAATATGGAAAGATGAGATTGAAAGCTTTTTTAATTTTTTTTCCTCTCTTTTTTTTGGTTCTACTAAAAAACTTGAGTATTTTTTTAATAAAATTCAATACCCTTCAATGCTTTCGTAAATTTTCAAAAACTTAGTTTCTAATTTGAATTCTTTTCTTTTATGGCCTAAAAAATTGTTGGAATTAATGCACTAGCCATTAGAAGCTCAGAAATAGTTGTTGGCCATTTGAAATAATCTGAAAAACTAACTATTATTCTGTGAGAAATCTGTAAGTCGACTCATCCAAGCTCTTAGTCAACTAATCAAAAGTACTAAATCGGCTAAGTAAAATTCTGAGATGGCATAGGAATGGATGCAAATTTTTCTGCTTTCTATCTATTCTGTCTGCCTAAGATTGGATCGGCTTAGATATCTTCTTAGTCGGCTAAATTCATAACTTGGTCGACTAACTAACCTTTTGGATCAACTCGGAGAACTTGTAAAATTTTCATTACTTTCGATATTATTCTGGCTCTAAGATTGAGTCAACTATCCTATTCTTATGAGTTGGCTAAGCTCCAATTTTGATCGGCTATATTATTTTCATTATCAGCTCAAGAGGATTTTTAAAATCTTGAATAATCTATCTTCACTTTGAGTCTAAAACCGAGTCAGTTATATCTTGGTTGGCTCAGATGAAAACTTGGTTGGCTAAGAAAGATTATTTGAATTTTATCTCTTTCTGTCTTTTTTTTTTGAATTAAGACTAGATTAAATAAGTTTCTTTTTTGATCGACTCAAAAGCATGCCACATATGCTAAAATTGATTTTCTTTATTTTTGAGTAGCTTTCTTTGTTTAAACATATTCTAAGCTAAACTTGTCTTCTCAAACTTGATTTTTGAATAGATAAACTTGTTGAGAAGTCTTTTTAGGCTAAACTTGACTTTATTATATTTCTTTCATGCTGAACTCATTTTTTTTCCTCTCAAAACTTAAAACTTTAACTTAGAAATACAAAATCACTTAAATTTAAGAGGACTTCTTCCAAGATGAAATCAATCTTTGAGCATTATAAGAAATCCTATAATTACTCTAAAAAATATCATTAATAATTATAATTTATACTCAAACTCTTTTGGCATTATCAAAATCAATTCCAAAGCTAACAATCTCTTTTTTTTTTAATGATGATAAATGTTTTGAGTATAACCTTTCAAGCACTAATAAGTTTTGAAATTTGGATACAAAGTATCTTAAAAAGCAAAGCCTAAGCATTTATCAAATTTTAATTAAAGCTCCCATTTTCTTATGTGAATAAGGCAATATTATTGAGATAATTTTGAACAAATCAATTTTTAAATAAGTTTTAAACAAAGGTTCCCTTTTCTTATATAGAAAGCAATATTTTTGAATTTGTACTCTCCCAATTTCTTAATTTTTTCTAATTTCTCCCCATTTTTGTCATAATCAAAAAGAGTTAATAAAATTTTCTTTCTTAATTTCTCCATAATCATATATTCATTAGCATAATCAATTATAAGCCAATTAATCATTCATTTAATCATAACAATCAATCAGTCATTCACTTATTCAATCAAGAATATACTCATTTATTTTACAAGAAAAAACATAACATTGTATTGATGATCAAGGTTTTTACATAATATTAAAAAGCTTGTCCTTTTACAAAAAAAGACACATAACGCAAGCATACAAAGGAAGCATAGATAAATATAAAAACATACAAAATATGAGGTATCCTAAGGTGGGGGTCAATCAAGGATAGGTGAGGATCAAAAGGAGGTGGCAAATCTCAGAAGTCCAAAGATCCTGAAGCATGGTCCTATTCATCCAAATCTTTCTGATAAGTATCCTCATCGAGCCCAGAAGCTTGTCATGAATGCACCGGACTATCTCCTCTAATTGAGCATTAGCTAATTTGACCCTCTAAAGGATAGAATCTTTTGGCTGAATGGGCTAAGCAGTAGATGTGCAAGGGGGCTTGCTCTAATTGTTCCTCTAGCTTAGTGTCAGCACTTTCTTTGTCTATATCTCCATCTGCTTCCTCTCTTTCACCTCTTTTTCAGATCCAATGATTGTCAATTTTGATGTAACCCATTCTACTTAGAGATCGCTCATTGTAAGTGTCAAAATACCACAACTTCTTTGAAGGTTCACCATGTAGGATAGGTCGGCCCAATTCATATAGATTAGTCGGCTCAGCATAGGTTGATTAAGATTTTTAGATTAGCTGGCTAACAATGAGTCGACTAAGATTCTAGTTTAGCTGGCTTAGACTGGCATAGAAAAAATTTTAGAAATAAACTTTTTAAAAATGATGCAATCAATCATGTCATATTTAATGCACATCAAAATCAAATGCACATTCAAATACATATCTAAACAAATATAAATTCAATGAATTAATCACATAAAATTAATTTGAATAGAATTAAACAAATCTACCATAGGGATCACAAAGGTCCAATTCTTTTCTAATTATACAAAATCTTTCTTCATTTAAAGATTTAGTAAAAATATCAGCAATTTGATTATCATTGGATACAGATTCAAGCATAACATCATTATTTTGTATATGATTTCTAATGAAATGATGCTTAATTTTTATATATTTTGATCTAGAATGCTAAATTAATTTCTTAGTTAAATTAATAGTACTAGTATTATCACATCTAATAGAAATTTTGTTATAAGAAATACCAAATCTTCTAGTTATTATTTGATCCATAAAATTTGAACACAACAACTTTCAATTACAATGTATTCGACTTCTGCACTTAAATAATATTATTGAGTTTTATTTCTTGCTAAACTATGAGATGAAATTAACTCCTAGAAATTAATGAGTACCACTTGTGCTTTTCCTATCCAGTAAAATCGACATCAGAATAATCAATTAAATTCAAAGAGGATAATTTTGAATACCATAAGCCAATATTTAAAGTATCAATCAAATGTCTAAAAATTCTTTTAATAGCCATTACATGTGATATTTTAGGATTAGATTGATAATGAGCATACATGAATATACTGAATATAATATCAAATCTACTTGCAATTAAGTAAAATAGTGATCTAATCATACATCTATAAACCTTAGGATCCACTACTTTATCTTTTACATCTCGATTAAGCTTATACTTTGAACTCATGGGGTGCTAATGCTTTTGACATTCTCCATACCAAATTTTCTTAAAATATTTTCTATATATTTACTTTGATTTATAAAGATTTTTTTATTTGATTGCTTGATTTGGAGTCCAAGAAAGAATGTCAATTCTTCCGTCATACTCATCTCGAACTCTTCCTATATTAGCTTTATAAATCCTTCATATAGAAGCTCACTAGTAGCACCAAATATTATATCATCAATATAAATTTGAATAATTAAGAGATCATTTGATTTTTTTTTTTTGATAATAAGAGTTGTGTCAATTTTTTTACTATAAAATTATTACGATCATACCATATGCATGTGGAGCTTGTTTCAAATCGTATCAATCTTTGTTTAATTTGAAATATGATTAGAAAATTCATGGCTTTCAACATCTAGAGGTTGTTTTATATAAACTACCTCCATAATATATCTATTTAAAAATACACTTTTTTTACATCCATTTGAAAAAAGCTTGAAATATATAAAACATACTAAAGTTTAGAACAATCTAATAGCTTCAAGCCTAGCAACTAATATAAATATTTCATCAAAATTAATTCTTTATTCTTGATTGTAATCTTGTACAACCAATCTAATCTTATTTTCAATTTCATTATCCTGCTTATCAAGTTTATTTTAGAAAACCCATTTTGTACCAATAACAGGATAATTTTTAGATCTTTTAACTAAACTCTAAATATTATTTCTTTCAAACTAGTTTAAGTCTTCTTGCATAGTAATAATCCAATTAGCATCTTTTTTAGCTGCAAAAATTATTTTAGATTCAACATGAGAAACAAATGCAAAATGATTTAACTCTTCACTAATTGATACTCTAGTCCTAATGCCTTAAGATGGATCACTTATAATAGGTTTTTTAGAGTAACTATGAGCATACATCCATTCTTTTGGTAAGTCATGTATATTTTATTATGTAGTGGATGATAGTTCATATATATTTTCATTCTCTTCTTCTTGATCTTGCTCCTTTTCTTCTAAGTTTTGAGAAAGAGTGTTTTTTAGTGATATTTTATTTCATCTCCTTTTCAAGAGTACCTGCATCATCATCTACTTTTACTTTCCTTGATTGAAAATTATTAGGGGATGCTTGGTTCATGACCGAAATCAGAATAGAAATGGAAATCGGAATGGATTCGAATCAAAATTAGAATGGCCAAATCTCCCATATCATTTGCTGGAATCGAAATCAAAATAAAAATTTGAATCCTTAAGAAAGAGTGGAGATTGAGTTTTAGATAGATTAAGCCATTTTCATTCCATCCCTGAATCAAAATCGGAATGAGACTCCTCCTAATAAATGGTTTGAATGAGAGTCATCCATTTTCATTTTGATTCCAGACCCCCACTCCCCCCAACCAAGCACCCCCTTAGTCTCATCCAATACAATATAAATTGACTCTTCTATAAATAGAGTTCTTATATTAAATACTCTATAAGCTTTGCTAGATAATGGGTAACCAAGAAAAATACTTTCATCGGATTTAGCATCAAACTTACCTAGTTTGTCCTTATCATTAATGAAAATAAAACATTGACAACCAAAACTTTGAAATAAGAAATATATTATTTCTTTCTTTTGTAAAGTTCATTAGGGATTTTCTTTAAAATAGGTCTAATCGATGCTCGATTAAATATATTGCATATATTATTTATAGCTTTCATTCAAAAATACTTTGGTTGGTTGCTTTCATAAAGCATGATCCATGCCATCTCGTATAAAATTCTATTTTTTTCTTTTTATTATCCTATTTTGTTGAGGTATCTAGATGCCAAAAAGTTGTTAACAATTCCATTTTCAGAGCAAAATTTATCAAAAGATTGATTTTCAAATTCTATATCGTGATTACTTCTAATTTTCAAAACATTATAATCTTTTTCACTTGTGATTTTCTTAAATAATTTTGCAAACATTTCAAAGGCTTCATCTTTATATGTAAGAAATAAAACTCAAGTATATCAAAAAAAATTATTAATAATAATAAAATCAAATTATTTGCTACCAAGACTAGTATTCTTGATAGGCATAAATAAATCCATATGCAAAAGTTTCAATGGCCTAGTAGTTTAAACAATATTTTTAGGTTTAAATGAAGATCTATTTTGTTTACCTAATTGATATGCATTGCAAATCTTATTCTTTTCAAAATCAATTTTTAATAAATCTCTAACCATATCATTTCTAGTTAATCTAGCAATGAAGTCCATGCTTACATGACCTAGTCTACTATATTAAATCCAACTAGTTTTATTAACTTTGGCATTCATAATAACTAAATATTTCAAGTTATCTTTGTAAAGATTATCACAATCTATCAAGTAAATATTTTTATATCTCTTTCATATTAATTTGATACTATCATTGGTGGAACTAGTTATAATGCAATGCAGTGATTTAAATGAAATATCAAATCCTTTATCATACGATTTACTTATGCTAAGTAAATTCATCAATAAGCAAAACATTTTCAATACAGATGGTAGGAGTGATCTTTATATTACCGAGATAAATAATTTTGCTTTTATTATTGTCTTCAAATATAATAGCTCCTCTAATTTTTGCTTAAGAGAGATAAACTGAAATTTATCTTCCATCATATGTCTTGAGCATCTACTGTTTAGACATCATTTTTTCTTCATCTCAAGAGATGCTAAGCATGCCTACAAAATATGGATCAAGTCATGTTAGGTGTCTAAGTTTTCTTGGATCCTTTGAGGTATTTGAGATAGTTTCTTTTAGAACCCAAATTTATTTTATTTTTATATTTTTTAATTAAATTTAACAAATTTATATCTAACTTTATTATATTTAAAATATGTGATAGCATGCTTTTCAGATGTGGGTTTTATGAATACATTTTTTAAAAAAAATTATTTGGCTGAGGTATTAAAACTTAGGCCAATTTTATGAAAAATAAATTTTTAAATTTTTAAGAGCATTTGCAAATTTTGTGAGCTAAGAGTAAACTTATCAACAATATGTTTCAATTTATTAACTTCTTTTCGAAAACTTTCATTATTTTCAATCAAATTATTTTACTTTTTTAAGAGATTTTTCTTTTTTTGAAAGTTTTCTTTTTCTTTAATCAAGGAATGATTTGACTTCTATGTTCTTTATTTTTAAGAGAAAATTTTTTTAAATCATCAAGTAACTTATAGAAAGTATCATGCAGCTCTTCAAAAGTAAAATTGTTAAAGATATTAGCATTCAAAAGTAAAATCATTAGAATGCATCATGCAATTTACTTTTTCTTTCTTTGTTTCTTCTCCTTCTTCAGAGCTAGAATCTTCATCATAGCTTCTAGTAGCCATTATAGCTTTCTTTCTAAATTTTTTGAAGCTCTTTTAAGTAGGGTGCAGTCGGCTTTAAAGTGTCTAGGTTTCTTACATTCATAGCACATCATCGATTGCTCTTTTTCTTTTTCTTTATCCTTTTCTTTGCTTCCATCTTCTCTAATAAAATCTTTCTTCTTGCAACTATATCTTTTTTTCTTATGAACCTTTTAAATCTTCTTATAATCATAACCATTTCATCATTGTTATCGAATTCCTCCAACATATCACTTTGATCACCCTCATTGGCTATAGACTTTAAAGCAATTGTTCTTCTTTTCTGTGCCTCTTTTTCCACATTCTAGTTCATGCTCAACTTATGAGTCATGAGTAAGCTAATAAGCTCTTATAAAAATAACTTATTAAGATCTTTAGCATCTTAGATCATAGACACATTGGCTTTCCACTTCTTTGGCAAGGATCTGAGAATTTTATGAACAAGCTCGTTAATATTAGATAGTCCTTGCCAAGACTTTTCAAACTATTTATAGTATTAGTAAATCTAGTGAATATATCAGCAATACTTTTACTAGATTCTATTTTAAATAATTCATATTTTTCTACAATCATATCAATTTTTAATTTTTTTAATTCGATTTGTACCTAATAGAGAAAAATAAATATCTATAGATCACATGCGGAAGATTTAGAACATAAAAAAAAAATTTAAGAATAGATCATGAACAATCAATCATATCTTGAAATCCTTGAGCAACCATTAATGATCACTATTGGAATATCCTGTAAAAGAAAAAATCAATATGGGATAGATCTTTCTCTCTTTCTCCTCTTGATGTCTGTCTCCTCAATAGGATGAGTTCCATCCTATGAACGTAGAGATCTTAATATCCGAAAATTTCTCTATAGATAGGTATTTATAGGAGTGGAGCAGCGACCTAACTCGGTTAGTAAACCTTAATAGATCCACCCATCATAGAACCCATTAGTTGAGTCAGGCTTACACCAATTGCTACTACATCACATGATTAAGATAATAGGACTCAATAATATGATCGCATGTAAATCATGAGCTCCTTAACTATTCATTCAGATGATAACTTAGCTCGTATTTTATAATAAATCAGAAATAAGAAATCAATTTATAATCAATGAAAGCTCATCTTTTGAAAATTTTTAATGTTCTTCCACTTGGACGATAATGATTTAGACTTTTTTCAAAGAAAATATATTTTATATATATAGTTTAAAATGATTTTTTGGTTAAGTGCACATTATGTGGCCACATATGCAAATATCTTGAATGAATAATATTTTTTATCAAAATTTCGATCCGCTAAAACTACTAATATTGAATTATAGCAGTCTTCATACTATTTATTGATATAAAATTTCTTTATGGTTATAAATATTAGTAATCTTATCAACATGGATTCCAATAATATAGTGCATGTAGTGTGAACTTTGTACTCATGTGATCCAAATATATAAAGTTTATTATCAGTCCATTTTATAACTTCCAATGAAACTCTTTATGCTTTCCAATGAAAGCTACAACAAGCTTATAATATCATCATTTATATATCTTAAGATGAGTCCTTTATATCTCAGGATAAACCACAAGCAATATCTTTATACTTAAGCAAAAGCTTTATGCTTAAGACTTTAATTTAAATAACATTTACAAATAATCATATATGCATAAATATAAATGTCATACTTTATTAAAAAAAATAAAAAAGTATCACATCCATATGATGTTTAACAAAAATAATGCTTTCACTAATCAAGTACATCAAAAGATTGCAATAAACCCATGTTTTCAACATATTTTTCAAGTACAGTGAATCTAATTCCTTTGGTTAATAGATCTGCTAGTATTGCATCAGTCTCCAAATGTTTGATGATAATATCTTCCTTTTTAACTAAATCTCTGACTATAAAATATTTTATTTTTATATATTTTGAGACACTAAAACTCTTATTATTCTTTAAAAAGAATGCAGCTGCACTATTATCATAATATATTTTAAGTGATTTAAAGATGGAATCTACAATCATAAATTTTAAAATAAATTTTTTTAACTAAACAGCATGAGCTGCAACTCTATAATAAGCTATAAACTCTACCTGCATGGTAGATGATGCCATAATAATTTGTTTTGAGCTTTTTCAAGAAACAGTCCCTCCAACCATCATAAAAATATAACTATAAGTAGATTTTATATCATTCATATAACCAGCAAAGTTAGAATCATAATATCCAATCACATCAAGATAATCAGATCTTTTACAAGTCAGCATAAAATCTTTGATTTTCTATAAATATCTTATAATCTTTTTTGCTGCCTTCCAATGTTCTATGCTTGGATTTGAAATATATCTATCGAGCACACTAACAACATATATAATATCTGATCTAATGCAAACTTGTGCATACATTAACTACCCATGGTACTAAAATAAGGCACATTTTTCATAGATTATCTTTCTATATTGTTCTTAGGATATTGATCTTTACTAAATTTATCTTTCTTAACCACGGATATATCTCCAGGTTTGCAATCATGCATATCAAACCTTCTTAGAATACGATCAATATAAGTCCTTTGAGATAATCCTAACAAACCATGGCCTCTATCCCTATGAACCTTAATATCAAGTACAAATGAAGCTTCTCCAAGATTCTTTATATCCAAGGTCCTAGATAGCAAATGTTTGGTCTCATACAATAAAATTGTATCATTACTAGCAAGCAAAATATCATCAACGTATAAAATAAGAAAGATAAATTTACTCCTAATGATCTTAAGATATATGTATTGATTCATTTTATTTTCTATAAATTCAAAAAAATTTATAATATTATCAAACTTAAGATACCACTACTGCAATGTTTGCTTAAGATAATAGATGAATTTTTTAAGTCTGCACACCATATACACCTTTTCAGTTTCAATAAAATCTTCTGGCTGAATCATATAAATTTTTTCATTAAGATCACCATTCAGAAAAGTCATTTTAACATCCATCTGATGAAGCACAAGATCCAAATGGACTACCGATGCCATAATTATTTTGAATAAATCTTTACAAGAGACGGGAGAAAAAGTATCACTATAATCTATGCCTTCTTTCTATGTGAATCCTTTTGCAACTAGTCAGGTTTTATAGCACTCAATATTTCTATTGAAATCTTTTTTGGTTTTAAATACCTATTTACACTCTATGGATTTAAATCCTTTAGGTAATTCTACAAGATCTTATACTTCATTATTAGCCATGGACTACATCTCATCATGCATAGCTTCAATCCACTTGTTTGACTGAAAACATGCAATAGCTTGATCATAAGAGACTAGATCGATCACATGACCAATATCAAAATTATTTTTACCTAAATAAACTACATAATCATTGGGAATAGCAGATCTTTTTTCTTTAACTGATCTCCTTATTGGTATATCATCAACTAGCTATGGAGGTGCTATGATTGGTTGAATTATTTGTTGCTCTTCAATTATTATTTTAATAGAATAAAATATATATAATCGTTACCTAAATAGTAGGTATAGGAATAATAATTTATCCTTCTTTTAATATGTCATTTTCAGTATAAGAGCATCTGCCATTATCCATATCTATTTTCAAAAATCTAGCATAGATAGACTCAATAATCTTTGTACTTCTATTAGGATAGTAGAATCTGTATCCTTTAGAGTTATTTGGATAGTTAATAAAATAACGAGTGATTCTAGGCATAGATTTATTTTCTAATAAATTATAAATTTTAATAACCTCAGCAGGATAACCCCAAATATGAAAATGATTAATGCTAGGCTTCCTGCCAATTCATAATTCAAAAGGTATCTTTAGAACTGCCTTATAAAAAACTCTATTTAAGATACAGATGGCAATTTTTAAGATCTTACCCCAGAGATATGCAGGTAAATTATACCCACTCATCATGCTTCTTACTATATCCTTAAAATTGTTATTATGCCTTTCAACTATACCATTTTGTTCAAGAGTTCTAGGCCTGGTGTATTGGATAACTATCCCATACTCCTATAAAAATTTGGTAAATAGTCTCATTTGCTAGCCGGATTCATCATATTGACCATAATATTCTCCATTACGATCAAATCTTACTACTATGATTATTTTTTCAAGCTATTTTTTAACTTCAGTCTTGAAGATTTTAAATTTATCAAGTACTTCAAATTTTTCTTTTAGAATATAAATATATCCAAAGCAAGAAAAAATATTAATAAAGATAATAAAATATTTATTATCATAAATAGTAGATTTTAAAGATCCACTAATATATGTATGAATAAGTTCTAAAAGGTTATTGCTATGATTTAACTCTTTTTCTTTTGGTCTTGGTAAATTTGCCTCTAAGACAATCAATACAAATATGAAGATCACTAAAATCAAGAGAAGAAAGAATTTCATTATCAACTAACCTTTGAATTCTTTCTTTAGAAATATAATCTAATCATTTATGCCATAATATAAAGGATTTATTTTTAGTTAGTCATCTTTTAGGGACGATACCGTCAACATGTATAGAAGAAAAATCATTCCTACATATAACATTAAGACGATATAATCCATCAGATAAAAGATCTCCACCAATAAATTTAGAGTTAAAAAATAATTTAATTTTTTTATGATCAAAAGCAAATTTAAAACCACTAGAATTAAGTTTAAAAGAGAAATTCAATTTCATCTTATGGATGGTATATAAATAATATTCTCTAAGACAAGCATAAAACTAGACTCTAATTTTAGCCTAACATCTCTAATAAAATCAACTTGAACTCTTTCTTCATTTTCTATAAAAAGATTCACTTTATTTTTAGTTGCCTTTCATTTGTTTATGAATCCCTACAAAGAATTAGTAATGTTGGTGTAGAATTTGGTTAATGTTGGATCGAGCTGGAGTGGAAGAGGACGAGGTCGACTTATTGGGATTGCGTTTGCTAGGGTGGGAATGCATCCTCTCTGGTCTCGAAAGTTATTCCCTGATTTTCATCAGCACTTGGGTCTTTGAAGCGTTAAGGGGGGCGTAGTTGTAAAATCTTCGTTGGGAAGAACCTCGATGCTGAGGAGAACCTCGGTGTGCCCTTCCGTCGGAGCTTCCCCGCCTCCAAGCTCGAGGGAGAGTTTGGACTCGCCTGCACCCAGAAGGACTCTGGAAATGCGGTCGAGCTTTACTCGACTTTCCTTCTTCGACGGGCCTACCCGACTCGCCGACTTGCCGCTCACCATCGGCTTCATCGTCCTTGGCCTTGAAGGCCTCCTCAGCCTGGGCATAACCTTCAGCCCGAGCTAGCATGTCGGCAAAGTTCCTGGGATACTTCTTTTCCAGGAAGAACAGTAAGTCATTCTTCTGAAGGCCGCTCTTGAGCATCCGTATCAACCTCGGTTGTAGGAGATAAGATCTCTCCCGAGACAACCTCGATCGTAGGAGATAGGATCTCTCCCGAGGGTTCATCTCAACCTTGACTGCAGGAGATAAGATCTCCTCTGAGGTAACCTCGATCGCTGGAGATAAGATCTCCCTCGAGCGATCGGGCCAACCTCGGTTGCAGAAGATAAAATCTCCCTCGAGCGCCCATATCAACCTCAGCCGCAGGAGATGAGATCTCCCCCGAGCCGACCTCAACTGCTGAAGATAAGATCTCTTCCGAGCGTCCGTATCAACCTCGATCGTAGGAGATGAGATCTCCCCGAGTCGACCTCGACTGCAGGAGATATGATCCCCCGAGCTTCGACTTCAACGGATACATAGCTCGAGAAAGGACTTCGATAGTCGTCTATTTTGGTACTTTCTTTCTTTGAATTTCAAACTCAGAAGTGGAGGAACTATTGTTGGAGGTAAACTCCACTCCCATTGAAGTCCAGTCGGATGCTCAGTGGATAATACAATCAATAGTCACGAAAAAACTTCAGCGGATGAGCCCCTTCCGAACTCCTTTATCTGGTCAAACTCATTAGCGGCCGAGCTTCGACCGAACTCATTAGCGGCCAAACTTCTCTAAGAGCCGAACTTCTTTCGAACTCCTCTAGCAGTCGAGCTTCTACAGGAGCCAAACTCTTCAGCGGACAGACTCCTCCTTTAGTCAGACTTTTATGGAAGCCAAACTTCTTACAGATTGTTGACGAATTTCTACAAGCGATCCCACTACTGAATGATTACAATTATCACGATAATAATGATTGCCATTTATCAAGATAACACGATCGACATTTATCAAGTCAATCACGATCGACATTTATCAGGACGGTTACGACAGTCATTAATCAAGGTAGTTACAACAAGCTCCACCTATAAAAAGGATCCTCCAGATATGCTTACTCTAGGCTCTAAGCTCTTCTCTCCTCCTCGAAATACTATCGAACTTCACACTGAGTACTCCATTTTTGTTGGCCAGAGCTAACTTGACCATCGGAGGGTCCTACCGGAGCCACCCCCACTGGCTCTAGACGAAACTTTATTTTACAAATCATCGACGGCGACCTCGTCCTCTTCCACTCCAGCTCAATCCGACGTCAACCAAATTCTGCACCAACAAGTAACATGAATAGATGCCCCACAATCTAACCACCAAGAATGTAATGGAACATCTATCAAACTGGATTCAAAATAAATAAAAGTTAATGAGCTACCTCCTTGCTGATTTTTCTTTTCTAGCCAACTTTTGTATTTAAAATATTCATATTTCTTATGACCTTTCTTCTTGCAAAAATAAACTTGAAAGTTTTCTTAACTGTAGCTTGTAGGCCTTCAGAATTTTGATTTTAACTCTTAAAATTATGAGATTGACCATTTCTTTTGGGATCATTTTTCTTCTTCTTTTTATAATTGGAACCCTTAGGATATGGCTGATATACTATATTAGCACTCTTATCCTTTTTTCTAAGATATTTTTCTTCCTCTTGAGCACAAATTGAAATAAATTCATTCACATTCTATTTATCTCTTTATGCATTATAAGTAGTTTTAAGCTAATTAAATTATGGAGAAAGAGAATTTAGGGCCTGATGAACAATAAAAGCTATTAGGATAGATATATCAAGGCTATTAAGCTTGGATGTAATGTTCTCCAATCTCATGATATAAACCTTAAGTAACTCCACCAATACCATCATGTCTTATATTAATTATTTTTTTCATCAGCTCTCCTGCCTCAACTTTATCAAATTCTACATATCTCTTACTTACGGCATCAAAGAATTGTTTAGTGTTACCATTGTCAAGTATAGAATCCAAAATAAAATCAAATATGGATCTCTTCATAATCATTAAGCTCAACCGATTCACTTTCTTTTACTTTTCATAGGCAGCTTTCTATTCTATAGTACTTTGATCAGTTATCTGAGATGAAGGATTATCACATAATGCAATATCTAAATCCATCAAATCTAGTGCCAACTTAATATCACGTTTCGACCTTTTATAATTTGTTCCAGATAGAGTTTTAATGGGAGCAGTGGTGTTATTTATTGCAAAGGTGCTAATGCAAAACAAACTTAATGCAATCAAATAATGGATAAATATAGGCAATCAATATGCTTAAGAAATTTTATAAATATTATTTTAATGAGAGCCTTTGATGCAATGCCACAAACTTTCTTTAGAAAGAAAGTTATCCATATAAGATTTCTCTCATACGTCTAGTGGATACTACTAGTAAGGCATCATTAGCTTTCGGAGGTTCATCCATTTTAATTGAATGAATTCTTAAGCCATGCACACTTACTAATTATAAAAAAATATTTTCACTTCATAATTATAACACATGATGACCTCCCTTTGAGGAGATAATTATATACAATAATTTTGCAATGCTTTTCATCCCTTCTTAAATATTATGCAAAAAAATCTTGCAAACATCGTTAAATAGACCACTTTGGTGGACACTATCTAATGCAATTTATAAATCTTCAATTCAAGAATAAACCAGTATGCTTATCAGTTTTAATATAAGTTGATGCACTTACAACAAATAATTTATCAAAAGAAAATAACATGTCTAAGTCTCTAAAATACCAGATAGAGGGATCCTGCAAATCTCAATGAATGGGCCACTTTGGTGGTCACCATATATTAAAACCCATGTCTCCTTGAGTTAGAGATCACAACAAAATAATGTAATAAACCTTTTTTAGGATTGAAATCAATTAATGCATTTTATAGTGACTAAAATGCAATTTTTTTTAAAATCAACTAATTGGGTTTGGATTTTGGATTGAAATCCAAAACCCGAAAACCCATTAGCTAAGTTTCCTTCCTCCCGATTTTTTTGTTTTGTTTTGGTGGGGAAAAGGGCTGATCGGCACCCTTTCCTCATCAATCTAATGGCCGGTGGGAGGTCTCAAAGGGTTGATCATCGATCTTTATCCACCCATGGCCACTAGTCATCACCTCTTCTTCGCCACCCACCATCGATAAATTCGAGATCCAACTTTTTTTTTTTATCTTCATAGATTCGGATGGTGAACTGCATCTGGTGCCTCACCAGCTTGCCCAGATTGCTGTTGTTTGCTTAGGTTTTTGTTGCCAGGTCGCTGCTGCCAGCCCAGGTGGTTGCGTGAGAGGAGAGAAAGTAGGGCACGACAGTTCAAGGAAAACCCTTCTCTTTTTTTTTTTGGTTCTTTGGTGGAAGTCCACCTTGCCGAATGGTCCGGCACCAAGGAAGAACCAGCACCGATCACCATAAGTGGCACCTTGCCGGTCGATCAGTTGTTGAAAGAAGAAAGGGCATGGTGGAGAAGAATTGCCGGCCCCTTTTTCTCTTCTTTAATTTTTTTTTGTTGGTTTGATGATCCTTTAGATCAAGATGCCCCACCCTTCACCATCGATTGGGACCTATCGCCAGCTGCCTGTCTAAAAAAGAGCGCCACCACAGCCAAAATTTTGGAAAAGGAGGAGGGCACGGGGAAGAACTGCTGGCCCTAAATCAAATCTTTTTCTTTTTTTATTGATTAATTGTAATCTAGATTTTTCTTGATTCTAATTCTCTATAAAATTCTTGCTCTAATACCAATTGATAGAAAAAATTAAATATCTATGGATAGCATGCAGAAGATTTAGAACACGAAAGAAAATTCAAAAATAGATTATGAACCATCAATTATACCTTGAAATTCTTAAGCAGCCATCGATAATCGCTACTGGCATATCCTACAAGAGAAGAAATCAATATGGGACTGATCTTCCTTTCCTTCTCCTCTTGATGCCTATCTCCTCCATGGGATGAGTTCCATCCTATGAATGTAGAGATCTTAATGCTTTATGATTTCTCTATAGGAAGGTATTTATAGGAGTGGAACGGGGACCTAGCTCAGTTAGAAAATCCTAATGGGTCCACCCATCATAGAATCTATTAGTCAAGTCAAGCCTACACCAATTGCTGCTACCTCACATGACTAAAATAATAGGACCCAATAATATAATCGTATGTAAGCTATAGGCTCTTTAACCATTCATTTAGATGACCACATAGCCCGTATTTCATAACAAATTAGAAATAAAAAATTGGTCTATAATCAATGAAAGCTCATCTTATGAAAATTTTTAACAGTACACTTATGGATAATTTTCAGTCTATCCTAAATCTCTTTTGCAGATATGTATGTAGAGATTCTATCAAATTTATTTGCATCTAAAGCACAATATAAAATATTTATTATTTTTACATTTAATTGAGCTAATTTTTTATTTAAATCATCCCAATCCTTTTTAGGTTTGAGAGATGTCATACCGTTAATCATAATAGTGGGTATGTGAGGACCATTAACTATGATATTTCATATATCATAATCTTGTATTTGAATGAAAATCTTCATTCATGCCTTCAAGTATATGTAATTTATGCCATTAAAAAGTGGAGGTCTATTGGTTGATCGGCTTTCAACCAAGGATATACCAATTAAGATCGTCATTGATTTTTAACTCTTAATGGTTAAATTAATTAGGTTGAGTACTTGCTTTGATACCTTTCATTTTCTAAAGATGGCAACCCAAGAGATAGGATGAATTGAGTTTCTTAAAAAGTTATTTGAAAAATTTATACCCAAAAATAAATCTAAAAGGTGTTTGTGCGGTGCTTAACAGTAATTAAATATGCGGTAGAAAAAATTTATAGTGGTTCAGTACTCAACTCAATATCAAGTTCTACTCCTTAAGTCAATTCATTTGAAAATTTTAACCATAATCTCACAAGATTATAGTTCGATGGTTTTCACATGTTCACAATCCAATCCCATTAGTTTTTCATGACTCATTAACCAAAACCTTAGAACTGATTATTTTCCCCTGCTCACAATCAATCTAGTTGATTTTCGCTGGCTTACCAACCAAAATTTTATACCATCTAATTTATAGCTTGGATCAACCCTTAATGAACCCAAGTTTCTTTCCCAAAAAACTTGTCACAATAGGTTAAAGAAAGATATATAAGAATTAAAATATAAATAATAAGCTTTTTAAACTCTTGAAAAGGTTGGTGTGGTTGAGCTTTTGAATTACACTGACTTCTTCTTTGAATGCTTTAGAGAGAATTGATGAAGACTAGAATACTTTTTCTTGATGGTTGTTAGCTTAATTCAATGCACTCTTCCTCTCTTTTGAATTAAGTAAATATGAAAAAGTAAGATTGAAAGCTCTTTTAATTTTTCTTCTCTCTCTCTGTTCCACTCAAAAACTTGTGTATTTTCTTCATTAAAATTCAATACCCTTTAATATTTTTGTAAACTTTCAAAAACTTAGTTCTTAATTTGAATTCTTCACTTTTATGGCTTAAAAAATGGCTGCAATTAATACACTATCTGTTAGAAGCTTAGAAATAGCTATTTCAAACAAAATATGATTGTTTAAAATAATCTGAAGTACTATATCAGCTAAGTGAAATTCTAAGATGGTTTGGGAATAGATGCATTTTTTTTGCTTTTTATTTATTCAGTCTGTTGAATCGGCTTAGACATCTTCTTAGTCGATTAACTTCATAGCATGGTCGGCTAACTGATCTTCTGGGTTGGCTCAGAGAACATATAACATTTTTACTACTTTCTATATTCTTCTGCATCTGAAGTGAGTTGACTATCCTATTCTTATAGTTGGTTAAGCTCCAATCTTGGTCGGCTATGTTGTTTTTATAGTCAACTTAAGAAAATTTCTGAAATCTTCTATCTTCATTTTGAGTCAGAGACTGAATTGGCTATTCATATAGATGAGTTATAATGAGTTAGTTATAATCCTGCCTTGGTTGGCTCATATAAAAACTTAGTCGGCTAAGAAAGATTATTTGAATTTTATCTCTTTCTATTTTTTTCTTTAAACTGAAACTGGATTAGATAAGATTCTTTCTTGGTCAACTTAAAAGCATGCTATGTATGCTAAAGTTGATTTTTTTATTTTTGAGTAGTTTTCTTTGTTCAAACATATTCTAGGTTAGACTTATCTTTATAAACTTAATTTTTAAATAGATAGAC
Source organism: Cocos nucifera (assembly GCA_006176705.1). Lineage (NCBI taxonomy): Eukaryota > Viridiplantae > Streptophyta > Magnoliopsida > Arecales > Arecaceae > Cocos > Cocos nucifera. Next base: position 3,254,410 of record QRFJ01000021.1, on the reverse strand, counting down.
TTGTTGAGAAGTCTTTTTAAGCTAGATTTTTCTTAATCATATTTCTTTCATACCAAATGCTATTTTTTTTTTTTGTTGCCTTCAAAACTTGAAACATTGACTTGGAAAAATCTCTTAAATTTAAGAGGACTTCTCTTTGGATGAAATTAATCTTTAAACATTATAAGAAATTCTATCATCACTCTCAAAAGCATCATGATAATCATTATTTGTACTCATACTCTTTTGACATTAACAAAAGAATAGAAATGTAATCTAGTACAAATAAGTGAATCAAGTTACCAAATTGCCCTTTATGACTTTTACTGAAATCCATTAATATAATAATATTTTTAGCAATTTATGTCTTTATTTGTTTACATAATTAATAAATAAAATAAATAAAAAGTATAGGAGAACATCACCTTGCTGATGTTGTAAGTTAAGTATGTAATGATATTTTAGGATCCAATTAACGACTGCTGCTCCATATATTTATTTTTTTAGGATATTGGTGACTAGGTTATATTTTTTACCTCGAAGTTCTTTTACATAATTTTTTTAGAAAATTACTCTATATGAAGCATAGACACACCATAGCTCTGTCGTATCTTAAACTGCTCAATAAATTATATCGATCTTCTTATATTATATAAAAAAAATAATTTTTTCTTCTGATATCATGGTAAAGCTTAATAATATTATTTTTTTTATATTTTATAATTCTCTCATATTTAGGGATATACATTCCTATATGTACATCATCCAATCTTTATTTATAGAGATTAGTGTAATTTTGTGAGAGTAGTATAATTGTCAAATACACGTTAATGCTATAAAATTAATATAATATTATAAAAATTCTTATAATAGTTAATTTTTAATGCTATGGGATGATTTATGAAAAAGAAACTATATATTTTATTAGCATTTATTAGAAAAAAAGTATAAATTGCATCCTGCACGATGTGCAGGATTCTTTCAGTTTATGAAGTATTGAATTAGTGATAAGTTGGTTCGTGCAGGATTCTTTCTAGTTTATGAAGTATTGAATTAGTGATAAGTATGAACCAACTCGATGGCAATTACTATATATTTACCTAGTACCCGATACCAATGCTGGAATGGTTGTTTTATGGAAAAGTTGTAAGGAGATTTTGAATGTTTTTTAACTTAAAAAGATTGAAGAGCTTCATTTACATTTGAAATCCCATGACCATCAATCACAAACCCATAAAACTATAAAACTGAATTTGCTAGTGACTGCTCTTATACATTTTATCCGCAAGCCATTTTTAAGAGCCAGGTGTTATAGTAATCCATGGCAAAAATAGAATCGGACAGCTGGGTATATAATCAAAGGGTTAATTTGGTTAGGGGTAATTTAGTATGGAAAAATATATTTTATATTAGATTATCATATTTGATATAAAAAATAAAAGAAAGAGATGGTAAAAAAAATTAATGGATTAATGTTTATTTTTCAAAGAGAGAAGATAAAATAAATACCATAGGAGGATTGGTATTTAGTAAATTTTTGAATCAGGGTAAACTATATTTAACAAAAATATCCTTAATAAAACTGTAAATATAATTATTAAATTTATTTTGATGTTTTTTCAAATTCATACAATAAAGAGCTTTTACAAAAAATAAAGATAGAGATGGTATTTTGCAAAGGGCTATATGATTATAATCATTATATAAAAATTAATTGGAGATGACCATGCTATTCTAGTATTAAAAATTATTTTATATTGAAAGGCATATTTATAAATTTTGCTATATTTTTATATAAGATTACGTCTAACCAAATGTAAAAAATTTTTTTTTTCAGTATCATTTTGGGGTAATTTTTTAACTAATCAAATGTAGTAAAAATTATTTTTTTTTACAATCATTTTATTAAATAAATAATTTTAAAAAATCATCAAATTATCTTATAATTTGATACACCCCAATCAAATAGAGCTGAAATGTCCCCTGCATGGTAAGGGATTGGAAGACTACTCCTTCATGGCGATGATTAACTGGATTCGGATGCGAATCCCCCTCTTTTTTTGGTAGATGGGATTGTTCATATAAATTTAGTATAAATACATCAAAAAAAGTCAGAAAGAAGAATATTTTTAAAGGCCAAAGAAAGATCTTTAATATCGGTCTATATAGTCTCTTTGGTATGCTTTATCACATAAGAGGCCATCTAGTCAGTAGCAATATTGGCCTAATGGTATACATGATAAATCTTAATGAAAAGACAACTCCTCACCACCTACTAAATATGATGAGTAAGAGGCTGCACCACCATTGATGACTGTTGTCTATATAACTAGGCTACCACCATAGCAGAGTCTCCTTCAATCATAAATCTCTTCCCTCCTAGTCTTAACCTGGTGAAGGTGATGTTTGTTTATGTGAGAATTTTTCTAATTATGGACTATCATTAATTAATTATTTTATTTATTTTATTAAAAGTGGGCTGATTATATGATCCGGGTTAATAGACATGCATGTAAGCCCAATATTATTTGCGATCCTTTTGTTTTGGACTAGGTGCATCTTATTTTGAGTTGGTGTGGTTAGGATGGCTCAGTATAGGCTTTAGCCCGATATAAATCCATGATGGATGGGTCTGTTAGAATTTTATTTTATATGGCTAGATTTTTTTTCTACTTTTTATAAATATCATGAGACTAGTTCCCTAACTTATCCCATCGAATAGCCATCTGTTGAGAGAAAGCTAAAAAAGAAGAATCTGGTTCGCGATGTTCGTCTGAGCATCCGCTGTTACTGTTCTTGATAAATCAATGACGAACATAGGTATGTGTTGGTGTAGAATTTAATTGATGCCGGATCGAGCTAGAGTCGAGAAAGACGAGATCGCCGTCGATGACCTACAAAATAAAGTTCCATCTGGAATTGGTGATGGTGGCTCCGGTAGGATCCTCCGACGATCAAGTTAGCTCTTCTGACCAACAAAAATAAAGTGCTCAAAAAGAAGTTCGGAAGAGTTTCGAAAAAAAAAAGAGAGCTTAGAGAAAACATATATGAAGGATCCCCTTTTATAGATGAAGCTTATTGTAACAATCTTGAGAAATGACCATCGTAACCATTCTGATAAATGTAAATCATAATTATCCTGATAAATGATAATTGTAACCATTTAGTAGTGGGATCGCCTGTAGGAATCCGTCTGAAGAAATAGTTCGGAAGAAATTCGGCTTCTGTAGGAATCCGACTGTTGGAGAAATTCGAAAGGAGTTTGGCTTCCGTAGAAGCTCGACTGAAGGAGGAATCTGAAAGAAGTTCGGCTCCTGTAGAAGTCCGACTGAAGGAGAAAAATGGAAGGAGTTTAGCTCTCATAAAAGCTCAACTGAAGAAAAATCCGGAAGGAGTTTGGCTCCTATAGAAACTCGACTGCTGGAGGAGTCCGAAAGAAGTTTGGCTCCTGTAGAAGTCCAACTGAAGGAGGAATATAGAAGAAGTTTGGCTCCTATAAAAGTTCAACTGCTGGAGGAGTCCAGAAGAAGTTCGACTCCCGTAGAAGCCCGACTACTGGAGGAGTCCGGAAGGAGTTTGGCTCCCATAGAAGCCCGACCGCTGAAGGAATCTGGAAGGAGTTTGGCTCCTGTAGAAGCCCAACTGTTGGTGGAGTCCAAAAGGAGTTCAGCTCGCATAGAAGCCCGACTGAAGAAGAAATTTGAAAGAAGTTCGGCTCCCATAGAAGTCCGACTGCTGGAGGAGTTCGAAAGGAGTTCGGCTCCCATAGAAGCTCAACTATTAGAGGAGTCTAGAAGGAGTTTGGCTCCTGAATGAGTTCGGCCGTTGGAAAAGTTCGGCTGGGGCTCGATCATTGAGGAGTTCGATTGGGTTCGGAGTCCAGCTGGAGGAGTTCAGCCACTGAATGAGTTTGGCCATTGAGGAGTTCAATTGGATTCGGAGTCCAGCTGGAGGAGTTCAACCGCTGAAAAAGTTCGACTGGGGCTCGACCGTTGAGGAGGGAATTTTTGATCGAAGCTCTTTCGTGATTACCAACTGTATTAGGCTAAGCACCAGGCTGGACTTCGATGGAAGCGGAATTTATCCCCAACAATAGTCCTTCCACTTTTGAGTTCGAAGTTCGAAGAAAGGGAGTACCAAAAAGGTGACTGCTAAAGTTTTTTTTTGGGCTCTACACTCGTTGAGGTTGAAGCATGGGGAAAATCTTATCTCCGATCGAGGCTGATGTTGAAGTAGAAGCCCGAGGAAGATCTTATCTCCAACCGAGGTTGAAGGAGATCTTATCTCCTATTGATATTGAAGTTGAGGCTCGTGCATAATAGGGCCGTTGTTGGGGTCTCTCCTCTCACCTCGTCTAAAATGAATGAGACCTTCGACTTTGCTCATGTTAGGATAAGGTTCTCCTTCTGTTCCTAATGGACCATGTAGGCATATAAGGGCCGTTGTCAAGGCCTCTCCCCTATCTCATCTAGAATGAATGAGGCCTTCGACTTTGCTTGCATTAGGACGAGATTCTCCTCCTATTCCTAACGGATTGTGGAGGCACATAAGGGCCATTGTCAGGACCTCTCCCCTCATCTCATCTAAAATAAATAAGATCTTCGACTTTGCTCACGTTAGGATGAGGTTATCTTCCTATTTCTAACGGGCTATGGGGGCATATAAGGGCCGTTGTCAGGACCTCTCCCTCCATCTCATCTAAAATGAACGAGGTCTTCGACTTTGCTTGCATTAGGACGGGGTTCTTCTTCTATTTCTAATGGACCGTGGGGGCACATAAGGACCGTTGTTAGGGCCTCTCTCCCTATCTCGTCTAAAATAAGCGAGGTCTTCGACTTTGCTCGCGTTAGGATGAGGTTCTCCTTCTGTTCCTAACGGGCTGTAGGGACACATAAGGGCTGTTGTCAGGATCTCTCCCTACATCTCGTCTTAAATGAACGAGGTCTTCGACTTTGCTTGCGTTAGGATGAGGTTCTCCTCCTGTTCCTAACATGGCCACTTTCGATTGTATCTTTCCTATCATTACATAGTTCTTGCATCTTGTATCTTTCCTGTTATCACATAGTTCTTGCACCAAGAAACAATAATGCTGAAATAAAATTTTATTGGAAAAAAATTACTGATAGTACATCTTCAGATTTTCTGAGTTTCAAAATTGTGGAAGCGTTATTCCTTCGAGCTCCTTCAGATAATAAGTCCCGAACCAAACGACCTTCTCTATTTTATATGGGCCTTCTCCATTCGAGGCAAGCTTCTCCTGACTCTGAGGCTGAGAGATGGTGACTCAACGAAGTACTAGGCCCCCCAAAAATAGCATTAATGATGCCGGAAGATGGTCGATCTTCTTGTTGTTTCTTCTTCGTTTGTGGTTCTAGCTGCAGAAGCGCCTTTGGCTTGCTTCAGGCTGACATCTATGGAGCATTAAGGGGGGCGTATTTGTGAAACCTTCTGGGGGAACTTCTTCATGTCCTTCCATCAAGACTTCTTTGACGACGAGCTCGTGGAGGAGTTCAGCCTCGCTTGGGCTTGGGGGGAGTTTGGGAGCACGGTCGAGCTTCATTCGGCCCTCCTGTTAAACCTCTTGGGTGAAGAACTTCGTGTCCTTTTGTCGGAGCTTCTTTGACGATGAGCTCGAGGAGGAGTTCGGCCTCGCTTGAGCTCGGGAGGAGTTCGGAAGCACGATCGAGCTTCATTCGGCCCTCTTATGAAACCTCTTGGGCGGAGAACTTCATGCCCTTTTGTTGGAACTTCTTTGATGATGAGCTCAAGGAGGAGTTCGGCCTCACTTGCGCTCGAGGAGAGTTCGGGAGCGTGGCCAAGCTTCACTCGGCTTTCCTTCCTCAATGGGCCCATCTGGCTCGTCGATTCGCTGCTTACCAAAGGCTTCATCATCCTTGGCTTCGAAGGCCTCTTCAGCTCGGACGTAACCTTCAGTTCGAACTAGCAGATCGATAAAATCTCTGAGGTACTTCTTTTCTAGGAAGAACAATAAATCATTCTTCTGGAGGCCATCCTTTAGTGCGGCCATTGCGATTGATTGGTCCAGATTTCGGACCTCAAATGTAGCGGCACTAAATCGGGTGATATAAGTTCGGATGGATTTTCTCTCCTTCTGCTTGATGTTCATCAGAAAATCTGAATCTTGGCGTGGACATCGGCTGCTAATGAAGTGAGCCACAAACTGATGGCTCATCTGATCAAAGATGGTATCCGACTTAAATATCGAGTACCAGTTTCTTGCTGCTTCCTTTAAGGTAGATGGAAAAGCTCGACATAATATGGCATTTGGTGCGCTATGGAGCAGCATCATAGTTCAAAAGGCTTTTAGGTGATCGACCAGATCAGAGATTCCATCGTAGCTTTTAAATCGGAGGAGCTTGAAATTTGGTGGAATGAAATCTTGCATAATTCAGAGAGAGAAAGGAGGATTGATGCGGACGTCGTTATGGTAAGCTAGGATGATGTGGTCAAGCTCCTCAATCTACTGATCCGTCCTCTACAGTTTCTGATCGAGGTCGTCAACTCGATCGCAGGTCTTGGAAGACTTCTGACCGTGGATGGGCAAGGTCCCTTCTAGAGAAGAACCATGATCCAAGCAAGGATCCTCTGCTCTCTGTTTCTCCTTCCTTGGAATGACAGGTATGCTAGCCCAAGTGCCAATCCTTGGGATTGGCTCCTAACATCTCGACGACGGATTTTCTAGCGGAACCGCCATCGGGGGCTGCCACATGGTTTGCACCATTTTGGTGAGATCCAAAATCCACTGCATCAACAGGTTAAACTACTTCGAATCTACCATGGCCGTCGGTGGAGGAGGTGGTTGAAGCACCGACGATGGGATAGGAACAGATTGATCTAGCTCAGACCTGGTGGTAGAAACGATCGATCTTCGGATAGTCGCCTTCTTTGAAGGTATTTCTTGGGATGGAGAAAGAGAATGGAGATGAACCTTGAAGGAGAAGGTCGGTAGGATCGACTGAGCACTCCTTTAAGAATAAGGATACCTCAAAGATAGAGGGTTCTTCCTTTAGCATCAATTCTGTTGGTGCAGAATTTAATTGACGTCGGATCGAGCTGGAGTCGAGGAAGACGAGATTACCGTCGGTGACTTGCAAAACAAAGTCCCATCCGGAGTTGGTGATGGTGGCTCCGTTAGGTCTCTCCGATGGTCAAGTTAGCTCTTTTGGCTAACAAAAATAGAGTGCTTGGAGAGAAATTTGGTAGAGTTTCGAGAAGAAAAAAAGAGCTTAGAAAAAATGTATCTGGAGGATCCCTTTTTATTGATGGAGCTTGTTGTAACTATCCCGATAAATGATCATCGTAACCATCCTGATAAATGCCAATCGTAATTATTCTGATAAATGATAATCATAATTATCCTAATAAATGATAATTATAATCGTTCAGTAGTGGGATCGTCTGTAGGAATCTGTCTAAAGAAACAGTTCGAAAGGAGTTCAGCTCCTATAGAAGTCCGACTGCTGGAGAAATTCGGAAGAAGTTCGACTTTCGTAGAAGTCCGACTGAAGGAGAAATCTGGAAGGAGTTTGGCTTCCATAGAAGTCTGACTGAAGAAGGAAAATGGAAGGAGTTTGGCTTCCATTAAAGCTTGACTGAAGGAGAAATCTGGAAGGAGTTTGGCTCCCATAGAAGCCCGACTGCTGGAGGAATCTGAAAGGAGTTCAACTTTCATAGAAGCCTGACTGCTGGAGGAGTCTGGAAGGAGTTTGGTTCCTATAGAAGCCTAACTAAATGACAAATTCAGAAGAAGTTTGGCTTCCATAAAAGTCCGACCGCTGGAGGAGTTCGGAAGGAGTTTGGCTCCCATAGAAGCCCGACTGCTGGAGGAGTCTGGAAGAAGTTTGGCTCTCATAGAAGTTCGACTGCTGGAGGAATTTGAAAGAAGTTCAGCTTCTATAGAAGCCCAACTACTGGAGAAGTCCAGATGGAGTTCGGCTCCCATAGAAGTCTGACTGAAAGAGAAATCTAAAAGGAGTTCGGCTTCCATAGAAGTTCGACTATTGGAGGAGTCCGGAAGGAGTTCGGTTCTTGCAGAAGTCCGACTATTGAAGGAGTCCGGAAGGAGTTCGACTCTTGAATGAGTTTGACTGCTGGAAAAGTTCGGCTGGAGCTCGATCGTTGAGGAGTTCGATTGGATTCGGAGTCCAGTTGGAGGAGTTCGACCACTGAATGAATTCGATCGTTAGAAAAGTTCGACTGGAGCTCGATCGCTGAAGGAGTTCAATTGGTTTCGGAGTCCAGTTGGAGGAGATCGATCGCTGGATGAGTTCAGCCACTAAAAAAATTCGACTGGGGCTCAGCCATTGAGGAGAGAATTTTCGATCGAAGATCTTTCATGATTACCAGCTGCATTAGGCTAAGCACTAGGCTGGACTTCGATGGGAGGGAAATTTATCCTCAACAGTACACATCTATCTTTTGTATTCTAATCTTCTACATACGGTATTAGAGCCGTATTATAGAATATTAGAATCAAAAAAATTTGTTAAAGCAAAAGAGTGGATGGATCTTCTGAGATCATGCCCTCTCCTCTCTTTCTCCTTGCCGGTCGGATCTCTCTCTAGCCGAATCAAGGTCTGGCGATCACGTGAGGATCTAAAGATCTGATCATAACCAAAAAAAGAGAAAGGGGCATGAGGGGCGGCAATTTCCACCATTGTGCCCTCCTTCTCCTTCGCTTGTGCGCGATCGGCTTCGGCCATCTAAAAGTGGCCCCATTTATGGGACCTGGCGGTGACCTTGATGGATGGTGGCACCGACCATCGAGCAGATCTTCTCCATTAGAAATCCATAAAAAATAAAAATAAAAGTAAAAAATAAAAAATGTTGAAGGGAAGGAGGAGACCGTCGGCTCCTCCCATGCCATGTGCTGCTCCTCCCGGGCGGTGGATCGGTGCCGATAATCAACCGACATGGCCGGTGAGAGGATGACGATCACCCTCTCATTGACCACCAGCCCAAATTAAAAAAACAAAAGATGGGCGACGGTTCAAGCCGTCATGCCCTTCTTCTACCTCTCGCATGCTGTGGCCAACGGCAGGCACCTTGCCGATGGTTGACGATGGTGGATGGTGGTCGGCCTCCCACCGACCGTCGGACTTCAAGGAGCGGGGAGCGTCGGTTCCGACCTCCTCTCTTCCACCGCATGTTGAGAAAGAAGAACGTTGGCAATTTCTCATGAATTTTCGACAGCTACTAGTGGTACTTGATAGGGAGAAATCGGCGGTCCGTCGATCAACCTTTTTTCGACGATCGTCGGATCGGACTTGGGGGCGGAAGAGGCACTGGCCAGGCCCTCTTTGAGCTGCCTAATCGTGAGGATCAAAAGCCCATCTTGATGGGTTTTGGATTTCAACCCAAAATCCGACCCCAATAAGCTGATATTTTGTTATAATGGCCCTTTTGCACTTTAGTCCCTACCAAGTTTAATATTTGATCTAAGTACATAAAAAGGAGAATTATAGTTTAGTCCCGATAATTATAAAAATTTGATTTTGGTCAATAAAAATTATATTTTAGCCCCTATAATGTAGTTTATTGTATAAAATCTCTATTTTGCAATTAAGCTCCTATTGAAGGTTATTATTTTATATTAGTCCTTCAAAATTTTTGTTTGCTTCCTGAAAAAAATTTATTTATGATAATACTCTTCAAAAAAATTATATTTAATATTATTTTTAGCATAATATGTCTTTGAAATTGTACAAACACATTGTTGTAACTTCGGAATATAATATTATATTATATTATGAGCAGTGGGATGCATGTTGTTAAGTATCCTATATTGAACTTGATCATTTTGGATATTAAATTTTCTATATGGATAATTTTATAGATTAGCATGAATATTTATCACCAAAGTAGTTTATTTATGTTAGTAATAAAATTTTTCATCATTAGAGGGATATTTTCTAGTTGTGACATACAATCAGCTATCTAAAAAAGATTATTATATGTTTTAACTAGAAATTATGTGGACCATTATATTATGAGAGTACTCTGACTTTTAGGATCTGTCTATCCAAAGAAGATAGATTTTTAAATGCTAAGGTATTTCTTTTATGATATTGTTTAAAGAACTCTTATGCATATTGCATGTTCTATCCAAAGAAGAATATGTGATATAGTGTTTGGACTCTTGTTTATGGTTTATGTTACTATATGACTATGTTGTCTATGTACATGCCCATTATCTAATATTTTGTATTTTTATTATTTGTTTGTATAGTTTTATTTGGTGTTAATAATAATAATGTCATCGTTGAAGTCTTGGCTTGATCAAATTATAAAAGGTGAAAACAAGACATGAAATTTGCTTTAGAGATTACTGACATTGATCTAGCATTACATGAGAATAAACCTGATGATCTTAATGACCAGAGTAGATCAGAATAGAAAGATTATTATGTTAAGTAGGAAAAATCCAATAAGCTTAGTTTAATTGCTATTAAGTGGCTAGTTTCTAAGCATCTTCTGTATAATCTGCCAGAGATCGATAGTGCTAAAGAATTATTTGATGCTATAGGACAGAGATATCTTGTATCTGAAAATATTAAGTCTGAATGTTTGATGAAAAAATTGATGACTATGAGATATAACAATATTGTAGGTGTCAAAAAATATATTCTGAAAATGGTTCATCTTCAAATCAAACTTAAGGATCTGAAATTTAATTTGCCCGAGTCCTTTCTAATGCCTCATGCTTTGAATTTCTTACTTGCTGAATTTTTTTAGATTAAAACTATCTATAATACTCTAAATGAAATCTAAAGTATTAATGAGTTGATCACTAAATGTATTACTGAGGAAGAGAAACTAAAGAAAGAAAAGAGAGAGATTGCTCTTCTTTCTTTCCAATCAAAATTTTATTCTGGCAAAAGTTTTATGAAGAAAAAAAGAATAAATCTGCTGCTCCTAAACAATCTTAGTATGCTAAAAGACATGATAACAATCCTAGTAAGAATCATTCTGTAGGAGGTCCTAAAGCTGATATTAGAAATGGAGTCAAATATTTTTACTATAAAAAGAAAGATCACATAAGAAGTCAATGCTACAAGTTTAAGTCTTGCTTAGAAAAGAAATAAAAATAAGAAGGTAAGCCCCTAGCTCTTATTTGTTATAAGTTAAATATAGTTGATGTCCCTATTGATTTCTGATGGATAGATAGCGGTACTACAACTCATGTTATCATTTTCTTACAGCGATTCATAAATAAGAGGAAACCAAGCCTAAAAGAGATCAAGCTGAAAGTAGAAAATGATGTTAAAATTGAAGTAGAATACATAGGACTTGTCAAATTATCTTTAAATATTGGTTTTTAAATTTCTTTAGAAAACATCTTTTATGTACCTTCTTTTAGAAAAAAAAATTGATTTCTACTTTCTCTTTGGATAAGATTGATTTTGATTTTGATTTTCATGATAGAAAAGTTAATTTGATGTTTAATTCTCAAATTGTAGGCTATGGCATTTTGAGTGATGGATTATATAGATTGTGTTTACCTTATGATAATCCTTATGCTTCTTTGAATGTTGAGAATGTGATTGCAAAACTTTCTAGAATCAAAGAAAGATCCTCTATATTGTGGTATAGGTACTTAGGACACATATCTAAGGAAAGAATTGAAAGATTGATTAAAGATAACATCTTGCCTACCTTAGATTTTGGAAATATGGAGACTTGCATTAACTGTATTATGGGTAAACTGACTAAGACTAAAAAGAAAAAGGAACTCGTAGTTCAAGCCTTCTAGAAATAATTTACACTAATATTAGTGGATCTTATTCTTTTATAATCTATGATAATAAATATTTTATCATATTTATTGATGATTTTTCTCGATATGATTATCTTTATTTGATTAAAGAAAAGTCTGATTCTCTTGAAAAATTTAAAATATTTAAAATAGAAGTTAAAATATAATTAAAAAAATCATCAAAATTATGAGATCTGATTGTGGGGGTGAGTATTATGGCAAACATGATGTAGCAGGATAGCATATGCATCCGTTTGCCAAATACTTATAAGATTATGGGATTGTAGTCTAATATACTATGCCTGATAGTCTTGAGCAGAATGGTATGACCGAAAGGCGTAATCACATCCTTAAAGATATGATGAAGAGCATGATGAGTAGGTCAAATTTATCAGAATATCTATGAGGTGAGGCTATTAAAATTATCTTGTATATTCTTAATAGGATTTCTAGTAAATTTGTATCCAAAATATCTTTTAAAATTTGGACGGATAGAAAACCTAGTCTGAATAATTTTTGAGTTTGAGATTATCCTGTAGAAGTAAGAATATATAACTCTATAGAGAAAAGGACTGACCCCGAAATCAGTCATTGCTATTTTATTAGATATCTAGAACATGCTAAAGGATACAGATTCTATAGTCTTGGAAGAGGTAACAAAATTATAGAGTCATAGAATACAAAATTTCTAGAACTTGATGTATCTGATATAAAAACTTCTCGAGGTATTGATGTTGATAATAATCAGATTGAGAATGTCTCCATTTTTGTGACTACACCATATGAAAATATAGTTTCCACACCTATTAATAGAATGGACGTTCAGGTTTCTAGTTCTTCTTCTCCTATTTTGAATCCTCAACCTATTCAGTCTAATGATGAGGTGACATTAAGAAGATCTGCACGATAGAGGAAGTCTGCCATTCTT